>OZ025260.1:31990383-32386025 GCA_964019135.1 Arenicola marina | reverse complement strand
CCGCAGGACGATGAGGGATGAATGGATGAAACATGCTCCAGATTATAGGTGTCAGGACCAGGATTCCACACCAGGACCCAATGATCTCCAGTCTAGTGCACTAACCGCTATACACCCGCCCCCCCCCCCCCCGTTGAGTGCGAGGACTCGCGCTGCACCTTGATTGTTGGGCTCGGGCAGGTGTTCCCGCGCTACTAAATGCATCACTGTCGTCTTGCCAAGCGGTAATTGTAAAGCTGCAACCAGACAAATGACGTCATCAAAATGGGATACATCATCTTATGACGTCATCAAAATGGGATAAATCATCTGATGACGTCATCAAAATGGGATACATCATCTTATGACTTCATCAACATGGGATATATCATCTTATGACGTCATTAAAAAGTGTTGTGTGACGTCATCAAAAATGGGGTATATGGTCACATGACGTCATTACACCTGACCGTATGATGCCATCAAACGTGGGACACATGGTCACAAGGTGTTATCACGAATTTGGGCCCACAGGTCTCCTTTACATACATGATGAATAGATGGTAATAACAAAGTAACCACTCCATATTTATAATGGTATTCTTGCAATCATTTACTAAACGTGTTATCAGGTTACATTGAGGTTATCTTTATCATACGTTTACGTTGATTGCACACCTCAACTGACCCAAACCACGTGTCACGCTGCTCATACAGCGATTTTTTACTGACATTATGATATTCCAAATATTTTGGAAAATGTTCTGGATACATTGTCTGACTGTGTAAATGTTAACTCAATGAAGAAAATGTGTCGTGACATGTTAAAAGGTAGAAGAGTGCCGTAATGTGCACATTTTAATGACATAATACACCAGGAGACCTCACTTTATCACACGAGAAGTATAATTTGGCCAAAAAAGGGGCTTAACAACATGTCCGTTTTTTATCGCATACGATATATATGTGCACGTATTTAATATTAAGAATATAAACATATCATTTCCAGTCAAAACACTTTTTAAGTTTTTCAATAAAAATATTGCTGTAGGAGTAATTTTTGACATTGGTGGAGGCTATAACCAACCAAATGAAGCCTGTCTTACCTCCTAGTGTGACGTTGCCGTGCAGAAATCTCCCTTGGTATATCAACCTCAATATGTTCGTGGCGGGCATTTGTTCATCCACCCAGTCTGAAAAAATAAAGCAGAACATCATTGAAAAATAATTATAATTTATAATTATTAGTTCATTAGACTATAATTTAAAATGAGGCGTTGCAAATTGTTTCATTATTTTATCAATATTTAGCTTATGTACTCTGCGTATATTGCACCGTATAGATCGGTAGAGACGTCTACCGGTAACCATTGCTTAGCACGACACCGGGTTTGTTTCTAAAATAATTATATGATGGCTGGTTTCCTCATGAGATGCATTAAAATGTTACAAATATTAGCAAATATATCTGGTTTTAGGCCACCTTTGTGGCCACACAGGATACACCAGAATCTCCCTGACACCGATATGAAATGAATGAATGCTTTTGGCCGCTGTTGTACACACAGGAGTTAAACTGAGCCAAGCCACTTCCCGGTACGATAAAGGATGAATGGCTGAACATCCCCCTGATTACATGCCCGTGCCCGGATCCGATCCCAGGACCTATTAAGTTGCTGTCTAGTGACACTGATATGAAGTGACGCAACGGCCATAGAGACGGGTGAGGTTTATAGGCGCCATCTGTGGGGCTAATAATTGAGGACGCTACCCTCTCAGCCACAGCGGCTCTCCCTCCCCTCAACGACAGCTTCTGAAGTTCTGGGGGCCGTATTCATAATCGCCACTTAGGCTATGTCACTAGACTTAGCGCTAAGTGTAAGATTTGTCGAGCGATTATCGGGTTCAAAATACATAAGTACTCACCCAAGAGGTGACTTTTCTGAATCAATAAAGTGCTAACATTATATTGAATATGATTTCTTAATCATGAGCACCACCACAACGAGCTGGTGAGGCTAAGATGAAAATGCACTTTTCGTGCGTAACTTACGAGGGGATTATGAATACGGCCCCTAAAGTCTGAAATGCGTCTCCAGACTCAACATAACCGGTACAGTAGGATACAGCCTAACAGCCTAACAGGCTGCAAGTGCCGTTGAGTCCCAATCAAATCCAATCACATCATACGTCGGAAGACACTTGTTGAGTATGTCTCCTCTCTTTACCAAATCGAGTAAATCAAATTTAGGCAAAGTAGCCATCAAATTTAATACGTCTACCCAGTTTTGGTCGGTCTCGTACTTCTGTAACACATCGTTGCAACCCATTTTGGGGATACCGGTGTTCGTCAAAATCTAATTGATACGTCGAAAATATCAAACTTTTTTTGTTTAGGCAGTTTGTGCGCATACAATCAGCATGCGCTACATCGGACCAATACACTTTAGAGCACCATGACAGGGGGGTTTGGGAGAAACTTGCCTCTTGGTCTGCAGCTGCAGTTCAGCCTTATTCAGCCCACTCACTAATAGGGATATTGACGGTGGTTCCCCGCCGGTTAAAAATAACGTTGCGTATCACTGGCCGGGCGTTACGACAAGAGGTCCGAGTTGACATTGTCCACTGGTGGACGGCAAAGCGGCCGAGGAGAGACAGAAGTAAGGTCGAGGGGGGTGGGGTGGTAGTGAGCTACACGTCGCTACATCACCCCTGGGAGTATTAACCCCACCGCATTAATCACTGGCACTTTGTACCCGAGACCGTAAGAGGCTTAAACTACACCATCCCACACCATCGCCCATATACCCCCCCGCCTCTCCCCTCCCCCCCCTAACGTCCTCCTCGGGACACGTTGACGGCGATCACCCAGCCCCCTCCACCTTCCTTTACAGCGAGGGTGTTAAGTTCGGAGTTCGTCCGGAGCGGAGCGCCCCACCCCGAACGCCCCCCGACCCGCCCAACCCCCGCCCCGCCTTGCCCCGCCCTACCTCTGCTCCTCCCCGCCCCGCTTCCGCCCCACCACGCCCCGCCCCATCCCCATTCCGCTCCGCCTCGCCTCGCACGGCCCCGCCCCGCCAGGGAGCACGCTAACCTCTCGGCCACGGTGAGAGTCCATGGCTCAACCCATAAAGACGAATGATGGTTAATTCAGGAGCCCCCGGAGTGGTCTCATGCGTCAGTGTATGGGCAATAACTACACAGAGAGACTGTCTTGGTCTGTCCCCACCCGGGACGGGAGCACTGTGTATGTGCAGAAACAGGGCTGCCGTAAAGTGCTGTTGGGGTGTTGTATGTCACAGATGTCGCCAACCGCCCCCCCCCACCCCCACCCCGCTGGCCCCCAAGGAACGACGTGACGACCCCAGGTGTCACCCATCCGCTCACACCATAAACGACACAATATCTAGATAGATATGTACACAAATATCCAGCCAGATGTCCAGACAAATATCCAGACAGATGTCTACAGAAATATCCAGACAGATATCTACAGAAATATCCAGACAGATATCTACAGAAATATCCAGACAGATATCTACAGAAATATCCAGACTGATATCTACAGAAATATCCAGACAGATATCTACAGAAATGTCCAGACAGATCCCACTCAAATATCGGTCTATGTCCTATGGCGCAGCTACCAGACGTGAGCCCACCCTGATGGGTGGCATCGGTTTGGGTAGGAAAAAAGTTTTAAATAATAAATTGAAAAATCAATCTAAGCCAGATCAGGATAATCCCGGCAGTTTTTGCATGTATTGATCTCACAACTGGACCGATACCGAGATATTGCACCCCCCCTCCCCGCCCCCACCACCACCACCACCACCACCTCAGCTCCTATTTCTACGTCGCAGCTCAGGCTACGGCTACACTGTATGATTAGGGGGACTTGTCAACGATTGATATCAGTAAATTAATAACAGGAACCCAGCCCAGGAGAACAGCCCCGTAACGAGCCCGTAAAACGCCATTGCCGTCATGATTTTGTGCCACACTTGCGCTCCTGGGTTGGAAAGCCGGTCCCTGGGACATCCTGTGATAAAAGGACATGTGAAAACGCCCAGACAGATACAAGCTACACAAAGAAATTGGCATTGGCACGGGAGGGAGGGGGGGGGGGGGGCGGGGGGGGGGCCGGGGGGCGCGAACCCATGACCTCTGGCCTGATGGCTGGCCTGGCAGAGGCTCACTCGTCACCTGCCCGTGGGTGGGCCCCGGGGGCTACCCGAGGACGTGGCCCCGGGGGTCAACTGGAGGGGGGATTAGCGGTAATCCTTAATCCACTCTCATTGACTGACTGACGGGCGGACGGATGGTTTGGATGGATTAGAGCTTTAGGCCACTATTGTGGGCTGACTGAACCAGGCCAATGCCGCCCTGAGGCAATGCGATGACAGGATACAATAGCCCCGCCCCCCTCCCCCACCCCCCAGCCACACGGGTGGGCGCTGAACTCTCCATTGACGAAATATCGGGAATCCTTACACCGCGCTCGCGTCTTACATTGATCACTCCCTAACACATCAATAACTAACACCTCCCCCCCCACCATTACCTGCCCTCCAACCACCCGGACACCCCCGCTGCCTGCCCCCTGGCTCACCTCTCCCTGGTGTGGTAGCATTCACCTATCCCACTGCTTCCTGATGAAACTGCAGGGCCGGCGCGCTAGCTCAGTGGGTTAGAGCGCCCGCCTTGAGTGCTCTGGCCACCTAAGAGCCTAACGGCACGTGGATCGGTGGTTCGCGCCCCGCTGTGGCCATGTCTGTGTGGTCGCAGGATAAAGATTTCATGTCCTTCTTCGCAAAGAGTAGGGGACATGGCTCCACTCTCCCTCCCTTCTCATATTGATGCGATATGACCAAAGGTGGTTAAAGCGTCCTGAATATTACAACCAACCTGACGAAAGCTACCTGGGTTGTCGCCGTGGCTGACGTGGTCGCCTTACAGTTTCATCAATAAAGCGATGAATCGATTGGTGATTTAGGCCAGCTTTGTGTACATTTAAGCCAGACAGGGCCAATCAACCTCCTGGATCACTATAATGAAAACTGCGGATATGGGTGGGGCTTGAACCCGCAGCATGTACCTTTAATTGGCCTGCAGTCGAGTACGCTGCCCCCTCGACCACGGCGACTGACCCTGCCAATCAATGATATCAGGCGAGCACTTGTTATGATGGAAGCCATTAGGGGGCAGCCATCAGCGCCCCTTGTGGCTTCCCTGCAGCTCACAAACCCAGTGAACTCGGTAGACTTCCTGTAAAGACTTTATGATGTCAAAAATTCTGGTCTTTTTCCGTCGCGAGCTTTTCTCCAGAGCCATTCGCGATGCAAAACGCAGCGCAGCGGACGACGGGGGGCCAGGAGGGGGGGAGGGGGGGGGGGTAGGTGGCGACGGGGGCGGACGACGGGGCGAACGACCGGCCGGGCAGGGCGGGGGACCGTATACGCCCAGGGCGGGGCGGGGCGGGGCGGGGCGCTCTGCAGATCTGCAGCCACGTGTACAGGTCATGTAGTTATTTGGACTTCCTGGCGGAGGAAGGGCGTGGGAGGGGGAGGAGGGGGAGGAAGGCGACGGGGCATGGGGATGATGGGAGAGGGGAGTGGGGAGCAGCCTACAAAGCCGAAGACATGATATGCACTCTTCGCCAGGCCGCCTGCAGAGTGGGAAAAACAAGCAAAAGGGCAACGCGTGAAAGTCCCCAGGTTTTCATTTCCCATTGGCTTGGCGAGGCAGAAAGGCTCTTTGCGAGCCACAGCCGTCAAGGTGCAAAGCGTTGAGCCGGCGAAGCCCAAAGTGCAAAAGCACAGCATGAATCCGGGGAGAAGGCAACAAATAAGTGACTCCACTGGGAGAGCTTGACTGTACATACACACCCGTGTATTGGGGTCCCATCACACCGCACAGACAGGAGCCCTCTACATCCAGCTATAGGACCTGACAGTGCATCACACGCCATCCGGGGAATGCCACAGTAGGCACACCACGTCAACAGCCCACATGGATGTTAATACGCATATACCAGAATACATCATATACCAGTATACATCATATACCAGAATACATCATATACCGGTGTACATCCTATACCAGTATACATCCTATACCAGTATACATCCTATACCAGTATACATCATATGGTTGGCATCCGAAGGACGATGGATTTGCAACTTTGTGTTGGTTTAAGTAATGAATATTAGCTTCGCGGTATTTGCGCATAAGACTGAATAAGCCTATATGTGACCGATAGCACTGTGATAAAACTGCCGAGGACATTGAAATGGGTTGAATGAAACATGAACAAGATGCAGGTGCCAGGGGTGCGAACCCATGACCTGCTGTTATGCCGCTCAGTCCGCTTACTAACCTGACCCAAGGAGGGTCCCATCATGTCACTGTGGCCCGATGTTACCATGAGCCAACGTGACCATGAGTCAACGTTGTCGAGGCATTCCGGGTCAAACACGTGTAACTGAAGACAGCGGCAATACAAGAGCGATTACCTTGCGCAGGAGAAGTTGCTCCAGCAACAGGAATTGCAAGGCTACCACAAAATCAACACTGACCGCAAGACACAGGGAGCCACCCACAAGGTGAGGGTGCCACCCAGAGAGAGCGGTCTGGGAGCACCCATCCCACCTTGACCACAAGACAAGAGACCCACCCAACATGACAAGGAACGTAACCCATAAGACAAGGGCGCCACCCAGACAGGGCAATCTGGGAGCACACGTCCTACTGTGACCACAAGAAAAGAGGTCCACCCCAGAGAGGTCCACCCCACAAGGATAGAGGCCTACCTCACAAGACAAGATACCCACCCCACAAGACAAGAGACCCACCCCACAAGACAAGATACCCACCCCACAAGACAAGAGACTCAACCCACCGTGACCACAAGACAAGCCCCCCTCCCCCCCCTCTACCAGAGAGACGGCGCGGTCTGGGAAGTAGTCACGATGGTCTGGCTTTAACACGCACTTCCTTGGCGCTGGGTCTACCACGTGGTATATAGCTTCCTGTGTACGGTAATTCCGTGTGTTGACGGAGGTTGGCAGTCAGACAGCAGCAAAGATCAGGAATGGTCACAGCGAACAGTGTGTTGTGTAGACACATCGACGTGATTCACGGTGTGATTAATTTCACTTGTCAATTACTAACATCGGTGAACTAATGCGGCCTCAATCGGAAAGGACAACGGTCACTCCCTGTAACGACCCCATGTAACGAGCCATTGCGGCTCATTGGTGGTTCAGGCGTACATGGGTTAAAAACAACAAAACGCCGAGGCTCCGGCGCCGATCGACCCAACTGGGAACCCCACTCTTCTACAAAACCAGACGTATAGTCCCATTTTTAGAGTGTCCAGACTGCGTTGTTTTGTGCAGAGATGACCTAAACCTAAGGCTCTCAGGGCAATGAACTGAACGAGATGTTCTCGTAGTAGTTGGGTCACGAAAATAACATGTACAAAGACATGCACATACCATGTCGCGAAGTAACACATACTATGAATATAATATAGGTTTCTGGGTGCTTACGCTTCTGCCTTTATAACCGGCTCCCTGCTCAGGGTAAGATCCCCAAAGGATTAGTAAATAACACTGCGGTGAAGATCGCCATTGGGGTATCGAGAAGAGAATGGGGGATGGTGCATTATAATTATTGCCAAATTGACATTAATTAGCTCCATTGACATTCCCCAAATGATGTCATCGGTTGCCATTTGTCCCAGATTTCATTGCTATACACCAACGTTCTCATTCCATGTCCAACTGTATATATCCCACTCGTTTGTAGGGGTAGTTCTTCCATGTAAGGGCGAACCATTGTCTCAGCAAAGCTCACGTATTGCTCACGCCTAACGTTTACTAAAACAACACATTTCGTGAGTTCTCACAGGTAAGATGAACCTTTGTAGGTCGGTCACAAGACTGGTCAGTGGCCATGAACCCCAAAGCAAGAACCCGCGTATTTAGATTGGAGAACCACGAGAAGGCGTCTTTGATAGTCACACGAACATCAAAGAGGCCTCACAACAGACTGGTCCATTGTCCATAATATACATATAGTATACAACGTATACCTTGCGCATACACCGGAGTATCAAAGGCGGCGCGGGGGCCGAGAGAGGTCGGCGGTCACCCGCCATCGTCGCCTTGACAACGTTTGTGACGTCAGCTCGTCACTTGTTATCAGCCACTTAGCGCCGATGTATCCGCCAAACCAAACCACCCTTCGGAAGACAGTCACGACGGGATAACACCGTGCGGGGCTATAGGTGCGGGCTACAGTAGAATGAGAGGGGAGGTGGGGCTGGGGGTCTGACAGTCAAGAAGATTATTACTAGCCGCCAGTACCTCATAGACGGGCGACAGCAAACTACAAAGACGTCGGGGCAGGACGTGAGCTGGCAAAATAACATTATCCAAAACGGCGACTTGTCTTCCATGGTATATCAGGGCCCGTCATGGCGATATTTGCAAATACTTTTGTTTAGCAAAAATCGTCCTTTTAGGCCAGCTTTTAATACACAGACTCGGCTACATACCCTCACAGGGTAACGGGATGAATGGCATGGGGAACATGAGAGTGAATGGTGTGAGTAATACGTGAGCTATACTGAAAGTCGTAGGTGATCATAGTATATATACCGGTAAATACTATAAGTACATATAGTAAGTAATATTATTGTTAACATACTGTATGAGCGGCCTAACCAATACAACGTATCTACCATCTACTATCTGGAGAATGTGGCATTTTGCACCAACAAATATTCCATGACCTTTCCAGGTGTTTCCACAGACTTCGAAATCCAGCGGAGTTGTCCAATCCACACCCAATGACCTAGAGAGTAGCGCCCAATGACCAAGAGAGTGGCGCCCTATGACCTAGAGAATGGCGCACAATGACTTAAGAGAGTAGCGGTCAGTGACCCAGATAATGGCGCCCAATGACCTAAAAGAAAGCGCCCAGTGAACTTGAGAGAAGCACCCAGTGACCTTGAGAGTAGCGCCCAATGACCTAGAGTAGTGCCCAATGACCTAGAGTAGCACCCAATGATCTAGAGTAGCACCCAATGACGTAGAGTAGCGCCCAATGACCTAGAGTAGCGCACAATGACCTAGAGAGTAGCGCCCAATGACCTAAAGTGTAGCGCCCAATGATCTAGAGTAGCACCCAGTGACATAGAGTAGCACCCAATGACCTAGAGAGTAGCGCCCAATGATCTAAAGTAGCACCTAATGACCTAGAGAGTAGCGCCCAATGACCTAGACAGTAGCACCCAATGAGCTAGAGAGTAGCGCCCAATGACCTAAAGTAGCACCAAATGACCTAGAGAGTAGCGCCCAATGACCTAGCTAGTAGCGCCCAATGACCTAGATAGTAGCGCCCAAGGACCTAGAGTAGCGCCCAATGACCTAGAGTAGCGCCCAATGACCTAAAGTAGCACCTAATGACCTAAAGTAGCACCTAATGACCTGAGAGTGGCGCCCAATGACCTAGACAGTAGCGCCCAATGACCTAGAGTAGCGCCCAATGACCTAGTTAGTAGCGCCCAATGACCTAGATAGTAGCGCCCAATGACCTAGAGTAGCGCCCAATGACCTAGAGTAGCGCCCAATGACCTATAGTAGCGCCCAATGACCTAGAGAGTAGCGCCCAATGACCTAGACAGTAGCGCCCAATGACCTAGAGTAGCGCCCAATGACCTAGAGTAGCGCCCAATGACCTAGAGAGTAGCGCCCAATGACCTAGAGTAGCGCCCAATAACCTAGAGTAGCGCCCAATGACCTAGAGAGTAGCGCGCAATGACCTAGAGTAGCGCCCAATGACCTAGAGTAGCTCCCAATGACCTAGAGAGTAGCGCGCAATGACCTAGAGTAGCGCCCAATGACCTAGAGTAGCGCCCAATAACCTAGAGTAGCGCCCAATGACCTAGATTAGCGCCCAATGACCCAGAGAGTAGCGCCCAATGACCTAGAGTAGCGCCCAATGACCTAGAGTAGCGCCCAATGACCTAGAGAGTAGCGCCCAATGACCTAGAGTAGCGCCCAATGACCTAGAGTAGCGCCCAATGACCTAGAGAGTAGCGCCCAATGACACACACCCGCACAACACGCCACACAAAGAGAATCATGGGCGACCTGCCACTGATACATATTCTGGCCGCCATAGCCAGTTCCGAGAACAGTCTTTATATCAATCTTTGCAGTGGCTCTTATTACTGATTAGCAGCCAACGCATCTTTTCGCCTGTAATTGGTACCGTCAGTCTAATCAGCCAGGGTGGGGGTGGGGGTGTCGGTGACGATGGGGTGAGGCTGCTGGCGAGGATGAGGGCGAGGGCGAGGGTGAGGGTGAGGGTGAGAGTGAGGGTGAGGATGAGGATGGGGTTGTGAGTTGGGACGAGGATACAAGGGTGAGGGTGGGGGTGGGGGTGTGGCTCAGGGTGTCGGTGACGGTGGGGTGACGCTGCTGGCGAGGATGAGGGTGAGGATGAGGTTGCGAGTGGGGAAGAGGATAGGACTGAGGGTGAGCGCAAGGGTGAGGGTGAGGATGACGGTGAGGGTGAGGATGAGCGCGAGGGTGAGGGTGAGGGTGAGCGCGAGGGTGAGCGTGAGGATGACGGTGAGGGTGAGGCTGAACGCGAGGGTGAGGGTGAGGGCGAGGATGACGGTGAGGGTGAGGGTGAGGATGACGGTGAGGGTGAGGATGACGGTGCGGGTGAGGATGAGGGTGAGGATGAGGGTGAGGGTGAGGGTGAGGGTGAGGGTGAGGGTGAGCGCGAGGGTGACGGTGAGCGCGAGGGTGAGGGTGAGGATGACGGTGAGGGTGAGGGTGAGCGCGAGGGTGAGGGTGAGTGAGGGGTGAGGGTGAGGGTGAGGGTGAGGGTGAGCGCGAGGGTGAGGTTGAGGTTGAGTGCGGGGTGAGGGTGACGGTGAAGGTCGCGGTGACGGGTGACGGTGGGGGTGGAGTCTCGGCGGAACCACCAGCGACGCCATCTCGGCAGCCAACAGGTGTCACTCGTAGGTGTGGAGGCAGGTATAGGTAGGTAGGTGCCTTCGACCAGACAAAATGGAGTCGATGGTAACATAACGGGGTGAGGACCTAAGGCGACATGATAAAGATGTGGGGATCATAGACGGGGACCATAGTCATAGACACAAAGGTTGGAGCCCGTGCCATAGAGAATCAATAGAAGGTTGTAAAACAGAGGTCGGGAGCTTCCCCCCGTCCCCCCACAGACGTGGTGAGGTGTATGACACAGAGGCATCAGGAGAAGAAATGGGAGGTTGCATAAGTGAGGTCGGCCTCCGCCCCCACACACAGACATGGTCCCATAGTGGGGTGGGGGGTGGGGTATGACACAGAGGCATAATGATAGCGACCCAGGTGTGGCGAGAAATAGAGACGAGAGATTGCGACATAGGGAAGGGAGGGGGGTGGGTGGGGGCGGACAGATATATAAAGCCCTGTATTATTACGCCTACGGACTGAAGATGGCTTATATACTTAGCTCAGCATGCACGTGACCTTCACAAGGTGACCCTCCCCACCTCCTGACCTATTGCTTGACCCACCTGCTACGTCAGCCATTCCTATTCACCTGTCTATTTCTGACCCGGGGGCAGCAAACTGCCCCATCGGGCGGCATAAGACTCCCTTACTACAAATATATACGGCTTGTTCAATGTCTCTTCGTTTACCAAGACGCATGTCGCTTACGAATCGGAGACCAGGACCGACAGAGAAGCCAGTGCGATCATGTTAATTGTATGATCAACTGCGGTTCATCATGTGAATACGAAGTGACCTAAATTGGACGCCGTTTTTAACTTCTGCCCTTTCTCCCATTGACTTCTTCTGCCTGTCGGGCTCTTCACTGTCTGTTTCCCTTCCTGTAATTATTCCATACCATGTTCAGTCCTTGAGATAGTTTTCTTGATATATGATTGAGCTGAATCATGACAATCATGACTGTAGAGTGGCCGCCGTGTTCTACCCACATCGCTGACAGCCGCGTTCATCAGATCCCAATCCAACTGATATGTTTTGTCAGCGTTGCAATCCAGGACGCGTCTTTGAAAGCACTAATCGCCACGGCTATTCAGGGACCGACGGTGACCGGATGTCCCCATACTGTCTGGGCGAATGACCACAGAGACCTGAGACGGTGTTACACATGTTGTGGCTGCAGGTCGTGTAATATAATATATATATCACCAAATAAACTAAAGAGAATATAACAGGTCGCACGGTTTGAACTGCAGCATTGAGGCCTCAGACGCTTTTATATAAGATGGACCATGGATCAAGGTGGACTGAAGGACCGAAGGACCATGGTGTGAGCCCATGAACATCTCACTAGGAGAAACGGGTCCGTTCTGGCCACTACGACTTGTACAATATGACCTCCCCGAGTAAAGAAATGAAATGTTGGTGTTTTAGGCCACTTTTGTGCAGGAGGGGTCAATTGGGACAATTAAGGATAATGAAGGACGACACATGCACCATATTAGGTGCCCAGGCCCGGATTCCAACTAAGGATTCGAACCCCTACACCACAGGGCCCCCCACCGCACCCCCCCCCCCCCTCCGTTTAAAGTACCCTTCCCAGACCATCCCCATAAACCACTGAGAACGCCCTGCACCCCATGGGCTCCCTCCCGCCCCCCCCCCCCATCTCTACTATCCTTCCCTTCCGCCCGCACCGAGTCCTATCATTAAAATACATGTATTACTAAGCTTGGTTGCCAGTTTACGCCATCAATCAATAGCACCGGCCACCAGGCCGGCCAACCAGCCAGCCGCAACTACACCGGGAAGACAATCCTATCCCACGTGGCCTGGGAGGGAGGGGGGATGGGTGGGGGAGAGAGGAGGAGGGCAGGGCAGGGCGGGGCGGGGCAGAGGGAGGCCACAGAACCACCGGAGCAGCCACGAGGTGGCGCCACCCGTGGGGAGGGGAGATTGAGTCTTGCCGTCGCGACAATGGTAAGCAGCGCGCGCCCTCCCCCCCCCCCCACCCCAGCCACCCTTCCATCATGACAATGGTGTGCGGCTCGTGCCCCACCCCACACCCCCCTATCGCCCCGGCCCAAGTCATTACAGAGAAGGAGGACACTTAGGGACAGCTTGGGCACCGAATCAATTCCACATGATGGCGGGACGGTGCCTCGGGACAGCCAACAAGGATATATAATGACACCGTGCCAGTCAAACTGACACCCAGCGGGGAATAAGATGGGGGAGGGCGAACGGGGGGGGGGGGCATAGGTAATCAACGTTGGCCGACGCTCCAGGCACGACCATAGCAGGTCTCCCCATAACATCAGATAAGAATAATGGTGATACTTTACCATGTTTAATATTGCAAACTACAATTAATCCATATCGCCAAAGATCTCCATTTCTTGATGACAACTATTAAATCCTACTTGAGAGGTCCACATGGCCGGGTCAGGGTGGATGGACGGAGGAATTAATGTTCAATGCTAATCGGGTGGACCGCGGCGCCTGGCAGCGAGTGCTCACGCTAAGATTGTTTACTTCCGGCGAGCGGCGGAGCATTCAAAACGAAGCGAGAGGTGAAATAAATTGTCTGGATTACAAGAAAATACACTACCAAGCAAAGAAATGAAAGTGCGACGAAAGTCCAAAAAGCTTTAGGAACGTCGTGGCGCACATTGTCGGGTAGGCACTGTATATTTATTCTGTTATGAACTTCAACTTGAGCCACCGGTCCGCGATTTCTGCCGATTTCTTGTTTTCGGCCGTGTCAGCGGCATGGCTCTCACCCTAGCTCCGTTTACGGGCGTGGTAAGAGAGGCATGTACCAGGGCTAACATTGACCCATTCAAGTCTCCACTGAGTAGCATGTGACGTAGCGTATAAATTGCACAGCAGACATGTTAAGGTCCGTGTGCACGCTGGGATAAGCCATATCAGAGTGCACGCTGGGATAAGATATATCAGAGTGCACGCTGGGATAAGCTATATCAGGGTGCACGCTGGGATAAGCTATATGAGGGTGCACGCTGGGATAAGCTATGTCAGGGTGCACGCTGGGATCAGCTATATCAGAGTGCACGATGGGATAAGCTATATCAGGGTGCACGCTGGGATAAGCTATATTAGGGTGCACGCTGGGATCAGCTATATCAGAGTGCACGTTGGGATAAGCTATATCAGGGTGCACGCTGGGATCAGCTATATCAGAGTGCACGCTGGGATAAGCTATATCAGGGTGCACGCTGGGATAAGCTATATCAGGGTGCACGTTGGGATAAGCTTTATTAGGGTGCACGCTGGGATAAGCTATATCAGGGTGCACGCTGGGATAAGCTATATCTGGGTGCACGCTGGGATAAGCTATATCAGGGTGGACGTTGCCAAGCGCCGACACGATGGCCAAGCTGACTGGCACTTTGCATGATTTAGCAACAATGAGACAGTCACACCTGTTCAGAACGAGGCTCTATGACGATAAGAGTGTATCATTTATGAGGATATGTTCTTCAAGTGGTAAACACTCGATGAGAGATAAACTGATAATACAGCAAGAAGAGGATGACACGAGCATTGAAGCAATGCGGCTTGTTGTCTCAGCGTCGCGTGTTATAGGAGAAAGTCGACACCGTCCGGTTTAAGCAGCGAATACTGGGAACTTATCCTCCAATCAACGCATTGACTATTTGGCAGAATAATAGGGCGGGGCGAGTTTGGGGGTTCTAGATTTTCAAGGGTTTTAATTTGATTCATTTTTTTTGAAATGGGCGGGAGGGGGTGGAGGGGGGGGGGTATCCGTGTAAAAGTCAACATTTCCCTTTCCCCACCCTCCCTGCACCACCGTCGAGACTCTAAACGATGGTTCGCTTTGTATAAATAAACACCTTGATGATCGAACCTTTTCATAGTGACAGCAGGCCTTTCACAACTCTCGACAGTGTTCTGTAGTTGTATATATATATAATTATATATATATGCCCAAAAGGCCAGCGACGACAGTGCGCCCCCCCCCCCCCAAACACACACACACACGCCGTCGTCCCTTCCCCCGTCACCGTCCTCATGTGCTGACTGCCACAAGCATCGGACACCCAGGCAACGCATCTCCCATTGTCACTCCCTGATAACGTGTCTCCTACCTTGACAGGATCACGTCGGTCGGATGTCTCACAGCGTATACGGTGAGGGAGGGGGAGGGGAGGAGGGGGAGGGGAGGAGGGGGAGGGGAGGAGGGGGAGGGGAGAAGGGGGAGGGGGCAGCGGGGGAGGGGGGCGGCATGTCCACATCAGCGAATGCAATGGTCACGGGTGCCAATGACGGAGAAGACGAGACCACTCAGTCTAAGTTGGAGAGTGTGGACCTCCGATAACACTATACATCGCCTGGCTCCAGATAGCATGAGGGGAGCCGGGGGGGGGGGGGTGCATGCGTTCAATACGGTGTCAGCCCGCTCACCCCCTCACCTACACCTCACTCCGCCAACCAAGACACCCTCTCACGAGGAGGTCCCCCCCTTCCCCCCTTCTCTCTTCACTCAAACCTCGCTCCGCCAACAAAGACACACCCTCTCACGAGAAAGCAACCCCCCACCCCCCTGCGCCCCTTTACTCCGCCCACCCCCCTCCCCTCACCATTAGAGAGACTCGAGTATGAGCCGGGATCGGATAGACAGGTGTGTCATCCCACCCTGGTGATGACGACGACCTCTCGCCGGTGGTACGACCATGCGAGCCGACCCCTCCACGCGGCGTTATCTGCTCATCTCAGCACCCCCCCGCCCCCCCCCCCCACACACACACGGGCGGGGGACCAGCGTAATCTCTCAAGTAGCCCCCGGCCTGGCCTCGACTCGTCCGTGGTCGGGTCTCGAGAAGGACGCCTTGGCGGCCCGCAGCATACAGCGCCACATGGAGGCGACAATGGAGCTGGAGGATCAAGGTGGAAACCCATGCAGCGTCACTGCCCACCCTTTTCTGCGTCACGCATAAACACAGACACATTCACACAAAGGGAGGGGCGCTAACCGTGGACCCGCTGGCTGGCCCGGCAGAAGCCAATGCGCTATTCACCACACCAATCGGATGCCCCCAGTTTGTACCCAGAGCTTAGGAAGCTGGAGACCAAACATAAAACCACGAGGTCATGGCGAATCCGTCTCAGTGGGCATTCCGTCAGAGCACAAGTCAGTCTGTGAGATATAGCTATTCACCACTGAGGGCCGTCCGATAGCTCAAAGGGCTAGAACGCTGAGCGCTCTGGCCACCGGAGCCTGACGGCACGTGGATCGGTGGTTCGAGTCCCTGTGGTCACGTCTGTGTGGTCGCCGGAAAAAAAATCCCAGGACTTTCTTCGCGAACAGTAGGGGCTTACCCCGGGAACATGGCACCGCTCTTTTCTTCCTTTTCCCATTGACGCGATATGACTAAAAGTGGTTAAAGCGTCCCGAATATACAACCAACCATTGCCAATATGGCAGGCGTGCTTCTGTTGTGGGAACTACAAGCGAGAGAATGACACATGAAAATAGCATACAGATGAATAGTGAAAGCAAGGAGGCCACACATAGCTCTTTCCTGTCCTGCACCTATCACCTTCCCATACGAAGCGCCGTTAAACGCCAGTCATGTCTAATCCCACACCATACCCAGGTGTACTAGCCACACCAAGACATCCTAGTTCCACCCGCGAATTTGTGTCCATCAACACAACCCACCAGAAAGAGCATCAAGTGATGTGCTGGTTTCTCCATAGGAGCCCATATATATATAACTCCATAGCTAAATTTGTCATGAGACTGAGCTGCAGATCAACCGGTCACGGGTTCGCGCCCTGGTACCTGCATCTGGGGTATATTTCATCCCACCTCATTTCATTGCCATCAGTGTAGCACAAAACGTGTCTTATATAAAACACCAACATTGTATTCCATATGTACAATGTACATGTAAACTGATATATGATATCAAAGTGCGCCAGAGGACTCCGCATTTGATGGTAGGTAGAACACCGGCTCGGACTGATGATAACATGCAGGTCTGTTCTCTGTGATGTCTGCGTATCATAGACAAGGAGTGTTGCGATTTGGCTGAGGGAGGGAGGGGGGGAGGGGGGCGCCGCCTTTAAAGTGTCCCGGCCCGAAGTCGCTCTTTGCTTTAATACGACGGCAGGGGGAGCCTGGCGTTTGTTTTTATCGGGAACCCGATCCCGAGACCGGATCCCGGGGGCGCCGCTTGTCGAGGTCGGCTGGATGGATCCCCCGCGGCACCGGCGCACCGCTCTCGTGTTGCACGAGTGACCTTCACCTGACCTTAGGGAACGGACAGCCGCCCCACAGCGGGGAGTAGTGGGGTGGGGGAGGGAGGACGGGGAAGGCGTTGCCTTACACCGAGGAGTACCACCAGGCGAAAGGAGGGGGCGTTGAGACGCTGGGCAAGCGTGCCATATTGCCCGGACGATTCCAGACACTAAAGGGGCGGCGGGATAGGGGGTGGTGGGACTGCGGAGGGTCGGGGAGGTGGTACGGTGATACCGTGGATTAGGGGACGGCGGAGGGTGGGGGTGGTAGGGTGGGTCGGGTTGATTATGTGTGGGAAGATGATCGAGGGAGCGGAGAGGTCAGAACAACGTTACCCATACTGTGAATACCCCCCAGCACACAGCTACCGTAACCCCCTGCCTTTAACCCCCGAGTCCAACATGAGCGGCGCGGTGTAACAGCGCCGTGCGCCGCCGCGAAATGTCATCACAACACGCCAGACGGCGCCACAGGCGTCCCCCCACCCCGCCAGCCACAGAGGGCCGCTGACCGCCCGACCTCTCATCCCCGCCACCCACCCCCTCTCCCCCTCCCAAACACACTCCAGCCGAAGCCTCCGTCCATGGCAAGTACAGTCAGTATCCATGTCTACCCTACCCCCATCCCACATACATGCGTATATCATAGCCACGCCCCACCTTCCGGCTGCCCCCCCCCCCAACCCCCACTCCATAACATCGTCCGTCCTCGCCCAGCTTGGTACGTAGTCCACCCATTAGGGATACAGACACCCACACTGATAACGGCGATCAGCTGGAGCCCATATCCCGGGGAAGTAGGCCACACCGGGGAAGCAGCCCACCCTTCGAGACCACAGCACGAGCGGGTGCACTCCCTGGTAATGCCTCAGCCCGCCGGGGGTGATTATAACTACTATTACAGAGATCCTACCATAGCCGCCAATATTTTTTACATGAACACCATTATGTTTCGCTGGGACGTACAAACTTCGACCTTGTGGGTTACCTAGTAATTAAGTAGCGTCTTCAGCTATTGTCGAAGGTGCCCAGGCGGCTGGTGCGAGGTTCGCATCCCCCATGTGCAAACGCTAATGTTGGAGCATGATAAAGATGGCTTATCCTCCTTTGCAAAGAGCAGTTACTCCCGGCGGCATGCCTCCTCTCTTCCTTCACCTTTCGCATTGTTGCAATATGACCTACAGAGGACTACAAAGGTTCCAAGTGCCCTACTTGAACCGACTTCTACTACTCGACCTCGTCGTTTTGCAGTCTCGCTTTGCAGCGTGTTTAGCTCCGCGGGTAAAACTGTATTCATGTGAAGTAGTGCTGCACTTCGTCCGAACATACCGATATAACCAGGTGTAGCCGGTGTATATATTCCGCCATGCAATGAGAACACGCCCTCCCCCTGACTCATTCATACCACCTCGTGCTTGCCATTACTATTTATAGTACGTCCCGCTGCTTTCGTCTGAGAAAACATATCTTATGTCAGCGCACAAATAAAGCAAATCGCTCTGCGCGAAACAGGTATACTACCAAAGGTTTTATCACGAAACGTGATAACGTATTAATAGTCCGCAGGTCCGAGACCCATTTTCTTGGCTTACAGCGCACTTCGTCCATCGGTACTATAGTATAGTCGTGTTCTTTTCCCATTCAGTGACGTTGTGGTGATTCACGGGACGTGACAAGAACCTAGTCTCGAGTTTCCCGCCAAGTTTCAAAAAAGCAGACGACAACTAGACTGACCTTGCGCAGCGCGCGGAGATGTCGAAAAATCTAGGGTCTCTGTTAAAACAAACCTTCGCCAGTTGTCCGCGTCTGTTCCACAGACGTGTTAGGGTCAAAGCATTAGGTTTTTCCCTAAGTGTCGATGCCATGTTGCAAAGTGCCCTCGCAACTGGCTTTGGTTCAAGCGGCTTGTAATGTGTTATGGGAAGCGAAGGAAGGACGGCTTGGGGGTCGGTTGGTTTGCGCTGTATCCCATTACACCAGTGAACAGAAGCGGGACGTGGGCGGGGACGGGGGAGAGGCGGGGAGGGGCGGGGGAGGGGGGGGGTGGAGGAGGTGGAATCGACAGGAGTCCCCGACTAACTTCCTCATTACCCAATAAGAAACACATGTGACCCTTCGACCTTGACCCACAACCGGAAACCAAACATCTGATACTGATGGGATTCAAACCGGTGATTCGGAAATGAAATGTTGGTGAATGAGTCCACGTCTTTGTGCATGTAGGCTATAATTAATACAGGAGTAACAATGAGTACATAACGTAGCAGATACACTTACCGGGACAATGACATGGGGTTTGATAAAATGGACGAAACGTGGCCCTAATGCAGACAAGTCCATTTTAGATCCGAACTTCTCATATCTTTAATCATATGTTCTCAAAAATGTCATCCCACCAGCGACGAAAATGCACTTTCCCAACTGGGATAGTTGGTGAAATTAATATAACAATTATATAAACACCAGTTACTTATCGATTATTGCACTACGCAATCACCCAAGTCATTTTATTATAAATAAATGTTCTAGTTTTTGTAATAGCCGTCTTCTATTAGCCGTCTTCGACTTCTACATTCTGTAGACTATCATACTGGGCGCTATACACTACACTGTACATTGTTTTCCGACAATGGGGGTAAAGTAAAGAAATGGTTGCGACACGTTCCATCAGGGTACATCATAATCAAGGTCACATAACAATAAAGCTTTTGATGTCGATACCTCCAACCGTCTTCCACGCAAAAACAAATGAAATCCACGACATAGACACCGAGATAGTAGATCTAAATGCCCTTTATATATTCTTCTGCTGTCGTTTGCATCCGCAAGTCACCTGATGGTGCACTCATGGCATTCTCGGTGACAGGGGAATACATATAGCCAGGTTTATCTATCTATCTCTAGCGAGTTTATTGTACAAGACGTAAAACTATTCACCATGAAATGCATATATAACTGTAAGAGGCGACTCCGCGGTCCGCGGCAAAAACAAAATTCCGAAGTTTTTTTAACAATAAATAACGAAGCGAAAGCTCCGTGAAGAAAATAACAGCGTTTTGTTCAACCGGTGAGCAAGAGGCATTTCATTCTCCGTGACAAGGACAATGGGAAGGCTGAGGAGTCCAAAGAGCCAATAGCAGTCGCCCATTATAAGGACCCGGATGTTTGTCAACCAAGTTACCCGATTGCGAAATGATATGGACTTCGTAATCGACTCGAAGAAAATCAGATCAAGATTTATAACTTACTTCCTCCTTTAAGAATTTGTTCAGTCGACTGGACGAGGGGGAATCGCTACTGGCACACATGGATCACATATTACGCCCCCCTATTATATTCTGCAAAAATCCATCTCGCGGGCTGTAACATGGACATCGATAAGGGCAATCATGGGTGTATTTACAATAGGGACAATGTCTGGTAAATAATTGTTCAGTGTTTCGCCTTCGTCTAAATTTGAAAGGAATTGTTTGACACAAACAGCAATTAGCGACTTGGGATTTGTTGAACAGTGATGCTAAAGTAGGCCAAGCAAACCCTGGGACAATGAGACGATAAGGCGACCGGATAAAACCGACGCAGGCACACGTGGAGTTCAAACCACTAACCAGGAGCGTGCAGTCGAATATGCTGCCTTTTTTTTTATCGAAGCGAGGGGTATGCGTATCAAAAAAGACTATGAACAGACGCCGCCACTCACTGATCAGGTCGACTACATGGTATACCACTTACAGACAAATGTCAGCACACTATCCTTGACCAGTACAAAAGCTATTCAACAGTTTGTCGATGAAACACTTACAAACTGCAAACTGACGCCAAATGTCCATTCCAATTTGAACGTTACATCTTAATATAGAAGCTTGCATGTTAAAGGGGAAGATCAAAAGTAATGTGCAGCCATGTCTCCGGGAGTAAACATCCCTTTGTTTCGAAGAGGGGTATGGGATCTTTGCGGCACGATGGCTGGCTTGGCAGACCTCAATCGACAAAGCCAAGCGCGCTACCCACCAGACCATTCGGGTGACCTCCAGGGGGGCACGAACCCAAGTATTGCGGCACGATGGCTGGCCGATAAAGCTGAGCGCTAACTACGTGAGACGAGATTGGCACGTGCGACACGAGCAAGGCACCAACTTTACGCCAGATTGACACCAGAAGGGCGACAAAAATACCCCAAAGTGGCAACAGAACGACACAAGAACGGCGTCCGTCCTCGGTGAAAACAACGGAAGAAAACCTCAGGAACCGTCTTGGAACCATTGGGACATGTCTCGCATCTTTGATCCCTCACACATCAGTTTTGGTCGCTGGGTATCTAAGTTTTCAATAACACATTTCAAAAGGGCAGCGCCACCTTATGCTAGCGGGGGGGGGGGGGAACAACGAAAGTTAGCCTAACCGCCTGACGCCCTGACTCTTCCCTAACCCTAACCTGATATATTTACACAGAGCATGAGCATGAGTCACTACTCACTAATAACACCATTATACACATCTCTAGATGTTTGTATGTTTCAGGTCACAATTGTTGATGCGGGATTCGACAATCAACTAACGGCAACAGATGTTTCTTATTATGACGGGCGGGGGTGAAACTGTATCGGGAGCCCCCCCCCCCCCACCCCTCCTAGATCCATACGATGGATGCACTACTACCGCAGTGTAGGCTGCTGCTACCACTAATACACCAGCTCTACTGAATATGCCGTCACCGCTGGTCTATCTATTTATCCCTATTCGTCGGTATTTAGTCACAGTGATCAACCCCCCGCCCCCTCAGCCCTCTTCCTTCCCTGGCGTGGCTTCCTATCGTCAGTATTCAGTCACAGCGACCCCCCCCCACTCCCCCACCCCTCTTTCCTCTCTGGCGTGGCGTTCTAAAAGTTCATACCGCAGACTATATCAGGTAGCGATCATTGTGGACTTTGTTACATAGGCGTTCTGATGCTCTTTGCCTTCCCGCTACCAGTGCCTTATTCTAATATAACATAATATAAACTAGGAAGTATTCTTGTAATATTCGTGCCGTGTCCTGGCCATGTGATCTGTATTAGACGGGGTGATAGCGGGCTTTCTTCCCCAAGACGACACAATCCTGCCCCTCTCGACTGGCCGGAGCACGATCCGCACCAGAGATGGCAATGCAATGGATCTCGTATATACAGTGACTGCTGCACCCCCCCCCCCCCACCACCCCACCCCCACCAGACGTCATATACATGTAGAGACGATGCGATCTCTCGAGCAGCAGTTAACACGGAGGCGGCACGGCACGCCGGGTTGATGGCCTGCAGGGAGAGGGACGAGGGACGGTGCTTCCTCCCCGTACTCCTTCACCCCCTTGACCCGGCCCCACCAACAGCAGGTCAGCCTTATCACGGCCCACGCCAGATGATACCGACCGATCGAGGCTGGGGGGAGGAGCGGGGGGGGGGGGGGAGGAAGGGAAAGGGGAGAGCTGGGGAGGGGTGGGGGGCACCGGCTGGTGCTCACACCGCGACTGGATCTACAGAGCCAGGAATTTTCTTCATCGCCACATGTGAGGGCGGCCCTCCCGCACCCCCTCCTGAGGGGGGCCCTCCCTCCCTCACCCCCCTCCCAGTTGTGTTGAGCGAGGGAACACGACGGCGGGGTAGCAAAGCGCCGGATATCTCCCTCCCTCCCTCCCTGCCTTCCTCAATCCACCCCCCGCCCCGCCCGCCAGCCGCCACGATTCGACCTCACAACCTTCGCTCGGCGTTCGCAATCGATTTAGGTACTCCTAGTGGGGTGATAAAGTGGTGAATGCTAAACTGCCAACAACAACAAAAACTGGACCGCCACAACAGCGGCGACAAATTCAGTGTAAACACAGCGGCAAAACGTCGGCACAGTTCTTCTAAGGCAGGGATTAAAAAACTGGGGCCAGAACAACGCTTCAATCTGCTCACAATCGACGGGTAGAATGTCGAGACGTTTGTAAGGACGTACACTCTGACGCGTGGCAAGATTAGCAATTTAATCTCCGCACAACGTACTTAATGCAACAATTCAGTCCCTTTGTGATGAATTTGTTGAATCTGCTCATTGCATAAAATCTGATCATTGCATAAAAAGTTTGTCGCAACACAGTCACAACCATCACGAAAAATGCACTGGGCAGCAAATTATATATTTCAAGCAAGCATAGTGATCCCATTGGACATTTACATCTTTGTTTGAGAACAGACTTGTTCGGCCTCTCATTGTTACTAAACTTATTTCATAGCCACGCTTAAAGTAGGATGCAACAGTTCCTCAAACCCGTCAATGGTAGTGTTAAATATTTAAAGACCACTCTGATGAAGTGGAATAAATGGTGAAGAAGAAAGGGATGACACATGGCCCACATTTGGTGCCCGGCCTTCGAGCCTATGGTCCATTGCACATACCACTTCAACAGTTAAATACATAATCCACTCCGCAATAACCAGGTGTAAGCAAGTGCACATTTAATTGTAACATTAAATTAAATATGCATCAAATTCGACTACAGAGCATTGGTGATTTACCAAGAAATCTCACGAATTTTCACAAATTTCATTGGCGGGAATGCCAATGGAACGAGGTTCGGTGCCCCACATACAGATCGACAGGGCTCACTGGTCTGCTGATCTACGGACCAGCTCGCCTACCCACAGAACTATAGGGAGGCTTAGTCTTGGACCGGAAGCCAGGCATGGCTGCTCCCGAGGAACGTGGAGCACACCTGGAGGTGACCACGTGACGCGGTTCCTGACCTCCTCGTGTGGAGAGGGGCCGGCCCGATAGCTCAGTGAGCTAGAGCGCTGACATTCAGCGCTCTGTCTACCTGAGAGCCTAACGGCACGTGGATCGGTCATTTGAGCCCCGCTGTGGCCATGTCTGTGTGGTCGCAGGATAACGATCCCATGTATTTTTTCGCAAAGAGTAGGGGTTATCCCCGGGGGACATGGCTCCACTCTCCCTTCCATCTCCCATTGACGCGATATGACCAAAAGTAGTTGAAGCGTCCTGAATATACAACCAATCAACCTCGGGTTGAGTACTCACCTTCGGGCCAGTTGTCATATACGTGCTGCGTTATATCGGCGGCGGATCCGCTCGGGGAGAAGAGGAACTCTTTCGTTTTACCCGATACTAGTATCAATCTCAGGTTTATCTGCAAGGAAAAACAGTCGGAAATGTACACAGACAACCGTGCAAAAACAACGGGGCGAGAGAGAAGATACAGTAGGCATAGAAAGCAATTATTACGTGTTATGTATGGTTTAACAGCAAAAGACCACCACCACCCACTGAATTTAACAGAATCATCGTGACTGGTCGCTCCCATTCAGATTTCAACACTGATCCGGCGACTATCCCCCTTGTCCGTCCTCCGCCTCCCCCGACACACCTTTCCAGTGTGGTGAGAAGGTCACTGCCATTTGCAGTTGCCCGTTGCACATAGCATGCACCTGACCCATCTATGTATTATGTAATGAAAGGGAGTTGGGATAAAAGCCAGCATATGTATCCATGTGTCATCTGCAGATGTATCTGCTGAAGCAGTGGCTTTGATTATAGAAATATCAGTGGGAATGGTACTTAGACATTGGGCCATGGCTGAGCAGGTTGTCTAACATATAAGAGTTGTAAAATCAAGGTGTTTTAGCGTGACAGTTGGACCAGCGGTGCCACCATATGGCATACTTAATTGAGTCATAGCAACCTACAAATTGTATTTGCAAAAAGAGTGTTGTAGGAGTCATAAAAAGTCCAGTGACATTCTGTTGTGTAATCTTGGATGCTTTGTGAACAAAAAAGCTACATAACAGGAAAGGTATATACATATTAAAAGAAAGGCTGGTTGAAAATGGTGGGGGGAATAAAGTACTTACCGTATTTCACGTATGTTTTCGGACACTTAAAAATAATTGTTTTTCTGGCTGTCCGAATATTTACAGTCAATAAAATGGACTCCCGCATCCACTGTCCGAAAACATACATACATAACAAAATATCGATTAAGAATTACTACATTGCGAGTCGACTGATGCCGATTATATCACTTAACACCCAGGTGTTGCGGCTTCACACCTTAACAGCGGGTAAGGTGATCAAGAGTATAATATTGTTTTGAAGATACTTGGAGTGCAATCTGCAAGCGTCAAATCTCTCATCTGTTTCAGGAGATAAAATATACTCGATAACTTTAATATCAATGAACATATG
The DNA here is from genome assembly GCA_964019135.1 of Arenicola marina. Taxonomy (NCBI): domain Eukaryota; kingdom Metazoa; phylum Annelida; class Polychaeta; family Arenicolidae; genus Arenicola; species Arenicola marina. Next base: position 32,360,508 of record OZ025260.1, on the reverse strand, counting down.
GCTTTAGGCAAACAGTGGTTATGAATTGCAATCAGTGACAATGAACTGCAATTATTGTGCCAAATATAACGGTAACTTCTGAGAGATAAAACACAGTTACAAGAACAAAGGGGATTAATTCCCATCCGAGAGGTGCCATATATATAGCTGCGCATTCGATCCTGTGACAGTTGTTCGGAAAACGATATAGAGCATGGATCAATTCTTGAGAAACTTTGATTCTGCAGCCGACGCGCTGCAGTCTTCGGTGAAATAAATTAATCAAATACTTTCATGCATTCCGTGATTTAAGGGTTGTTTACTTTCGCGGTTTATAAACAACTCCTCCGCCGACTGACTCGCCCGCCGGGCAGCACAATGGAGACCAAAGCCCAGCTCATTACTTAGCAACCAAGGTGTTTCTTTTTTACACCTGATACACGGCACAAATAAACCCTAGATAGGGACTTGCCCCTCTCGCCGAAAGCCTGCAATCACAAGCAGTGAAGTGCAATCATGGGGGCCGGCACTACGCAATAACAAAGGAGCCTAGACGCATTGTTAATTTAGGTCCGATAGTGTCCGAAAATATACATACACTTGAAAAATTATCTACGTTGGGTGTCCGAAAACTTACAGTACACTAAATTTATCCTATTTCTGCCTTTGAGGGGGTGTCCGAAAACATACAGTGTCCGAAAACATACGTGAAATACGGTACAACACATACAACAGCTTCTATACACTTTCCTGATTTGGATTAATGTACACCATGATACTGTATAATTGTGTATGAATTCAGAAATGTATAAAGTATTCCCTGCATTTTACATTGTGCTGTTTGCTCTCTTCATTATGTGACTGCCTCATTGACATGACTTATTACTGAGGTTCATTCCAGTTATACAACTGGCATATAATCCAATCTCAACATCGGTTCGCAGGATCACAGTTGCATAGCATGTGATTGGCTGTAAGCAAACAATACATTATGTAAACTTACTTTTTTCAAGATAGTTCCAAGTTTGGACCATACTGTGTCAATTCTACTAAATAGCACAGAGCTGGCAAAATCATTAATGAATATTAGCAATGCAGCAATATGTGTCAACCAGCTGAGTTGCAACATAAAGGTTGTTGTGCTGAGTGGCGAGTCTGGCGGGCGAAAGTCAACTAGAGTTGCTCATTTGTGACTGTCATTGAAGTGAGGCCACAAAAAAAAAAAATCAGGTTGTGATATATATGTTATCAATGTGTAAATTGATTAGTTTGCATGCATTATGATGCTTAACCCTGTATGACCAATTTGGGGAATCCTTTATTACAAGACTCCCTTCATTAAAAAGGCTTTTCAGATTGGCAGAATAGAAGTCATATAATGCTGGGTTTTGAATTATGTAAGAGATGCTATAGTTTAATTAATGTATAATAGTATAGTAATGTGACATAAACCAGGGACTGATCAAAAAACATATTTCCTGGGGATAAAATGCATCAAGCCCTAACTTTCCTACCCCTGCCAAACTCACTTTGGCATAGATCTGCCTTTGTCAAGAGAGGGGTAAAGTTTTTGTCAAAGGGTCGGAGGGGGTAATTATTTGTTAAGGGGAAGGGTATCATTTTCATTAAGGAGGGTGACAAGGCAGAGTATAGGAAGAATTGTCCTCACAGCACTCATTTTCTATGGGTGGGGGTGACTACCAACTGGACACATTATCTGATGATTATTACTAATGCATAAATTCATAAAAGTTAGTGAATGGTATGGAAATAATTAAACAGATCCATTGTTGCAAGTTTTAGAAACTAACATATTTTACCATCAAGTTTCAGACATTGAGAAAGTAACCTTCTGACCATTTTTTAAAATTCCAACAGTGAATAATGATGTAGTTAATATATAGATATAAATACATAAAAGATTTATAATAAATTATCATTCAGTAAGATTTAAAAGACCCACCCCAACCATCCATCATTAAAATTGCACATGGTTTTACTGCTTTGCATCAGTGATTTCGGAGCGATTACAAATTTTTAGCAAATATAGTCTGAAATGACTAGTGACTCTACAGCATTTATTAATTTGACTTTAAATCTAGTGATTGCTGGCCTTCAAAAAAATTAACTATATCCAAGCAGTAGTCTGGTAGGGTCAGTATTCAGGGTAGAGCACAGGCTATAGCATACATACATATCAGATCTTATATAAAATTTTCAAGGTAAGTTTATGAAATATATACTTTTCAGTTTATTTTTAGTTTTAAGGAATCAGAGCTGAGATTTCAGTTGCCCACTTGTTACATTCACAAGCATAGTAAATCAGTCGAGGCCCCCCTTCCCCCCTAGCGTAAGTAAAAGAATTGTCATTTCGAACACAGTGACAAAATCTCAGCGATGTCTTTACTCTTTTCCTCCCAGAGATGGTTGTTGTCATTGGATAATTCTTTATTTGTCTCAACTAGAATTGTAGTACAGGTCTCACTTAGCTGATTGATAAACTTAATGAAGGATTAAGAAATCAGACTTAAGCATTTTAAAAATATATTTATCAGACCTGTCGCAGGCGATAACTATGCAATATTGAATATATCGAAACAGGTACCTGTCACTTAATTCCGGAGTTAAATACTAGTTAATATATGCTAAAGGGCTTTTACTCCTCCCTCTTCCAATGATTTACTAAATCTGTGGTGCACTACCCATAAATTATATGTGAGCCCTTACTAGCCAAAACTACCATAGTGCTCTGATTGGTGTTACAGATTTGCAGATACATAAGGGGACAGAGGTTTTAAGGGTAACATTAGATTATGGGATATGCCTCTGGCTCTCTACCTCTGGCTTTACCAGAGCTGGCCTAAAGGCCAGAGCGGACAGCTTGCTGAAAGCCAGTGATCATGAAAGTTGGCATAAAATTCACGATTGGTGTTGCTTTTAAAGAAATGTGAAAACAGCCACAACGTTATTGTGAAATTGCGATTTTTTATGCCATCAGAAGCATTTCACCAGCAAGAAAGCGGGTATCTGCTGCCACTTAGCATGAGCCAGTGAGTGATAAAGTGGCCTGTTGTAACCTCTGGCTGGGCTGTGATTATAGCAGGACTGAGTCTTGGCGAAAGTGCCCCCAGGCAAGCCCGCTTCTCTAGGGGCACAACGGTAACAATGCTAAAATCCTTTGACGTTAGTAGGGAATCGACTGTAGCTTTTATTATAATGTATGCTCGAACAATCATAGTGTTTACGTATTCGATATACCTTGTTCTATCTCACAGGCACTCGGTTTGTGAGATGGAAGTCCTACGGCCTGTACATACCCTATATATAACAAGAGGGTAAGCAAGCTCTGAGGCTCAAACCAAAACACCAAAATATTAAAGGCTTATTTTAGTCTTACATGATGCTGTCACAATGAAACCTGGGTTTCTTCAGATGCTACACAGTCAAGTATTTATAAATAAATACTTTTTATCCATATCCATATGCCATTAATCAAGAATCAAGGATCTTTTGGTCAACCTTTTGGACAATCCACTTTCTTGCAAGTCTGTGCCACAAACTGGACAAAGGTTAAGGTCAAGAACAAGTCAATAACTTCCTGTTCAAGCTATTTAGACATCTTATTGTTTGTAGAAAAAATGCATGAGGTCAGCTGACTTGGACAGGTTGTAAAGAAGTCATATGTCAGCTGACCAAATGTATTTAGCCAATAGGTGTTAGAGGATTTAAACAGAAAGTTATGTGCTCCAACATTTCTTCGCAAAAATATAACTGAAACAACCTAAAGTCAAAGTCATAAATGCCGTAGTGTGTCGTTTCGGCCCATATTTTCCATGAATTTGTCGCGATCGCTCTAAAAATCACTGACGTGAGAAAGCAACACTGTGCAATTTTAATGATACCAAACTTACGTCTGTACTGCGATCTTATCCTTTTTTAAGACACAAACAATATTTCTCCATGCTGACACTCCATTGGCAGCAAACGCAGTTCCGCAAATATACTAAAGCACACGTCATAAGATGACCTAGTTGCCATGGCGCCGAACGGGCTCTAAACAATACATGCTCGTGCCCCATGGCAACTATAGAGCCTTTCATCGTCTGTGATTTAGTCTATTGGCGACAAAGTGTCTGTTGGCAATGGAGTGTCAGCATGGAGAAATATTGTTTGTGTCTTAAAAAAGGATGACCTCGCAGTACACACGTAAGTTTGGTATCATTAAAATTGCATGGTGTTGCTTTCTCACGTCAGTGATTTTTAGAGCGATCGCGACAAATTCGTGGAAAATATGGGCCGAAACGACACGCTACGGCATTTATGACTTTGACTTTAGTGTTGACACACTTTATTGATGTCAGATGATAGAACAAGGTATATAGAATATGTTAACACTGATTATTCGAGCGCACGTTATAATAAAAGCTACAGTCGATTCCCTACTAACATCGAAGGATTTTAACATTGTTACCGTTGTGCCTCTAGAGAAGCAGGCTTGACTGGAGGCACTTGCGCCAAGACTCGAGTCATGACAATGGTACTAAAATCAAAATGTCAGGCAGCTGAGCTGAGCATTGCAATTTACAATTACAGATCTCTGTAAGTCTGTAGGTCTGCTGATTAGTACCTTGTCGGCTGGAATCTGTCTGGAACCCATTTCTACGGTCAGTTGGACCAATAGATTTCTGTTAGAAGACTAATATCCACGAAAAATCGCCAGCAAACAACAACAAATAACTCCCAACAACGTTCCAATTAAACTTGGATTTGTCAACAACTTGTTTCCGAAGCAACGAGAAATAACTGAGCTTTTACAGGCGCAAAGCCCGTCTACATCTTCAAATAACAGTCATGATTGCACGAGGTGATATCCTAGAATACATTGAGCGTCACAGAAGATGAAGAATATCCACAACACTGCGAAATTTGGCGAATATATAACACAATCCCGGGATCCGAATCGCAACAGGAAGAAATGGCGAAGTACACAGGATTCTGGGATTGGAATCTGACATGTGACGTCACACGTATGACCCCAGATCCTAAGTTGGTACCACCGCAACCGAGCGAGAGTAGCTCGGGAACCATGCACTTAGCCTGGCTCCTGCGCCACTGCCTCGCGCACCGACTGTATGTATTCCGTTGAAGCGGCGGTACCAGCTTACAAGTCGTATCTGTCACTAGATGGCGTTCGTAAAGAGTGCCACGTGTGTTAATCGCAAGGTGGCGCTAATTTAGTTTTTCTCCACCTGGCGAAAGAAAAGGAACTAACCGGAAGTTTACCTTGGATGACAGCTCAGTCAGAAAGCTGAAAAGGCCAGTGGTGAGTTTGAATCAGTGATCCGTGATCGCGCTGTCTGGTAATTGAATGTCCTGAGACCTGCAGTCGGTTGCGATTATTATGAAACCAGTCAACTGTCTAACGCCAATCTATGCTATATGAAGGTCGACTTCCGGTGGATTTCACCAGCTCATCTAACCAGCTCATGTCATGACATAAGACATAACCTGATATTGATAACCTGATTATGACAGCCTGATAACAACAGCTGTATAGCAAGGGATCCAGTTTTCGTGGTATTCCAGTTTGTTTAGATTTCACCAGCTCATCTAACCAGCTCACACAACCTGATAACTGTGTTACCTGATTATGACAGCCTGATAACAGCTGTACATGGCATGGCCGCATGCCGTATGATTCAGCTGTTCAGATTGTCTGTTTTTTTTACGTGTTTGTTATCTAAAGTAAATAGTTCATTACGCTCACTAGTATAGGCTAGCATACAACTATTACAGGTGCAAGCTTTGCCAAACCTCGTCTGTGCTTTGGGTCTGCTGGCTGAAGTTTGGCGCAAGTGCCCCCAGGCACAGGCAAGCCAGCTTCTTTAGGGGCACAACTGTGCTAAGTTCTTTAGACGCCAGTCGGGAACCGACTGTAGCTTTGATCATAATGTATATGCGTATAATCATAGAACAAAGGTAAATTTATATAGAATATGTAAGCACTATCTTCGGACATCAAAAAAAAAAGTGTGTCAACACCAGTTGTCTCAGTTATATTTTCATGAAGCAGTGTTGGAGCATGCGTCTTTTCCCGACCAACCATTATACATATGCAGCGTCACCTGGCGAGTCCCGCCATCATTTGAACCATTTGTAGCCTGGGTCCCAAACTTTGTTACTGTGAAATACCAGTGAAAGAGGGCGCTGCTGTTGACCTTAAGTTGAAAATAAGCATCTGACAATACTCTATAACCATATGCTAACAGAGCAGGGGAACCAAGTTGCATTCACACCTACCAGCATATATACCCAAAACACATATAGTGGACGGTTTATCAGGGAAAGTCGTGTGCTCCAACATTTCTGCACGAAATTATAACAGACACAACCTATAGTGTTGGCATACTTTATTGATGTCAGAAGATAGAACAAGGTATATAGAATACATAGACACCATAATTGTACGTGCACACATTTTAATAAAAGCTACAGTCGATTTCTGACTGGCGCCTAAGAGTTTAGCATCGACACTGTTATGCCCCTAGAGAAGCTGGCTTGCCTTAGACTTTAGTAGGAAATTGACTATGGCTTTTATCATAATGTATGCATATACAATCATAATGTTTATGTATTCTATATTAACCCAATTGTTATGGATTTTATATTGTTCTACCACATCAGTCACCATGTTTGATTCCAAATATGTGGAAAGTCCACTTTACAAATAGCTCCATTAGATGGCTTGTTATCTATTTATATTGTTCTATGTCCGTAATGGCATAACAGCCACGTTGTAGGTCACCATATTTGATCCCGAGCATATGGGAGGTCCACTTTGCAAGTAGCCCTATTAGATGGCTTGTCATAGATGTCCATAATGGCATAATAACCACCTCGTAGGTTACGATATTTGATTTCCAATACTGGGCTCGCGTTAGCATTCGCCAATAGCCATTTGGCGAAAAAATTTGGGATTTGGCGATAAGAACTTCCTGGACACTCGCCAAAATGGCGAATATAAAATTTCAACTACAAGCACATTTTTATTCATGTTCACATTACATGGTAGATCTACTATATTCATCTCCAATTATGAGATTTATAACCAATTTATAACTAATATATTTGGCTAATTTTGGCTAATGTTTTTCGACGGAATTAGCCAAATTGGCTAATGAAAAAAATATCCTAGCGCGAGCCCAGCAATACTGTGAGTGGTCTACTTTTCAAGTTGCTAAAGGTTTCAATACAAAACACTAATTTCTAATTCCTAGTTACTTAAGTTCTAGAACATTATCCTCCGGTAATACTAGCTCAACTCTTTCATTTTGTTTTGCCGGCTAGTTTTTCTGTTTGTTCTCTTGTTGTACAAGGCCACTAGGCATCACTTGTCCATTCCGATAAATACATTCTAGCGAGCTGGCTGCATATTTATTACCAAGCAGATATGGAGAGGTGTCTAGTTCTATGATGAGTTGTGTAACATGCATATGTAGTTTTGTGAACAATCTCTATGAAAGAAAAGGGTATGTCCCTGATCAAATAATATTTTTTGCAGCTGTTAACTGTTTATTAATGCTTTTGTCATTGATCCCACTGGATGACAAGTTTTGAAGCATCGACTGACTAACCATCTAACTTATGTTAAGACTATTAAACTTGTTACTGTGTTGCAATGTTGATTCGAGGATGGTGTGTATGTTTTTTTTTTCTTCTTTAGAGGGGGAAGGGTAGGTGCTGAGCCAGAGAATTCACCAGTTAAGAGGTCACACCATTTCACTTGTGACTTGTAGGCCCACTAGTAAATGGTTGCGCAACAAAGAACATTTTTCTCACATTACACAATCCAGCCCATATATGCTTAAAGATTATGATAATATAAATATTCATATATGCTAAAGCCCTGGGAGCTAATATGATATATGGTCGATGAGTTGTTTTTGAACTCATGAGTCACATAATTGAGGCCTGATGACTGGCTGTAAAAGCATGTGGGGGAGATGGGAAATATCAGACCAAGTTACCATGACATTATCATCAGCTGCAATGCACTACCTTTCTGGGGATGAACTCTTTTGGTTTCATAGTTTCAATAAAACAGCATTCATAATTGCATGGTCTTGGCTTCCACCTTAAAATTAAGCATGTCATCAAGTCTTTTTGAAAAGTAAATCACTGTATATTTTTGCTTTGCAGGATTAGGCTAAGGCACTATGATCCTCACATAGCAGTTCTTAACCATGACAACCACACTGGTGCTTACAAGCACACAACCAAATGTTGAACCTACAGCTGTTCTTTCCACAACCATGTAAGTTGGACATTACCATTTATGCATGCACTTTAGTGCACTGAAAAATGTTATGTTAGGGCGTTGCCTAAATTTCTTGTCTTATGTTACCTGCAAATAAGAGGATGACAAATACATTTTGCTTGTATAACTATATCAGTACTCAGCAGAAAATGTGAAATGCAGTGATTCTGATCATGTTGAAAGGTATATGCCAGTGGGTGGGTCCCAGTGTCCTTAAAATTATGGGACATCCGAAAAATAATGGGACATTAACTTAATAAAATATTGCATAGTCTGCTCACTATATATTTACAATGCGTCACCATGTCCTGTCACAGCTGACAAATAGTGCAGGATGCATACCTATCAAAGTCGCTGGAAATGTGTAACTTCTTTACAAATATGGTATTGGTTCTGTACATATATGGTATGTATTCTTGGCAATTATGGTATTTTTTTGTTCTTTGCAAATATGGTAATGGCACTTGTTCATCGTAAGTAATGACACTTCTTCATTGTAAGTAATGGCACTTGTTTGTTGTAAGTAATGGCACTTGTTCGTTTTAAGTTATTCCGCATTTTCCCCTCTTCAGGTTTGCCCTATTCTGTGTCTTGCTCAACTCTTGCCTGGAGTGGTACTCATTCTTAGAAAGTACATGTATGTGTATGCTACTTGTTTCATGGAAGTATTATAATCTTCCTTTTTATACACATATTTTTTGCATGTATTGTACTGGTTCTGTGCAGGTATTGTTCTGGTTCTGTGCTGGTATTGTACTGGTTCTGTGCAGGTATTGTACTGGTTATATGCAAGTATTGTACTGGTTCTGTGCCGGTGTTGTACTGATTCTGTGCAAGTATTGTACTGGCTCTGGTCAAGTATTGGACTGATTCTGTGCAGGTACTGTACTGGTTTGTTGCAGGTATTGTACTGGTTCTGTGCAAGTATTGTACTGGTTCTGTGCAGATATTTTACTGGTTCTGTGCAGGTATTGTACTGGTTATGTGCAAGTATTGTACTGGTTCTGTGGAAGTATTGTCTTGGTTGTTCGCAATCTTGCACTTGTTATTGGCAAGTATTGTACTGGTTCTGTACAAGTGTTGTACTGGTTATGTGCAAGTATTGTACTGGTTCTGTGCAAGTATTGTACTGGTTCTGTGCAAGTGTTGTACTGGTTATGTGCAAGTATTGTACTGGTTCTGTGCAAGTATTGTACTGGTTCTTTCACGCTATCTTCAGGGTACATCTGTGATCTGTTGCTGGCCCACATCGGCCGATTGTCGGCGTCTAGAAACTGTGATCAGAGTGAGTGGAACCAGGTGGCTGTACTTGTCTGACCTTGACCACGGGTTGAGGAAAAGGATCCCACCATGGCCCAGCACCATACTGGCAACACACAAATGGGCAGCCCGCTTTCTTTCCCCCGACACCCTTTGACTGACGGATATTGCATTGCAGAATAGTATCAAATTCAATATAGTATGACATGGTACTTCTGACTCGATGACTGCCAGGCGTTTTTTCTTGTGTCGTGGAATGGAAGGCCGCTCATTAGTTTTTCTCATCTTGCCACAGTAATGATCATTCATCATTTTACTGGCTGATGGTGTTTCTTATAATTCCTTTTTGCTTCCGTTTTGTCTTCCTTTAAGGTACTGTTGCGTCGGCAACCATTTTTCCCAGCATCACATTTTGTTTTCCCTTACCTCACTGCGATATAGCCGCAGTCTCCTGTTCACTGTGAAATAGGTACTCGTTCGTCTCTTGAGTCATAGTCCTTTATAAAACGAATACCTGTTTACCCTCGAAAACATGGCTCTACTCCAACTTGACCCTTTCCACTAACGGATGAGTGAAGGCTTCAAACACGAACCGACGACGTCACTTTGAAGCGAACAATCACAGGCCAGTGTCTGAGATACTATAGTAAGGACCAATCACAGCCCAGTGTCTTAGTTTTTATAGTAAGGACCAATCACAGATCAGTGTCTGAGATTCTATAGTAAGGACCAATCAGAGGCCACTGTCGGAAATTCGATAGTAAGGACCAATCACAAGCCAGTTTCTAAGATTCTATAGTAAGGACCAATCACAGGCCTGTGTCTGATTCTGTAGTAAAGAGCAATCACAGGCTGGGATCTGAGATTCTATGTTTTATTCAGTCGCCTGATTTCCTGTCTTGTTCGCCACCATATTCTCTCAAAGAATATAATTTTCGCGTCCTCGTTGCCATGTGTCTCATCATCAGATCATGAGGCCTGTAGTATTTACCCCAGACTTACTCTTCGCCTGCGGTGCCCGGTGTATTAAGTTATGACGCTACCTGTATGTTTTTTTCACGTATTTCCTATTCGCTATAAATCTAATGTTATCGCTAGTGATGTTTTTTTTAACAAGGGCCTAGCGTTCGTCAGAAGGTGGTATCACTGACGGTAGACAGGGACCTTCTGCCTGCTTCTCCACTTTCCGTGTGTGTATAATATTAGCCTTCATTTACCTTAGTGTAAAGGTCTTACGTGATAGACGCCGAGTCAAGACGGAGGAGTAGGAGAGGTGGTAAAACATTCAGTTTGTCGGATATCGAATGGGTTTCCGGTTCACCGCGCCGCTTCACTTCGTGGCCCAAAACGGTCAGGGACTGACATCCTTCGCCAATAAATTTATGTGCATACACGAATAATGCTGCGATCAATTATCTCTGGTGTTCAGAATATTTATTTATTTCTACGATTATAAACATTACTCACGGTCTAATAAGAAAGTTACTGGGCGATAAATGATATTTCTGCAATGCGAATTCACGCCCCTACACGGATAAAGCGATGCGTCCCTATAGGAAATCAAGATCATTTCTTCTTCTTTTCGTGCGCCGCGTCATATTATTGGATCTTGATGTGTAGAAGAATGTTAAAAACATAGCTAGGTAAAGACGATATGGGAAGTGTGCAGCATGCGGGCTGAATGCGCAACTGGGACTGTTAGTGTTAGCTAAAGTAGGGCATGTGGATAGCCAGCCATCTATTTAATCCGTAATCCAGTTGATTCTCTGCGCTACGACCGGGTTCGTTCAGGAAATGCCAACCTCTGGAAAAAAATATGTCCTGCGATATGAACCAAGGCTGTGGGTATCGGGGTTGTGTTGAAGTGGCTTCACATAGTACCCCGTGGCCTGCATCCCCCCCCCTCCCCTCCCCTACTCTTTCAGCACCCCCAAATACCCCACACCCCATCCCTCACACACCCACACCCAGGATTTACAGCCCGGCCACTGGACGCCGCTAGCTAGCCTATTAGTAGTGTTAATCAGTGTATTATTTAACACTGGCTGCGGTACCACCGGTCGCCGCCTGTTGCTGTATCTGAGATGGATCGCGCGTGTCGGAAATAAGCTGAAAGGTAGAACATCTGGCGAAGCGAACGACTAGAATGAAGTCAGCCTCAAGTTTAGAAATCTGTTCCAAGATGCGGCCCCTCGGCCGGGACGTAACATAGGGAGAGAGGGACAGGGAGAGGGGTGGGGCGGAGGACCGGATGTTGGGGGTGCTGTCTGTGTTTTGTGTGACTCCAGCCTCCACTTTCAATGGTGCCTTGTCGACCACGCCTCCTCCTCACCCACTGCCACCCCACCCGCTCTACCCCCCTTCTCCCTCTCTCCCCACCCGCTCCCCACTTAGCGCCGGCTCCCATGCAGGGCTGAGGAGAAGCTGTATGAGCAACAAGCTCGGAAGTCTCATGCTATATATTACGGGTGCAGCGCAGCACGTCGCGAAGGGGAGGGTGGCGGGAGTCGGGCGGGTGCGGTCACACTTATCGTATGGTGTTAAATGTGTTAACGCTGAGCCACGGTGTTGTCCCGGGGAGTCGACTTGTAGGATGGCAGCTTTAATCCGCTAAACCGAGAGAGGGAGAGAGAAAGCGCGAGGCAAGCAGGGAAACAAAGCAGGAAGGGTGGGGACATGTTCTGTCCTCGTGGTTCTGTACACCGGTTACGTGGATGTCGTGTCGCTTTGTGGTGGCTGTTGTAGCCCAGGATAGCCCCGGTGGTGTATATATATATAGGCATATATATATATATATATAAACATATTGACAGACTGTCGCAGTGTCTTGGTGTCCACACTTTGAGAGGCAATGGAAGCCGTGTGGAGATGGAACCTGTACAACCAGCGGTACATAGAGTGGTAGGTTTAATCGTTTATCACTGCGGTCTGGATCATGTGGAAATGTGTAGTGATAATCTAGCTGTTGGTGGGATCCTGATTGTATGGAATGGTCGGTGTGCCTTATTATGGGTGTGATCCGGATAAACTAGAGAATTTTGCTGCGTTCTTCTACTCCACATTGCAAATCAAGTGTTAGGTCCTCATCAGGGCTGTAGGAGATATCCAGCATATCGTTCGTTGGCTGATGTACCGGCTTTATCACACCTAAAGACCGCTCTCTTGGGACCGGAATGCGCATAGCAACGCCCGTGTCGCCAATATACGTGCGCGCTCAGCCCTCAGTGAGAAGCATAGTCGGCGTCAGGATGCAAACTCCGATTGACTCTTGCGTGCGATACAGCGGATAATGCTGAGATTCTTCCCTATTCTTTATGCCACGTGTCTTGTGTCAGGATGGTCCTGGTTCTTTGTTGCGGTTCATCATGTTTCATCGAGGTTCATATCTTTATCCCGGCAGGTTCCTTGTCCCAATTCAGCCTTGATGAACACGAAAATGACGTCAAAACACCAATGTTTTGCTCTGTCTGTTTCAGGATGGCTAAGAAGGAAGCGGGTCAGGAGGTGTTTACGGTTGTCTTCAACAACTGTTCCAGTGGCCTGGGTACACTACATCTACACTTATTTTTGTAGTAAATCTTTTAGCTATCAGTTACGTTAATAATCACGGAAAAAAAGAGAAGAAAATACGTTATATAGTTCTTAATAGTGGCATGGTGCAATGGGTAATGTCCTGCTAACAACAGCAAAGTAACGTCTTAAGATTTCATACTTCTCAACAAATTTATTATCCATGTCTTCACTTCGTATTTTTCGGTTTAGTCTATATGATGGAATACTTTTCCATCATGTCGGTATATATATGTTTAAACCTGATTTAATTGTCCTATATTATATATAATAAAATTTTAAATTTATTTTGTCTTCAGGCATTAAGATTATCGGCGGCGTGGCTGAAGATCCCGGAGATGAGGACTTCGGGATTTTTATCAAGAGAATCCTGCACGGCGGTCTGGCTCAGCAGCAAGGTCAGATCCCGCTTACATCTCGTCTAACGCGCGTGAATATGTACACGTCGATGGTTGTATCATTGTCACAATCCGAGTCTTCTATGTCCTCGATCTCCATATCCCAGGAAGTCCCGTGGCCTAGTTTAGCCCGTGTGTGCATACATGTAGCCCCCCCCCACCCCCAAAAAAAATATCATGGGTAGAAAAACCTTGAAATTGAGGGGCTACAACCGTGATATATGTATATATAATTGAAATACATGAAATATTTGGAAATTTCCATTGAGCATCAATTTGAAAAAGTGTATACTTAAAATTGATATCGTGGCGATATCTTTAAAACTGTTTTTGTTACACGCGCCCGTTCTACCTTTTTCAAGGTCAACTCCAGGAAGGTGACCAGTTGTTAGAGGTCAATGGCGAGAGTCTGGAGAAAGTCACCAATAATCAGTAAGGCGACCTTGAACTCTTTTGTGACCCTTTTCAATATTTACTGCATTTATCTAAGCCGTGACCTGTAGTGTCATTGGGCCTGCTCACGCGGTGTGCACTGTGCGTCTCACCTTGATCGGATTCATAGGTCTTCGTATTATTGAAGAACCCCCAAAGTCCTATTCAGAAGCGACTGTCATAGCACAACTCTTTAAGTTTGATGTTTATGTTTTTGTCTGTTGCAGAGCTGTACAAGTTTTGCGAAAGGCATCTGCTAAAGACTACGTCAAACTTCTGGTGTGCAGGGATGACAAAGCAAGGTAAATTTACTCTTGCATTATTTGTCCTTGACATATTGAGTTGTTTTAACGCTGTCACGGCTTGAATACATTGTATCTTTGCTTCAGGCATTTGTATCTTTACAACAACCCTTATGGAGAAAACTTGGGTTTATGCAGGCTACTGGCGTTATTCACTATTTCAACAAAAAATCACGTTTAACGAGCAGAGCCGCACAAACCTGGCGGGGAACAATGGAACAACTGAGCCTCGCTTGTTTCCATTTGGTTGAAATAATAATATGATATAGTAATATGATGACACCGTGGTATCTACGAGATACACGTGCCACAAAGTATATGGAAGAATCTCAGCTGTATCACACGCAAGAGTCAATCGGAGTTCGCATTCTGACGCCGGCTATGCTTCTCACTGTGAGGGCTGAGCGCGCACGTATATTGGCGACACAGGCGTTGCTATGGGCACTATGGTCCCAAGAGAGCGGTCTTTAGCTCACTTAACAGCTAACATGTGGTGGCGCTACTATCATCTACCAAAGGTCGATGACCCATGGTATCTAACAGTTGTCTCCAACGTCTTGTCCCGTGTACTACCCAGAACCTGATGTTGTTTGCCTGACTCTCGTTTCTTTACCAGGGAGGATTACATAGAGCTGCTGCAGAACTACAGCTGTTCCAGTGCCAGTTCGGTTTGCGATCCTCATACATTCTCCTCTAGGGGGAGCAACTCCTCAGCTCATGGTATGTCTCTTGGTTATAAGATGTAATACGTTTATTGCGCTGAAAGTCCTCCGCCCCATGGCACAAACACATATATACAATCGCTGGTTTATGTTTTCTCTCTTGGTTGAAAGTCTTGGATACACTTCCAGTAGATCAACTTAGCGACCGATTTTGTCTCTGGGATGATATTGTCCGCCAGTGAATCAGGGGCCGGACATCAAATTTGATTTGATATAGGACGCTTTAACCTATGTAGGTCAGTCATATCGCGACAATGGATCGGGTCATGATGGAGAGGAACCATGTCTTCTCACATCAAGGAATACTTATGATTCTTTCATCATATTAGCGACAATTTTCTATTTTGATTCATAGGTGCCACCTGATAGCTTACTGAGTTAGACCGCTCGCATTGACCTGGATCGGTGGTTCGCGCCCCGCTGTGGCCATGTCTGTGTGGTTGCAGGATAAAGGTCCCATGTCCTTTCTTCGCAAAGAGTAGGGGGTTACCTCCGGGGACATGGCTCCGCTCTGCCCTTCCTTCTCCCATTGACGCGATATGACCAGAAGTGGTTAAACCGTCCCGAATATACACGTACAACCAACCCTATTGATTCATACCATCAAGTGTTTAATGTACTAATGGAGACTACTATGCCTCATACCAGATACTGAAATGTCGCAGCGACAATAGACCGACCAAGGCTGACAATCATCCACTGACGTCACTGTTACTTTTATCCAATCATGTGGTGAAAACAGGTCTTCCACGTGCGTTATGTCGGGCAAACAAGTCGGACAAACAAAGCAGCATGTTACTTTGTTGTCAGTTTCAGAGATGAGTACTTCTCACTTGTACCTACCATCAGCTGTGATTGTCAATTTCATACTCGCACTTAAGGAAAAATATTCAAGCGTGGGCGGGGTGGGGATCGGTCTATTACCAAGTCTGACGCGGTGTGTGTTAATTACTCCTGTTCTTACAGGTCACCATAACAACAGTTGGGGGTCTCCGCTCAGCCCGTCGCTGTCTGTGACGTCAGCAGGAGCCCTGTCACGTGATGAGCCACGGAACCACACCCACACGGGGGTAAGTCAGGCCTGAGATCTGAAAATACCCATTTCGTTATCGTTTACTACGTTCCGCGTATCCAAGCCACTGGAACAACTGTTGATCTCTTTCAGTCTCACTTCTTTATGTCGGACGACAAATATAGGTTGCAAAACGTACATATAATACACACATTAAGCTGATAGTATGTTGTAAATATGTGAATATGTATTGTGAATGTTAAGGGTATTACTGGTTTTTTTATTTCCTGACCTACGTGGATATGTTACTACATCTCTAAAGACTAAAACATTTGTTGGGGTAGGAGGACAGGCACTTATTGACATATTATTTTGATTGTTTTATGCGATGCGAATTTCGTGAAACTGTTATTTTACAATTAAATATCTACCATCTTTGTTTCTTGTGCCATTTCTTGACTTCGTTAAAAATACAAGCTTAAGCTTTATATTTGTTGCGTTGTTTCGTCCTTGTGGCTGTAGCCTGGCCCTGAGTTGTCGGGTGAACCGAGCTTATTGAAGCTGACCAAGCCCGCGGGGATCCCAGCCAGCGAACACCATACCGTCACGACCAACGGGGTTACCATACCAACACAGCCCAAGATACCCAGTAACGCGACCGCGGCGTCCCTGCCTTACCGGGGAGTCCTCATGAAGCCAGGCCTGCACTCGACGCCGCAAGAACATCCGGGTACGTACACCACGTGTTTAGATACATTACTTTACGACACCCGACAATGGGTCTATTCGTGGGTACCCCCGAGATATACCGATGATGCTTTCATACGCCGTGCGGTCCACCGCTCGCTGCCTCATTGTTCCAGGGGATATCTGCCAGCAATGACCCTGAACGGCGGATATCGGGGCAACGTCGCAATTCTATGGTTTTATAGACTGGTACCTGGCTGGGTCCTATAAAAGTACATGTTAGAAATATGGATTAATTTTTTTCTGGGATTTGATTTGAAGCAAATCTACATATATGCCAATTATAAAACACTTATTTTTACTTACTTCTATTACATTTTTTTCAGTCTTCAGCACCCAGCACAGTCCGCCAGATGGCGCCTCTGGTGGGGGCTCCCCTGGCTCTCAGACCACCACCGTCGTCCCGACAGACTTCGAGCCATCGCCAATAGGTGGCGCTTGTGACCTTGACCTTCATTCGTCTGGCTTGCCGTCAGCATCTCGAGGCGGTGTGACGTCATTGCCGGACATGTATCACCATTCACCCCCCTCGCGACCACACTCCTCCACGTCACAGCATTCCAGGAAGTTGTCTCTAGACCCACATGTCCGATTGAAAGTCGAAAAGTTACAGTTGGTAAGTTGATTTAGATGAAATGTTTCCTTAATTATGACCTACATGTATATGAATCTCTGTTTCATCCAACGCATATCATGAAGGTTACAACAAAAAGAAAACAGGTTATTAATTATCATGTTTGGTGTATCTGGATCGCAGTTTGCATATTACTGAGGGACGTAAAATTAAGCCACGGCAACGTTAAGAAACGATTAAATCATGTTCCTGAACGGTTCGATGTTGTTACATTTAACCCAGTTAGATTTTGACACACGCTTCCTTTACCTTTGCTCACCATTTATTAATTCCTCTTTCTGGCCTTTTTCTGTTCTTTGTCGATCCAATTTAATAAGAAATCGATTAATTGGCTTCTTCAACTCTAGGCTCTTCAGTACCTGGGCATTGAACCAACAGCTGAGCAGCAGCTTCATATGCGACAGCTGCTGAGTGTGGATGAGTCTGGCGCCGTAACATACGGAGGTCAGTCTCACATCGTGCGGCCTCTCTCTGGGCTGTGTGTGGTCCATTGTGACGTCACGTCCGGGTTAAGCCCACCCGGTCGGCAATCCACGACTGACTGCTTACTTGAAATGTTTAAAACCTCTTTGTACCTTGAAATGTGACGGTGGTATTTGCTTGGGAGACTTGTGTCGAAATAAAACAACTCTGCACTCGAAGTAAATTCCGTCTGCATATTTCATGATGGAGTCGAGTTACCAGTATCGAACATCCACATGCCTTGAGTAACCCCCTATGGCATCAATGTTTCTTTACATATATAAGCATAGTCGAAGGAAAATTAACGACCCTGATTTTTTGTAAAATCTGGCGAAAGGTGGAAACGTTGAAAATGGTATGGTACCTATATACATTATAAAATCTCCATTTTAACTCTCTTTTTTGTACGAAAGAATTTTGCAGATGTTACGAATACACATGATGGTAAATGCAAAAAAAGAGCAGTTACCACAGTTTGGTTTCTATCCCTGTGTTGCAGCCTTCGTACGGGCAGCACGGGAGGTGTTCCAAGTGGAGCTAGAGGAACGCAACATTTCCCAGAATTCCCTGCTGATGGCCCCCAATGAGGTGCGCTTCAAGGACTTCACCGAGCCGCCCGCCTTCACGGCAGAGGTAGGTCCTGACCCTGTTGATGGGGATGGTATGGGACGGATCTATAATGTACATGTATCTGGTATGTGCCACGGGCGTCAAATATAGCTTATTACGGCATGAGATCGCGTGATCGTAGCATCCGGGTCTTGATTAATTTGCAGGTGCCTCCCTGGTGTAGAGGTTAGCGCATTAGACCGCCGATCAATAGGTCCTGGGTTCCAGCCGGGGCCGGGCACCTAGTCTGGGAATGGTTCATCCATTCATCATCCATCGTCCCGGCAGTTTAGCCCTTGTGTGCACAAAACCGGCCTATAAGATCCACTCGTTTCATTGCATTTGCTTATGTTTGCAATCTGTATGCTTTGCGATAATGGGAAGAAATTGGTTTCATCGTTACCATGACGGGAGGGAATGTGCCTTTGTAAGTCCAGCTGTTCTTCGTGTTGTAGACGAAGTGGTTGTGAAACTTACAGTGAAAATCATTATTAGAGTAAGTGACTGGAACTATGAATAACTAATAGTTGCAACAACTTCAGTGTTACGCACTTGTTTCCAGTTAAGAGGCGTCGAGCAGTTTGCACAACACGAGGAACTAGACCTTATCAGGCGAGAACGGGATGACCTCAGGCGAGAGGTCACGAGACTTAAGGTGAGTTACGCCCAAGAAATATTACATTGACTCGCTGCCACTGATGCTTATATGTAAATATTCTACGTGATCCTGCTCTTAATATGGGCTTCCAGCAATCTTAATAGTTGCTAAATCTAAATCTAAATCACCAACAAGGCAAGTAAGATAAGGTCAGTAACTGAATAACCACAGTTTATCCGTGTTTTAGTCTTAACTGCTTAGTGACTCCTTAGTGACTTTGGTCTTTTAGTCGCTGCTGAAGGAGAAGGAAGGGTGTTGTTACCAGGCTGAGGAAGAGCTCATGAAAGTCAAAAGGGTATGTCACTTTTCTCGCAAAAATTAACTTGTATTTCCGGGCCAGGAGGGACGCGAAATGTTGAATTTGAATGATAATGACTAGCACATAACCAGCAAATAAACAATGCAGTGACGCATTTAAACTTAATTAAATTTAGAATCTAAAGTTCGATATTATTTACCCTTTGTAATTTAGAAGCATGATGCATTTGTGCACCCTAGGAAGCAAACTGCTAATTTTGTTCTAACTCTATTCTCAGTATTATGCACCTTCCGTAAAATAAAACCACCAAAAATGAATAAATCGGTTTTAAAACCTTTTGCTTTAAAATATTGTGCACTTTATGTAACTTACACGATACAAAAACGGAAAGGTGTGTTTGTAACTCAACTCTCGCTCTATGGTCACGTGGTAGGATGCGCAGGGGGCCATCCACGAGAGCCGGTCGCTGCGCAGCAAGGTTCACCTGGCGGAGCAAGCTCAGCGTGCCGCCCGGCACATGGAGCAGGACTACGAGGAGGTCATCCGGGTCCTGGAGGCCGAGCTGGCGGACCTCCGGGTCGCCCAGCCGTCGCCCCTCGTAAGTAACTATGGTGACGGCACATGTGTGAGGCGAGGGCCGCTCTATCCACATCCCTGAATGTCTTTGTTATTTATTTTTGCACTACTGGTTCGCAGCGTCTTGTACAACAGATATATATTATAAACAGTAAGCGTAGCCCAGGAAGTTATATTTAAAATGAGTTTTTCGAAGATAGTACCTTGATTGGTTACTATGGTTACTACTGGTGACGTCAGCGCATTGTGATCTATAATGAGGCGTCCATGTTTAGGTTCATGAATTGATTATGGTAGTGAGTAATAGGTGAGTTATACCGCTACTACAATGGTCCGTACTGACACTAAACAAGCGCCCCTTCGTAGCATGTAATTTGACCGCTCAGCATACAATATCCTGAACGAGCAAGCTTTTTTTCTGAATGTGTCGAAAGCGGGTTTAAGTCCTGACGCTGGACTCTGATCTGATCTGGATGTGCTCTGATGTTTACATACAACTAAACCCACACCAGGCTCTACTGGCTAAAGGACCTGTGAATCCTTTCCAGGAGCACCCCAGCGTTCAGCGGAGATTGGCTGTACTGGGGTGCCAACTGAGGAAGGCTGAAGTCAGCAAGAAAACTTATGAAGTCTCCACCGAAAAATTACTGCAATTCGCTGAGGTAAGGATTCTGAGTGATATTGTATCCCTACAGGAGTGTATTTTACTGCTACACCAATATGCACTGGATCTTTGGGTCACTTACTTTGACATGAAAATGCCTATTTTGTCTGCCTATTTTGTCTGGCAGATGTTTATGACGTGTCTCAGATGTTTATGACCTGTCTCAGATGTTTGTGACCCGTCTCAGGTGTTTGTGACCCGTCTCAGGTGGAATCTGTTTGAATTTCTCATTTCGATTTGACCATGTTTTATTACGAGGTATAAACTTATCCCCAGTGTATGATAAAGTTTTTATCGTGGTATGTGAGTGCCTTTTTTCCAAATGAATGTAAACCTAAGTACATGTTCACACATGTATATTATATATGATGTAAAGTCGACGTTTTTTAAAATAAGTAATTGTGTTTAGTACTTAACGATAAATTACTGCACTACATTATACAGTATCGTCCTTATATACATCATATTATGTCTGTATCTGTACCAGATTATTTTGTTTTGATCAGAGAGTCCATGAAACGTTGGTTGGCTATGGGGACCATCCCGGAACGCGGTGAGTGTGTGACGTAGACGTTATGCCGCCTGTATAGATTAACCGATAGGGAAACTTGCCTTGACAGCACAGACAATAAAACATTCACCCACCAGCCAGTCTTGATGTTAATCAGATCATTATCAGGAAATTTTGTTAGCTAGAGAGGTATCATGTCATTCAAAGCATTTTCCATTTATATAAATTATGATTTTTTGTATTAAAGTATTTAAATAACTTTTGAAAATTAAATTATTATTGAGATAACATCACAGAAGATTAAACTTTTTTGGAGATATTATGACTGTCGATCAGAATCAGTGTCTATGAGTCACTAAAGTATAGTTAAGTGAAGAGCGCAGTATTAGATTAATAACCGCTGTAGGTATTGTATAATATGTAATTCAGAAAGTCTTCCCTCTGGACTACATTGTGACTGTTGTTCTTCATATAGTGGTCGTGACCAAGCCCGAGCACCCTCTGGCGTCGCCAAGCCCCACGCGACACAGGCCCTGGGCATGGAGGCTCGTGATGTCATCAGAGCGGTCAAGTCGCTGATGGAGATCGAACGTGAGTCGGTCGAGCTAAAACACTCGCCAAAGACATACCTTCGGCAGTCGGTCGAGCTAACACACCTGCCAAAGACATATCGTCGTTTGTCGGTCGAGCTAACACACCTGCCAAAGACATATCGTCGGCAGTCGGTCGAGCTAAAACACCTGCCAAAGACATACCTTCGGCAGTCGGTCGAGCTAACACACCTGCCAAAGACATATCGTCGGCAGTCGGTCGAGCTAACACACCTGCCAAAGACATATCGTCGTTTGTCGGTCGAGCTAACACACCTGCCAAAGACATATCGTCGGCAGTCGGTCGAGCTAACACACCTGCCAAAGACATATCGTCGGCAGTCGGTCGAGCTAACACACCTGCCAAAGACATATCGTCGTTTGTCGGTCGAGCTAACACACCTGCCAAAGACATATCGTCGGCAGTCGGTCGAGCTAACACACCTGCCAAAGACATATCGTCGGCAGTCGGTCGAGCTAACACACCTGCCAAAGACATATCGTCGTTTGTCGGTCGAGCTAACACACCTGCCAAAGACATATCGTCGGCAGTCGGTCGAGCTAACACACCTGCCAAAGACACATCGTCGGCAGTCGGTCGAGCTAACACACCTGCCAAAGACATATCGTCGTTTGTCGGTCGAGCTAACACACCTGCCAAAGACATATCGTCGGCAGTCGGTCGAGCTAACACACCTGCCAAAGACATATCGTCGGCAGTCGGTCGAGCTAACACACCTGCTAAAGACATATCGTCGGCAGTCGGTCGAGCTAACTCACCTGCCAAAGACATATCGTCGTTTGTCGGTCGAGCTAACACACCTGCCAAAGACATATCGTAGGCAGTCGGTCGAGCTAACACACCTGCCAAAGACATACCGTCGGCAGTCGGTCGAGCTAATACACCTGCCAAAGACATATTAATTAACCGAATTAATTTGTTGGCTTTGTGACATAGCGACAGAATAACGCGTTGGCTTTGTGACACAATGCCTTGGCCTTGTGTCACTGACAGAATAACGCATTGGCTTTGTGACACAGTGACAGAAGAACGCGTTGGCTTTGTGACACAGTGACAGAATAACGCGTTGGCTTTGTGACACAGTGACAGAATAACGCGGTGGCTTTGTAACACAGTGACAGAATAACGCGTTGGCTTTGTGACACAGTGACAGAATAACGCGTTGACTTTGTGACATAGTGACAAAATTATTTTTCAACTGTATACTGGCCGCAAATAATATGCCATGTTATATGTTTCCTGGCGGCTTGCTTCGATCAATGATTCACGGTGTGATGTGATGTGTTACACAATCTAATTTGTACAGTTACTATATCTTCCTTCATTCTAATGTCTTTCCTATTAGAAATCTACACATATAACTGTCGGCTATTTCTAACACATAAGGAGTGTATTTGTTGGTAACAATTTCAAACTCAATATTTAATTGTAAAACATGCCTTCGTTTGCGCTTTATTTCTCTTAGCCAATACTAACAAGATCCTGATTAAGATCTTCCCTCGCCTGTTGCGAGCAAGCTTTGGTTTCGTAGCCGGTTCTGACTCTTGTCTCTGTCTCCATCTTCCCCTTATATTGTCTTACAGCGCTTCCGTTTGGTTGGGATGAGGCCTACACGGCGGACGGTATGAGGTATTACATAAAGTGAGTAGCGGCCGGTCTCCTGTCTCGTCTTTCGTTTTCGGCTAACATCTAATTTCTTATAATGTTCACAATTAATTTTTGTGTAGTATAGGTTAGAAAGCTGTCCATCAACGTGTTTAGTAACAAGCTATATCGATTCTATATCGTATTTGTGATATTTATTATCTGAGATAAATCAAATTAATACAATTGCTAATTTTCAGCTTTGTATGATGTCATATCCCTTGTCATAGTATTTATTCGTCTCGTTACTCTGACTTACGTTAATATTGCGGTTAACATGGAATAAGTCTTAAATCCGGATATAAGTAATGATTAGTTCCAACAATTACTATTAATATTAGTGTAATCTTTGTTTCCAGTCACGTGACCCAGGTGACCACGTGGCAACACCCGCTGACTCAGGTACACCATGGGGGGTCACAGCCACCCCCTCCCCCGCCGAACCAATCCAGTCGCCCAGCCGGCGCCGCTAAGCGTTCACCAGGGGCCACACAGGCGCCGGGAACGGGTGCCGCCAAGGCCAGAGTGCGCTCGCCCGAACCAGTGCTTCAGGAGCAACCAGAGACGTAACATCGTCTTCGCAGCAGACGACGTCGCAGCAGACGACAATGTAGCAGACGACATCGTAGCAGACGACGTCGCAGCAGACGACGTCGTAGCAGACGACGTCGCAGCAGACGACAATGTAGCAGCAGACAACATCGCAGCAGACGACAATGTAGCAGATGACATCGTAGCAGGCGACGTCGCAGCAGACGACGTCGCAGCAGACGACGTCGCAGCAGACGACGTCGCAGCAGCCGACGTCGCAGCAGCCGACGTCGCAGCAAACGACATCGCGGCAGACGACATCGCAGCAGACGACGTCGCAGCAGACGACATCGCAACAGACGACATCGCAGCAGACGACATCGCAGCAGACGACATCGCAGCAGACGACATCGTGGCAGACGACAGCGTAGCGCAGGCTTTCTTCCCTCGAATATTAACCGCGTTGCGTAAAAGTCCGTTTTGTTACTCGGGATGACTAGGATAAATATAATCGATGCTTGGTAATGGTATAGGTGATAAGTCCCAGGTAACTCTGTCGTATTGGGTAAATTTCCCTTGAAGGATCCACGGTCTTATGTTACCCACTTGCGGTCTCTCTTATGTTACACTCTGCTCTATTCATCGATTCATACAGGACATCCTACTCTTCCACGTCATTCCTTACCGCAAGATCCTTCGTTCATCTATATCTCATTATCCCTGAGGTTCCCTTCTAGCCCGCGTGTGCACAAACGGTGTCCGAACACAACAACCCATCGACTATTCTTTCTACAAAATATTTCACGTGTCTGACAAATTTGAACTTGATGCAGAACATGTGCAATACAACTTCTCCATCATATAGCAAGTAACGTTGCATGATTGTATACAGCAGGTGTATATAACATGCGCAATGGACATTTCCTTGTGTGTGTTGTGGGTGCTTTCCCACCCTGTCCTGGGCTGTGGCCATACGTACATCTAGGGCCTCTTTACAAGGCCGCGTTTCTCTCACAGTGCTGTCCATGGGTTTCGCGGTACATTCCGCAAGTCTTCAGCTAGTTTTGGATAATCGTAACCCGACTTTTCAGGGCAAGTTAGCATTGTATCCATACGCGGCAAACAGTCTGGTACTGGTCGCCTATGATCGTCGTTCCCGCGTTTGAAATAGTCCACATCGTTGGTTCCTGAGTGGCACACTAGGCGGCAGCCAATGTAAATATATCGTCTTGTACATTATTCCTGACGACCCTTGTTATTGGATGATACTGAACATGTTTGTGTAATTATACCGTCCTGTTTGTTGTGTCATCTGTGCCAAAACAGTTCAGTCAAAGAAAAACTAAAATTCTGTAGAATTTCCTCCACAGCTTTTATTTAGCACGAAAAACATGTTCATTAGATTATCTTCCTTTGGGTAATTGATTCGTATCGGGTAAAACTAACGATAATATCCTAGTAATCAATTTGCATTTATGTCGCAGCAGAAATTATGACGCGTAGTCCATGTCAGTGCCGATTGACTAGTCAAACTTTTGCATTTTTCGAAGCATGTTTTAACAAAGTCACTGATGCTTAGGACAGCGTCCGTATTGAGTTTTCACATTAGGGGATTGTCAGAATCTGTGAAGGCAGAGAATTGAGTTCAAGGCCTGTTGTGTATCACTGTGTGTTATATAGACTTAGACATGCTTTTTTTCTTTTTTGAGTGCGTGGTTTTCCTTAGATCAGGATATCAGAACATGGTGCTGGGCAGGTGTCGACGTCTGGAGTTGACGTGGCAATTGTGTCCCTGACATATATATATGTATATATTATAGATATATATAAATATCCATATATATATATATTCGTAGGGGAATCCTAATGTAACAATGCGATGTGCGTGACAAATTGTAAAATGTGATTATTACGTGGGATTTATGGTTGCTGAGGAGCGCGTATTTACGCAGTTTTAGATAGCTTTAACGTGCAATCGTAGTTGGATGATGGTTATTTTGATAACTTTCAGGACCGTAGCCGTGTTGATTTTGTCGGTAGATACTGGACGTATGTGTGTGATGGTTATATGACCACTTGACAAGTTTCTGTGTACTCACCCCGACAGTGTTCTGTACTGGACAACCAGCCATCCACTCAGTATCCATATCGCTGATTAATACTTTAATGACTAAGTGGATAAACTATGACTCACTTGTGGCATTTAGGTAATATAAAACCCAATCTGTTGACGGCAGAGGGCGCTTGTGTCGTCCGATCCCTTTATGTATATAGTCCCCGTGGCCCAGAAGATGGCGAGATGAAAATATTTGAAAAGAAAATTATATGTGGCTTTGTGCACCCGATTTTCTAACTTTTGTGATATGTTGAATTATACCCTATATTGGCCGACCCATCAGTCTTGGGTGTCAGACACAGGATGTTGACTTGTGTCTGGTCCTGGTTGGCGCCAAAACCATCTTCAACACACTCATGACTGGTGTATTAGTTCCAAATGCCATAGAGCCTGGGTATGTGTGCACTGGGTGGACTATATACAGACTCGTCGCTTTGATTGCAGTAGAATGAATACTAGGCTACAGTTATGCTATCATCGGCGCGCCATATCGACCATTGTTACGTATATTTGATGGAGGTTTGAACATCGCATTGAGTTAACTAATGTGGCATTATGGACTAACGTTTGTGCAATTCATTGTTCATGGTTTTCGAATGGCATTTATATTACCAAATAGTCACGTAATATTGCTGATATTGTTGTTAATGACAGCCGTGAGGTGGTACACGTCGGGTCCTGGTGCCCTGGTGTGTGCCGGGCGTAATGGTTACTATAGCAGTCGCTAGCGTTAATGGAAGGGTAATTATTTGCTTTACGTCAGCTGTTACGCTTAATCAGTCTTCTTCACAAACGGATTACGCTGAACATATGCATACAATGGTGCGAGTTTTTTATCTTACTTATGGATATACATGTACATGTATTGAAGCTCCGTTATGGTCCCTCCAATTTTATAAGGTGTGATCTGTTATACGTGGCTGTTTCCCCGCCGTGTCTTCCGTATTGTCTGTACTGGGCTAGCGAATACGACTTTAGTTGAAAGAAATACATATATTCGTTAGTGTCACACCATGTTGTTCAAATACTGCAACAAGTGCATAACTCCACGTGTATACCGAAACGCCTCGTAGGACCTTGTTATGTGCCACAAACAAAGCCATGACCACTAGATCCCCATTGTAGCATTGAAAAAAAAGGTAGCCAAACAAACGTATGTATATAACGGCAAAGGAATTGCAAAGTAGCCTCGCCAGTGGTGATGCAACTTTTGCAACTTAAATCAGTGCACAATACGTTACGTTATACATGCTATGTATTGATGAGCTTGATTAGCCTCTCGTCAGGATTGTTCACCTGGGGCTTGTTACCGATTTTATTTATTTATAAATATCTCTGAACACTCCCGCAGCAGAATGGTAAAACGCGTGGTACATTTCGTTACATTATACTTTGTGTTTATTATTTGGAACGGTTGCCGTGGGATACGCTGCGTTGCCAACGTGGCACTCGGATCGAGAGTTGGAATTGATTGCACCACTGCTGCCCGCTGCAGTGCACCCACCTTCTCCATCAGCACTGTCGGGGAGGGGCCGTGGTAGGTTTTCAGGATTATTGGTGGGTAAACCTGTGTTGATATCACAAGTTTAAAAGGTGTTATTTTAATGTACAGATTATTTTTTTTACATTTTTTAAAATCTTGATTGATGTTTGTAGTTGCGAGCGTCATTTATTCGCATTCGATGTTTATGTGAATAGTTCGTTATCACATGTGATGCATCTACTTAATTTACGTTATGATGTGCATATTTATTTTGACGTCCTATAAACATACTTTGTATGGCATTGCTCTGAGTCGGCAGTAGTTGAGAAGGCCATAACTCAGAAAGGGATGCGTCGCGTTTGGCGTGGAACAGGTACGAAACTAAAGTTCGAGAGCTTTGTTCACCATTCTTGATACATATGCTTCGACCCGGCTCCTGCCAGAGCATGTTACCCTTACGCACGTATATGTTTGCATAAGAATGAATTTGGCCCAAGTCAGAGTTGCGCAAAGAAATGTGTATGTACTTGACATTTAAATGGCATTATGGCATATTCATGCAATCCCCCCCTAGCGATACCATACACATTGTATCTTCCTATTTTAATACGATGGCAGTTATCATTATGAAACGAAACTGAAGGTCTTTATTCTTTCCTGCGACGATCATTCACTTGTCACTCGCTTGGAGATTTTCTGTTTTGGATGGGCAAAGCTTGGATTACGATTGCGTGATTTACATCGATATGTAAAGTGGCTGATCAGGTGCTAGCATATATATGCAATGTCAACGATTATGTCATCCGAATTTATATGCAAAAAACAGACCTGGGGTGCAGTTAGCGATGGTTTTCCCGTCCATAGAACTAAAGCCAGGGTTAAGTTGGTAATACCTTCATTGCGGGTGTGAACACTCCTAATTATCATAATCATATGTACAGAAGATTGACCTCAGTTTTAGATTCATGCAATACCGGCGCTTTCTGAAGAAGCTATGAATATTATGATCACATGAACCTGAAATCACACACATTTTAATATCACTTCAGGAAAAAAAGTTGAGGTCTATACAAATATGATTTAATGCACGAGACCCAAGATAAATCTACATTTGATGTCAAAGTTGACAACACAATGCAGTAAAAATGGCAGATGAGTTACCCTTGCCAATATTTTTTCTGATATCATTATCATTGTAATCAATAAATTTTCTCGCATTTACACTATGGGCTTATTCTTTACTTTGAGCTGCAGATCAAAAGGTCCTGGGTACGGACCATGATACCTGCATCTGACATATTTCGTCCAACCCCATATGTCATTGTCCCGAAACGTTTTTGGGCCCAAGACTTCATGTGCGCCTAAACACGATATTTAACCTTTTGTCGAGTTCTATAAATATAACACACTCCAGGACGCATGTCAATCCACTTCCATACCAATGCGAGGGCCAGATCAATCTCGCGTTCTCGCCCTCCCGTTCGCGCGATCTCGCCCTCCCGTTCGTGCGATCTCTAGATCTCCCCTCACGAACTCTCATGCACTCCCTCGCGTCTGGCACTCTCGCCCCTTATCATGCGTATTGTGCCAGGCGTGAATGCGAGATAGCGAGTGGCTCAAATATAATGTTCCACGCTGTGTTAATTCCAAAATCAATGGTGCAAAGTCCTCCAAAGCCATCCGGGACACCTGCGTAATAATTGATTGTCCGCCTCCATCTCCGCTTGCGTAATTTTTGATCTCATTTACCATACAAGTTCTTTGACGGAAGGGCAGACGGACGCGATAGCGTGTGTTCGCGCCATTGAATTATAGTGGCGACATGCGGCACGGGCATATTTGAAATTTGTTTCACATTGACTCCCAAATTCCGACACTGAAGATCTGAAAAAGCGACACTGAACTTAGCCAAAAAAGCGGCTTGGAAGGTCGAGAAAAATCGACATATTCGACAAAGAACACTCCTCGATTCCTGTTATACGACGGTCGCAGACGCGGAGGCCGATGCAAAAAAACGGACCGTGTGTTCGGTAATTTTACTCTGGTTTACTCATGAAAAGCTGCACAGTAAATAGAAATAGGATTTCACGCGTAAAGACATCAATATGGTTGGGAAGGAATTAAGAAGCGCAAGACAATCCGCCGATCCCCACAGTCATTCGTTCATGACACCATCTCTCAGTCGGGGGCCGGCGCGATAGCTCAGTGGGCTAGATCGAGCGCTCCCATTGACCTGAGAGCCTAACGGCACGTGGGTCGGTGGTTCGAGCCCTGCTGTGGCCATGTCGGATCTGTGTGGTGGCAGGATGAAGATCCCATATCTTTCTTCGTGCTAGCCGCCGTCTAGCGTTCGTAGTAATAAGCGAAAGAAATAACAGTATGACAGTATTTTGTTTTATGCGTCAAATAGTAGCAGGCAGAAGACATTGGGCAGAAATAACATCGATAATTATATTGACATAAATTGAGACCGGGAGCTACGGAATAACGGGACATAAATGTCAGGGATACTTAAACACTTTCAATCTGTGCAATTATTGTGCATCCAGTACAGAATACTCAAATTTCGTCTAAAGCACGCTAATAAACGAACATCAGTCCAGTAAAACTAAGGCCCAAGCTCATACATTGATTGAGTAAAAAAAAGGGACTGTTTCCCGCCCGTTGTTCGTCATTTAACGTAGTACTACTACCTTCAGTGGATAAAATCTGCCTGACGTCCTGGTTGGATCTATAGAATTGACGTGTAGTCCGCTTAACTATACTGTAAAATTGGATACTGCTTTGACTGATGCTAATTAGAGAAGCGTATTAAAAAAGGCAAGGTCCCCTGGGCAGAGTTCGTTCTCTTGCTACTGATGGGAAGTTGTGGACGCGAGACAGTACGGGATTTGTTTGCTTTGATGACGGTTCGGGCGATAAGGCGTTGGGAGAAATATTAGTACTGTCGGCACCAAGCAAGGTAGCCCGGGATAATCACCCGAAAGCGATATTATGCGCGGGATAAGGTGATTAGCACCCAGCGGTAGTGTTGACATATGCGATAGCGTTGACAGATCTAAGAGAGATATGTTGATACATCCAAGGCGGACCCTGCAGTGCGTGACCCGTGCAAACAGTGGTTCGGTTGGATATACTTTCAAGGCGGCTGCCGGTGCCAGTGGGCTCTTGCATGCCGCGGCATAGTGGGACAGACAGCTTCGGATCATTTTATTAGTATAGAAAGAGTAGGGGGTTACCCCCGGCCGGAGACATATGGCTCCACTCTGCCTTCCTTCTCGTGATATGACCAAAAGTGGTTAAAGCGTCGGTAAAGCAGATAACAGTTTCTTGGCCCAGTTTAGCCATGATTGTGGGCTCAAAAGTGGCCTAAAACACAAATTAGTTATTGTTGGGGTGAGATCTTTAATCGTGGGTAAATTGTTAGTTGTGTGCAACATGTCCTCGTCGGCCGCCGGATCGGCGGGTTACCGTGGAGAACATGGTCCAACCAACGAAGACGGTGCAAACCAGGTACAAAATATTGTGAAGACCTTTCCATTCAACATTTATTGTGTTGTACCAGTTGTTATAATCCAGACATTTAAATTGATCGCGTTACGCATCAGTTAAAGGAAGGTCACATGAGCGATAATATGATAATTTGGGATTGTAAACAACTAAGCTTATATAGAAGGTGCGGTACATCGTTATAGCGGAACCGAGCGAAACCGAGCGAAACCGGGTGAAAAGTAGCGGAACCGGGCGCAAATTACAGGTTAGACAAGGAGTAGGAAGTTCAGTTTTGCTTAAAAGTACACTTATCAATGATTCTGTTATATTCGTATAATATTTACGTAGAAATGTGAAGGTATTGTCCAGTAACAGAAGGATTTATCTCCGAGTGCTGAGCCCAGTGCCAGGCCGCCATTTTGGTTGTTATCGTAGTAAGACTCTTAGAGTTACCACTTGGCGATGCCATCAGCGCCGACTAAACCCTGTATATTGACGCCCGTGATCAAGTTGTTGGTGGGGCAAAAGAATATATTTTCCAACATCAAAAACAACTAGATCTAATGCAAGAAAATAACAAATGGAACAATTTATTATTTGGCGAAAAACGCTCGTCAATGCACAGGGTTTAGTCAGCGCCGGTGGCGCCGCCAAGTGGTGACTCTAAGAGTTTTACTACGACAACAACCAAAATGGCAGCCTGGCACTGGGCTCAGCACTCGGAGACAAATCCTTCTGTTACTAGACAAAACCTTTACATTTCTACGTAAATATTATACGAATATAACAGAAGCATTGATGAGCGTACTTTTAAGCAAAACTGAACTTCCTGCACCTTGTCTAACTGGTAATTTGCGCCCGGTTCCGCTACTTTTCACCCGGTTTCGCTCAGCTCCGCTATAATGATGTACCCTAGAAGGTGGACCGTTACATAGTTATACCAAAACCGACCGAAACCGACCGAAACAGGCCTAATTATACCAAAACCAAGCTGCTAGCATGTTGAAGACACATATGCTCTGGATGTAGCATTAGTCCAGATAGCCTGAAAACAAGACTTTACTGTCGTCAGACAGTTGGAGGGGCAACAGACAGTTGTCGCCCCTCCAACTGTCTGACGACAGTAATGTCTTGTTTTCAGGCTACCAAGTGACATGAGTTCAGACGTTACAATGTCGCCCCTCCAACTGTCTCACGACAGTAACGTCTTGTTTTCAGTCTATAGTCCAGATAAAGATAAGTCTAATATTAATTGTATTTATTGCCAGTAATAGCAGATATGCCTGTCTTCTGTCTGCGGAAGTGGCTCAAACTGCGAATGCCTGCGCCATCTTGTTTGTTAACAAATGGCCACCAGGTGCCCCCAGCTGCCAGCACCTGTTATGTATACACAACTGCATAAACTGTAGCGCTGTTCTCCTGATGTCCACCAAAGAATTAGAGGACAAAGTATTCCCCTTGTTTAAAATACATGATATTGAGATTGTTCCATATGAGTTTATACATCAGATTGACATGTTTCCATGCGCGTGTACCGGGCTGTTATGATAGATAGATAGGACAACGGAAGAGGAAGAGGACTGCGAAGACAACCACTTTTGACACAAAAGAAAGTTAGAGTAGTATAGATGCAACCATAGTGTCGCTAACGTTATATGTATGTATAATTTATATGCCGGTCGATCTGGTTTGATTTAAAAAATAATAAATTGTCACATCAAGATATACTTAGACGTTTTGCCTTCTGTGTTTAGTCGTATTCTACAAGGGGTGCCGCCTCGCGACAAATGATACAGCAAACGTGATAAACAAGATGACGCATCTATTCGACCATTATTTTATGGCTTATTCCGCCCTTTTATGCTTCTACCTTATAGCAGTCTTCTATATAAGTATACGTGTGACCAGATCCCAACCGTAATCAATCTTCTGTAAAGTTAAACTGTTCTATGCAACTCGGTTTTGGTATATTCAGGCCGGTTTCGGTCGGTTTTGGTATAACTATGTACCCAAGGTGGACCAGTGATTGCGCACTTGCCGAAATGCACTTTCGTTATTTTATTCATGAAATTTTGTCTAAAGTTTTACCAGACAGATGCCTTCAGCTATGTGTGACAGCTACCTTGACATCCATTTTGTAAGATTCCAAACACTGAGACTCAGACTGTATAATATGGATAGGTGCTACCTAAAATATGAGCGTATATTTATTAAATCAGCTGTTTCATGTGGATACATCTGGATCAATATTCAAAATAAGTCCCACTTTGGCTTGCCATAATGCATATCTATGGCGGGATAACATATACCATGCACATGCTGGTGGCATATCATTCTAGGTAGTTCCATCTCCAACAAGTTGTTGGCGGAGCGTGCGGAGCCACTAGGTTTCGGGGGTGGAACAAATCATTAGGTTACTTAACAATGCCTATTGTAACGTCATTTTAAAAAACATTTTGACATCACAACTACTTATTATTATAGCTGTGACAAAGTATCAAATTCAGTTTTAAAATGTTAAATTATGCTTGTTCATAAAACGAGAGATAAATATTGTTAAAATTGGCAAGTTTCATTAGTATATACATATATGTCTTCCAGTAATCAATCTTTAACGTGAAAAAAAAACATGTATGCGTACATAACATACAATGTCGTCTGCTTTCCCGAGTAGAGGTCGACTTCGGGTGGATTTCACCAGCTCATAACAGTATGGGATTCAGATATAAGTTTTATCATTTTTTTTATGTATGTATTATCTAAAGAGCTTGCTAAGCTCGCTCTTATTTTAACCATCTTTTCCTTCGTGAACAATCAGTGAATCACTGCCACTGGTACCTGTGCAATCACTGATCTGATAACTATATTAACTATATTGACTTCATTTGACATTTCAACATTTAGACATTTGCCAAGACTCAATATTTCACAAATTAGTTTTCCTGTACATAAGTTCCAACCAAGTTTTAAGCATTTATCTACTTCACCATTGAAGTACCATGCAAGTTACAGTGTGCAGTCATACAGTGGTTCTGCTACCTATGATCAGGCATGAATGGCTTCGCCTCCTGTCGTTTTCACCCATGAAAGAAGTTCCTTACTCACTGATGCACATGAAAACAATGTTATTGACAGATTCTGTTTGGAAAGTTATTAACTGAGCTTAACTAAATTATATTTCTGTGTTCTTAGGTACAAAGTGTAGTTGTTGCTGAGTATTATGCTTTCATGCTGTTCGATTAAATATGCATTTCAGTAAAATATATCTTGATAGACTTTCAACACCATCAAACTCACTTCCAGTCTAGTTAGCGATGGTAATCCGCGCATTCAGCCATATGGAATAAATTTCTTGAGTACTTGATTTATAAAACATTAGTGTGCCATCACTATCGCTATGTACAAATTGGCAACTTGAGTGATTGATGAATTTACTCTATGCGGCTGAACGACGCTGTCCTTGCCCAGGTCGTGCCTGCTGATGCTGCCCCAGGCGATGCCTGCTGGTGTTTGTCCCCACCCATCCGTACTGGCTGACACCGCCCCCATTTTAATATTATGTATAACCACCAAGGGGAAGTATAGGTCAATTACTATTTACAGGGTTGTAGCCAGCCGGATGCACGTACACATGTGCATACATATTTGGTATGTGATATCCTGTTATTCAGGAATAATTTTTCTCATTTCATATGCAGCAGGTGTACACTTGCTCAAATCCCTGGCTATGCCCCTGATTAAGCATAATATTATACATGGTCTGCTCCAAACTTGGATATGTTGCGCACCTGCTACATGATTAATGCATTCTCATTGGTTGAAATGCCAGTAGAGGAGCCTGATGTCACATGTAGCCAGAGGGGTGACCACTGTTTATCAGAGGTATTTCAAATGATATCTGCCATATATTCTAAAGAAAAATACTATTATTTCTTGAGCTTAAGATGCAAGTGTGTTCTAAATATAGGATGAACTGGAGTCAATGCTATAGAGAAGGCCCACTTGGTAAAATGTTTCCATGAAAAGGATATATGCTAGTTTAAACATTGTATTGATACAATTATTGTTAATGTTAGTTGATCATTCCCACAGAATCCTCTGAAACTTCAACTTACAAAGGAGGAAAAGCAAGTCTTGGATGAGTGTAATAAAGAAAGTTTTTGGTACAGATGTAAGTAGCAATTTGGTGAAATTACATGCTGTATTTCCCAATATATCATTTTCTGGAAACAATATTAATGATAAAATGGTAAGGATAATGTAACTTTATAGCAAATGTGGTTGGTAAAGATATGATGCTTATGTATATTATGGTAACATACCTGAACTGATAACGGTTTACTGTCTATTACAGGTGTACCTTTGAGTGTTCTATTTATTGGAACCTCGCAGATACTAGTTAAAAGAGGTATGTACACAGCGTTCTGCATAGTGTAACATGGTTTCATGCAACTTTTAGATTTATTTGGGAAAATAAGTGACACTACAAATGAGGTGGCACACTTTGTTCTTGTCAGTTTTTACATTGTCTTCTGAAAGGCGCTTTAAGTGATTATATGGATGTCGTCTGAGTGGCGTGGTGTGGATATATGTTATATGTTCCATGTTTATAATAATATATTTTTCTATTTCAGGAATTTTAAAACCTCATCCTAAATATGGTGCCCTTCTGAAAAACTTGGGTATGTACTTGAATATTTGTCACTTTTTTCACATCGTTATATAAATTGAAAGTATATAGTATTCCCCAAATAGTCATCAATCTACATATAACAATTATTCATTATAACAAGAATCCTGAACAGGTGTTTCTGTGCATTGAAATGACTACCACTAGTTTATTGTATACTGTTAGGCCGACGGTAAATTATGTGGACAAAAAGCGCTGTTAGTACAGCTTTTTTAGCAACTTTCATTTATTTAACATTAAAAAGGGCTACTAATAACACTTTGTAACCTGATTTTCCTCTTATATATATGTCCCTATTTCTTGCGTCACTATTATTTGCATTTCTGACATGGACTTTTATATACCATTAGTCGTCTGTCATACAGTATTCAATAAAAATTATGACCTTACAATATCACTAGTCTTGATATTTAGTGGTGATACTGAGGTTTATACCTGATGTGATGAGCCGTGACCTTGCCTTGACCTCTAGGGGCCGCATTGGTGGCGTTCATGGTGGGCAAG
Source organism: Arenicola marina (assembly GCA_964019135.1). NCBI lineage: Eukaryota > Metazoa > Annelida > Polychaeta > Arenicolidae > Arenicola > Arenicola marina. Next base: position 32,324,324 of record OZ025260.1, on the reverse strand, counting down.
GCGTCTTACCAAGGCACGTGCCGAGAGAAGATCATGCGGCTGGAGAACAGCCCCCTGGCAGAAGCCATGAGGCGGGGAGTCCGGGGAACCAGCCTGATACAAGAAATGTGAGTATGGAATCACCTTGTTGTTTCCATTAGACGGAGAAACCAGCCTGATACAAGAAATGTGAGTATGGAACACCTCGTTGTTTCCATTAGACGGGGAACCAGCCTGATACAAGAAATGTGAGTATGAAATCACCTTGTTGTATCCATAAGACGGAGAACCAGCCTGATACAAGGAATGTGAGTATGGAATCATCTCGTTGTATCCATAAGAGGGGGAACCAGCCTGATGCAAGAAATTTATGCTATCACCTCGTTGTATCCATGAGACGGGGAACCAACTTGATAAAGTAACGTGAGTATTTAATGACCTGCTTGCATCCATAAGACGGGGAACCAGCCGGTTACAAGAAAAGTGAGTATGTAATGACCTCGTTGTATCCATGAGACAGGGAACCAGCCTGTTACAAGAAAAGTGAATATGTAATGACCCTGTCTAATCAGGCAGGGAACCAGTTTCATAAAGTAATTTGGGTATTAAATGACCCTGTGCTGTCCTTTAAACCCTCTGAACCTTGCGCAACAACATCAGTTTTATCGGGAACCAGTTTGATGAAGTAATTTGGTTATTTAATGACCACGTGCTGTCCCTAAAACCCTCTGAACCTTGCTCAACAATATCAGCTTTATCAGACACCTCTGTCCAGTCAACATTAAGTCAAACGGATGCCCCTCCTTGGACCCCATCCTACCTACCTGTGACATGGAAGAAACGAACACGGATACGATACAGCATGGTATTGATTAAACCTTTGACAGGACGGGACCCCAAGTCTTCTCCAGAGAACAGCAGGCGATGCCTGTTGATGATTCTTCACGACTATCCGACGAGTATAACTCCGGGGACTCTGACGTTGCTCAAGACCAGATGAAGACTGACGCGGGTCTAGACGACTCCAGGCGCCCTAATATCGACGGTAGGTACATGCGCCCTATCATCGACGGTATGTACATGCGCTCTATAATCGACGGTAGGTACATGCGCCCTAGTATCGGTGGTTCACACGTGCGCCCCTATTATCGACGGTATGTACATGCATTCTATTATCGACGGTAGGTACATGCGCCCTATTATCGGTGGTTCGCACGTGCGCCCCTATTATCGACGGTTTGCTCGCGCGACGCACAGTCGACGGTTCGAATTTGCACCCTGTTATCAACGCTTATTATCGGTACGTAGGTTCGCCATATATCTGTGCAACCATTTGTGGTCTTGTCTGCCCTGAGATATGCACATATGAAAGCGCTACATTTTTGTGTGCTTAACTACAATGTGAATAATTATCTCTGCGTGATGGACGGTGTGACCATGTCCAATACAATATGTCGCATAGGTGAGTTAATCACATTACGGGTTAACATTAAGGATTGACTTCAAATATACAAGTTCTCGATTGGTGTATACAACATCAAAAAAACAGTATATTTATTGACGCTTATATTATTTTTACAATTATGCCAATACGTTAGAGCCTGCTTGGCACGTTGATTTACAACCCTCACTATTGCCAATCAGCCCATGCCGATGTGTCAGTACACTACTAGCGACCAACATGTTCATTTCTCTCGACACCAAGCCGACACCAAGCGGCTGAGTACTAAACAACCGGCGTCCGAACAGGCCTTTGTGTCCTACGACGACCTTCGCCGCCAGAACCGCGACGGCTTCGACCGCAAGATGGCGGTCGTCCGCTCGCCAGTTCAGCCCAGTGACGGCCGGCAGAGGGAGCCACTGGAGGCACCGCCCGCGCCCCCTCTCGGTGAGAGTCCGCGCCGTGAGTATCTCGTGGATAGAGCGCGCTAGTGGTTGTCTCATTATCCATTGCTTGCCGATACTTACTTATATTTTCTTCAGCAGGAGCCTATTTCAGAAAACGTGGACACGGGTAAAGCAGGCCGCCCTGCGTGTTCTTGTTATGTAATCAAGTTACGGTAACATATATGCTGAATGAATGAAGATTGATAACTTGAATGTTAGGTATCACGTATTGAATGTTGGCTTAAATTGTCTATTTCAGGACAGAAGAGAAACCAATGGGGTGACGTCATCGACGAGTAGCTTCTGGGTAATGACGTCATTGTGAAATAATGTGTCAATAATGACGCCGTCGAGAAATAGTCGGCATAATAACGTCATCGAGAAATTTGTCGGGATAATGACGTCATTAAAAGGGGATAATGACGTCATTGAAAGGGGATAATGACGTCATTGAAAGGGGATAATGACGTCATTGATTACTGATGTATGGGTAATGACGTCATTAACGATTAGTGACCCATGGATTGGGTGTATGCACAAAGAGTGAAGCAAAGGGCCTCCATGTGCTTGGTTTGTGATGACAACCACATGTATGTTCACTGACGTGAACGCGTTATGATCGAACACTAAGACCACGTCGAAGAGATCGAGGAAGCTTGGAATGAAAGATTTACAAGACCATGTTATAGGTTGACTGCGATAACAATGTGTCTTGTATTTGAACTTTTCGACAATTGTAAGTTTGCACTGTTGAATAAACTATTGAACATCCGTGAACTTTGAACCAGAAATTGACCTTTTACGTACCTTATAGACCACAGTGCTAGGGGATCAAGGCAAAACTCGGATAGGGGCCACAGTGCTAGGGGATCAAGGCAAAGATCCGATAGACCACAGTGCTAGGGGATCAAGGCAAAGATCGGATAGGGACTACGGTGCTAGGGGATCAAGGCAAAGATCGGATAGAGATTATAGTGCTAAGGGATCAAGGCAAAGATCGGGTAGGGACCACAGTGCTAAGGGATCAAGCAAAGAGCGGGTAGGGACCACAGTGCGAAGGGATCAAGCAAAGATCTGATAGAGACCACAGTGCTAGGGGAGGCAAAGATCGGGTAGTGACCTCAGTGCTAGGGCATCAAAGCAAAGATCGAGCAGGGACCTCAGTGCTAGGGGATCAAGGCAAAGATCGAGCAGGGACCTCAATGCTAGGGCATCAAGGCAAAGGTCGGGTAGGGACCTCAGTGCTAGGGCATCAAAGCAAAGGTCGGGCAGGGACCTCAGTGCTACTGGATCTTATATTAATGCTATTATTCTTCTTGAAATGATGGCTGCATTCCTTTGGCCCACGGCGGGTACACCGCCCGGTAACTTGTGTACATGCTCTTCCGGGCGTGCCGATAGGTCTACGCCGTATGCCAATGAAATGCGCCTACTGGTGCGTTTAGGGGAACCGGAAGCAGCCTAGACCGTCACTCCCGAATGCCCCATGCTGTTTTGAACGGGATGCAATTGGCACGCCGAATGAATGCTCGCGCACCCGATCCGGGGGAAAGAAGTGTCTGGAGATAAGCCAATGTGTACTGTGCTTATTCGGTTTAACTTGGGGACATACCCGGGCGCGAAGGGCAGGTTGTGTCAAAGCCTAAGCTCACTTTGGTTCGCCGTGGTTTAGCTTGGAAAACTAGTTTATTCAGACACGATGGTGGAAACTATGCACATGTCATTGTAAAAAAACAAAGAAATAATTCATATCCATATAACAGGCTTAATTGTTCCATCGCTACATCCGGACATTTTGCAAACCCCAGGTGACTATTTATAGCCAATGCGCTATGGTTTTGCACGAATAGTCTGCCCTTGTTAATGTTTTACCGTTAAATAGTTAGTCTGCTAGTACAGTTGTGTCGCTGAGCACCACACGTGAATACAGAACGGGACACAAAAAAGCGTTATATCCGTGTGACTCATTTCATGTCGAATGATGGGATATTTTCACTATCATAAACCCATATGTCACGGGAAACCGTCATATGCATTTTCTCATCAAAGTCAAACTTTACCATGAGAGGTGATATGTGGAACGTTTTTGAAAGTACCGAGTCGCAGAGTGAGGAATGGATTTATCCCGGACCTGGCGTCACAATGGGCTGCATCCAAATGAACTTATGTTGCATGCGATGTTTTGGCGTCGGTAACGGAATTATCTTCCTGAAGTATTAACTTACAAGCCGTGTCATCTCATTTTACACCATACTTGCTCCTCGTGCTCCCGAGATCTCGGGCAAACGAGACGGGAAGCGGCGATAAAAAACGTTCAAATACACCAGATACAAACAACGCAATTTTATTAGGTCATAAAAGTAAAAAAAATGTCTTGAGACAGGCGTGAGTCCCTGCTACACAAATACGTTCATGTCTCGTACTAATAACAGTCATACTTCACAATACTATTCTAGCTGGCATATACATCTGTCGTCGTGAATGCTTTTGCATAAAATGACTATAACTCGGAAGCTTTATACTTTAACCATTAACCGTGACTAATGTTACATTTCACATGCAATTTATTGTATAGCCCAAGCAAACGACGCAACAATGCAAGAGAGATATCTTTGCTCCTGTAAAAGTTCCTAAACATAAGGCTCAGTCAGTCAGCAATATATGTGACGCTATGCCAGTTTTCCACCACAGGGTTATCAAGACCTATCAACCCTGCCTGACCTTTACCTTAAACCTAGAAACTCGGACCGCTCTATTTGTGGCATCGAGGGGGGATCGAGCGAAGATGATGATTTTTGTAAAAATAAAAATCCCAAACCTGTCCAAATCACGAAATCCTAGATTCGCACCTATATATATATATTCTTCGCCCATGACTTAGTTAGATGGCTATTTTAGTATTGTCCTCCATCGTGCAAGCCTAAGTGCGGTTTTAATTTAAGCGTACACGTAATTGTATGAGGGGGGTGAGGATGAGGGGCATGCGGCGTCCCTCAGTCATCTCTCCACTTGAATCGGCAGCCATTACTCCACCTCGGTGCAAGGTCAAGGTCACACTCGGTAGAGCCGTGGATCACTGTCGCTGTTACGAGTCGATCGTGTCATAAATGTTTGTGTACTCGATATCCTGAAATTAGAGTCCTCACCAATTAGAGTACAGGGGCCGTATTCATAATCGCCACAGCGCTAAGCCACAGCACCATAGCGCCAAATGGAAGATTTGTCAAGCGATTATCGCGTTTTAAATACATAAGTAGTCACACAAGAAGCTAATTATATTAGAGTGACTCCATCATATTGAGCAAAAACAGTGCACATGTGCTCAGATAAAAGAAAAATAACAAGGACATGTAACATTTAACACTTGAAGCGATTGGTTGGTTGCATATTCAGGACGCTTTAATCACTTTTGGTCATATCGCGTCAATGAGAGAAGGACTGGAAAGTGGAGCCATGTCCCCGGGTTAACCCCCTACTCTTTGCAAAGAAGGACATGGGATCTTGTTCCTGCGACCACACAGACATGGCCACAGCGGGGCGTGAACCACTGATCCACGTGCCGTTAGACTCTCAATATTGAATGCAATATTGACAAATTAATTTGATATGTTAAAAAAACGAATTTGCAATATTGACAAATCAATTTGCCATATTGAAATATTGAAAAATGAATTTGCAATATTGAAAAATAGGTTTTTAAAACATGGATGGCGTTCCATAAAAATACACTTACGTCAGGATCCAGTGATTCATATCTCCGTAAAGTTCCCCCTTCTTTCGTGTGGTTGGCTGCGGCAGCTGTTAGAGGCGTACACACGTCCATGTTTTCATAGGTGTCCGGCGGCCTCTCAGGCGCTAGGGGGCGCGCGGCGGACAGCTCCACCAGGGGAATAGGCTCTGGTGTCTGTTCTTCCTCTGTAGGTGGCGGGCTCGCGTCAAGTGGCCTCGGTAGCCATGGCAACAGCGAATAACTTCCGTGTCGTCTGCACATCACGAGGAGAACAATCGCGAGGACAAGGGTCAAGGCCGAAAGGCACACGACAACTATTATGAGCGTAATATGAGTCGGTCTGGCCGCCAACTCGTCAGCATCTGTTGGAGAAACACGACGTAAAGATTACTATATAACCGATAAAAAAATTTATGTATATATATATATATGCATATGTATTGTGTTAATCAATGGTTATGACGTGGTTATCGACAACGTGCAACATCGTTGATTTCGGTCTATAGTAATTGGGATGTTGCTTCTTAGGTATATCTTCTTAGGTATATATATATATATATACTTATTATATGTGACATTCCTTCACCAGATAGCACCCTTCTTCCATATTGTTTCTGCGGCATTCGACACCGAAAAGAACATTACGTCTGTCTGTATTTAATCTACAAGCTGCGGGGAAGAACGACCCGAGCGCCGGGTGAACAGCGAACACAAATCTATCACAACTGGACTAACGATTGACGATCTAAGATGCCATGTGATATAACAGCTTCACTATATCATGTTGTGTTCATCGTTCACATCGACCGCGAGTCAAGCAGGACGACTCCTGTCAGGGATTTACACCCACCTAGGACTAGCACCGTATACACATCTGTACTGGACCGCAGCCCCGCGTTGTTAACCGCTGTAATGATGACTTCATAAGTTCCCACGAAATCAGGCGATATCGTGGCCATAATATCACCAGAGACGGAGTGGTTCAACCATTGGCTGTGACCTTGCCTCCTGTACTGCACGTCGTATCTGTCCAAGGAGTCACAGCCAACGTTGGCCGGAGGCTGAAGGGTGAAGGTACCAGGACATGTATTTATAGCGATTGTTTATAGTCAGTTTTCCTTTTTTATTATCAATCATTCATTCTTTTCTCTCAAAACAACGCATACTAGTACACTTAGACATAAGGCTTAGTTGTCACTTAAAGAATCAGTGATGTGGAAAGTACTTCATTGACATTCCAGCGATAGCGACGGCGATAGCGACAGCGACAGCGACAGCGACGGCGATAGCGACAGCGATAGCGACAGCGACGGCGATAGCGACGGCGATAGCGACAGCGATAGCGACGGCGATAGCGACAGCGATAGCGACGGCGATAGCGACAGCGATAGCGACGGCGATAGCGACGGCGATAGCGACAGCGACGGCGATAGCGACGGCGATAGCGACGGCGATAGCGACGGCGATAGCGACAGCGATAGCGACGGCGATAGCGACAGCGACAGCGATAGCGACAGCGATAACGACGGCGATAGCGACAGCGATAGCGACAGCGATAGCGACGGCGATAGCGACGGCGATAGCGACAGCGATAGCGATAGCGACAGCGGCAGCGACAGCGACACCGTTATTCGAAAAAATCGATATTGGACAGCCCGCAAATTTTCAAATTGGACACTGGACAATCCTTTCTGGACCCATTTAATTAAAGAATTATCTGCAATAGCACGTGTGTGCTATATCTAAACCAAGTAGACGTAAAAGTCGTCAGTAAATATGTTGAAGGCTTAAAGCCAGGAAGACACAGTAACTGCGATCGGCGTACCTGCCATTGAACCCTGAATGGAGTTGTGCCACACTTCTGTCTCTCGACCAGGTTCAGCTGTAATTTCACCATGGATGGAACATCTGGAGCTGTGGTGTACAACAATGTAACTATATTTGATAGATAACGCTTATCTCATATGTTGTTGACTCAAAGAAGAGTACCTATGCTCGAAGAATGGTCTAACATACAAGGTATATAGTATAAAACAAAGGATACAATCATTACATTGGGGTCAGGGTTTCAAAGAAAGACATTCACATTAAATTTTGAACACTTGTTTCCAAAAGTCGGAATTTTATTGTTCTTTGCAGATACTTTTTCGTTCTAGGTATATGATGTATCACTTTATAAACGCAATGACTAATTCGCATACATCGTATTAATAACACCTGGCATATATCATGCTTACTCACACCGAGGTATAGCAGTGCTCACGATATTAACATCAACATAAGGAATGTTAGATATATATTACTATGAAATAAAAATGAATCACAAAATCATCCTACTGACCCAAGCACGGCAGAGTGCCGGCGGAAGTGGCCAGGTCATCGCCATACTCTGTGCTATTGGACCCCCAGCGCCGGAACTGCAACACTATGACGTCATATCCTGTGTTACTTCGCAGACCGTAAATCGTGACGTTTTGCTTGTCTTTGTCGGGGTCGTGGTGGACCATGACCACTGACTTCTGACGGTCCGTTCCCTGAATCCTGTATACCACGTGATAGCCGTAGTATCCCGCCATGTCCTGCGTGACCTGCAGGTTCTGCCTCCAGAGGACTTCAAAGGATGTTACTGATGGAAGAACTGTCACGTTTTCGCCGTGGTTCTTTGGAATATCTAGGTAAATAAAGGACAAGTGCTTCAACCAGAGATCGTATGGTACGTCACATGATCTCTACTTCAACGTCTACGAGCGTCAGTCTACTGTTATATTGTCAATGGAGACGTAGTCGGGATGACATTAGGAAACATCCATGTATTAGGTAACAATCAGTTATTACAAATGATAATGACACCATTTGTTAAATGGCAGCTATAGAAAATGGTCTTAACTTAACACCTGGTGACTATAGGGACAGCTGTATAATATGTTCTTCCGTTACATCGTGTCAATGATCATACATAAGTAAATTCGACCTAATTCGTAATCCTGGCATGTTGGCCCATTCTGCTTCGATATAACACCCTAATGTGGCATATGACTTTTCCTACTACATGCGAGAGTAACAGGTAAAAATAGTGGCGGATCGGGTGACAGCACCAAGGTTGCATCTGCGGCCTATATCATATGTAAATAGACGTAAACTTAGTCATCGATATCGTTGATAAAACAGATCGCACAAACCAGGAAGAAACCACCGAGGACTGCCACTTACCGATCATGACGTCGCACTTTGGAGATATCCACCACTTCTCACACCCATGGAGACAAGAACCATTGATGACGTCACATCCGCTATTCATTCCCATAATGCAATTGCCGCACTCTTCTTGGCAGTTGACGCCATAGTGACCTTGAGTGCATTCTAAAAGGAACAAATATCGTAATGGAAACTCGACTGGTACATGCCAGGCTTAAAGTGTTCATTTAATCACATCCTTGAAACATTTTGGACAAATTTTGTGACTAAAAAAATAATGAAACAGAAAGTAAACCACTGACCTTCGCTGCAGAGAGAAGACTGGTTTAATCCTAGCAAACAATCGTCAACACAACCATACTCCTCATTGCAGGTACTTGAGCAGCCTGTACATTCTGGAAATCAGGTGAGCATAAATGTATGAACACAGGTTCTTAATGCTTATTTTTCAGACTATAACTTTGGTCCCATAAATTTCATCGGTTACTTGATATGTTTATCAAAATCAGGAATTGGTCCACAATTACAATATAATACATTTGACCCTGTGAACAAAAAAACTATATAACAATTTAAGGTCATGATAGTGAATATATTTGTTTATAAGTGGGAGAGGAGGTGGGGCCTTGCAGATTATATCATGCAGCTTATATATAACTTGTAGATGACGTCACAACGATTGCGTCACATGAATGCCAATTACATAATACGTATCACGTCATCCGACCTAAATCAAACAGATTACGTCATACGTCCCATTGATGACGTCATACATGTACAGGATGACGTCACATGTGGTAGCTAGTGTCCCATGTATGACGTTAAGCGCATTACATCACACGGTTTACCTACCTTCATATGGATGAGCGTGCACTACTACCTCGCAGATGGTCATATAGCGGTAAGCGCCGTATATTCGCAGTGAGGAGGCCACCATGGGAACCCTACAGTCTATGTCGGCATGGCCTCCAGCCGGAACGAGGCTTTCATGGTAACCACAGCTAATGTAGCGTGACGCCGTCGTGTTGGACACTTGGACGGACAATTCCTGCATGTTTGACGCCTCTGGAAAAGGTGAAGAAATGTTAATTAGCTCAATGCTCTGGTTTGTACTGCAAACATATAAATAACTAATTATACCTAGTAATCGTTACCTCTTATGCCCGTATGTGTGGGGGGTGGTGGGGGGGGGGGGGCAAGGGATATTGGCGTTCCTCGGGATTGGGCTTTTCATTTCACCGTGAACTGGGAATGAGGAATATAATTCTTCGTGAACTGGGAATGGGGTATTAGCCGACCGCCGTGATCCTGGATTTTCATTAATCGTGAACTGGGAAATTTAATATTAAATAACCGTGAATCGTTAAATCGTCCATTTAGTATCGTGTATCCGCCCTTCTATTTCATGCAAAGAGTCCTGCTTTTAATTCATCGTGACCTGGGAATAAAGAAATTTATTGTTCGTGATCTGGTAACACGACCCCCCCCCCCCAACCTCCCCCCGGTATATCACCGTACATATATCTCATATCCCAGATTCCCTGTGTAAAATCTTGCTTTTAACGTTGATAAACAATTCGCCAGAAAAGCACTCACACGGCTATGTAACGGTGACTGTATAACGGTTTTGAATATAAAGAAATTCCTTTATCAGATAGCCAGATAGCATGACCGGTATTTGGTTTCTACGGAAATCGACACCGAAATGTGTCTATTATATATGATACATCGCCCACTGTAAAATAGTATATTTAATTACGGCCATAGACGCTGAGGAAGACGCAGAAATGAAATATATATATAAGTTAAATATAACTAAAAGATAATAATGTCAATACCGTGAGGGGGACAGTCAAAGTTGGTGGGGAGCCCAGGTGCGAGTGCAGCATGGTATTTCCATGGATAGTTACCTTTACAGATGTGGGAAGAGGGGGCATTCCGTAAGTGACGAGAACAAGGGGAGGGAGGGAGGGAGGGGCAGGGGGTTGCGGTTTGAAATTGGTGTGCAGCTCATCTGGGCCTGCTTCTCACCGACTGAACTAGAACTCCCCTTCTAGAATTATAATCATGGTGTAATGAAATGAATTGGTGCTGTAGTTCGCTTTGATGACGGTACACAGGGGTTAAAATGAGCCAAAGAACCGTCCGGGATGATGCATGTTGAATGATGCATGTATGAAACATGCCTCTATATATACCTCTTCTATCGGCCGTGTTGTATATCGTGATGCCATATATTTTGTGTAAGCCCTGTAGGTCCACACGCCACCACGCCTTGCCACTCCAACCGGCCTGTATGTAGGTACAGCTACCGTCGTCTTCATCAGGGTTAGTGTCGCCATCTGCCGCCAGGGAGGACTCAGTGTTGTCACCAGCCTGGTCGGTAGGCTGACCATAGGCGGCGTTGCCTGTAACATGTAGAGAGTGGGTGAGCCAAGTCAAGGTCAGAGTCAGCACGGTAACAAATATGGAGGTACTAGGCTATACATTATCTCGAATACGGGGGTCCTTCAACTTCAGATTTTTGCGAACGGTTATTTAGGTTAACAGTATTTGTACCGTCACACATGGCTAAGTTTGCACAGCTTCGAATGGAACGCTGGTCTGTTGGTTCTTCAGTCCATCCACAGTTTCGTTTTGCTTTTCTTTGATATACTTGATTTCAAAGCGGGTGTATAATACAAACAGTACAAATATGCATAACAAATGCATGACACAGGCAATGCATTTACATAGTTATTACATGCACATATACATACATACTACATTGGCGGATCCAGCGGCGGGTGCTACTGCGGCTATAGCCCCCCGCCCCCTGGTCAAGCCGCAGAAGCCCCCCCCCCACCGACAGGTTTAGCCCCCGAGAATGAAGCAGCCTATCGCTGTCCACGAGCAGCAACCTAATGCTGGAGAAGGACCAGTGCCCCCCCCCCCCCCGATTCTGCTGCCTATGTACTGTAATCTCAAAATTCAAGCCCCCCAGGGGCGGATCTAGGGGGGGATAGGGGGTTGCCCCCCTCCCCCCCTTGGGAACCTGAACATACACTGTTAACGTCGGCTTTTTCGAGCACCCCCCCCCCACCCCCCGGTTGCAAGTTTTTCAGAGAGCACCCCGCCCCGGTCGCAAGTTTTTCGAGAGGAACCCCCTTTTGGCAAATTCCTATATCCGCACCTACCCCCCCACCCACCCCCTAAAGTCTGGATTCGCCCCTGTAGTATGCCCTGTAATCGCGAAATTCAAGCCTCCCCACCCTCTAAAGTCTGAATCCGCCCCTGCATACATAACGTAAACATACATAGAATAAGTTTTGGACCTGTCAAATGCATATTGAATTCCCCTCCATATAAAACCAAAAATTTCGCGGCACTGACATATATGATCTCCCTAGGGCGAGTAGCTCAATGTAGTACTGAAGGATTCGTCTATTTTACAAAGAATATTTTGGACAGTTCAGCGCTACAAAAAAAATCTGCATAGTTTCTTTCTTACCCGTCAGGCATCCAAATCCGTGCCAGTCGTGCTGAGGCGGCAGGCCGGCCCGGCAGCCTACGTCACCATGGCACTGGCCAGTCTGCGGATCACATGACCCCCCATCCGCGCAGTTACACCGGAAGTGGCAGTCAGTGCTATTTCCGAAGTTACATCCGGTGACGCCGCAGAAGAGACCTGAAGCGTGTGGTCAGCGAAGAAAAAGACGCCATTCATTACTAAAGGAATATGTTGGGTTGACATCCGTCCGTATGCAAAAGACGATGGATTTGCGGCTTTAATTGTTTTGTGGTTTAAGTAATAAAATTAGTTTCTCGGCATTTGCGCTTATGATTGAATAAGCCTATCTGTGACAGACATAACCTACTGCAGTCGTCACATCGATGACCTGTTAGCTCTTGGTTATTACTCACTGGACGCCCGGATTGGAATTTCAAATCCAGTTTCTCAAACTACAGCTTATCGGGTATTACTAATTATTAATTGCTAAAGGATCGCTAATTCTTTGGAATAAACCTGGAAATGAATCGAGTTGTGTTGTTTAGGCCGCGTTTGTGTGCCCACAAGGGATTAACTGGGCCAAGAAGCCTCCCGGGACGATGAAGGATGAATGGATGAACCATGCCCCAGATTAGGTGCCCGGGCTGAGATTCGAACCCGGGACCTGCAGTCTGCGAGCTAGTGCGTTAACCACTACGCGCGCTCCCTAAAAATTAGGGCGAGTAATGTCGAATCTCTAAGGCAAGGACTGTTCAAGCCCCTTGAATGTGATATCGCGAATATCGAAGCATTCACAGACTGCAAGACGGATCGCGGTAAATAGGGAAATGGTTCGCGTTGAACCACGAATTGTACCGACCAAACATTCTTCGAGGCGTAGACATAGACATATAAGGACCCGCAACACCCGCAAGTAAATATACTGGATAGATACGCCGATATATATTGCCACCTCCACCCATCCCCAGTGTGGTATAGGGTATATATGTGGCCCGGGGGGGGGGGGAGCGGTTATACGAATCTGGTGGGGGGTTCCGCGGGTGCCACTTGATGCCTGAGGGAGCGGACATTTGTGATGAAAAAGATGCCCCTATAGAGCGGACATTTATGATGAAAAAGATATCCCCTATAGAGCGGATATTTGAAAACTTGCGACCGGGGGTGGGGGGGGGGGGGGGGGGCTCTGAAAATGTACGTTCATAGAGCGGGTTGCCGCGAAAGATACCCCTTGCGAGCGGATTTTGGCGGTGAAAAAAGGGGGGGGGGGCTTTACCGCGAAAACGACCCGCCCACAGCAATGTTTAAGTAACCAACCCCTCGGCGCCTGGCTCTTGCGCAGGTAGTCTGGTTCCCTGTCTCTGTCTTTGCGTAACATATACGTCACGCCTACGTCACCGATAGTCAGGATACCAGTGTGCGCAGAGATTCTAAACTCGTTCCGAACACGTGCTTCGTCTCTTTGTCCCCAAAATAAGTAAACCGGAAGTCTTGGCGAACGAGACTTTATAGCCCTATTAAGTACCCAACCCCCGAGCCAAAGGACAGAAATAATTCCAATATAGTTAATTACGAGATGAAGAAGTTCATATAGTTGAGTAATTTCGGCTTGGTTGTGTTCATTCCTAAATGGCTTCCGGTCATGTTATATGACCATCCCTGTTGAAAAAAATGGTCGACATCCGTTTTACTGTTTCTACTGCTAAATTTGTCGATTTAAACAATTTGATTTGAAATAATTTAAAAAAAGAGAGAAAAAGAAGCGCCTCCCCCCCCCCCCCCCACCCTCTAACCGGAATCGGCGGCAGCGTTATATTAGTCCATGACAGTCAAGACAGGCGAGCGTTGTACAGGCGAGCTGACGTACCGCGTAATCACGTAGTGGAAGTGACATCATCTAGCTGATGTTCGGGTGAACGGGTATTCTATGTGAGAGAGAGCCTCTGGCACAACATTGAGAGAACCCACACCACGCGCTAGTAAGGTAGTAGCGCCCCCCCCCCCCCTCACATCGCTTTAGTAACGTAGTTAACCCCCCCCTCCCGGAGGCGTGGTGAAATTGGTCTACAACCTGGCCCAGTTTTTGTTAACAAATCCTGATGTCCCAAAACAGGGGGTGAATGGCGATTGTGGATGTGAGTAAGTTGTGCATCTATAGCCAAGTCGTCTTCCCGCACTGACGTCACGCAAGATGGTAGCTAATATCGACGGCGCTCGATCGATAATCGTCTCTTCGCCTCATAATTCTAGCGATCATGATTCAGAAATTACGCGCGGGACTGTACAAATGGAATGTTGACGGCATATACTTTCCAATAAATATCGTTTCAAGCATGTCCAAATATGTGTCAGCTCTTTAACATGGTTGGCGCTGCACTGGAACAAAACTGGCAATCGTACTTTTCGACTTATGCTTTCATTGCAGCTTCTTAATAATTTATGCCATTTTTTGGCAACTGGCGGGTCATTCCCGTATTGAATAACGTCTTTCAACTGCCGTGTACTATATGTATGAATGCTTAACCTGTTGATTCGTTCAGTCATCAGTTGTATCAAAAAGATTCTAAATCTGAACTCCGTCCCGCTAGCAGATTCAACACTTTTATTGCAAAAATATTATATCTGTCGTCTGCATTTTGGAATGCTTCAGTCTGTCGTCTGTACCATAACAATGCCCACTCTGCCAGCAGAGGGAGCTCGTTCCTCACATCACCTCTGCGCCACGTTGCCGCCAACCTCACGGTTGACCTCAACGGCGCAGGGGTCACGAAGGGTTTTAGAAGATTGTTTAGGTTGAATTTTGTATTTCCCATGCAGCATTTATAAAATATTGACATTTCCTTGTTGTACGATTACAATGGAAGAAATATTTCAAAGTAACACGGGGTCAAGGTTCAAAGTGCTTCACGCCTTTGACCTCGATCGAATTCGAAAACATAGTTTAAAACTAACAAGTTTTATAATTAATCAAAATTGAATGAATTAGTCCGGTACGGTTCCAGTAGCAAAGTAAAGGCTAAACAGTGGTGTATTTAAAGCAAAAATGCGACTATGTCGTCACTTGTCAGATTAAGTTTCGTACAGCGAGATTCCTTTTGAATCAGGAGATTAGTATGGTGGACACCTCCAATGTAAGCTTCTGCCACTCGAACGCCTGGACCTGCAGTAGGCCTAGCTCTTATAGTGACCAACTGTAAACCGCTTCGTGTAAACACACGCATATCTCTGTCCCCACTGTACACGTCTTTATATAAACACTGCGGGCCTCTCGCGACACCAATAAGTTCGTGCCACACGGGAGGTCACCACGCCAGGGTCGAGCCGCGTTTACGCCAGGCATGCAGAGCGACATGCGTACAATTATACACTGATATGCATTGTGATGTGTCAGATGAGCTTTGGATGAACGTGCTATCAAAATTTAAAAATCTAGGCCTACTACAACATGCATGAAGAGAGCGTATGCAATTGAGGCGAATCCCGACTTTTCAAAAGCGGGTTTGGAGTCTATATGGAAGGGGGAGGGCCGGATGCCCTGGGCGTCCCTTTGGATGAGATGAGCCCTCGGAAAAAGGTGGGAGGGGGGGTCCAGCAGCACGTGCAGGAATCCTGGAAGGGATGGGGGCACCTTGACGAGGGGGGGAGGGGGCACACTGATGAAATCTTGCGACAGGGGGGTGGGGGGGGGGGGCGCTGAACAAAATAAGGACCAAGGGGTCCATTATTTTTTGACAACCGGGAGAGGGGGGGGGCACAGAATGTGAAAAGGCGGGGCACTGTGCCCCCCCCCCCACCCCCACCCTAGACACGCCTATGGGGTCCGTTTGGGTGAGGCGATGTCTCAGTATGTGCGCTGTTCGGAACACTTAAGTCAGTAAAGTAAAGTGGAGCGGGGGAGGGGTCTGCCCCCACCCCGGGCCCCCCTCGTGGGAGCGCCTGCCCCGCCCCCCCCGCCACCCGACACACACACAGGCCGTACTTGACGTGGGTATGAAATAAAGGAGACATAAATAGTAGCGCTTAATATACAATTAAGTTTCTTCTCTACAGTCTACAGGGACGAATATTATGGCCTATACATGATATATCACATGTATGCAGTATTATGATCTATCCTGTCCGTTATATTACGCTTGAACCGAGCTATAGCACGTGGCCTACATTGCTCAAGCACACTGCTGAGTATGTTAATATCACCACAAAGTATTATAAGTGAATGTCACGTCCTTACCTGCAATGGAGAGACACAGAAAGACGAAGGGCCGTGCAACGTGAACCATTTCAAGCTGCGGCGGGTTCAGCGTTTGTATAAGTGTAGTGAGGCTGTCGCAGGCGCTGACACTCACAGCTGTCTCGGCCGGTGCCGCCCCCTGTGTGACGGTGGCGGCGACAGAGATCGCTGTTCCGTGGCGGCCTCCCAGATATGGCAAGCGAAATCTGTCATAATTCGTGAAACCTAGTTTCACGTTTTGAAAGCCGGTTTTACGCATGTAACACTACGTTCTCCGTGCGTAAAACCGGGTTTCAGTCCATGGAACCTACTTTCGCGTCACGAAACTAGGTTTTGGCTCTGAAACTCTAAACTTTAATCAGCAACATATCCCGGTTTACTTCGAAAAAACCTAACTTTCACCGCGTGGAATGTATCAGTATTCCAAAACCCACATTTTTGCCGACGAAGCCACTCAAATACTGCATTTTGCCCGCGAAACTAGGTTCGTGTGCACGACATAAAACTCGGTTTTTAGAGCAGAAATGCGGGTTTTACGTCTTGCCACCCGTAAAACCCAGTTTTCTGAACGTGAAACCCACTTCCAACGTTGCTATTGTCCCGTATCGAGGATTTGTGGTTCCGCGCTCTCTAGGTTTCACCACGCGAAACTAGCTTTCACGAACTATGGCACATTTCGCTTACCATACCAAGGGCCAGCCAGCCAGCCAGCCTCTCGGTGTGGCGTAGCCGACCTAGTTTCGGTGACACTGAAGCGTGTGACTTCGTGCGGACCACGAGCAGTGAGTGACCTGGTGACATCCATCGGTACCATAATTAGCAGTCAGAGCGGATGGATGCGTCGCGGATCTATATTGGGGTGAATGACCTGATCAGCTCATCTGCGTGAAGGTTGGGAGTCCCGAGCGAGTATATCATCCCTGTCCCCATCACCCTCCCCGTCCCCGTCCCCGTCCGCGTCCGCGTCTGCGTCTCTGTCCCCAACCCGTCCCCGCCCCGTCCCCGTCCCCGTCCCCGTCTCCGTCTCCGTCCCCGTCCCCGTGTGCGTCTCTGTCCCCAACCCGTCCCCGTCCCCGTCCCCATCCCCATCCCCATCCCCATCCCCGTCCCCGTCCCCGTCCCCGTCCCGGCGGCAACGTGGGGCAGAGGTGATGTGAGGAACGAGCTCCCTTGTTATGGTACAGACGACAGACAGAAGCATTCCGTTGCAGACGCCAGATATAAGATACAGACGGATATGCGCGGGATCAGCGGCGGTTCCAGGAATTTGAAAAGGGAGCGGTCCGCTGAAAACTCGCGACCCGGGGTTTGCCAATTTTTTTACTGGGGCGGGGGGTGGGGGGTGTCCGCTGAAACGGCATTCTTTCTCAAAAAAGGGAGGGGGCAGGGTTTTGGGGACGGGTCCAATGCCGCTCTCTGATGCATCATTGGGGACCCGCGGAACTGCCCCACCGGATTTGTATAACAGTGCCCCCCCCCCCCCCGGGCACTCACCCACCCCCCACACGCACATCTTGTGTGGCTTTCGGCCTGGAAGTTCGTTTACATGTTATTTATGGAGAACCCTCTTCTCCCTTCGCTCCCCCTTCGCTCCCCCTCTTCTCCCTTCGCTCCCCCTTGAAATCACTTTGCCGACCTCCCCTCCCCTCCCCTTCACCTCCCTCCGGCCCCTTATAAATCGCCACTGATACATTGTCAGTCTCGCCAGACTTTCTCCGTAGTGTCCCGACCACTCGCACCAAGCCAGCCCGGGACAGATCTCAGCGCCCATGATCTGCCCGCTGGTAGCCATAGTAACCGGCCACCTCAGCAGTCTGACTTGGCTTACCTACTACCAGTCCAGCGCAGGCCGTGGCAGGGTGAAGGTGTTCCTGCCGCAGCGAGGAACGCAGGTCTGAGTTGGCCGAGACCGGCTCAGTATGTAGATGGTAGTGGAGAGGGGGTTGGGGAACGTTAAGGATTAGACCCACCATTGGCCAATTCCTGTTGCTTCACAGCTGAGATGTCGGAAACAGTCGAGAGGTGTAGACCAGTGTGAGAAGACGGCATGAAAGTTCCGGGATTAACCATCGACATATCTCCCTCCCAGGTAACGGCAGACTACAATAGTCCTCGGTGTAGCCAGTATACAGCAACCCAGGCCACTATCGTGGAGCCCACTCAAGCAAGGATATTATTATGTTCACGTCTGTTATTTCATTTGCCGGATTCCGTTATAACCGTATCGTGGAATACTCCGTCTACTGGCCGGGCACATGCATGAACATTCGTATCACCCCCAATCCACTGATACGTGTGTATATGTAGCATGTAGTCAGAAACCCGTATCTGAACATCCGTGATATACGTTCCCGAGCAAACCGGTCTGAGAAATCTAGATGTTTTTTCATTGATGGCCACCTTTATGCACACATAGGTTAAACCGGGCCAATGAACCATTCGGGCATTGATGGCCGCCATTATGCACACATAGGTTAAACCGGGCCAATGAACCATTGGGGCATTGATGTCCACCTTTATGCACACATAGGTTAAACCGGGCCAATGAACCATTGGGGCATTGATGGCCGCCATTATGCACACATAGGTTAAACCGGGCCAATGAACCATTGGGGCATTGATGGCCGCCATTATGCACACATAGGTTAAACCGAGCCAATGAACCATTGGGGCATTGATGTCCACCTTTACGCACACATAGGTTAAACCGGGCCAATGAACCATTGGGGCATTGACGTCCACCTTTATGCACACATAGGTTAAACCGGGCCAATGAACCATTGGGGCATTGATGTCCACCTTTATGCACACATAGGTTAAACCGGGCCAATGAACCATTGGGGCATTGATGAGAGGATTGGATAAAGCGGCTCCAGACACGGGTCGGGTTTGAACCCACAACCGATTGGTCCTGTAGTCCAATAGGCTACCTCTCAACCCTCCCGATCTGTCTCGACCAACATTACGCTTGGCACGCCCTCAAGAAAATTCGACATTTTGGTCTCAACAAACCTCAACATGTTGGTCTCAATAAACCAACATTTTGGTCTCAGCAAACCTCAACATTGTGATCTCAACAAGCCTCAACATTTTGGTCTTACCATTTTTCGGAGAGATCTGGTAGTTACACGTTGAAGTCCAAGATCCGTATTCATGTCACACTTAGGCTGCGAGGGGCCGTCCCGATAGCTCAGTGGGCTAGAGCGCTCGCATTGAGTGCTCTGGTCACCCGAGAGCCTAACGGCACTTGGGTCGGTGGTTCGAACCCTGCTGTGGCCATGTCTGTGTGGTTGCAGGATAAAGATCCCATGTCTTTCTTCGTAAAGAGTAGGGGGTTACCCCCGGGGACATGCCTCCACTGTCACTTCCCTCTCCCATTGACGCGATATGACCAAAGGTGGTTAAAGCGTCCTGAATAACCAACCCACCACACTTAGGCTGCGCAAATCTACTTACTTCTAAGTGGAACATTTGGCGAACAATTATCGGGTGAAAAATAGAAAAGTATTCACCCAAGAGGTGGATATTCTGAATTAAGAAAGTGGTCAAATGATATCGAATGTCATTTCTTGCTCATGAGTCAGGGGCGGATCCAGTGGGACTGGTTGGAGGGGTGCACCCCCCCCCCCCTTGCGAACTTGGACCCCTGGCACCATACGCTGTAAAAGTCTGGTTTTCAGACGAACTACATCGCAATGACATTTTTTTTAAATGTTACTAATTGTCTTGTATGGCACAGAGGTTAAGTGACGCCACGTAAAGTCAGTCCCGTTAATTTATTTCTCACCAGAAGTCTACGCCCCCCCACCCACTCCTCCTGCGGCGCATGTAATGTGAAGATTAAAATGTCGCAGACCCAGGCAACGTTATAGTCACTCTCTGCCTTCCACTCACTCCGCTAGGGCTCCACTATATAAAAGCGGAGCTTGCGTAGCGCCACCGCCGGGAGCTTGTGTTATAGTCAGAGGTTTGACCCATGTGTATACCCATTTCTAGTGTAGAATACAGATTGCCAAAGATATATCCTTTGTTCGCCCTAGCCATTTCTTAATTATGCGCCAAGATTCGTTTACAATTTTTTCACTGTTCCTCCACCCACTGCTCATTGTTACGCTTTCAGTTGCCTTGTTATATTATAACAATCGCATATGATAAAATAATGTATTGTCTTCAATTAATCTACACGTCATCAAGTTGGGAATACATCATTTTCGCAGCTTCTATGGACGCTCCCTACTAGAGAATGGATTGCGACCACCGCCACCTGATACTGAACAACGGAACTAAGATGCCGATGGTTGGAATTGGAACTTACATGGGGACATTAGAAGTAAGCGACGTGCCTTCTTAGCTTCTTTTTAATCGTAATCACATATATATGTAGTCCAGTATATAGGTTGAAGGTGATGTGTCGTGTATGCAGGAACGCGAGGCGCTGGTATCTGATTTGTATCTCTATCAGCGCGCATATTTTGTTCATGGCGATTAATAAGTGGAAGGCAACTGTCACTTGGTCGACGAATTGCTTGTCCTTTCCTTGACATGATAGTATGTTTATATGCGACGCCTCATCAGTATTTACTGTGAGACTACCACCATCGTATATCAATAGAAATGTAGAGGTACACGCACTCTATCCTGCAGATGTATACGTTTGTCAACCCCATGTTGTAAATGATGACATGTTCTTCACACATTTAAAAACAATAATTTCTGATCAATACCATCATGGATATAACGTGCTGATGGAGATTACCATTTTACTCAATTATATTCTTGCTAATTCATGCATGGTATAAGATATTTGGCAAACGAGAATATCTCTTCCAGTAAATGGCGCTCCTTCTCAAATTAAAGGAATGTTTACTGCTGGGAGATCGCGAGAATATTTGAGCTGCGTCTATGATCTCAACATTTGGTTGTAATGCATGATGAGATATCTGACATTGCGTCAAACCTGGAGCGCACATACGTCCAGTAGATATTTCTAAGAGATTAACGTGAGTATTGAATCAGACGTATATTTTTGGCGTGTGACAGCCGGATGTACAAACTACCGTCGAGATGGTGTGTTCGGCTGTAGACGTGGGTTATCGACACATCGACACGGCATCGCTTTACAACACAGAGCCCATGGTCGGCAAAGCCATAGCCAGGAAGATACAGGAAGGAGTCGTTACCAGGGACGACTTGTTTGTGGTTACTAAGGTCAATATATTGACTTCATATTTTATATACTGTATAGGTTTTGGCGGGCGGACCAATTTGGCCTCACGGAGAGAAGGGGAGGGGGGTGGGGGGGGGCGTGGCTTTCTTTCTGCTCTGTTTGTGTTTGTGGAAGAATATGTTCTTTTTGTAGCCATGACTAAATATGCTTTGATTGGATTGTGGGTGGCAGAGGGAGGGAGTACGGTGGAAAAGGATGGGGGGTGGGGGGGGGGTAGATCGATAATGTCTTAATTTCAGTCATGCCGGAAAAATATCTTGCCTTGTCTTTGAATGTGGTATGTTATCCATTCCATATATTTGCATTTTCTAACATAGATACTTGTTTAATCACCCCCGCTCTATCAATTCGCACAGTACTGTTTCCATCCGGATAACAATTATTTAAATGTTTAATATACCCCGCGCTGAGGGTGACTTAAACATAAATTAATTAATTAACACACACTCCACAATAATATGCCAAAAATACACGCAACGCCAGAATGGACACCTCTGGTCTGTGAAGAAATATCCTATTCCGCATGGCCCTCAAACCTTGAGTTACACGTGAGCAAAGGGAAATTCTTCTGGTTTCAGGTCTGGTGTAATTCCTTCCGACGGGGTGACGTGTTGCCATCGTTACGACGCAGCTTGGAGAGGTTGCAGCTGCCGTCTGTCGATCTCTTCCTCATGCACTGGCCATATGCTTTTAAGGTAGGGCAGGCGTGTCTTTTAAAACTCGGATACTGGCCATATGCTTTCAAGGTATGGCAGGCATGTCTTTTAGAACTCGAGCGCTTGGTAAAGCCGGCATGTCGTGATCTGGTGATCTCGCGCGTTCCAGAACTCGAACCATGGCAAAACGCTCTCGATGTAAATCAGGCGTGTCTTCTAGAGGTAGGAATACTAGGTAAATCAGGCGTGTCTTTTAGAGGTAGGAATACTAGGTAAATCAGGCGTGTCTTCTAGAGGTAGGAATACTAGGTAAATCAGGCATGTCGTCTAGAACTCGGACACTGGTCATCTGCAAGAAAAGTCGCTTAGAACTCGGAACTGTCATCTATTCTTAAGGTATCAACATGTTGTACGTGCACCGGATGTGAACCGTCTGTGCATTTCATTGGAATAGGCATATCGGCTCCCCGGGAAGTTCCCTGTCACGTGTTGCGGGTCCCTGGCTACCGGATACCGAACCTGCCCTAAAGAAATGCGCCCACTGGTCCTATCAGGCTAAGGGATCACCCATGCGTAACAACTTCAAACGTCTGCCGGTAACGCATGATGCGTGATGATAATAAATAGGATTTATCAGGTAGGGGAGTTTGATCTTTGATTACTCGCCTTCCCATCTAATCTTAAGTTAAGGCTGTAGGTGTAAGTTAATGTCCGAGGAACACGACATTGTTATCCGGTAATGTCGTTTTCCGAGGTCATTAACTTATGTAAAATCCACGTCTTTATGGCTCAAACACACTACATTACAGAAAAATAATGTCGTGAGAGAACAATAGAGTGACGTCATCAGTGGATTTTACCAGCTGCAAGTGGTTGGCCGTAAGAACCTTCCTCACCATTCGCCTTATTCACGGAATCGCCATCTTGACGCCAAAACGAGGCTGTGCCTGCAAACACAAACTACGCGACTCGTTCAACGCGTGAAATCTAATGGGAGACACGGCTGTGGGTTCGCTGCGAAATAGCTCCCGGGTGATTTCAGTAATAAAATGACCGATTTCAGGCAGATGAAAAGGGTGTGTGTGTTCTGGAGCAAGTACATGTGAAAAATTAGGGTCTTTTGGGGCGAGTATATTTGAAAAAAGTGGGGTATTTCCCGCGGCATGCAACAAGGGTCACTTGACATGGAAGCCGCCCTATATTTCTTAACTCGCTTTCCACGTTAGCTATGATCTTTGTGCTGTAACATATCAGTCTATAGACCTACTATTGTTTTTGTTTTTATTATGAGTATTTTTATTGAGTATTGAGTGAATCTTATGACCCGGACATTCTTTGCCTGCTACCCATATGATAGATAGGCCCACGTGAAAACTTGTGCACAACAACCGTTGTTGAATCCCGCGTTTTACCCGGTATTGTATGATCGGAGCATGGGGAGATATTATGCTTGCTATATGGAAGCTGACATATTTTATCTCATGAAGGGACCAATGTGGCAATAATTCTACCCCCCCCCCCCCCCACCCCCCGCCCCTCCCCCACTATCTAGCTATCTTCCACTAAGCAGATAAGCTCTGTTGAACTGATAACATACCACAGCTGGTCGGGGATACCCCCCAGCTGGAGGGGGGCACCCGTTCCGTGTGGCATAGGCCTACACGTTCGGCTATTGTCAAATGTGCTCGAAAAAGATTAAAATTTGCAGAAATAGTTATTATTGGTTAAGTAATTTGAACAATAATGACCTGACAGACTTCATAGTGACCACTGACGGCAGGACGGAAAGGCCCTTGTGCCACACACCAGGGCCACACATCATATGCACTAGCCGTTCGCGCGCAAACTTGCAGGTACAGTCTCGTTCTCGCGTGGGAATTCCCAACATGTGAATAAGGCGAATTGCGCTGGCAGATTGGTCAGTCGTGGCTGTATCCTCTATCCGCAGAGTGGCGAGAACCCCTACCCCAGGGACGAGACGGGTAAAGTAATCTACGACAACGTAGATCACTTGGAGACGTGGCGGGTAAGTCCACTTTTATAGTCCCTTTAATTATTGCCACTTCTGTGCCTCCCAACATCCGGTGTGTCGAACAAAACACCGCTTTTCAGTCTCTAAAGTTGGTCAGCGTGGCGAATAGTATGTCTGAGCGGCGACAACGTATATATGGCATATGCGCCAGGTTTGACACAATGCAAGATCTGTCATAATAAGCTGATGTTGGTGCCTAGAATGCAAAATGAACAGGTCAATTTCACCATGCGATCGCCTCTTATTTATCACTTCGTAATGCTTCCCTGCTGTTCTCTACCACGTTAACTCGCTTTAAGTACCATATTTTATTGTAAGCAAGCCTATTGTAAATATCCACTGTTAACTGCATAGGAATTAATTTTCTAATAAAGTGACTTTTTCAATTCATATGAACTGCGAGTCTTGTTCTCATGCATTACGATAGATCTGGCATTACGTCAAACCTGAAGCGCGCAAACGTATGCTGTCCTGCAGTTCAGTCTTAATTTGTTAATTTCTGTTGACAGGCCATGGGGGAGAGTGTCGGTATGTTCTCTCTATTGTGTGTAATGCTGTTGACAGGCCATGGAGGAGTGTGTCGACCTTGGGCTGACAAAATCCATCGGTCTCTCTAACTTCAACTGCAAGCAGATTCAAAGAATCCTTGACAAATGTCGGATCCCACCTGCAAGCCACCAGGTGAGCACTGACACATGCCTACTTGACATCAAACATCACAGAAAATCACAGCAAATTGTCTTCCGGTTTACAAATCAAGGGGCATTTAGGCGGCGCGTACGTGACGTCATCTTTCATTGGTCGGTTTTCCCTGAACTTACTGGAAGCTATAGTTAGTTACGTATTTCGGTTTGTATCTCTCAAACTAGTACTCTGATTTTAGCCAAATAGCTTTCTTTTGTTTTCACTGTTTTTCCTTCCCTAGGTTGAATCGCATCCATACCTAAATCCATCCAAGACAATAGAGTTCTGCCAGAAGAATGGGATAGCTGTTACTGCTTACGCCCCACTCTTTGGCAATAAACCTGCCAAGCGGTGAGACACATGTGGGTGGAGCTCAAAGAAAAGGCCATCTGGTTCCCCTCTCCGATCCAACAATGCAACAACACTGTAGAAAACATATTGTTAATTGTTAAAGTTACCCGTTCAATGAAAAGTCCATATTGGACAGCGGGGATGCGCATGCTTGCGTAGCGACGTCATTATGTTGACGCCACACGCATGAATAAACTCCATGCGAGAGAGTCTTAAATAGTGTTTACAACTGTTCGAACAGCCAAGGCACATCCCCTTGAATTGAATTTAAAAGTTAAATAATGTTTATATTACCTTCTACAGTAAAGAGAAGAACTGGCCAACCATCTTTACGGATGAAACAATACGCGAAATAGCAGACAGGCATAACAAATCCGTCGCCCAAGTAAGTTGAGTATTCATTATAGCACTAGCACTAGACTTTACATTTATACATGTTTTATAATACTAAATATAACTGTAACCAATAATGTTATTAGAATGAAGTCGCAGTTTCCTTGGTATCTACGTAACTGCTTATGATATATCTATTATCTACCAGATATAAACGACACTCTGGCTACGCAAATGTACCTGTGCAACATCTGTCGAGCGATTATCGGGTTCAAAATAGAGAAGTGGTGGATCTGCTGAATTAAGAAAGTTCTAAAATTATGTTAAATATAAGTTTTGGATCATGAGCCTCACGACAACAAGCAGGTGAGGCTACGACGAATATGAACTTATCGTGCCTGAGTTACGTGTGGTTTATGAATAGCCAAACGACATCAGCGGTATTCTAATGAAAGTAAACTGTTCTGTGTTAAGTCTATATGCCATTGGAAGCTGTCCACGATATGGGTAAAGTCGGTGCTCACTGTGGACATGGTATCAACCACTGGTCTCGTGATGCACTAGAGAACGTGAATGTGTTTCTCTCGCTGACCAGGTGTGCTTGAGGTACCAGCTCCAGCGGGGAATCGCGGTCATCCCCAAGAGTCTCAGACCCGAGAGGCAGGCAGAAAACCTGGCGGTGGGTCCTGTGTTTTCCATGATGTCTTTCGTACATATTACAGACTCCGTCATCACGCATATATTATTACAGTGAGTCCTTCATCACGCATACATAATTACAGAGAGTCCTTCATCACGCATACATAATTAGAGAGTCCTTCATCACGCATACATAATTACAGAGAGTCCTTCATCACGCATACATAATTACAGAGTCCTTCACGCATACATAATTACAGAGTCCTTCATCAAGCATTCATAATTACAGAGTCCTTCATCACGCATACATAATTACAAAGAGTCCTTCACCGCGCATACATAATTACAGAGACTCCTTGATCACGCATACATAATTACAGAGTCCTTCATCACACATACATAATTACAGAGTCCTTCATCACGCATACATAATTACAGAGAGTACTTCATCACGCATACGTAATTACAGAGAGTACTTCATCACGCATACATAATTACAGAGTCCTTCATCACGCATACATAATTACAGAGAGTACTTCATCACGCATACGTAATTACAGAGAGTCCTTCATCACGCATACATAATTACATAGAGTCCTTCATCACGCATACACAATTACAGAGTCCTTCATCACGCATACATAATTACAGAGAGTCCTTCATCACACATACATAATTACAGGGTCCTTCATCACGCATACCTAATTACAGAGAGTCCTTCACCACGCATACATAATTACAGAGTCCTTCATCACGCATACATAATTACAGAGAGTCCTTCATCACGCATACATAATTACAGAGAGTCCTTCATCACGCATACATAATTACAGAGTCCTTCATCACGTATACAAAATTACAGAGAGTCCTTGATCACGCATACATAATTACAGAGAGTCCTTCATCACGCATACATAATTACAGAGTCCTTCATCACGCATACATAATTACAGAGAGTCCTTCATCGCGCATACATAATTACAGAGAGTCCTTCATCACGCATACATAATTACAGAGTCCTTCATCACGCATACATAATTACAGAGTCCTTCATCACGCATACATAATTACAGAGAGTCCTTCATCACGCATACATAATTACAGAGAGTACTTCATCACGCATACGTAATTACAGAGAGTACTTCATCACGCATACATAATTGCAGAGAGTCCTTCATCACGCATACATAATTACAGAGAGTCCTTCATCACGCATACATAATTACAGAGAGTCCTTCATCACGCATACATAATTACAGAGAGTCCTTCATCACGCATACATAATTACAGAGACTCCTTCATCACGCATACATAATTACAGAGTCCTTCATCACGCATACATAATTACAGAGAGTACTTCATCACACATACATAATTACAGAGTCCTTCATCACGCATACATAATTACAGAGAGTCCTTCATCACGCATACATAATTACAGAGTCCTTCATCACGCATACATAATTACAGAGAGTCCTTCATCACGCATACATAATTACAGTCCTTCATCACGCATACATAATTACAGAGAGTCCTTCATCACACATACATAATTACAGAGTCCTTCACCACGCATACATAATTACAGAGAGTCCTTCATCACGCATACATAATTAGAGAGTCCTTCATCACGTATACATAATTACAGAGAGTCCTTGATCACGCATACATAATTACAGTGAGTCCTTCATCACGCATACATAATTACAGAGTCCTTCATCACGCATACATAATTACAGAGAGTCCTTCATCACACATACATAATTACAGAGTCCTTCATCACGCATACGTAATTACAGAGAGTCCTTCATCACGCATACATAATTACAGTCTTTCATCACGCATGCATAATTACAGAGTCCTTCATCACGCATACATAATTACAGAGTCCTTCATCACGCATACATCATTACAGAGAGTCTTTCATCACGCATACATAATTACAGAGTCCTTCATCACGCATGCATAATTACAGAGAGTCCTTCACCACGCATACATAATTACAGAGAGTCTTTCATCACGCATACATAATTACAGAGTCCTTCATCACGCATGCATAATTACAGAGTCCTTCATCACGCATACATAATTACAGAGTCCTTCATCACGCATACATATTTACAGAGAGTCTTACATCACGCATACATAATTACAGAGAGTCTTTCATGACGCATGCATAATTACAGAGTCCTTCATCACGCATACATAATTACAGAGAGTCTTTCATGACGCATGCATAATTACAGAGAGTCCTTCATCACGCATACATAATTACGGAGAGTCCTTCATCACGCATGCATAATTACAGAGTCCTTCATCACGCATACATAATTACAGAGTCTTTCATCACGCATGCATAATTACCGAGTCCTTCATCACGCATACATAATTACAGAGAGTCCTTCATCACGCATGCATATTTTTTAATATTTTAACTTTTAAAATTTTATATTGCACTGTACAGTAAAAAGAAGAACTGGCCAACCATCTTTAAGGATTAAACAATACGCGAAATAGCAGACAGGCATAACAAATCTTGCTTGGAACAACCATTGCCGTATAGAAATAAAAATTGATGTATAGAAACTCGAATATATCGAACAACACAAACTTTATAAATGTTTCGCGCTTTTGGAACGGAGACTTCTACTGGAAGCCTAAAGAGTCATATCTTGTAATTAAGTAAACAAGGATATACATGTTTGTTAGGGTTATATATATTAATTCATCGGAATCTTTAATTGTAATATTCCTGATACCCATTTATCTCAGTCAGCT
Organism: Arenicola marina; assembly: GCA_964019135.1. Taxonomy (NCBI): domain Eukaryota; kingdom Metazoa; phylum Annelida; class Polychaeta; family Arenicolidae; genus Arenicola; species Arenicola marina. Next base: position 32,295,115 of record OZ025260.1, on the reverse strand, counting down.
AGTAAATGTTTTACATTTTAAATCCACGGTAGCCAGTATATTATATAAAGTTAAATGTTGATGTCGGTTCACAAGAGAACAGGGGGGCCATGTGTCCCACCCCATGAAAGGTGGGGTCATGTGTCCCACCCCATGAAAGGTGGGGCCATGTGGCCCACCCCATGAAAGGTGGGGTCATGTGGCCCACCCCATGAAAGGTGGGGTCATGTGCCCCACCCCATGAAAAGACGGGGTCACAAACTGCAGTTAGTGGCCTTAACGTGTCCACTCTCAACCTTCATAGCAAACACGAGTCTTTCAATGTATATGTTTCTCTGTTGGTCCTGACAGTCTCTGGAGTTTTCGCTGTCGACAGACGACGTCAAACGCCTGCAGAGTTGTCATAGGAACCTACGGATGTGCGGCGCGTAAGTTTTCTGTTCACGAAGGTCGTTAGTTGGTTGCCACATATCTCAATTTGAAGTACAGTTTTGTTGCAATGGGATATGTGCTACAGGAAGTTTCTGCAACGTTAAAACGTATTAGCCGATTATCGGTCATCATTGTACGATCGAACTGTATGTCTGACGGTTTTCTAAAGAAGTTTGACCCCAAGAGGTTTTCACCCAAGAGGTTGGTTGAAAGAATGCGATTTCTTACCGTCGTTTTAATCATAATCATTGACACATCCTGAATATATTTAATTTGTTGATGACGATTGTTTCCTCAGCTACAAAGACCACCCCGAGTACCCGTTCCACGAAGATTAGTGTCCGTGCACGAAGGGGAATCGTGGTTCCAGACGCGTGACTCCATCACGACATAAAGACGCGTGACTCCATCACGACAGGAAGACGCGTGACTCCATCACGACATAAAGACACGTGACTCCATCGTTACAGAAAGACGCCTGACTCCATCACGACAGCAAGACGCGTGACTCCATCATGATAGGATATATAACTTATTAATTTTCAACCCTAACACCATATCACTAGCCGTTATGTATGGGAGACTATTTATTTTATGGGCCCCAGGCCGGGGAGTATGAAATAAATGTTGTACTGTTATTTATACTTGTCGTTTAAAGTTATGGATTGTAAATATAGGACAGGGGAAGAACAATGGGGGAAAAGTAATAGGTCAAGAACTATTTATATTGGAGTTTATTTTCTTTCCATCGTCGAATCTGTACGTACATTAAAAAGAACACTATTAAAATGTTTGCATCAGTGAGAGCCTTTAATCATGGAAACTTGCCTACAATCAAGATAAAAAAGTAAATTTACATAAGATTGTAATGGAAAATGTACGTATATATCGATAATTCAGCATATATCATACCGCCAGACCTAGACTACCGTAGAACAGCGGCGTATACTGGCAGGCCCCGGGAGGCCTCCCGCCGGAGTACCGTAGAACCGCCGTTGCGTGTTCATGCGGTGTGCATGTACAGGACCGAGAATCCCACCCGTTTGACTATTTATTGCAACGCACTCGCGGTTCTATCGTATTCAGGCGGTCGCCCCTCCGGGACCTGCAAACCACTACGCGTTACAGCGCAACGGCCATTGAAAGGCTATATGCTTAACTTTCCCTACGTAATACAATGACATTAGGGGTACCATGAGAACATTATAATAAATACAATGACAGATACAGCAGTGGCTTGTTCGCCAAGGGACGGACCATTACTACAATGTTTTCAGAGCAAGAACAGGTTTGTTTTGCCTAATTAAGGGCAAGGAATAAATAAAAGTATCCCACTCCCTCCTTTTGCATTGGAATGGACTGGTCCCAACCGAAATCTGGATACTAAGTGATTTTTGTTCATCGTAATATTTCTTTACGACTCCAACATATCTTGCAATTTAGATACAGGCGCGTGATTCTGATAATTAGTTAATTACTTAATTATAACTTATATTTCGGTAACTTTCACATGACTTTTGACTGCACTTAGGTCTAGTCGAACACCTCATTAAGCCCTGTGAATCAAAGGCTCACCACTGACTTGACAATGACTTGATTGATACAAAATATCGGCCCAAATACCATCGTTTTGGTTTGCATTAATCCATAACGTAATAAATGGTCTAAACGTTATTATTATGATATGCTCTTTATGACATCATTCCCCAATAGCTCCCGATCCTCACAAAAAAACAAGTCGCACATTGCGTCCTCTCAAACTCAGTAAGTGTTCCCAATATCAGGACTCTCCAAGCCCTATCGCTCGTTTCCCACGGAGACCTGCGAAATTACAGCCACTTCGTGCCCCCATGGTTAGCTAATGGGCGAACGGTCGGAAAGTTATGTTTGTGAAACGAGTGTTTCTTAATAAGTGTCATATACATGTACATAACTCATCATTGTTGTCATTGTCGGTTAATACACGACTTCGCAATTATCCGCCATCTTGGAAAAAGCGTGACTGGCGTGGAGTTCTGGGAATTTATTTTTTTTCTATGGCGAAAAATACCATTTTTCCATGTTATTGGCAAGGCATGTAGAAAATTATTAAGCATGTCTAACTTATATCCAGATTACGTAACTTTTCCTTTACATAGATGACAATATTGCATGCTTAAATGTCTGCAAAATACGTTGGCATGCGATGACGACATTTTGACATCTCGCAAAGACCAAAATAATACCCAGAATGCATTGCACATTCAGTGGCGCCTCACAGCGGAATAATCTGAATCATTTGCGCGGACGTCAATGGCACTTTCGCTAATATGTCGTTTAACTGACGATAAATAAAGCTGTCTTTTATCTTATGTTATGGTTACTTTCCCAGTAAGACTTAACATCACACAACACACAATTTAATGCCAGATCTGTCATAATAAGCCGATTTTGGTGCTTAGAGCAAAATGAACAGTCCATTCTAGCATGTGAACACATACTTATCTCCTCATATTGCTTTCCTATCATTTCCTACCACGTCAACTCGCTTTAAGTATTCTATAATTGTATGACAAGCTGACTCTGAAAATGCCTCAAGCAAACGAAGGGCTCAATTCATATGAACTGCGAATTTTGTTCTTATACATTACGACAGATCTGGCATTACGTCACACCTGGAGCGCTCGCACGTACACGTATATATCTAAATCTCCAATTATATACAGATAGATATCCAGCTATCAACAGCGTATGTGCGTTATATATATATATATATATATATACAAATGGACATCCGTTTATGCGATGAATCGCAATAAATAATGACATCAAAACACTAACAGAACTCCAGAAGAACACACTCAGTGCCGTATTCCCATAACAGTGTCAACATAAGCGTTAATCCCGCCAACAGATAGAGCCACAATCTCGGACAGATGCCGACCACGTGGTGTGGGGACGAGACTGCGCCTGACAACATCATCCAGGCATCAACAGCGGTGCGCCCGTGCTGCGCGGTGTGCGCATGCGTGTTGGAGTGTTGCCGGATGTTTTTCTTGACGAGGTACCTGACTGAGGAGGAGTGGGGCTTGCCCCCCTCGTCCACAACGAGGCAGTGCTGCTGGGCTTGCTCTGGCCAGGGGCAGATATCATAACATATTACCAATTAATGGATAACGCAGTAAGATAATGCAGTAAGACAATGCAGTAAGTTAATGCAGTAAGATAATGCAGTAAGATAATGCAGTAAGATGATGCAAAGTTGTTAATAGTTCGTTTTGCCGCATATTTATTTTTATAATATCGATGCATTTGTATATTCTGCAAATGGAATACTAAGACTTGGCCCGCTGCAAACTTGTCCACAAATTAAGACAAATTGCAACCAGAAAATATCCTTTATTCTACGTTTTTCTTTTGGCATAATATAACACAAAAGTTATCCGTTTTACTATGCAACCACAAGTCCAACAAATTACGTTAGTGTTTGGATCTAATATTTTTTTTCAGCACCACATATCTAACAAAACATTCGGTGCTGTCTCGATCCAATGTGGTTCATCACCTGAGGATATGAAGATTTACTCACCGTTTCTAATTTGAAAGCTGACCTCGGATGCCTTGTAGATCTCCGGATCAAGGTCGCCGTCCACTCCGCAGTGGGTCCGCTTCAGGATGAACGCCTGCCGCCAGTGGGTGCGAGACAGGTCCCCGGTCCGACTGTCGTTACCCGTCAGCTTGATCAGCTGTTCACGGGGACACAAAACATCAGTTCATGAATCTGGATTATTAGCTGGAAAATAATGTTACATATTCAAAGGTAAGGAGCATCAATCGGATCAGAAGTTCAAGTAATGAATGTTAAATGCCTAAGTTCAGAAGACGCTGAATGGGAACACGCTAATGGGAATGACGTAAGAAAAGATGTTGCCGACCACTTGCAATGTGATCATGACACAACCAACATTGGTACAGACAAGGAGTCGATCAGGCCGCACCCAGCATTGACACTGACAAAGACGATCATGACGCACCCAGCAATGGTACAGATAAAGAAAGTAATCATGACGCACCCAGCATTGGTATAGACAGATAATGTAATCATGATGCACCCAGCATTGGCATAGACAGGGAATGTAATCATGACGCACCCAGCAATGGTACAGGTAAGTAATGTAATCACGACGCACCCAGCAATGTACAGGTAAGTAATGTAATCATGACGCACCCAGCAATGGTACAGGTATGTAATGTAATCATGACGCACCCAGCAATGGTACAGATAAAGAATGTAATCATGACGCACTCAGTATTGGTATAGACAGATAATGTAATCATGACGTGTCCAGCAATGGTACAGATTAGTAATGCAATCATGACGCACCCAGCAATGGTACTGAAAACGAATGTAGTCATCATGCACCCACCATTGGTACAGATAAGTAATGTAATCATGACGCACCTAGCATTGGTACAGGTAAGTAATGTAATCATGACTCACCCAGCATTTGCACAAATAAAGAATCTAATCATGACGCACCCGGCATTGATACAGATAAAGGACGCAACCATGACGCACCCAGCATTGACACAGAAAAAGAATGTAATCATGACGCACCCAGCATTGGCACAGATCAAGAATGTAATCCTGACGCACCCAGCATTGGCACAGATCAAGAATGTAATCATGACGCACCCAGCATTGGCACAGATAAGTAATGTAATCATGACGCACCCAGCATTGGTACTCCAGTGGCCGACCGTCCAGAGTCTCCTCCTGTGTGAACAACACTTGGTAATCGTCTCGGAACGCCATCCGGGCTTGGCAGTTAAACTCTGCAACACATCCACCAAGAGTATGGCATTCACATCATAACCATGTCTTTTGCGGGGAAAACAGCTATCAATATTCAAATTTAAAAGCAACAATTTTTTTTTAATCCGTGTTCATTGTCGATTTTTCGCATTACGAAGCCGCTGTCGGATTTCGAAAAACTACGGTTAAACTGTGTCGCGGTTTAACATTTTCGCTGTCGGAATTTGGATGCTAAGGATAGGTGTGGATTTTTTAAAAACTTCAACGTCTCGTGTCGCCATTTACCGGTCCATCTTCCATGTTACAGCCCACGAAATGTATTACTGTAGTAAACGGTAGGCGTGAGCAATAAGTGAGCTATACTGAAACAATGGTTCGCCCTCACATGGAAGAACGACCCATTTACGCCTTAAGTAATTCATACTACAATTTTATCAAAACAATTTTTTACACTCTCCAAAATATGTAAGTCTTAGTAAAGATAAGAGCAATGATGTAAAACCGTATTTGTGGAATCTCCGTCCTACGCATGCGCACTCACGTCGAGCAGCATGTGTCGGGTCTCCCGGGCAGTCTGTCAGTGAGAACACCAAGGTGTCGACCAGTGTACACGAGAAAGGGTTCCAGTCTGTCATGGAACCATGACATGAATGGCCGCCCTCCATGGTCGCCTGAAGATCGACCAATCCCCCAAGCCCGCAGCTATGCTGAATGGCTCTGGACACCGCTGCAAATGGAATAGCCATCTGAGGTAATCACTTAAACATATTACGATAACAGGGCTGTAGTATATTGAGTGGACGCTTCCTCTTAAAATGAAACCCAGGGCATGGGCGTGTCCAGGGAGGGGGGCACAGGGGGCACGTCTCCTCTCTTTTCTGACCCTAAATTATATCTGTGCCAACCCTTTTCAAATTCTGGGCCCGATGGCCTCTCCTTAGATATCACAATGCGTCAAGCTTCGTAGTTTATGTGTTCTTTCTTACCAATGATTATAAAATGCGCAGAACGTAACGTGCAGCGCCATTTTGCTCAGAGCCCCTCGATCCCTGGTCACAAGTCTTCAGTACCCCCCCCCCCTCCCCCCTCCCTATAGAGGAATAACGTTGCATGCGGCGTGGACCGCCAGCTCCCCGGTCGCAAGTTTTAATGGACCCTCTCCCCGGTCGCAAATTTCAATGGTAAGGTGGGCTATATGTCTACGTTTACTTCGCCTCAACCCAAGTGTCTTGTGGACCCGTATAAAACAAGGAACTCAATACAGTTATGTTTCTCTCTGGTTACCATGCATTTCGGAAAAAGTAAGCGCAGATACAAGTCACAAAAACACAAAGAGGAAACATCTTTTATAGAACTTCGCTACAGATGTAATATGGGCGTTTTTGTAATTCACACCCGGTTGGCGTTTCCGGTTCCGTGATTATGCAGTTTCTTATGAATATTCAAACAGATATCTGCATGCGGGCGGAAACAGCAAACGTAAACGTTTCGGTGCGTTGTTTTCGGAAATTTGCATCACCAGGTCTTTCCCAGCGGCGAGCAGCAGATTCCTGGAAAGAGCTGACTGTCCGCTGAAATTGTGCCTGTGACTTCATAGCAACTGAATCCCCCCCCCCCCCACCCCCGGTTTTTGGTCCGGTATTCGCTAGATTCACTCGTTGCTGCATATATAGTCAAGGGTCTGGAAGGGGTGAATGGCGACACGCGACACAGGCATATTTGAAAAATCGACGTTTGGCATAGGGCTGTACAGTCACTTCGGGATCTTATCGAGACCCCACGAGACAGGGATACCTATGCTCTACGTCAATGCCTAGCATCAACGGCCTGTACGTGCTGCCTACCTTCCGGTTGTTTGCCTTCACTCGCCTCACACACAAGATCGGCTAAAGCTGTCCTTGGAAGCACAAATAACCACTGAAGTTATGTGCATATCCGAATTATCACCATCCGAGTAGATTTATGTAATGTATGAGCGGTTAGGCAGTTGATAAACTAGAATAGGGCTATAAAGTCTCGTTCGCTTAGACTTCCGGTTTACTCATTTTGGGGACAAACAAACGAAGCACGTGTTCGGAACGAGTTTAGAAGCTCTGCGCACACTGGTATGCTGACTATCTGTGACGTAGGCGTGACGTGTATGTTACGCAAAGACAGAGACCGGGAACCAGACTACCTGCGCAAAAGCCAGGCGCCGAGGGGTGGGTCCATTGCGGAAGGTCTAGCGATATGATTCAGAATATTTAAGAAATATAGCTTCACAAAACGGATAGACGACATATTTTTTATTCTTTTGCGCCATAACAATGACGAATATTTGTTACGACGGGACAATACAACTGAGAAACTAACGTTTTTTTGCATTTCCTACGAAAACGAGGCATTATGACGTCACACGGATTCTCCCTGAGTGACAACGTTGGCGCTACGCTTCAAACAGAAAACTTACAGAAATGAAGAAACTTGGTCTTTTCGTGATCCAAAAGTGATACGAAGACATCCAACTGGTTTTGTTTTATCTTTACCATGTGGTTTAATGACGCATCCGTGTGCTGTTACTCCATGCACTGCACATTTTGACAGCGGAATGGTTAAGTCGATCACTTGCTCTCGCCATTTTTGTTACCGCGGAGGCACGCGAAACTGTGTGACGTCACTCGCTGTGTGGTGAACTTGCGAAAGCCCGGGTGCAGGGCTAAATTTAGAACGTTATTTTTAGCTTTCGAGTATGTTGAAGACGGATTTTTCCTTGTATATTCCCAAAGTTCTGCGCTTCATCGCCTCCAAATATTTTAACGTATATCTCTCATAGCCATGTTAAGTGAAATGGTACTCATAGTCTTTAGAATAAACCTGGAAAGAAATTGACTTATAGCTGCCTATAGTTGAACATGGAGCACGTGTGTTTGTTTGTCCCCAAAACTGAAGTCTCGCGGCCCGATCGCGAGAACTGTATAGCCCTATGTGGTTGTCTCATGAGTGACTGTCAGTGTCAGGCGATCTAACGTGCTGCGCGGGGTTTTCCATGTCGTATGACGTAATAATCATCATGACGCGCGTGTCTGCGCGTGGTATCTATGGTTACGTAACAACGCTCCTTATAGGGTCTGTAAGTGACGTCACAGACAGCGCGCGTTCACCTCCAGCGAATCCGGTTTTGGGTACATGACACTTCACCGCCCCATATACAAAGCATAGGGAGCTCTTTGTAATGGCGTGAAACGCACAGAAAACCAGCGTCGTTCGATTTAAAACTAGTATGGTATGGAGGTACAGCCCCAAACATTTACTCCACATGGTTTTCAACTCTAACAGTGCATTCATATCCAAAACATCACCAAGTCTAGTTTGACGCCCATAGTAAAGTATAGGGACCCGCTGACTCGTTGTACCCAGAATGGTTGTTTCTAGAGGTGAGCGCGCGCTGTCTGTGACGTCACTTACATACCTTATATGAACTGAGCAGGTGAGGACAATGGTGCTCCGTTTGTCGTAGAACTGTAAACATCGATGATTTGGCTCAAAATACAACGCTTCCAACAGTCTCATCGAACGGACCACATGCATTATGGAGAGATAAATGTCTTATCTTTAATTATATTATGATTTTATTGTTAGCCATGCCTGGACCAAAGCAAACAAAAAATAGTTTCACACCCACTCGATTCTTCACGCACAAACCGCGCAGCCGGCCGGTTCCCAACACTAAAACGTTGACTACAATGAGTGCGAGTTACGCAGTTGTAGCAAGGCACCAGCGTGATGCGCACTCGTTCTAAGAGCACGTGTTTTTTTGTTGGTCCCCAAAAGACCTAAACCGGATATAGAACCCGCGAGAACTGTACAGCCCTATTGAGCCTCCAATAGGGTCGGTAAGTGACGTCACAGACAGCGCGCGCTCACCTCTAGAAACAAACATTCTGGGTACAACGAGTCAGTGGGTCCCTATACTTTAGTATGGGCCTCAAACTAGACTCAGTGATATTTTGAATATGCATGCACTGTTAAGAGTTGAAAACCATATGGAGTAAATTTTTAGGGGTGTACCTTCATACTCATACCAGTTTTGAATCGAAAAACACTGGTTTTCTGTGCGTTTCACACAATTACAAAACGCTCCCCATGCTATGTATATGGGGCGGTGAAGTGTCATGTACCCAAAACCGGATTCGCTGGAGGTGAGCGCGCGCTGTCTGTGATGTCACTTACATACCCTATTCTGACACCGAGGACTTGAAAAAACATCCACACGGATAGTGGCATTTAAAAAAAACGACACTGAAAAAAAACGACGCTTTTGACATTTGACACTGCAAATTTTGAAAAATCGACATTTGACACTGCGAATATTGAAAAATCGACAGATGACACTGCGAATTTTGAAAAATTGAGACTGGACACTGGACGCCCCCTTCCAGACCCGTACGGATTTAATTTAAATTGTCCTCAAGATTATTATTAAATTAGTTGATTCATATAATTTGGGTGAATTACGATAAGATAACATTTTAGTTGATAAATAAAGTTGCTAAATAAACATTGGTTTATTCTTTGTTATATTGTGTTCAAAAACTGGCATTCACCCCTTCTTTCCTGAATTAGACGGTCTTAATTAATGCACATATTGATATGTCGCTGATAAACAAAAGTATGACGGCACATCACCACACCCCTACACTGATTTACTATGGTGCCCCCCCCCCCCCCCCTCCCTCAGTAAGCCAAAGCATACTACTAACAACGTCAGCTGGGTAACCTGTTTTGGGCAATTTTGATTGAGGGTCGAAAAGTCGAAAAACAACTTAATTAAAGAATGGAGGCAATGAAGTGTCGCTTGCAAGCCAGTCCTGGCTCGAGCCCAGGCCCAGCTCTCGCTACTTGTTGCTGTGATTCACAGCCAACTCCGCTGCGCGCCTGGCTGTCTCGCTTTGTCAGTCTCCGCTTCGCCCCTGGCATGGTCTCTAAAAGCGCATTAACCTTGTTGACACCTTCAGCTTCACTGTCTGTATCACTTTCCCTTTCGGTTCTCCTGTTGCTGGTCAGATAATTCCAGACAGGGTGAAAATTCCGTCGAAGTGGCCAGTTTACACACTGTCACTGACAGTTTCCGGTGGAGAGAAGTTGGCTTAACCTGCCTGCGGCGACGTACTGAATATTCATCAGTGTTCATGATTAATTAAAATATGCAAAATTGAGGAACCGGAAGCGCCAACCGGGTGTGAATTACAAAAACGCGTAATATGGAACAAGGGCTAATGCAGTTGTGCGACCGTTATGATCGTATATCAACTTTTTGAGGTCTGCGCTTGCACAGTGATGCAGCCTCTCATGCGATGCGAGTTGTCCGACTGACAGTGCTGCAGTTGGTTGTAGTCAGATTGTTCCGTCTAGTCAAGGAGGAGATTTGTGATCACATGGTATGACCAGCTTTCAAGCATGGAACACGTGTACGTGTTCAAGTTACTTACGGAACATGAGTTTCATCTTGGAACTACGGAATCTGTCTGCAGTAGGGTTGGGGTCAGCCTCAAACTCGCAGAGGTCAAAAGATCTGTCCACAAAGCTGCTTCTCGCTGCCATGGAAGTGAAACATTTACGAAAACTTGACGTCTTGGGGTCTGTAACTGTATTTCTCTTATGACATTACCGACAACGTTAAAAATAGTCTTGGTATATTAAACTTGTATCCTTTTATCTAGTGACAATACTGGTTCTTTTCTTACAACACTGCGCCTTATATGTATAATTTTGTTGGAACAAGAACACTGTCAGGAACACCGTCATGACGATCGAGGCCTATAGAGACATATTGATATATTTGGAGATATACTGACGGAAATAGAGATATACTGACGGAAATATAGATATACTGACGGAAATATAGATATACTGATAGAAATATAGATATACTGATAGAGATATAGATATACTGATAGAGATATAGATATACTGATAGAGATATAGATATACTGATAGAGATATAGATATACTGATAGAAATAGATATACTGATAGAGATATAGATATACTGATAGAGATATAGATATACTGATAGAGATATAGATATACTGATAGAGATATAGATATACTGATAGAGATATAGATATACTGATAGAGATATAGATATACTGATAGAGATATATATATTCTGATAGAGATATAGATATACTGATAGAGATATAGATATACTGATAGAGATATAGATATACTGATAGAGATATAGATATACCGATAGAGATATAGATATACCGATAGAGATATAGATATACTGATAGAGATATAGATATACTGATAGAGATATAGATATACTGATAGAGATATAGATATACTGATAGTGATATAGATATACTGATAGAGATAGAGATATACTGATAGAGATATAGATATACTGAGAGAGATATAGATATACTGATAGAGATATAGATATACTGATAGAGATATAGATATACTGATAGAGATATAGATATACTGATATAGATATAGATATACTGATAGAGATATAGATATACTGATAGAGATATAGATATACTGATAGAAATAGAGATATACTGATAGAGATATAGATATACTGATAGAAATAGAGATATACTGATAGAGATATAGATATACTGATAGAGATATAGATATACTGATAGAGATATACTGATAGAGATAGAGATGTGGGCCTATTGAAGCTATACGTACAAACACGGAACTTCAAAATGGCTTCTCTTTCGTCTAGACTGAAGTCCATGCAAGTATATCGAGGCCGACTGAAACAGAGCATAGACACAAGAACGTCAGTACCAAGATAAAGCCAAGTATAGTGAGACAGAGGTCAACAGGTCAGTCCACCGTCTCTGTTAGAAATAACGGGTTAGTCGCGTGGGTTGTTCGAATGTCTATGATCGCGCAAGATCCAGACCCTATGTCCTTCGTTATCTAGTAGGGGGCTACCTTTGTTCCTTTGTAACTTTGTTATCCTTGTCATCCTCCCATTGGCGCGATGTGTCCTTCCGTATTCAAGGCTAAGGTGTTTTGCTCAACAAAACAAACCACACATAGGAGAAATAACATTGTTCTTTCCCTTTTTCCACATCACACAAATTGGAAGCATTTTCATACCAGATTTAAATCTGCTAGCTGAGGTAAATTTTGGGAATAGGGTAGGTCAGTTTCTCCTGTTGGTAACTTTTGCTCCTTTGAAAGAGACCTAATAGAATTGACTTAGAAGTGAACTAATCCAGTGAAAATAAGGTCGGAGAGAGCGAGAACAGGGACCCACGAGCTTCGTGAAAAAAAGCGAATGATGCGTTAAATAATAATGGTAATATAATTTATTATATATGTGGTCTTCACATACCAGCCGTTCTTAAAGACAGACAGAAACTTCATCTGGTTCTGCTTCCAGTGTCGGCTCTTGCAAATAAATGAACCGAGAGTGGAAAAAGTGATGATCCCTGCTCCTATGGTGACCGTCTCTTTCCGGTCTCTCTCAAATAATAACCACTCCCCGTGGTAGTCAAGAGGGAAGTCACACTCAGTGGCGTTCGACGGCCCGGCTGCGGTGAGAATAGCATGCGGGAAATATATATTCTGACTTTTCCTTTGAAGACACATACTGACTGGTTCCAAAATTTCTCGAGATAAGTGGTACTTACTCTGACATATACGAGTGTAAAACACACTAAAATATATACTTATGCAGCAAATATGTAAAGGTATTCTAGTTACATATATAGGAACTTGAACTTACTGACAGAGGATTTTTTCCTGGACATTGTCTTCTGTTTTGAATAGGAATTAGGTATTTCGGTTCTTCTTGTATAAGAACACATACATTGCATGTAATAACTAATAGAACCTGTTGTGAAGCCAGTTTTTTGTTTGCCACACTGGTGCATATCATGTGGGACGATGTGGTATTCTAGGGTACTACGTCATCAATATTTGCCGTCGTGTTTAACATATCTAATTCACACAAAGTTAATATTGACACAGTCAGATAATGTATCCAAGACATTTCTCTGAGCGCGAGTTCTTACCACACAGGCCACATGACTTCCGGCAGGACGGGCCGTGCACACGGATGTTGTCTCCCATACAGATGCCGCTCTCCGCGTAGTCCAAGCACTCTGCCTTTTCATCAAAGCAAGCGGCTGTGGCAAGAACGAAAAAGAGTGAAATATCTCATCATTTACCTGTGTATGTGTTTGTTGAAAACCCCATGAAATAAATGACTGTGAAAGGGACATGATGTCCCAAATCATGGTTATTTAATATTAAAATTCTGGAAAATACTTGATCACGACGGTCGGCTAATATCCCACTCTCAGTTCGCGAAAAAACATTTTCCTCTTTTCCAGTAGCGGTGAAATAAAAAGCCTCAATTAAAATACCCCTTGCCCCCCCCCCCCTCCCATGTGGGGTGTTGTTTTTGTGGGGCGATAGTTTTTCTCCTTGGTATAAGAATAATTGTTGCAACAAAAAAAGAGAGAAATGACAATCCTTGCATGCCCATCCTTCGGAGCTGATGTAGCCAACACTATATACCTCAAAGGCACGAATCGTTTTAATATGAAGCACATTAAAGCAGCGGTGCAATTCAAAATGGAAAGGACGTATTCACAGTGTTTTTATGTTCCTACCCGGGAATATTACAATGGCGCCGTGTGTACCGCCGACCTGTGGCGCGCAGGAAGAAGGACTGGAGACTGATTGTATATATTCAGGACTCTTGAACCACTTTTTATCATATCGCGTCAAGGGAAGAAGGAAGGGAAGAGCGGAGCCATGTCTCCGGGGTACGAAGAACGTACGTGGGATCTCTACCCTGCGACCACATAGCCATGGCATGAACCACCGATCTAGAGATTGGCCTACCGCTGCTGTCCAGCTGTAGCTTGACGTGCTGCACGTGGCCGGGAGGATCACCCTGCACGGACACGGGGACCACGGGACTCATGTAGAACCGTCCGTCCAGCATATCCCGCGTCTTCAGGCCGGCGAAATCAGAGGCCAGCCGCTGGAAACAAATAACTGTTAGCATTTACCCCCCGCATGGATGAGCCAATGATCACGTATCTTACTCCGGTATCCACAAGAAGAGATCAGATAACATAAGAAACAGAATGGAGAGGCAATATGCAGGCTAAACAACAACCTGTTGACAACAAAACTGAATTGTTATCTAATTCAACTTAAACATTAAAGAGGGAAAACACAATAAGGGAATAATATAAACAATTTGAGCTTCAACTATACATATATATGTTAGAACTGATAATAAATACAGGGGGTGAGAACCATATTTAACAGTTGACGTACGAACATGTTTTAAATGCAACCCAGACATAAACAGCCACGCGTAAAAGAAAAGTACGAAGTCAATATCGTGGATAAAATGTCATGTGGAAGCTCTGTATATATTGCCAGATTGTAACATGGGTGCTGCTAACATGTCATTAGGATTAAGTTCCCCGATACTAAACATTAATCTCGCGCGATGAATGAATGGGGAACCCGCAATTTTTCGATTGCCGGGAACCAGCCTTTTACGTGAAACGGTGTTTGTCGGCACATGTCTGTTGTGCCCAATTCCAAACGATATCTGAAACTTGTTTAACCTTAAAGAGTTAATTCGCATACTAGATGGTAATACGGCGAATATATAGAGTTGCGTTGGTTCCGTATTTCTTTTATATCTGAAAAAAACCGATCGATCAATTAACTTTTCATGAACTTTTAATGACATTGTTCGGCGTTTAGGACTCACCAGTACATACTGGGGCTGGAAGTTGGCTTGGCCGGCGACGATGAAGGTGAAGTGTTCCTCCTCCCAAGACGCCCAGCACTGGAGCAGCACGTCTGTAACAGCCGATGGAGACACATAAAGGCTAGCGGTGCTTGTTCGCTTAGCATAATGAGAAATATCTAGTACATAATCCAGAAATGATAAGACACATCTCGGCTCCTTTGTTTATAATGCAGCATAGTTAAAGTGGTCATTTAGCGTTACATATTATATTTTCGTTTTGCTTTGTGTGCCAATTAGGGCCCACAGCTCTCTGTACTTGTGCTGTACTTGAAGATGAAAAAGATGAAAAGTAATGCACTGGAGAACAGCAAGGAATACCTGATATGCTACTTTTAAACTGAAATAAACCAGTTGTATATGATATGACAACATGTATACAGCATGTTCCTGTTTCATGAGGCTATTCATGGCAATGTAACATACCATGAGTAGATGTGGACCATCCCTAAAGGATAAAGAAAATCTTACTGAGTTGTCGGCCGTAGAAAAAGCTGCATGACTTCTCTGGGAATGTGAACTGGAGTCCCTCTCCACTGACACACTCACTCTCCAACAAAGATGGCCGCCACACCCGGTGACACAACTTCTGCAGCAGATGGAGCCACCATCCCACGAGGTACGATGTGAACAAGATGGCGACAATTTATACCGCCACAGACAGTTTTCATAATACGAAAGTTCAGCTGGGGGATTTTGATTACTATGTTTTCAAAGAAGTATTAATTAACCACAGATGGCTTCTTAAATTATTGTACTTACTTAAAGTTGCATATCGAGCTCTTTGTCGCCAAAACTAAAGAGGTCAACATACAAATAAGAATCAGTCCTTGAATCAGTCAAGATTTCTTTTGTCTATGCTCCATGCATGCCAGACTGCCAAACGGAGTCTCTTAGCCTTGACCATGATATCAATTTACCACAAGTTTTCATTTTAGTGGTCAACGTCATCACTCTGCGTGCTTCGCGATGCTTTTTTATAAGTAGCAGTGCCGTGACAGAGTTCTGTGGTGTCCCGGGATAGACACGTTTGCCACACCACAGCCGAAACGGCGATGTTTATCAGGTTTATGAATTTATAGCATGAAACAATCGACTTTTCTGCAAATTTTTATATAAATTTCGCCTGGGCTTAATTTTGGCGGGAAAGAGCTCCATATGCAACTTTAACTTTCTTTGTATACAATAAAGAGTTTTTAAAGCGCACATTGCAAGGGAACTAAAATACGTCATAGACACAATATATTCGCCGGTAGAATGGCTATAACAGTATGAATGCAGTATCTGACGTGTATAAGCCACTTACTTTTTTCCGGTCGGTGATGTAGGACCAGAAATCGTAGCCTCCGACAATTGGGCAGGGACTCCACTCCGTGTGAGTCTCCGCTGTAAATAAAGCCAGATTGTTTGAGAAAAGACATTATTGCTTTACTATGCGAAGGGCCAGGATACGTAATCCTTTACTAATCCCTATGCAATAGAGGGCATGGGTTCTTTATACTTCGCGAGCATAGACATTCGCACTCCCATACGATGGCTGGCCTAACCACTGGCACAGCGTTAACCACTAAACCATTCGGATGGCTCCCTGCACACTGCCGTGTGAACCCCCGATCGAAGCCTAAGACGTACTTCGAAAGAAAAATGGCATCTAATTAATCGATATCGAAAGAAGGTTGATGGTTAAATTTGACGTGAGGGAAGAGGGACTGAATCGTAAGCCAAGCGCCCTCTACCGAGAGATCCTTCCCTGACTGAAACAACAGTTGCATAATTAACTATATACTCAATCCTCCACGGTCGAAATTTGGGAATAAATGTACACTGAATGAAATACGATTCAATGAAACATGCCCCAGATGCAAACTTGAATCCTACGTCCTGTTAGTTTACAGCTGAGCCTGCTTACCAACTCAACTAGGGATACTCCACGCGCTAATAGACCGATCCGGGCTGTCAATCATTCACTGACGCCGCTGTTGCTTTAACCAATCATGTGGGGCAAAAAGGTCTTGCACGTGCGTTAGGTCGGACAAACAAGTCAGACAAACAAAGCAGCATGTCACTCATGACATTTCAGTTTCAGAGATGAGTACTTCTTACGTTTACCTACCATCAGCTATGATTGTCAATTTCATACTCACGACCAAAGAAGAAGGACTCAAGCGTGGGCGGGGCTTAATGTCGGAATGCGGATTGGCCTATTGACCCATCCAGGCTGACGCATTATATCGGACAAACAAGTCGGACAAGCAAAGCAGCATGTCACTTTCTTGTCAGTTTCACTCTTCTCACTTGGACCTACCATCAGCTATAATTGTCAATTGCATACTCACGATTAATGACAAAGGACTCAAGCGTGGGCGGGGCTTAATGTCGGAGTATGGTTGGTTGGTTATTCAGGACGCTTTAACCACTTTTGGTCATATCGCGTCAATGGGAGAAGGAAGGGAGAGTGGAGCCATGTCCCCGGGGGTAGCCCCCTACTCTTTACGAGAAAAGACATGGGATCTTTATCCTGCGACCACACAGACATGGCCACAGCGGGGCGCGAACCATCGACCCACGCGCCGTTAGGCTCTCAGGTGACCAGAGCACTCAATGCGAGCGCTCTAGCCCACTGAGCTGTCGCGCCGGCCCCGTCGGAGTATGGATCCGTCTATTAAAGACGGGGTGGACTGTCGATAGGATTGGGGGGGGGGGGGGGGTGCGGTCGCGACTGGGGACGATCTCGAAAAAACTGTGCGAGAAGTGCCAAACCATCCATTGCGTCTACCATCCTGCACCACACGTTTGCGCGATACTCGGCTTGAACGCTTGCTATTGCACACGTTTGCATATTATATGGACCCATTAACCATGTGACAAATCTTGCGCAAGCAGTCCACCAAGGCAAGACACGCTTCCGTCATTGCGTGTGCGAATGCGTGTAAAACGGAGTGATCATGTTTCATGCACTCTATCCACTTTACGTTTATGGATGGAACCATGTGTGCGTGTTGGCAACTTTGTGCACACATCAACTGAGCCGGTCTGGCCAAAGGAGTTTCTCTCCTGGGAAGAGGAAGAAACGGGTCAAGACACATGGGGAACTGGAACCCCCCGCCTGACACCAGACACAGGGGGAACTGGAACCCGCCACCTGACACCAGACACAGGCTGAACTGGAACCCGCTAACTGACACCAGACACAGGGGGGACTGAAATCCCCCACCTGACACCAGACACAGGCGGAATCGGAACCCGCCACCTGACACCAGACACAGGCGGAACTGGAACCCGCCACCTGACACCAGACACAGGAGGAACTGGAACCCCCCGCCTGACACCAGACACAGGCTGAACTGGAACCCGCCGCCTGACACCAGACACAGGGGGAACTGAAATCCCCCGCCTGACACCAGACACAGGGGGAACTGGAACCCGTTACCTGACACCAGACACAGGGGGAACTGAAATCCCCCGCCTGACACCAAACACAGGGGGAACTGGAACCCGCCACCTGACACCAGACACAGGGGGAACTGGAACCCGATACATGACACCAGACACAGGGAGAACTGGAACCCGCTACCTGACACCAAACACAGGGGGAACTGGAACCCGCTACCTGACACCAGACACAGGGGGAACTGGAACCCGCCACCTGACACCAGACACAGAGGGAACTGATATCCCCCACTTGACACCAGACACAGGGGGAACTGGGACCCGCCGCCTGACACCAGACACAGGGGGAACTGGAACCCGCCACCTGACACCAGACACAGGCGGAACTGGAACCCGCCACCTGACACCAGACACAGGCGGAACTGGAACCCGCCGCCTGACACCAGACACATGGGGAACTGGAACCCGCCACCTGACACCAGACACATGGGGAACTGGAACCCGCTACCTGTACTGGTCATTAAGTTCGATAGATTATTTTGTACTACAGGCTGGCCTCCAGCCAAGGTACATAAACAAAACAAAAACAAAAGAACAAAAACACAGTCATGACAGTACATACAAGCGATATGATAAGGAGAATGCCCATGTAACAGTACATTCTTGAAAAAGAATGTACGAGGCACAAGCCGAGTACATATCTTTTCAAGAATGAACTGTTACATGGGTATTCTCTGACTTAAAGTAGGTCGGTGAGCCTCACCTGGTCCATGTAGCGTGAAGAAGAGTTCTTTTAAGATGTACATTGCATCTGTCGCATCCGAAACCAATAAAATAGTTGACTGAAGTCGGTTCATATTTTATCTGAGAACCCACGAAATGCATGTATTGTTGTATCAATGGTAAGCTTGAGTCATACGTGAGCTAAGCTAAAACAGCGGTTCTCCGTGACATGGAAGAACGTCGGACGCTGCAGCCACAAGTCAGTTTAGTTCATCTTCAGATTGAAAGAATGAAGTCGTGTTTCGAATCAAGGCGCGTAGGTTACTTCGCATGGATTATGTGTCATTATACAGACGAGAATGGTCATTTGAATGTGGAATATGATACAATCTTTCAAATTATTGGATACTGAAAGGATATGATACGCAGCGATGATGCCATGGTGTTTGAAACAAGTAACACCCAGTGCGTGTTTGATGGATAGGATACGCTTTGCATGATTCACGAGAAAGAAAAATGATTCCTAGTGTGTTTATAGGATATAAGGAAATGTCGGTATGTATTTTGCATATGAATTACATATGAGCTCAGATTCAGTTTCTAAAAGTGGATTTTGTGATCTACGCTTGTTTTGATGAGAAATTTGTATCTGTTTTTGTTGGGGCTTTCCGTCGGGCGTCAAGCTTTCAGTTCATCATACATTGTGGTTGTGACTTGTTTCAGACAAGCTCACTTATTGCTCATGATTGAGTGCGATTGTCGATTTCGTAATTGTTCAACAGAAAAATTGTTTGGTCTCCTTGAGTCAATCGCAATTTATCAGCTCGCTGGAACAGTACATTCGTGAAAATTAATGTACAGTTTAGACAATAAAATGACGTCAAAGCAGTACTTTAAACGATGGAGATGGACCGACTTCAGTCAGCTATTTTAGTGGTTTCGGAAGCGAGAGATGCGATGTAATCTTAAAAGGACTCACATTCAGGCTATGGGGAACAAGTGAGGCTCACTTTACTTTAAGACAGAGGATACCCGTGTGACAGTTCATTCTTGTAAAGATATGTACTCGGGTTGCGCCTCGTACATTCTTTTTAAGGAATGTACTGTTAGATTGCCCCTTTTCTTACCATAAAGAACTACCATTATACGTTCCCAACAATGGATAAATTTGTAGAGCCGATGTCCACAAACAACGAGCAAGTTATGTTTAAGGTAAGGAGAATGCCCATGTAACAGTACATTCTTGAAAAAGAATACGAGGCGCAAGCCGAGTACATATCTGTTCAAGAATGAACTGTTATACGGGTATTCTCTGACTTAGAGTACGGTCGGTGAGCCTCACCTGGTGAATGTAGCGTGAATAAGAGTTCTTTGAAGATGTACATTGCATCTCTCGCTTCCGAAACCAATAAAATAGCTCACATTAGTCGGTCCATATTCTATCTGAGAACCCACGAAATGTATTGTTGTGGCAATGGTAAACTTGAGTCATACGTGAGCTAAGCTGAAACAGTGGTTTTCCCTGACATGGAGGAACGTCGGACGCTGCAGCCACAAGTCAGTTTAGTTCGTCTTCAGATTACATGAATGAAGTCGTGTTTCGCATCAAGGCGCGTAGGCTACTTCCCGTGGATTATGGATTATACAGATGATAATGGTCATTTGAATGTGGAATATGATAGCCTCGTTCAAATTATTGGATACTGAAAGGATATGATACGCACTGATGTTGCGATGGTGTTTGAAACAAGAAACACCCAGTGCCTTGTCGATGCATAGGATACGCTTTGCAAAGTGAGTTTCGTGGGATTCACGAGAAAGAAAATGATTTCTAGTGTGATTATAGGATATAAGAAAACGTCGGTATATATTTTGCATATGAATTACACATGATTTCAAATTCAGTTCCTAAAAGTGGATTTTGTGATCTACGCTCGTTTTGATGAGCAATTTGGATCTGTTTTTGCTGGGGCTTTCCATCGGGCGTCAAGCTTCCAGTTCATCAACCATTGTGGTTGTGACCTGTTTTAGACAAGCTCACTTATTGCTCATGATTGGCATTGCCTGCGATTGTCGATTTCGTAACAGAAGGACGATTGTTCAACAGAAAAATTGTTTGGTCTCCTTGAGTCAATCGCAATTCATCAGCTCGCTAAAACAGTACATTCGTGAAAATTAATGTACAGTTTAGACAATAGAATGACGTCATAGCAGTACTTTAAGAAAAGTGAACGTGGGAAACTTCAGTAATCACTGTTTTTTTCTTTGAAGAGCCAAGCTTACAACTTCACATCAATTAAAGTACTGCTATGACGTCATTCTATTGTCTAAACTGTACATGAATTTTTACGAATGTACTGTTACATAATATAAGTACATAATTTTAACGAGGCTATCATATTCCACATTCAAATGACCATTATCATCTGTATAATCCATAATCCATGCAAAGTAGCCTACGCGCCTTGATGCGAAACACGACTTCATCCATGCAATCTGAAGATGAACTAAACTGACTTGTGGCTGCAGCGTCCGACGTTCCTCCATGTCAGGGCAAACCACTGTTTCAGCTTAGCTCACGCATGACTCAAGTTTACCATTGCCACAACAATACATTTCGTGGGTTCTCAGATAGAATATGGACCGACTTAAGTGAGCTATTTTATTGGTTTCGGAAGCGAGAGATGCAATGTACATCTTCACAGAACTCTTATTCACGCTACATGGACCAGGTGAGGCTCACCGACCGTACTTTAAGTCAGAGAATACCCGTGTAACAGTTCATTCTTGAAAAGATATGTACTCGGCTTGTGCCTCGTACATTCTTTTTCAAGAATGTACTGTTACATGGGCATTCTCCTTACCAGAACCCACGAAATGTATTATTGTACCAATGGTAGCCATGAGTCATACGTGAGCCAAGCCCGAACAATGCTTCGCCCTGACATGGAAGAATGTCGGACTCTGCAGCCACAAGTCAATTTAGTTCATCTACAGATTGCAAGAATGAAGTCTCATCAAGGCGCCTGGACTACTTCACATGGATGATGTATCATTATACAGACGATAATTGTCATTTAAATGTGGAATATGATACAATCGTTCAGATTATTGGATACTGAAAGGATATGATACGCAGCGATGATGCCATGGTGTTTGAAACAAGTAACACCCAGTGCGTTGTTGATGGATAGGATACTCTTTGCAAAAAGAGTTTCGTGGGATTCACGAGAATGAAAAATTATTTGTGTGATTATAGGATATAAGGAAATGTCGGTATGTATTTTGAATACGAATTACATATGATTTCAAACTCAGTCTCTAAAAATGGATTTTGGAATCTACGCTTGTTTTGAAGTATCCTTCTTTGCTGAAGCTTTTCATCGGGCGTCAAGCTTCTAGTTCATTATTCATTATAGTTGTGACTTGTTTCAGAGAAGGTCACTTATTGCTCATAATTGACATTCACTGCGATGGTCGATTTCGTAACAAAAGGAAAAATTGTTCAACAAGAAAATAGTTTGGTCTCCTTGAGTCAATCGCAATTTATCAGCTCGCTAAAATTGTAGATTCTTCAAAATTAATGTAGGCAGTTTAGACAATAGAATGACGTCATAACAGTACTTAAAGTAGAGTTGACGAATATTGTCGTACAACGAGCACTGACGAGCACTTTGGTAAACAGGGAGCTTGTGACTTGACTTCGCCCACCCCGACGCGTTGACAATGGATGCATAACCTTTCTTGAAAGGGTAAATTTAAATGTCTACTTTTTCGATCATCAAACTATGATTCGCGCATGGAAATCTACCATACACGCTACGCAAACGTTTGAATCGTATACATTTGAGCAGGTGAGGTAGCACTCGGGGTTTAACAGAGTTTTTATAGTGGCAATATTCTGGTGCCAGCTTTGTATTGTCACACACATTGGCACCGACACATTGGAGTACACATTCTGGGAGAGAATATCCCTGGCTCGCTGAAAAACTGCTCGCATGAAAGAAACTAGCCTCAAGTTTACTACCTCACTAGCGCGCTTGTACTTAGCAACGTACGCTGCCCGAGAAGTGATAGAAATTATAAACGTAAATGTGAAGCGATAATTTTATACGCAGCGCGCTCAAGGGAAATTTGGACAATTAATGACCGTGCAAGCTGGCCGTCGCACTCACAGGTTTAATTTTCATGCATGTTTGAGTCCGAGTGGGCTGCTTTGCGGACGTGTTGCCCTGAGGTGCATTTAGGCCGGCGTATATCAACAGGCCCCAAAGGCCGCAAAACGACTCTAATGAGAAGACAATTTGTTTGTCGTGTGACTTAAAGGATCTGGACGTAGTAAATGTAGCCTGAAATCTGTTTCCGAGCAGATGCGCTCAAGCGACCTCGGGTGGACGGGAGCGATTCGTCGTTGACGGAATCCTCCTCCTCCTCCTTCCACCCCGACCCTGCCCCTCCGCCTCCTCCTCCTTCCACCCCGACCCTGCCCCTCCGCCTCCTCCTCCTTCCACCCCGACCCTCCCCCTCCGCCTCCTCCTCCTTCCACCCCGACCCTCCCCCTCCGCCTCCTCCTCCTTCCACCCCGACCCTGCCCCTCCGCCTCCTCCTCCTTCCACCCCGACCCTGCCCCTCCGCCTCCTCCTCCTTCCACCCCGACCCTGCCCCTCCGCCTCCTCCTCCTTCCACCCCGACCCTCCCCCTCCGCCTCCTCCTCCTTCCACCCCGACCCTCCCCCTCCGCCTCCTCCTCCTTCCACCCCGACCCTGCCCCTCCGCCTCCTCCTCCTTCCACCCCGACCCTCCCCCTCCGCCTCCTCCTCCTTCCACCCCGACCCTGCCCCTCCGCCTCCTCCTCCTTCCACCCCGACCCTGCCCCTCCGCCTCCTCCTCCTTCCACCCCGACCCTCCCCCTCCGCCTCCTCCTCCTTCCACCCCGACCCTCCCCCTCCGCCTCCTCCTCCTGGTTCTCCTTCGCCCCGACCCTCCCCCTCCTCTCCCCCCCCCCACTTCCACATTTCCCCCACATTCCTGCCAAGGGATACCAGGGCTGGAGTCTTGGTGGTGGCAGTGGTGGTGTGGGAGATGAGGTAGGGAGTGGGGTAGGGTGTGGGGGTGATGGGTTTCGGGGGTGGGGCGGGGGGGGGGCTAGACTCGGGTAGATTGATTCCGGTGGAAGGACAGTCCTTTGGAGGACTATGAATGCGGAGGGAACATGGCTATCAGCGGTTCATTACAACGCTTGGCTGGTCAAACTGAGGAAGCTGATTATCAGTGGCTGCCTGGCGTTGACAAGGTGCCACGGGACGGGGATGGCCCCCCCCGGCGTGGCGTAGACGGGGGGGGGGGGTGGGATGGGTGGCGGCGGAGGGCGAGGGTAGGGGGCAGGGGCAAATCAGGGTTAAGCGGAGCTGGTGTGTGGGGAGGGTGATGGTTCGTACGGGGGTGCTGGAATGCTGGATGCCGGCTATGGTGAGACCGGGTGACGCCGGGAGGAGGAGGGGGTGGTGTACCCTCGCCACCCCCCTCCCCGCCCTCTTCCCACACACGGCTGGTAAGTAGCGGGTACCGTCAACCTGTGGTGGGGGGCATGTCCAGTCGTTCCGTGAGCGGTGACTAACCATCAGCGGCGGGGCGGACAGGACGCTGCGCTTTACGACAGGCAGTCGGCGGTGTGAACGGACTGCGAGACGCTGGGGCCTCCGAGGGTCACTGGCGACGGATAAAAGGCGGAGCCGGTCAGTCACAGAGTGTAATGGCGGGCCCGGTGACTGCCACCGACCGTCTGCCTCGAGCGCCCCCCCCCCTCACTGCAGCGCCCCCTACACGTAGACTGTAGCGCCCCCTACACGTAGACTGTAGCGCCCCCTACACGCAGACTGAAACGCCCCCTACACGCAGACTGTAGCGTCCCCTTCACGCAGACTGTAGCGCCTCCTACACGCAGACTGTAGCGCTCCATCCATGCAGACTGTAGCGCCCCCTACACACTGACTCTAGCGCCCCCTACACGCAGACTGTAGCGCCACCTACACGCAGACTGTAGCGCCCCCTACAGGCAGAATATAGCGTCCCATTCACGCAAACTTCAAAAACCCTGTCATAAAATCAATAGGCATGATAATACTTTAATCCCTATGATTCAATGGATTATGACCGACCAGTCAGAAGACGGTTTTCTATTTCAAACGCCTACTGATTTAACTTATTAAGGTGCGTGGTTCGAACCCATCCGTAAGCATATCTGTGTTTGCACAGGATAAAGATCCCGTGTTTGTCTTTTCGCAAGGAGTATGGGATTACTGCTGGAAACATGGCTCCTCTCTACCTTCACTCTTCGCATTGTTGCGGTATAACCATACCTCCTATGATAAAGCGATGAATCAACCCCGTTTAATACACCGGTCAACACGTTCGTCCTTATTCGTTCATAGTGAGTATGCAATTGACAATCATAGCTGATGGTAGGTAAAGGTGAGAAGTATTCACTTCTCAAGAAACTGACATGCTGCTTTGTTTGTCGGACTTGTTTGACGGACATAACGCACGTAGAAGACCTTTTTTCGCCACATGATTGGATAAAAACAACAGTGACGTCACTAAATGATTAACATCATGGAATGGTCTATCGTACAATCGCCCACGACTTCGCACTTTATGCATAAAAAGCAATTAGGGCAATCAGAAATTATCGGAAATATGTTTGTGGTGATGGTTTTTAACTGCTGGATCCAACGACGTCATCAAGGGATTGGAGGTGTCTGGTGTTCTCACGTTGACAAATCCCTCCTAGCTTGGCAACCCTCACTGGTAATATTGACGTTGTTCATCAAAGCCACTGTTTCAACTGTTTACTCAGAGGCTTCATTGATTCCCCCGAGAGGAAGGGTGGGATTCCCAACTAATCTAACCCCACATCGGGTTCGCACGGAACCGGAAACGGGCGCTATTTGACGAGTTGACATCACTGTCTGATTGGTCTGTCGCCATGAAACTGGATCGGCGGATCGTGGTCACCTTATCTGACTGGATTATCGACTGCTTGTATAGCCAAAATGGGAAGGAGATGGGGATGGGGAGGCGGGGAGGGGGAGGGGCATCGCCGAAGTGTCCAACAGACCAGTATTTATGACTCAAGTCAGAACTACATTAAACGAATCAGTGGGTTCGTATGCCATCTAGAAAGCGTTAAAGTTGCATATCGAGCTCTTTCCCGCGAAAACTAAAGAGGTCAAAATACAAATAAGAATCAGTCTTTGAATCATTCAAGATTTGTTTTGTCTATACTCCATCCATGCCAGACTGCCAAATAGTGTCTCTTAGCCTTGCCCGTGATGTCAATTTATCAGAAAACCAAAGTTTTCATTTTAGTGGTAAACGTTATCAGTTTGTGTGCTTTGCGATGCTTTGGTATAAGTAGCAGTGCCGCGACAGAGTTCTGCGGTGTCCCGGGATAGACACGTTTGCCACACCATAGCCGAAACGGCGATGTTTATCAGAATGAAACAATCGAGTTTTTCTGCAAATTTTGATATAAATTTCGCCTGGGCTTAATTTTGGCGGGAAAGAACTCGATTTACAACTTTAAATACATACGTATTACGCAGGTCCCCGTCTTACGTTACCATGGGCCCACCACTGAATCAAGGAAACACGCGAGTCACTGCATTCCGTTACGTCACGTCACATATCACCATATGCTTGCCTCTCATCCGTCTCGTAAAGCATGGAGGGAATGTTTGGTCCTGGGGCGGCAATCAGAAACCACACGTAGGCTACGTAAATCTACTTAACGGTAAGTGGAACATTTTACGATCGATTATCGATTATCAAAGTGCTGGAATTGTATTGAATATAATTTTTTGATCATGGGCACAATCACAACGATCTGGTGAGGCTATAACGAAAATACACTTTTCTTGCCTAAGCTACATGTGGTTTATGAATACCGCCCCTGGTTGGCCCCAAAACAAACTTATCTAAATTCAACATGGCGGACATTTGCCCGGCCAAGTATAGAAGCTTGGGCATATATTCAAATTTCGGCAAAATATTCTTCCGCTATAATCGCTGTAGTGTACGTCCAAAATCGAGCATCGTGCTTACCTATCCAGGGCCACTCTGAGCGGTGTAGTTTGTGGATACCGCACAAATCAGCATCGTTCGTGTCGCTGGGGTCAGCTGACAGGACATAAGAAATAAATACAGCTGATGTATCTACTTAGAATTCCTGCACAAATACAAATATTTTTATGATCCAATGGCAATTTGCTAATGAAAGGCACATTACATTTACATGTGTAATAAGTTTCCAAAAACGCAACTGGTTAGAAAATGGTACATGTCAACTCAACCGATATTTAAATTAATGCCAATTGATGGAATTAAGATTAGATAGTGTTAGAGTAAATGTAAAGGCAAATATAAAATCGCAACGGTACAAATCGCAGCCGCCCGAAACCGTGAATTTAAAGTTAAGATGTCGGTTAATATATTCCGCATCTCCATCCCACATGTATAAAACAAAATGGAGAGTACAGTTCTTCATAAGATGCCCCAATGATTGGAGCTGGCTTGATACTCACACATCCAAACTTGTACTATATTATCGTTTCTCCGGACAAACTTCGAACACATAAATCGGGTTAGTCTGGAAAAAGAAACAAGAATATATTCATACATGGGAGAGGGTTTCTGTACTTTGGCTTCAGTACAAACTCATGTTTTGTTCCTATGTCGTATTTTTTATTTACCTTATAAGAACTTTATTTCGTAAAAGACAGAAAGATGAACTATTCTCATGTTGTTACGAAGATACTAAAAGGAAATCATGAAATATCTACAAAGTTCCAATACTGGTTAGCAAAAGTAAAAGTTAATCTATTAGGGAATATATAAGGTTTGTGTAATATATACGTTGGGGATGTAAACAACTGGTTATCGTTTGACTACCATTACATTCCGCAAAAAGCGTGAAGGATTATGCCGCGAGCACCAGAGGTAAAGGCGATGGTTTTAAAATAAAACTGATGTGATGTGTGTTACAGACACCCCCCCACCTCTACCCCCCTCCCTTCCTCCATTTTAAATTCGTCCGGCATGGTATAATTTCAACTCAATAGACATGTGAATGTTGCAAAAAGAACTAAGTATGAAAAGGTAACATCTATAAGACGGAGCGAGGAGCCATGCCCAGAGTGGTTGGGTTTAACCTATGAAGTTTATTACGTCAACGGATGGGATAACGGGTAGCCAGGCAGTAGCCATTTTCCCGTGGATACCAAGCCCACTCGCTTGTAATAAGAACATGGGATCTCCATCCTGCACTACCAGAGACATGCACACTGTGAGGCGCGAACTAACGACCTCGTGTATAAAACAAAATGAGCTAACCACCAGACCATTCCGGTGGCCCTGTTAGCGTGGCCCAACAATAGTTAGTATTACAACTGGCAACTGGTA
Organism: Arenicola marina; assembly: GCA_964019135.1. Classification (NCBI taxonomy): domain Eukaryota; kingdom Metazoa; phylum Annelida; class Polychaeta; family Arenicolidae; genus Arenicola; species Arenicola marina. The sequence goes on along the minus strand of OZ025260.1, from coordinate 32,266,546 downwards.
GCGTTAAGACCTCAATTCTATGACTAAGAACAAGGGAAATATATGTGTGAAGATATATATAATATATCCTTGACTTAAAGTTATTCAAACAGTTGTTTCTCGCCCAAATCATGTCAGAATTTTACAATAGACCATTTTATAGCCTGATGTAATGCAAACATCTTGTTGCTAAAATTCGTTCGGCTACACACAAACCTGTGACGTAGCACACGTAACCCTCTCCGCCATATTTATCATTCCATTGGAAGCAAATGTGACAGTTCCGTTAAACGTGAATGCTAATCTTTAATTGCAGCATACAATTTGCAGAATATTTGTTGCGGGAAATATTTGCTTAAAACACCGCGGACTTGCCACAATTTATTCAGGAGACCCAACTTGCACGCATAACGTCGACGAAATGCAACTTGTAGTCATTACACCGAACAGAATTCTAGACAGAACTAATAATTAATTTGACGCTTTTTCTTCAATGATCTTCAAATTGAACCCCGGCGATAAGAAAGAAACGTCACCTACCGAATGAGAGCTTGATATATACAGACAAATATGTATAAAACAATTTCCTCACCCATGCGCTAGCTGCCGCACCCGGTAGATGTCGCCACCCTTGTCCTCCATGCACATGATCTTGTGCTCCCCCTTGAGGCAGTAGTTGGAGTCCTGCTGGCCGCAGGGCCACGGCAGCTGAGTGAAGACCGAGATGGTTATCTGCTTGGCCACCACGCGGCGCCGGCTCTCCCACGTGGTCGAGTTCGTGTACTTCGTCTCCGTCAGCCACACTCGCTGGGGGGCGCTGCCGGCGGACAGGTACCAGAGGAAATCCGGGAACTTGCAGACGCCGGAGACCCCTGCTGCGAGTGGAACCGATGGCGATTGGTTAACGGTCATGGGTAACGAAAGTAATAAATGTGATAGGTTCGCACTGAGAATTATAACACTTAATCAATAAAGTTCACTAAAATTAATTACCGTCGAATGTTTCTATAACGATTGATTAGTTATTATTATAGTTTTGAACAGGACTGACAAGTGATGATAGTCATTGACAAGTGATGATAGTCATTGACAAGTTGTGATAGTCATTGACAAGTTATGATAGTCATTGACAAGTTATGATAGTCATTGGCAATTTATGTATCCTTGACAAGTTATGAGCCACTGAGAAGTGATGATAGTCATTGACAACTGATGATAGTCATTGACAAGTTATGAGAGTCATTGACAAGTGATGATAGTCATTAACTAGTGATGAGAGTCACTGACAAATTATGATAGTCGTTGACAATTTATAATAGTCATTGACAAGTTATGAGAGTCCTGGACAAATTATGATAGTCATTGACAAGTTATGATAGTCACTGACAAGTTATGATATTCATTGACAAGTTGTGATAGTGATTGCCAAGTTGTGATAGTCATTGACAAGTTATGATAGTCATTGACAAGTTATGATAGTCATTGACAATGTGTGATAGTCATTGACAAGTTATGATAGTCGTTGACAAGTTATGATAGTCATTGACAAGTTGTGATAGTCATTGACAAGTAATATGTAATATATACTGTAATATGTGTTTGTTTACTTGCGATGCATGCCTTTGGAACGTTGGACAATAAACATTATTATTATGTCATGAAAAAAATATATGTATGAAGAACATATAGATCAAGAAAGCAAATGTGCATGTTCTTGGTGTAATCAAAGCACTTTCTCACTTGGAGAGAGGGGGAAGGAGGGTGGAGCAAGCATGCTGATTTGCAGAGAAGGTCAACTTGAGCGCGAACTCGCTAAGATTTCAAGGACGTTGGATGTGCGGGGAGGGTGGGGGGGCTGCGCACGCCCCCTTTTTTAAAACTAATACGATGTACAAATGGATGAGAGGTTGGTCCCCAAAGCACATAAACCGGAAACGGAACCCGCGAGAACTGTACGGCCCTATTAAGTTGACTGAAAACAACCTGCTACATAGCTGTAAAGTTTTTGCCGGGTTCTATTTCCGGTTTTGGTACTTTTGGGACCAACAACAACGCTTGGTCTGAGAACGCGTACGCGTCAAGCGGTGCCTTGCTACCGCTGCCTGACGCACACTCATTGCGCGGTTTGCTCGTAAAGAATTGGGTGGGTGTGACAATATTTTTGTTCAGGCATTCCTTACTATAAAGTAATAGCGAGCGCAAGCGAGCTGTTTGCATAACGCCCACATAAAAACATGATAAAATCTATATCTGAACCCCATACTGTTATGAGCTGGCGAAATCCACCGGAAGTCGACCTCCACTGGGGAAAGCGGAAGGGATCGCATGTTATGTACGCATGCATTTTTTTTTCGTTGCAGATTGAACGAATCTTGCCGATTTCCAATCGGCGACCCCCGGCCTCCGCCCCTAGTCTTTCGGAAAGCCAACAGTATACCCCCACCCCTCCGGCAAAAATTGCTGTATTCGTCCTTGATATTTTTGTTATAGCTACACGTATTCACCTTTTCTGTTTCTCATATTGTAATAAGATATTTCTGATGAATCCGATCGAATAACTGTAAAACTTATAGTTTTGTCAGGTAACTTGTCTTCTTTCGGGATTTTACATGTTGATGTGTGTATTTTCGTTATATCCTTCCATTTATTAACGTCAAAAGAAAGTTCATGTTAAGTCAAAATATGCTATTTGTCCTGGATTCATGTAAGAGGGGGATCCAGCCAAAGATATGCATTATGGCAAGCCGAAGTGGGAGTTATTTTGAATATTAATCTAGATGTATCCCCACAGAATAGCGGAATTAATAAATAGGCGCTCGCATTTGTTTGGTAGCCCCTATCCATATTAATAGAGTTAAAGATAAGGCATTTATCTCTCTATAATGCAGGTGGTCCGTTCGATGAAACCCGTTGGAAGTGTTGTATTTTGAAGAATGGGGCTGTACGATTCTCGATATCGGGCCGCGAGATTCAGTTTTGGGGACAAACAAACACACGTGCTCCATGTTGAAGTATGGGCAGCTATAAGTCAATTTGTTTCCAGGTTTATTCTAAAGACTATGAGTATCATTTCACTAAATATGGCTATGAGAGATATAGGTTAAAATATTTGGAGGCGATGAAGCGAGAGAACTTTGGGAATATACAAGGAAAAATCCGTCTTCAAAACACTCGAAAGCTAAAAACGAGATTGCGTCACCCGTATGGTGAAAATGACGTAAAATGTAAGATCCGGATTATGTCTTCGGTCCACTACAATGGCCTTGACCTTAATAATTGACTTGACTGACTTTAATTGTGACGTATTGAGCCTCTCGGATCCAGATTTGACACCTTAGATACAGATTGACCTCTCAGATATATATATGGCATATTTGATACCTCAGATCCATATTGACCCCTCAGATCCGGCAGCTCTAAAACTGTCGCTATAGTGAGCATCCTCTCAATTGTTGGCCCCATCCCAAAAGTAAAATCATTTTTTAGTTTCTCCCAGGCTCAACGATCTCACTCGGTGGACAGCTAAAACAAAACTGCCCGTTTATTTACTTTCGGTCTACATTTCTAGTTTCTACATCCCTACCATGCACATTAGTTTCAACTGTTCAAAACACGGAAGTTTTTGGATGTTTTCGTATCACTTTGGGATCACGAAAAGGCCAAGTTTTCTGTTAGAAGCGTTGCGCCAACGTTGTCACCGGGGGCAACCGTGTGACGTCATAATGCCTCGTCTTCGTAGGAAATGCAAAAAAAACGTTAGTTTCTCAGTCGTATTGTCCCGTCATAACAAATATTCGTTATTGTGATGGCGCAAACGAATACAAAATATGTCATCTCTCCGTTTTGTGAAGCTAGATTTCTTAAATATTCTTAATCATAAAGCTAGACCTTCCGCGATGGACCCACCCCTCTGCGCCTGGCTTTTGCGCAGGTAGTCTGGTTCCCAGTCTCTCTCTTTGCGTAATATACACGTCACGCCTACGTCACAGATAGTCATGATACCAGTGTGCGCAGATATTTCTTAACTCGTTCCGAACACGTGCTTCGTTTGTTTGTCCCCAAAATGAGTAAACCGGAAGTCTAAGCGAACGAGACTTTATAGCACTATATCAGCTATGTTCAGGTTTCTGCAACAAGCGGGGCACCCCCCACCCCCTCCCGGGGCAACCCCCCTTCCTTCCCAATGGGATTCTCCTCGCCTGACCAGTCCATATAAGGAGTGTTTTACGTAGCCATAGATACCGCGAGCAGACATGCGATTGATGATGATTATTACGTCATACGCAGGAAAACCCCCACGGAACACATTCGCTCGCCTGACACTGACAGTCACTCATAAAATTCCTGCCTCTGTTTTTTCAACTGTCTAATCGCTCATATATTACATAACTTATTCTGATGGTAATAATGCTGATATATGCATTATATACGCATAAATTCAGTGGTTACTCAGCTCATGAGCTTGAACTCAATGAAAGGAACCGAACCATGAGGTCAATACATACCCTCGACAACAGATCAAAACTCACCTGTCAATCTTGTAACACCCATGGAAAATGTGCAAATAGCGCTCAGATGCAATTATCTCAGAAAGAAACCAGCCACACCTCCCTTTTGCTACTTTGACGAACGCATTTCTGTGTGATTTCGGGAATAAAAAGTCCTTTTGAAACACTTTATTATTTGTGCATCTTCCATAAACAAACAGTCAGTTAATTTTTAGCTAAACTCTTGGCACCAACACTTTAAAGTAGCCCATGGTCTATACGTATATCACGGTGACCCACAATAATGGCATAACCAAGGGTCTCACGAGTAGTGCAATATTATAGTCGTATTTATGTTTTGAAGTTACATTGTTGATGAACTTCGTACGTTTCTCTTATACATATTCACTGAAAAATCCAGCAAATCTCCCCCCCTCTTCCCCTTTCTCCCCTCCTCCTACTCTCCAGGCCGCCCACCCGCTTTTAGGGCGTGCATAGCTGTGTTCTCCCGACGGAATTGTTTCTTTCGGCGACCCCGGCCTCCGCCCCTAGTTTTTCGGAAAGCCAACAGTTATATCCCCACCCCTCCGGCAAAAATTGCTGTATTCGTCCTGGATATTTTTGTTATAGCTACACATATTCACTTTTCTGTTTCTCATTGTAATAAGGTATTTCTGATGAATCCGAATAACTGTAAAACTTATAGTTTTGTCTTTTTTCGGGATTTTACATGTTGATGTGTGTATTTTCGTTATATCATTACACTTATAAACGTCAAAAGAAAGTTCATGTTAAGCCAAAATATGCTATTTGTCCTGGATTCATGCAAGAGGGGGATCCAGGATTTTGACACACAGTGGTTTGGGAGGGGGCCAGTGATGCTGAGTGCGCTCTAGAAAAAATTACCAACAGGGGTTGGGAGATGAGTGACGGAAAACTGACGAAATCAGACAAGGTAGGGGAAGAGGTGAGTGGGGGGGGGGGCTCCACAAAACTAGGGTGGATTCGCTCCTACGGTGGGGTACAATTTGCGCCGAAACGGGTCTCGGCGCTCAAGGCGGGGAGGGGGGAGGGGGGGTCAGGACCCCTGGACACCTTCTGGGGGCGACAGTGCTATGTGTCCATGATTAGAAATTGTCTGACATATATCAAGGAAGATATCGCAAGCATATTTATTTGAAAAACTCTTACTGCGAGATTGGTTCACGAGTTAGTTAGCAATGATGATGAGAGTGAAACCACTCGCCAATTAACCAAAATAAAATGTGATTAATAGATTATATATATTTTTATGTTGACAAATACGACCTTCATTTATATCTTTGAAACGCACGTGTCTGGCAGAAATATTTGTAAGATTATATAATTATATTTCGGAGTTCAAAAAAAAACAAAATTGTAAAAGCGCACATTTGATCTTACCTGCAATTGCGCAGCAGAAGATAAGAACTTTAGTCGGAGTATAAAACAGAGGCATCTTGGGTAATCCAACTAGACTTTGATAGACATAGGAAGTAGTGAGGCAGTCCCGTGGATCTAGCGAGTCGGCGACAGGGTCGCAGAGCCTCGTTTCCGCGTGGATGCCACCGCTTGCAGACCGACCCCGGCTTGGCACTCAAGCTTGGGGGGAGGAGGACCGGGCCCGTGGAGGATGCCGGGCCTGGACCCGTCTCCAGTCAGTCGATGTCGTTACCGCCGCTACCCAGCCCCAGCCCCAGCCCCAGCGCCAGCCCCATCCCCAGCCCCCGTGCCCAGCACACGCCCCAATCTCTTCCTGGTCGCCGCTCCACCCCCATCCCCATCCCCCACCCCCCGAACCCAACCCTGCCTCTTCCTGGCCAACGCTCCGCTTCCTCCGCCTCCTCCCACTCCCCCTTCCTCTACCTTTTCCTTTCCCCATCCCTCCCTTCCTCTTTCACCCTCTCTCTCTCTTTTCTCTCCCGCTCTCTTCTCCCTCTCCCTCTCCTCCTCGCCCCCCCCCTCAATTCTCCTTATCCTCCACTGTGGCACATCGCTTGGCCTGACGCTTGTCTCTAGGATGTTGGCTGCACGGCACGGCATGTGCTGATTGCCCCGCGCCTATAGAATGGGTGACAAACGCATGTTAGTCATTTTTGTCAATTGTAATTTTTGTTCTTTTGGCTGCAAGCTTTTTTTCCTCTTCCTGGTCCAAGTTTCCGGATTCATGCCAGTCTCGCTACTGATCAAATTAATGGTTGTGCGTATGAGAAGTGGGTGGGGGGGGGGGTGGGGGTGCGGTGGTGGGGAGGGGGGGGGGGGTGCGGGGGGGAGGAGCAGGTGAGTGGGTGGGGGGAAGGTGTCTCCTGTCTATAGTTAACCTCGCTGTGCTGGTGTGGTTAAATGGAAAGGGTTGAATTAAGAGACCCAGTGGAACTCTGCTTGAATGGCTATGTCATCGATGAGAATTATTGTTTAAAGTTCTTTTGGTGATACGGCAATGCAGGATTCATTCCTCCATATTGTGTCTGTCGCCGTTGTCAACTTAATGTGTTGCACATCCAGGTTTGCATATTTTTGTTTTTAAGAAGACCCGCCGGTCTACCATGGGAACGCGCAGGTGTGCGGGGAGGAAGAGTGGGGTAGGGTGGAGGGGCGGCCACCAACAATGACGAGAGGGGTGGACACCAACAATGCCGTGAGGACAGGAGGGGGAGGGGGACACGTACCATGGCGTGAGGGGGGAGGGGGTGTACCCACAACGCCGGCGGGGGGCGGGTGTGGGGGGAGGGGGAGGAGGGACACCCTGCGAGGGTCCACTAGGCCGGATAGCCTATTAGCCATGGAATAGGTTCCCCATTAGTTCGGGCTGAGCGCGCACGGTGCCGTGAGCGGGACTGGCGGTACGGGATTGCGTCCTCCCCGAGGGACCCTGGCCGGCGCCGGGGGCTGCGACTGGGTGTCACCAGCACTCTATCTCTTCCACGCCATGCCGGCGGCATACTGGCAGTCGCCCGGCCTCCTCTGTCGCCCGGCCTCTTCGCTGTCGCTTCGCGGTCGCTTTACTGTCGCTTTACCCTCGCTGTCGCTTCGCTGTCGCTTCGCTGTCGCTTCGCTGTCGCTTTACCCTCGCTGTCGCTTCGCTGTCGCTTCGCTGTCGCTTTACCCTCGCTGTCGCTGTCGCTTCGCTGTCGCTTCGCTGTCGCCTCGCTGTCGCTTCGCTGTCGCTTCGCTGTCGCTTTGCTGTCGCCTTGCTGTCGCTTCTGTCGCTTAGATGTTGCTTAATTGTCGCTTCACTTCGCTGTCGCTTCTGTCGCTTAGCTGTCGCTTCGCTGTCGCTTCTGTCGCTTAGCTGTCGCTTCGCTGTCGCTTCTGTCGCTTAGCTGTCGCTTAGCTGTCGCTTCTGTCGCTTAGCTGTCGCTTCCCTGTCGCCCGCTGTCGCTTAGCTGTCACTTCGCTGTCACTTCTGTCGCTTAGCTGTCGCTTCGCTGTCGCTTAGCTGTCGCTTAGCTGTCGCTTCGCTGTCGCTTCTGTCGCTTAGATGTTGCTTGACTGTCGCTTCACTTCGCTGTCGCTTTTGTCGCTTAGCTGTTGCTTAACTGTCGCTTCACTTCGCTGTCGCTTCTGTCGCTTAGATGTTGCTTAACTGTCGCTTCACTTCGCTGTCGCTTCTGTCGCTTAGCTGTCGCTTCGCTGTCACTTTTCTGTCGCTTCCTCCTCTTCCTCTCTTCAATGTATTGTTCTAATTTTCTTTGCCATGTTCTCTCATCCCCTTCTCCATCTCCCTCGTGTTTCTGTCACCCTCGTTCGATTCTTCCTCATTCTTCTCACTCCTCGTCTTCTTTCTTCCTCTCTCATTCTCACACTATCCTCTTTTATTCTCTTTATCTCACTCTCTCAGTCTTTCTTCTTTCTAATTATTCTAATTTGATATTCGCATCTTTTTCACAGTGCATCTGCCCTGATCATCGCCATTCTTAACAGTGTTCCTTTTGTTTGCAGCGAAGGGATCATGCGAATCACCCAATCTGTGCTAGACAAACAGCAAATAAATGGCGACTGATTCAGGTCACAGCTCCGCAAACCGCAGAGGTAAAATCTGACAAGGGTAGGATTGATCAATGGATTTGATGGGGCATCATAAGCTTCATATATGATTCGTTTCATTGGAGAGGGGCGGTGAGGGGTGGGGGGGGGGGGGAGGGGGGGTAGGTGAACCCTTGCAAGCTCGAGATGCGCTGCTGTAATTTATATATTAGTTACCCCTTCAGCAAAATCCTGCATCCGGCCAATCAGTAAATGCGTCATCACATTCCGTTGCAGTCATCCAGCTGCAAGTCCAATGTAAACCACTGTAATCCTGCCATCACTAAAACACCGTTTTTTCTGCAATAGGAAGCAGCTGATATTGGGTTAGCGGTCATTATATTTTCGATGACGGCAGTGGGTGATGATACTATTTATAGATTGGCACGGGATGTTGTTAGCTTCCAGACTTTTCGTAATTTTATGTCAAGACAGCCGACGTCCCTCTATTTGCCTGATAGTAGGCTGGATGCGAAATAAGAAGTTGCAAGTGGGAAGTCCGAAGTATGATTTTATTCTGTGTAAACTATATTTTATTAACTATCGGCAAATAGTACAAATACTATAATAATGCCTCTAGTAAATTAGAAGCCGTAAATCCGAAGCGTGAAATTACAAGTCCGAAATATGAAAAAGCACTAGGTAGGTTTGAAGTCGGAAGTTGGAAATTCGTCACTTCTATTGACTTAATCATTACGCGCACCTATAACAACAACAACTGTTTTAGATTTATTTAGTTCACGTTGTTAAACGTTGTCTTACTATTGCCATCTGTCAGAGCAAAAATTCTTCGTCATCATTCTTCTTCACTGACCTAATCAGACCTAATTTACGTTCACTTTAACTGCCTCACCTGAGCTGGATATGCATTACTGTTGAGTAAAAGCATAAAGTGGTTGAAGCAATACATTCTGTAATCTTTTGTATTACTAACCTCTTCTCCATGTCAAATAAGTATATTATCTCTTGAATTAAATCCTGACGCCAGTGGGCTATCCGGAGAGAAGCAATTTGTTCACCGGAGCAGAAGTTGGTGGCCGCCTTTATATCCGTGCGCGCCTGTTCGCTGTTCGGTATTCTGTGTGAAGTCGACAGCGGCTCGCTATCACGTCCGCGCGCGATATAAAGAAACCGCGCAGTTTTATGTTGAAATTGTTGTTTTACAGACTTAAAGAGATATATAACATATGAATCATAATTTTGAGATACTTTTAGTCTTGATTCTAAAATGTAAAAAATCTAAGATGGCGCATGTAAGTACATTGCTGTAAATAAAACTTCGTTTTACTATGAAACCGCGGATATATAGCGATACACAAATCAGATTTTTTTCTCGCGTGCCGCGTGCTTGCCCCTATGTCTACAGCGTCTCTACATCTCCATGTGTTAACGGCTCGGGGCACCCTCTGTCAACTCGAGGTGGGGGGGGGGGCGGTGTGGAGGGGTCACTGATCATAACGTCACTGATCATAACGTCCTTTTATCTTCTGGTGGATGCCGCGCATCAGAACGTGCCGATACGATGTTTAGAAACATTGTCTGGGAAGTCCTGGACTCATAACACGCATATATATGTCCCAAATGCAGCCATAGAACACCACAATCTGCCGTGATTATCGTGTTTTATCTGTTGCCCGTGATCACTATTGGTTCTCGACATGTGGACTACGTCATATGTGGTGACGACATGACAACAAACACAACCTTCTAAGGCCCTCCAGGAGTTTATGTATGCACATTTCTGCTGTAATAAATAACACAGGGGTATATAACATCTTCGACTACAACGCTCCATGAAGTATTGTAGGCCTGGTAGTAAGTACCACGTTACACGACAACGTGAATATGGATTAGGAACATGTTGATGGAACATACTTGAATCACCAGGACACGATTGTTTGATTGAACGCACTTGATTTGCTGACCAACAAGACAGGATTCCGGGTCCGCCTTTCACCCCGCAGGTGCAGACGTCGTTATGAACATCAGATCTTACGATTCCTGTCGTCGCATTGCTCTTAACATATATAAATCCTGAAATATATAATCAGGTGGAGGCACAGCGTATTTGGATCTTACAGTAGTCTCCTCCCCCCCCCACCCCCCCGGGGCGGGGAGGGGGGGTACTTAATACATTGCTGTGGGCGGGGAGGTCCCACTCTAAAGCCCACCACCTTTTTCACCGCCGTAATCCGTTCAGTCGGGGCGGTTTACCGCTAAAATCCAATTGGAAAGATTTTTTTCGCGGCAATTCGCTCTATGAAGGTGAAGGCACATTTTCAGAGCGCCCTCCCCCACCCCCTCCCGGTGGCAAGTTTTCAAATATCCGCTCTGCAAGGGTATTTTTTTCACCATGAATGAAATGTCCGCTCTATAGGGGTATCTTTTTCACCTTAAATGTCCGCTCTATAGGGGTATCTTTTTCATTATAGATGTCCGCTACCTCAGGCTTTAAGGTGCACCCGCAGAATCCCTCCACCAGATTCATATAACAGTGCCCCCCCCCCCCCCGGGGTCCCCTGCACAGCTCACAGCTACGTGGTTCTCTCACTCCACACGGAGCGGGCGGAGGGGAGACCGTGTAAGAGCCTAGACCTTACAGTTTGCACACAATTCTAGTTGAATTGACCGCCAACACCCAGTAACTACGGGATTCCGTAGAGACCGTGTTTTGGACACATCATAATTTGCCAGAAACTGACAATAACGTATGTATATGCCATACATCATATAATAGTCACGGTTAATTAGTGGTCGCAGAGAATTGCTGGGAACGAAGTATTGGATATTAACAATGCGTTGTCATAGTAATTAATTAAACAAACCACTTCACATGATGCCGCAGGTAGGCCTACTGCCGCCTGGTTTCATCAGGGGGTGCGGTTAGCCCTCCCCCCCCCACCCGCCAAGCCACGCCGCTGGATCCGACACAATGTAGTTAGCTGCAATACAGGATAGGGGGGGGGGGGGTGGCCAGGGGGGTCGTGTTCCCAGATCACGAAGAATAAATTTCGTTATTCCCAGGTCACGATAAGTTAAGCAAAACTCCTCACATGCAATGGAAGGGCGGATACACGATACTAAATTGACGATTTCCCGATTCACGGTAATTTAATATTCAAATTCCCAGTGCACGATTAATGAAAATTCTTGATCACGACCGTCGGCTAATACCCCATTCCCATTTCACGAAGAATTATTTTCCTCATTCCCAGTTTACGGTGAAATGAAAAGCCCAATCCAGAGGAACGCAAATACCCCTTGATTTTGATCTTTATTGTGTAATGCTGGACGGTTTGGTGTCTATTACATACACACAGTTTGAGTTTCTATGGGGATTATTGCTTCTTTATCTGCCAACTCCCAGAACGACGTACGAGGTGACTTACTCTGTTACTCGGCTGCTTGACTTTTTGCCATAGTGATGTCTTATCTGGCCCAGTAGGTGTGGGCGGGGCAAGTAAACCGGAGGCAAGACCATGATTTCCCTGCGTTCTGCTTCACTAAAACAAGGCAGTTACTTCGTAGAATTGTTGGGCGTTATTCGTAGCAATGTGGGAGGTTTCCAGGAAAGTTAAACTAAACAGAGTGTGTATTGTAATGACTTTAATCAGGCGAATGACAGGGGAATGGTCCCAGGACCCCGTAAAGCCCACACGCCTCGTCGCCATGGCGATACGGACTAACATCCATCATTGCTTACCACGTTGCCGTCTGGGTTCGTGGCATACTCCGCCGCATGGTGTCGCTCCACACGCTGCACTCTTACCACTGTTGCCAGCTGGGACAAAGTTTTGAAATGCCAGCTAGGGGTCTGGAAGCGGTAAAAGGAGACAAGCGACACAGGCATGTCGTAATTCGACATGAGCTTCTGGGTCAAATGAAACTTTCCACACGTGAATCCCAATGTATATTGCCATAAAAATTGGCATCCCAATGTATATTGCCATACAAATTGGCATCCCAAGGTATACTGCCATAAAAATTGGCATCCCAAGGTATACTGCCATATTGCCTGTCATTTTTGTTCTGCAGCAATATATTTGAAATATTTGCCAGTATCCACATATCCCATCATGATGGAAACAATGGAGTTTGAGGCCGGGGTTACGGATGCGGCTCTTAGATGGGCAAGACAGTCATTTTATACTCGGTAGTAAGCAGCAGCTGGAGAAGGTAGCCATCCAGGGGGTGCAAGTTGGTGAAAAACAAATATCACCAGTAACGGTGATAAGATAAAAAAGCGTAAGGTAAAAAATTAAACATGGAGAACCACATAGCGTACAAGCTGTGTTGTACGGCTTACTTCTAGCTCTATAATATTAGGAGCATACTGAGATATTTCACAAATGCGGCAGTGAATACAGTCGTGCATGCTTTTATCAGTAGCAAAATTGACCATTGTAATAGTTTGGCAATAGAGTGGTCTACCAGCATGTCTCACTAACAAATTACAGGGAGTTCAGAACGCGGCAGCCAGAGTGGTACTAAGGTAGCTTAGGAAGTGTGACCATATAACGCCAGTTCTGAGACGGCTTCACTGGCTTCCAGTGCGGTTTCGAATTGATTTTAAAGTATTAATGCTGGTTTTCAAGGCATTATATCATACGGCACCTAAATACATCAGTGAAATGATAATTAGAATGAAACGTGCACGTTATAACTTGAGGTTCAGCGAAGAAATTAAATTGAACGTTCCCAAGGCCACTTGGCAGACGTGCTTTTACTGTCAATGCTCCAAAGTTGTGGAACGCCCTGCCTGGCGACCTTCGTTCGCTTGGTACATTGAATTAGTTTAAACAGGGCTTAAAAACTTACTTGTTTACTAAATTTAGTGGTGAAGGTTATTAGTGTTGTGCATGTAGTTCTTATTTCAGTGAGCTACATATAACATGATTAAAGATAAGCAGGTATATTATGTAAATTACCGGGTTTACTTCGATGTACAGCGTCTTTGAACGGATTCACTGATTTGGCGCTATAGAAACCCAATAATAATAATAATATGATGTTTAAAAATCAAGACATTGTCCGACGCCATGGGTCTCCGCTCTCATGTACTGAATGTACTGAATGTCTCGGTGTAAAGAACATGTAACGGGCAGTCATACAATTTATTGTTATGCCAACTCCGTCACACCATCGTGGGGGGGGGGAGCTTTGTTACTTTGTTACCTTTCACCTCTTCACTACCCTTCCACCCTATAATCAGTATGATCAATAAAACCGTAACCGTATTTACGTAGCTTGGCGTAGAATTTACAGCTCCGGCAGCTCAAAGTTGCTGCCCAAATTATTTCACTCAGACAGTGGCCCTTAATAGTTGAATGAAACGGACCTAAGTGCGCTCAGGACTGCGGTGTGTGTGTGTGAGTGGCGGGGGATAACGGGGGAGGGTTGCTGTTGTTCCGGTTTGTTTAGGTGGCTGCCTAACAAAAGCTTCGGACGGGTACTTTTAGCGTAACCGCCCAGCGGAGGAAGGCGAATATAGAGAATCGTCTGGTAAGTGTTGGTGTTTGCACCACTGCGTAGGAAACCCGTGCCGTCTGGAGGTGTGTGTCTTATTTTTCTTACAAGCTTGCCGCTGGGCCTGGCTGTTACCATGTTAACGGGTGTCAATTTGAATCGGCAATCACAACTGAGCTGGTGCGGTTCCCTTCTATTCTACCCCAGAAGGGTGGACCACCCAGGTCTTGTTTTTGCAAGAAGGCACCGCTGCCGCTGCCGCTGCTGCTGCTGCTGCTGCTGTTGTTGTTGCCGCCGCCACCGCCGCTGCTGCTGCTTGCACCAAAGTATTCGACTTGTTCAGCTATGGCGGGCCATCCTATCTTTTATTCTCTAATTCTTGATATCAACAATTCAATTCTTGATATCAACAATTCAATTCTTGATATCACCAATTCAATTCTTGATATCAACAATTCAATTCTTGATATCAACAATTCAATTCTTGATATCAACAATTCAATTTTTGATATCAACAATTCAATTTTTGATATCAAGAATTCAATTTTTGATATCAAGAATTCAATTCTTGATATCAACAATTTAATTCTTGATTTTAACACACTCGCGCAGTTTCAATACACTCGCGCAATTTCAACACACACGTGCAGTTTCAACACACTAGCGCCGTTTCGACCTACACGCGCGCAGTTTCAACCTACACCCGCGCCGTTTCAACCTACACGCGCGCAGTTCCAACCTACACCCGCGCAGTTTCAACCTACACCCGCGCAGTTTCAACCCACACCCGCACAGTTTCAACCTACACCAGCGCAGTTCAAAGCTGTTTTTTCTGTTCCACATACCTTTTGACCGCTACGGCGCCTCATAGTATGGCCCGCCATACAAGGGAGTCTTCGTTTTTTCATCAAGGCCGTGTTCACTCATGCGAATTCTTGATATCAAGAATTCAGCTGAATTCTTGATATCAAGAATTGAATTGTTGATATCAAGAATTGATTTCTTGATATCAAGAAATGGTACACTAATTCTTGATATCAAGAATTGAATTGTTGATATCAAAAATTGAATTGTTGATATCAAAAATTGAATTGTTGATATCAAGAATTGATTTCTTGATATCAAGAATTAAATTGTTGATATCAAGAATTCAAATCTTGATATCAAGAATAAACAGCGTCATTTCTTGATATCAAGAATTGAATTGTTGATATCAAGAATTGAATTGTTGATATCAAGAATTGAATTGTTGATATCAAGAATTGAATTGTTGATATCAAGAATTGAATTGTTGATATCAAGAATTGAATTGTTGATATCAAGAATTGATTTCTTGATATCAAGAATTAGAGAATAAAAGATAGGATGGCCCGCCATATTCAGCACAACACCGCGAACACACGCCCACCAACCGCGATGCTTGGTAGCTGTGGTCTCACTCTTCTGGTATATAACCGTTAAAACCGCCAGGCATCCACTTACCCCCTCCCCCCCCCCCCCCCTACCTCCTAACCCCCTGCCCGCTCCCTCCTTCTAGCTGCTATCTGAGGGGCTCCCGCCGTCGGGGCGACCCCGCGACCATTATATCTGTGATTACCGACACCGCCTCCACCGCCGTTATGACACCAGGAGGGGATGAAGACGATACAGTTGAGTGAGGTCCCCGCCATAACCCATCACTCACCGCCGTTTCACGGGTAGGCTATTATCGGTCGTTCTCGGCGGCCTACCCTGGTGGCGACTTTACGAGGGACGCCGTTTGAAGTATTACGACGGACGGAACACCTCTACGCTGCGTATATATAGATAGACACACTATTGATAGGCAGCATGAATGGCCATAAAAAACGCAGACTCCGTCCATCCATTCAAACGTCCAATGATAAAGGCACAAGTCGGCTTCCTTCCCTTTGTCCGCATTTTATTGAAGTCGCTACGACGGCTAAGAATTCACACCTACTGATCCCCCTTTTGCCTCGGGCGTTTGTAGATAATAATATCGGGAAACCGCCAAGTTATATAGGGCAGACATTCACCTCTGCGGGGCTTGTACCAAGCGAACTCCGGCGACACCCCTACCTGTCACTTATAACGCTCAGCTCCAATGGACGAATAGAATACATATATTCGCCTCTCTTTTTTTATATGTGTCGCTGTTAATTAAGAAACATCTCGGTCCATCTTCAGAAGAAGTTTTCGGTTATTGTTGTCCCCATGGAAGGCAAACCAGGACCCAGAAACCTCCCGGGACAGTGGAATGGAGTTGGCTGAAACATGCATCAAATACAGGCGCCGTGTATGACCTTCTGATATACAGCAGATCCGCTCTGCCAGCAGAGGGAGCTTGTTCACTCCGCTAGGGCTCCATTATATCTCTGTTGTCACCTACCTCCTCAATACATTTTCACACTCGCTCGCAAGGGCGGCGCTGCGCAAAATGATAAGAAAAATGCGTCGCGCATTTCTACAAATTAGTGCCGGGACCCAGCCTAAGCCTAATAACGCACGTTATCAGGTGATAAAAAGCAAGAGTTCAGTCACAATTATTAGTTTTTTGAAAGAGTACAAGTTTTTTTTGCTGTATTAAATACACAGAGTTCGTTGTTTTTATGTTTTATTGTTGAACATTGTAATGTTGTAAAAAATTACAGCTAATTTGACTGTTTTTCAAGAATTTAAAAATGTTCCCCCGCCGACAGCAGCGGTAAAAGCGGAGCTTGCGTAGCGCCACCGTGCGGGGAGCTTGGTTCCTCCCATCTCTGCCCCTCGTAACCACATTTGTCGTTCAAGTTGCTGCAATAAGAGCTTTCAGAAAAGTAGCAAAATGTAAGTAACCTTATTATTATTAAAATTACCGGTCATTTCTGAGTGAATGAATTATGAGTTCCGCGGTACTGCTAGCGGCGATTGCGTCGGAGGTTCGCGTCTCAATGTGCAAATGATCCGATGGCTGAGTCAACAGAGTGTTAGACGTCTAAGTGTGAAGGAGACGCCCTGATGGCTGAGTTAACAGTGTTAGACGTCTTAGTGTGAAGGAGACGCCCCGATGGCAGAGTCAACAGTGTTAGACATGTAAGTGTGAAGGAGACGCCCCGATAGCCGAGTCAACAGAGTTCTAGACATCTAACTGTGGAGGAGACGCCCCGATGGCCGAGTCAACAGAGTGTTAGACGTCTAAGTGTGAAGGAGACGCCCCGATGGTCGAGTCAACAGTGTGTTAGACGTCTAAGTATGAAGGAGACGCCCCGATGGCCTAGTCAACAGTGTTAGACATCTAGGTGTGAAGGAGACGCCCCGATGGCCTAGTCAACAGTTTTAGACATTTAAGTGTGGAGAAGGCGCCCCGATGGCCGAGTCAACAGAGTGTTAGACGTCTAACTGTGGAGGAGACGGCCCGATGGCAGAGTCAACAGAGTGTTAGACGTCTAACTGTGGAGGAGACGCCCCCGATGGCAGAGTCACCAGTGTTAGACGTCTAAGTGTGAAGGAGACGCCCCGATGGCAGAGTCAACAGTGTGTTAGATGTCTAAGTGTGAAGGAGACGCCCCGATGGCCGAGTCAACAGTGTTAGACATCTAAGTGTGAAGGAGACGCCCCGATGGTCGAGTCAACAGTGTGTAAGACGTCTAAGTATAAAGGAGACGCCCGATGGCCTAGTCAACAGTGTTAGACGTCTAAGTATGAAGGAGACGCCCCGATGGCCGACTTAACAGTGTTAGACATCTGAGTGTTAAGGAGACGCCCCGATGGTCGAGTCAACAGTGTGTTAGACGTCTAAGTATGAAGGAGACGCCCCGATGGCCTAGTCAACAGTGTTAGACATCTAAGTGTGAAGGAGACGCCCCGATGGCCTAGTCAACAGTTTTAGACATTTAAGTGTGGAGAAGGTGCCCCGATGGCCGAGTCAACAGAGTGTTAGACGTCTAACTGTGGAGGAGACGGCCCGATGGCAGAGTCAACAGAGTGTTAGACGTCTAACTGTGGAGGAGACGCCCCCGATGGCAGAGTCACCAGTGTTAGACGTCTAAGTGTGAAGGAGACGCCCCGATGGCAGAGTCAACAGTGTGTTAGATGTCTAAGTATGAAGGAGACGCCCCGATGGCCTAGTCAACAGTGTTAGACATCTAAGTGTGAAGGAGACGCCCCGATGGCCGAGTCAACAGTGTGTTAGACGTCTAAGTAAGAAGGGGACGCCCCGATGGCCGGACAAAGTGTTTAACGCCTACGTGCGGAGGAGACGCCCCGATAGCCGAGTCAACAGTGTGTTAGACATCTAAGTTTGAAGGAGACGCCCCGATAGCCGAGTCAACAGGGTGTTACACGTCTAAGTGTGGAGGAGACGCCCCGATGGCCGAGTCAACAGAGTGTTAGACGTCTTAGTGTGAAGGAGACGCCCCAATAGTAAAGTTAACAGTTTGTTAGACATCTAAGTGTGAAGGAGACGCCCCGATGGCCGAGTCAACAGTGTGTTAGACGTCTAAGTATGAAGGAGACGCCCCGATGGCCGAGTCAACAAAATGTTCAACGCCTACGTGCGGAGGAGACGCCCCGATGGCCGAGTCAACAGTGTGTTAGACGTCTGAGTGAGAAGGGGACGCCCCGATGGCCGAGTCAACAAAGTGTTTAACGCCTACGTGCGGAGGAGACGCCCCGATAGCCGAGTCAACAGAGTGCTAGACATCTAAGTGCGGAGGAGACGCCTCGATAGCCGAGTCAACAGTGCGTTAAACGTCTTAGAGTGAAGGAGACGCCCCGATGGCGGAGTCAACAGTGTGTTAGATGTCTAAGTGTGAAGGAGACGCCCCGATGGTCGAGTCAACAGTGTGTTAAACGTCAAAGTGTGAAGGAGACGCCCCGATGGCCGAGTCAACAGTGTTAGACATCTAAGTGTGAAGGAGACGCCCCAATGGCCGAGTCAACAGTGTGTTAGACGTCTAAGTGAGAAGGGGACGCCCCGATGGCCGAGTCAACAAAGTGTTTAACGCCTACGTGCGGAGAAGACGCCCCGATAGCCGAGTCAACAGTGTGTTAGACGTCTAAGTTTGAAGGAGACGCCCCGATAGCCGAGTCAACAGAGTGTTACACGTCTAAGTGTGGAGGAGACGCCCCGAAGGCCGAGTCAGCAGAGTGTTAGACGTCTTAGTGGGACGGAGACGCCCCGATGGCCGAGTCAACAGAGTGTTAGACGTCTTAGCGTGAAGAAAACGCCCCAATAGCCAAGTTAATAGTGTGTTAGACATCTAAGTGTGATGGAGACGCCCCGATATCCGAGTCAACAGAGTGTTAGACATCTAAGTGTGGAGGAGACGCCCCGATAGCCGAGTCAACAGAGTGTTACACGTCTAAGTGTGGAGGAGACGCCCCGAAGGCCGAGTCAACAGTGTGTTAGACGTCTAAGTGAGAAGGGGACGCCCCGATGGCCGAGTCAACAAAGTGTTTAACGCCTACGTGCGGAGAAGACGCCCCGATAGCCGAGTCAACAGTGTGTTAGACGTCTAAGTTTGAAGGAGACGCCCCGATAGCCGAGTCAACAGAGTGTTACACGTCTAAGTGTGGAGGAGACGCCCCGAAGGCCGAGTCAGCAGAGTGTTAGACGTCTTAGTGGGACGGAGACGCCCCGATGGCCGAGTCAACAGAGTGTTAGACGTCTTAGCGTGAAGAAAACGCCCCAATGGCCAAGTTAATAGTGTGTTAGACATCTAAGTGTGATGGAGACGCCCCGATATCCGAGTCAACAGAGTGTTAGACATCTAAGTGTGGAGGAGACGCCCCGATAGCCGAGTCAACAGTGTGTTAGACATCTAAGTGTGGAGGAAACGCCCCGATGGCCGAGTCGACAGTTTTAGACATTTAAGTGTGGAGAAGGCGCCCCGATGGCCGAGTCAACAGAGTGTTAGACGTCTAACTGTTGAGGAGACGCCCCGATGGCAGAGTTAACCGAGTGTTAGACGTCTAACTGTGTAGGAGACGCCCCGATGGCAGAGTCAACAGTGTTAGGCGTCTAAGTGTGGAGGAGACGCCCGATGGCAGAGTCAACAGTGTTAGGCGTTTAAGTGTGAAGGAGACGCCCCGATGGTCGAGTCAACAGTGTGTTAAACGTCTAAGTGTGGAGGAGACGCCCCGATAGCCGAGTCAACAGTGTGTTAGACGTCTAAGTATGAAGGAGACGCCCCGATGGCCGAGTCAACAAACTGTTTAACGCCTACGTGCGGAGGAGACGCCCCGATGGCCGAGTCAACAGTGTGTTAGACGTCTGAGTGAGTAGGGGACGCCCCGATGGCCGAGTCAACAAAGTTTTTAACGCCTACGTGCGGAGGAGACGGCCCGATAGCCGAATCAACAGTGTGTTAGACGTCTAAGTTTGAAGGGGACGCCCCGATAGCCGAGTGAACAGAGTTTTACACGTCTAAGTGTGAAGGAGACGCCCCGATGGCCGAGTCAACAGAATGTTAGACGTCTTAGTGTGACGAAGACGCCCCAATAGCCAAGTTAACAGTGTGTTAGACATCTAAGTGTGATGGAGACGCCCCGATGGCCGTGTCAACAGAGTGTTAGACATCTAAGTGTGGAGGAGACGCCCCGATAGCCGAGTCAACAGGGTGTTAGACATCAAAGTGTAGAGGAGACGCCCCGATAGCCGAGTAAACAGGGTGTTAAGCATCTAAGTGTGGAAGAGACGCCCCGATGGCCGAGTCAACAGAGTTCTAGAGATCAAAGTGGGGAGGAGGCGCCCCGATAGCCGAGTCAACAGAGTGTTAGACGTCTAAGTGTGGAGGAGATGCCCCGATGGCCGAGTCAACAGACTGTTAGACATCAAAGTGGGGAGTCAACAAAGTGTTAAGAGAGACCAACCATCATTGTCAGCCATATTCTTTCTCCCGAGTGCGACCATGTGATCACATCAAATATCATCGTCTGACAGGGTTATATAAGTCGCTAGAAAGCCATGAGGTTGAGAAGTTCCTTCTTTGCAAAATTTAATTGGGTAGCTGAATGTTACATCACATGTACGAAATTTATTCTGCATTATATCATTGTTTAAATTAGAGAGAGAGCTCTGTCTGGGGTGGCATTTCAGGGGGCCATTCTGACACGCGACGAGGGTTATTAGCTAGCTACACTGCCGGTCCCACGTGCCTCGAAAAAAACCTCGATCCCAGAAGGCCTCTCAGCAAATGAAGGCATCGGTCCCATAAGTCGCCTCCGTCAGCGAACCTCTTGGTCCCATGTGGCATCTATCTTCCAGCAAAAACCTCGGTCCCACGCGGCAACTCCGTCAGTTGGTTATCACGGAGCTTCACAACACTTCGGTCCCACGTGGCCTCTCAGCCAGAAACCCCCTGGGTCCCACAAGGCCTCTCGACCTGTCCCACTCGACCACCCCCCCCCCCGCCCCACCCCACTTCCCCTCTGCAGTCTCACACGCGAACCTCTGTCAACAAACCCAAGACGTCTGACATGATGGCCACAAACTTCCGCCTGACAGGGACGCCTCACCCGTATGAATCCCTCCGCCTGCTCGCCATCATCACACATATGTATATATACGACTTAAATAAAGTCCGCGGCTATGTAAAAAAAGACTCCACCACCCCAAATCCCCCCCCCCCTACCTAACCCCTCCCACCCCCTACCCAGCCCCTCCCACCACCACCAGCCGACCCACAATCTGGAGATGACGGATCAGTGAGTAGTAGGTCGGGAGGTGCAGACTGCGAGCATAGAGCCACCCCTCCCCCCCCCAACCCCTGCCCCCTCCCTCCTCACGTCCCTCCCTTCTCTCACAGCCAAGCGTGACGCTCACAGCGACTCCCCAAACTAAGACTGGTCGACGTCTCCTGCGAGGTCTGGGGTCCTAAGGGGCCTGCCTGGTCCTTGGGGTCTGGTCCGCCGCGCTCAATGGTTGAATACCACTTATGGAAGGACCCCGACATGGGACCCTCCACCCCCCTCCACCTCTCTCTCTCCCCCCCTCTCTCTATCTCTCTCTTTATGTCTCTCTCTCGCTATATACCAGACAGTACGTTGGGGTAAAAATGACGGCAGCTAGTTTGAGAGGCAGACCCGCGGGGCCTCTCGGCGTGGGCCATTGTGCAGGTCCCCCCTCCCCTCACACTCCTCGTTGATTATTACATTGCACGTCGTACACGTCATTTACATCTGTGCCCCGTGGCTGGTTCACACCGTATACGGCGGACGGCGGCGCGTCGCGGGACAGATAGATAGATGATATGTATCCATATATTATATGCATATAGACGTAATATGAGTGGCGATAAGACATCTGATGTGTATGTACTGCAAGAAGTACTCGCAAGGTGTATAAAGACTTCGATCGAGAGTAGGTCATAATCCGTATCAACCTATAAAGCCGGCGACGGCGACGAGAGTGAGACTTGCGGAGCGAGACAGCGAGAGCAAAACAAGGAGAAAGATTGCGGCACGAGAGAGAGCGAGGGAGAGGGGGCGAGACGGCGCGAGAGTGGGGGATAGAGATATGATCTGCCCACTGCCAGACCGCCCGGTTGTCTCCTCCCTGCCTTGGCAGCTCTACCCCTGCAAGGTTGTCTGCGAGCGCGCCTGGAAATAACGTTGAGGATTACCGTTGGGGAAGCCACGCCACTCGACGGCTGTGGAGCAGGGCAGCTCTAAACAAGTGGCAACCACTCGTGCAATGGATGGTAAAGTGGGGGTGATTCACCCAGCGTGTTACAGAGATAACGACGAGGCAGACCTGGAACAAATGAAACTAGATTAGTCATCTGACTGCTGCTGCCGCTGCCGCTGGTCAGTGCGGGGAGCGACGGGCCAATAGACCAGCCGATAGACCAGCCGATAGACCGGCCCGCAGACCGCCCCACAGACCGACCGATACACGTGTTAGAGGAGCAACAACAACTACCAGCAACTACCACGTGGCCCGTCGACCACGTTGCCCAGTGACCACCTGGCCCGTCAACCACGTGGCCCGTCGACCACGTTGCCCAGTGACCACGTGGCCCGTCAACCACGTGGCCCAGTGACCACGTGGCCCAGTGACCACGTCGCTCGTCGACCACGTGGAGTGTCGACCACGTTGCCCAGTGGCCACGTGGCCCGTCGACCACGTGACCCGTTGACCACGTGGCGCATGCTATTTGGCAGACAGCAGTTGTATCATCGGGCTGTTGCATTTCCGCCTCATAAATAAGTTATCCGCCCGGATACAGAGTGGCAGTCACGCTGCGACGAGAATAATCCGGGTCTGCCGTGAGAGGCAAGAGCAGACAGACCGGTCCGGGTCAATAGGGGGAGGGAGGAGAGGGGGGGGGAGTTCAGTCCCCACCCTCGGATGGGGCACCCCCGGGGCGCCTAGAGGCGGCGGCCTGGCGCGGGGGTGTAGCGGCGGCCCGACCACCGGGATGGTGGCGTGGTGGCAGCGGCACGACGTGCTGTTGTCCTCTGCGACCCCCTCTGGCAGTCTGTCTGGGAGAGGGGCCCAGGAATCATGTTCCTCATAATTAATTCGGTTGCATTGGATCACCACTACCTCCTTCCCTTACTTTTACTGTTCATCCCAATTGGCGCGGTCAGCAGTTGTGACATTTCCGGCGCCGATGCCCGCGGACAAGAGATTAGTAAGAATGACTTGTCAGGGGATCTACTTGGTGGCGCGTATTGCCATGGTGCTGATCACGTGCTTCGCAACAGGGATTACGTGTTCTGGACAGGTTTTACACAGGAAAACGTTGGAGGGTAATCAGGGGAAGCTCCTCTCCCCGTCAAGTAATGAAGAAACTATCAAGCTTGAAGAGGAGCAATTTCTCGTAAGTTGTTACGGTAACACTGCATTTATCGTTACAGAGCACAGACCGCCATGTCTCCATGTTTTGTCAGTATATACAGGAGCGGATCCAGGGGGGGGGGGCGACCCGGCCCCAGCTCCGCCCCCCCCCCTTCTCCTTTTAGGGCCGTTTAACATATAACATATGAAAACCGAAACCGGCCCCCTCTATCCAGCAGATCTTGATCCGACCTTGAAACCTCCCCCCCCCACACCTATCCAGATTTTCTGGATCCTCCCCTGATATATGTTGCATTATGACTTGTTTTATCACTTCCGGTTGAGCTCGGTTTGGTGTCGCGGGAGAAGGTTCAGAGGCCTACCACTCTCGGCGTCAAAAGTGAAGATCTATCGTTTTCTCTGATGATGTGCCCCATATGACATTTTGTCCAACGAAAACTGAGCTTGGCGTAAAGCACCGACTGTACAAATTTTGGCTCTAGGGGGGAAAAACACTTGTCGGTACAGCTTGCTTCCGGGAGGTTGAACCCCTCTGCCCTGGTTATTTATTTCGAAAGCGGACACACATTTCGCGGAAATCCGTTCGCCGAATGGCCGGAAAACACCAAGCGACAAGGTGGTTTTACTGCGATGGATTACGCGCTTTAACCCGTTGAGGCGGTGTTAAAACACGTGATATTTTGAAGTGAATTATATTTCTAAATTGCCACCCGCACTCGAAAGCATTGACCAACGCGATAACGCCGATAATCCAGGAGCAAAAATGGGCATGGGAGGTCCTATATACAAAATGGTCCAAACAAGATGGCGTATAGTCTGCATCGAAATAGGGCATCCTCGCTTAAAAACTGGTTAGGAGGGGTAAGGGAGGTCAACCCATGAGACCTGGCAGGGGGGGGGGGAGGGGGGGGGGGCAACCATGAGACCGGGGAGGGGGGCAGGAGAGGCATCTCATGAGATCGGGACGGAGGTGCAACTCATGACCCCCCCCCCCCTTCTAGATCCGCCACTGGTCCCACGGTGAAGACTTCGTAACTCATCAAGGGCGCTGGAAGGGGTTGGCAGAAAGGTTAATACTGGACTGAAAGGGGTGCAGAAACATACATGTAATTTAATCTGTGTGGGGGGGAGGAGGGAAGGGGATGGGACTTAGGAATGGACAAGCAGCCAAACAACTCGTTCATCGGGGGCAGGGGCAATATAAGGGGGGGGAGACTACATCTCATTCTTGGACACGCCTCTGAACACCACTGACCCGCCCACGCGTTGTGCGAACGTTGGGCGTCCATTTTAAATAATGCTACGCAAAATCTGGTGAAGTAGACCATGAAGTGAGGTCAAGGATGACCCCAGACCGGGGCGGATGAGGGGGTGGGTGGGGGGGGGGGGGGGTCTGTGCTTCAATGGCTGGCTGGGGTTGTGGGGTCTGTGCATTAGTGGGTGGTTGGGGTTGGTGGGTCTGATGCTAAAGTCGTATATCCCGTTATGCTCAATAATATTTTGTTTATATAGAAGATATTCTACGGAGGAGTAGTTTATCCTCTACTCTATTTAATTGAGGACATAGTAGCTTTACCCTTGCGGCAACTTAGCTGTTCGCGAACCTCTAACCGGCGACACGATGGCTGGTCTGGCAGAACGCGCTAACCACTAGACCATTGGTGCCGACCCATGGGACGGAAATCGTCGTTGCGATACGTTGTGAGCCTTTCTCGTAGGCTTTGTGCATTTAAGTATAGCGAGCATGGTGGACGAAAATGTCACATGCTATGTGCGAGTTATGGTAACGATTGCCTACAAATTGACTGCCAAAGATATATCACTTACAGGTCCAGAGGTGTGTGTGTCGGGGGGGGGGGGGGGTCCTCTCTCTCACATTTCATAACAAAATCCTGCATCAACACTTATTTAACTATGTCTAAAATGTTTTCTTGGTACACCATTCACTGTCAGTATCAAAAGTGGCGACCGGTTTTTAACCAACGCCACGCAACAACCTCCTCCCCTCCCCCACGCCACCCTCTAACCGACTGACGGGTCATCTATGAGGTCAATCTGTGCTGCATTAACAGTTTATACAGACGAGGTTTACAGACGGGGGGGGGGGGGGGGCGGGGGGTATACACCTCTGAATCGCGAATCCCCACGAGTAATATCGAATTTGCGAGAACAAAAAATTCAATGTCAGGGACGGATCCAGAAAATCTGGATAGAGGGGCCGGTTTCAGGGTCGGATCCAGATATCGCTAGGGGGGCCGGTTTCATTTTTCATATGTTAAATGGTATAAATGTCGGCCCTAAAGGGGGGGCCGGGTCGCCCCCCCCCCTGGATCCGCCTCTGAATGTGATATCGCCAATATCAAGGCATTCAGACTATATGACGGATCGCGCTAAATAGGGAAAGAGGCTTTGCGTTGCACCAGGAATTGTACGGAAAACGATCCCAAGAAATGCCCACACAGATGATCGCGAATCTCCAAGAATTCCTGGATGCCAATCAAGGAGATCAGAAAGGGTATCCTCCCACCCCCCCCCCCCCCCCCTCCTCTGTAAACTTGGATATTGTAGTGACTTCTGTTAACTAGGATTAGGCGATAAGGCGTTGGGAACAGTGTTATAGGGCTGTACAGTTCTCGAGGGTTCTATTTCCAGTTTACGTGTTTTGGTGACGAAAAATACAACAACCAAAACACGTGCTCTTAAAACGAGCGTGCATCACGCTGGTTCCTTGCTACAGCGGCGTGACGCGCACTCATTGTAGTCAACGTGCTGGAAACCAGCCAGCTGCGCGGTTTGTGCGTGAAAAATCCAGTGGGTGTGAACATATTTTTTGTTTGCTTTGATCCAGGCATTCATAATTTATATGAATTTATAATACAGTTTAAAGACAAGACATTTTTCTCTCCATAATGCATGTGGTCCGTTTGATGAGGCCGTTGGAAGCGTTGTGTTTTGAGGCCAATCATTGATGTTTATCGACATTAGAGCGACAAACTGAACACGTCATACGCCATGGAAAAACGCACACAACACATTAGATCGCATGACACTGACAGTCACTCATGAAACAGCCGCTTTCTGGTGTATCAACTGTCTAACCGCTCATGTATAAACCGACTCTGATGGTTATAATTCTATACGCATTAAATTCAGTAGTTAGTTGTGCATCCAAGGACAGCTTTAGCCGATTTTGTGTGTGAAGCGAGTGAAGGCAAACAGCCACTGGAAGGTACGCAGCATGTAGATCTAAGATAAAGGTTTTGAATAGCACAACACGTTTCGATGTAGTCGCTTTCGAAAGCTCCGGGCGTAAAATGTCTACTGCTTAAAATATGTACCATGTTGCAATCTACGAATATATTTTTTATTCCGGCGCTTTTCCGAAGTGGACCGCCGTCAAACTATGCACTAACATGTGAAAAGAAGCCATTTACTGGAGTTCAGTTTGCGTACGCCGCCATGCTTGTTTTCTACATCAAAAAGTGCTGTGCTATTCCAAACCTTCACCCGATGTCAGAGCTAGCCTAGTTGATGCTATAGCACCCCGGGGTATAGCATTGACGTAGTATCCCTGTCTCGTGGGGTCTCTATCAGATCCCGTAGTGACAGTCCAATTAGTGTTGGCATCCAGTCAGGTAAGGACAGTCAGAGGTTGGTGACCGTGCAGGATAAGCGATAAGCACCCAGTTGACGGCTGCTGGTGTATGCAGTGGGTACACAGGTGAGAGGGAGGGACAGACAGACAGACATTTTTTTCTTCATTTTATTAGTATACATGTATATAGATATACCGTGCATGCATTCCACGTTACATGGTTACATAGTCCAGTCACGTGTGTTGCTATGGCTGACATCCCTCTGGTGGGCTGTAGTGTTGGTAGTTTCCACACACAAAAACGCTTTCGTATGTGTTTTATTACACATCTAACAGGCATAAGAGACATGTGACAATCCCACGCATCCTGGGAGATGGGCACCATTATTCATCACTGAAGGTAATGGGAAAAACCCACAGGAAAGCCTGGGATGCATTGACCATATGATAAGTGAACATTTGAGCGACGGGTTTTAACTCCTCCCCATTGACTTTTTCCTTTCACTTTTCACCAACCGGATCAAACGTAGCCCATTTTAGTTTACAACTATGCGACAAATCAAAAGTCAAGTTAAAACTTCCATTTTCGATCTAATGTTACAGTCGCTGCCTTATCCGAAGAAAAAACAACAGCATATTTTGAACATGAAGGGAAAGCGTAATAGATTAACGGATATTATCACCGTTTTTTTTTTTTTTTTTTTTTTTTTTTTTGTAATAAAAGGGCTATACACGGAAAGTACCGTCTGACTTTGGCGAAATCACAGCCTGACGAGACAATGATATTAACCTCTGCGTCCCCGCCCTCCACCCTCCACCTCACATGGGCGGCTTGCTCTATAAGACGGAAGATATGGTCAGCGGAAGTGACTACTTCGCTCGTAGACAGCCTTTATCATTTCGATATCATGTTTGTATTTTTTACCAATTAATTTGACGTGCAGATAGATATCAAACGCCGGACCTGTTATGCCGGGCTCTCGGTGTGGAGGTGAACCTATCGGAATCCCGATACATGTATCTTACTCCGTTAATGCTACCTGTCATGACCACAGACTCTGGCAAGTGTTGCAAGGGATGGTTTATTAGCTTTCGCAGGAGGAGAGCTGTATGTTTCGTGACAGATCGTTTGTTGGGGGGGGGGGGGGGGGGGGGCAAGGGGGTGTCGTGTTCCCAGATCACGGAAAAAAAAATTTCTTATTTCCCTTGTCACGATGAATTAAAAACAGAACTCTCCGCATGCAATGGAAGGGCGGATACACGATACTAAATTGACCATTTCCCGATTCACGGTTATTGATATTAAAATTCCCAGTTCACGATTAATGAAAATCCTTGATCACGGCGGTCGGATAACACCTCATTCCCAGTTCACGAAGAATTATTTTCCGCATTACCAATTTACGGTGAAAGGAAAAGCTCAATCCCGAGGAATGCAAATACCCCTTGCCCCCTACCACTCCCCCCCCCCCCCTTCCTTTATTGGTCCCCTGTTTTATGTGAGGGGGTGATGGTGAAGAGGGTGGAGGGGAGGGTTGAGGGTTAGATAAGAGGGGGGGGGGGGCTCTGATGTGAAGTCTAGGTCACTGTACTTGTGTGAGAGGATTGTTTTTCCAGAAACAGACACTCCCCGCTCTAGTGTTCACTTGATTTATCAAGGGTTTGTATGTGAATCGCACCTCTTGACTTGGATGTCGGTCACGGGCAGGTGATACAATTGGGCTAGATGCGGTACTCAGTGATGGGGATATGCTGGGTATAATGGGTCTCAAGATTAATGCATGTTCCGCTTGTTACTTGTGGCTCACATATATGCAAGAGGGATCTGTACATGCAATTGTATTATTGCAAAATAAAGATATATTTAAACCAAACGTTGTACAAAATATGTAAAATGGTTCGTGGAAACAGAATGTTGCGGCGAAAATAGTTTAAAAGTGCCCCACCCCCGGCCTACGGCCTACAGGACATACACCAAATGGTCTCTTGCTTACCGACTCTTCATGAATACGTGATTGGTTGAGTAGTTGGTGTAAGTAGGCTGCTTTACGTCATATGGCGACAAAGGGAATGGTCAGTGGGAGGGGAGCAATGCCATTTGACATACATGGAGTTTCAACCACGCGCAGCAGAGCACACTCGGTAATAGCCCAACACGCTACCAAGACTAGGCCATTTTTATGTTTACTTAGTGTCTATGTGGGTGTTTCTACTTGTACTTTGCCTTTATTTATCCTGTAACGCTCCAGCAACTGGAGGGAATCAATCACAGCAGTCTATACATCGGGTATCATTTGGTGCACTGGCGGTTACCACTCTCCAAAGGATACTATGCTGGCGGCACCCGCAGAAAATAGATACAATTATAACACTGCGCAGAGTTGTACAAACTCGCAAGGCACCCCGAATATTCCGGAGTTGAGGTTATGGCGTCGTTATCAACTTGGATATTTCTCATGTACCTGGTCATCTAAACTTGGGTGGGTTGATCGGCAGACGAAACAAGTCGCACACAAGATAGGCATCAAGGGTCATAATAGTCAGACGATCGGTCGGAAGAGATGAAAGTTGTTTTGGTGAATTGAGTTGGTAAGGTTGTCCAGAATGAATAGTGATTGTGCCCCCTGCGCCCATTTTTCTTAGAAGGGAGGGGTGGGGGCAGGTACTTTTTTTCGCCTATATTCCAGTGCCCCCCCCCCCCTCCCCACCCCCTGGATACGCCACTGCATATGTGTGCATACTTTCGTGGCATAAGTGTATATGTCTGGTTCTTATAGCACTTGTCTGCTCTTCTGGCGCCCCGGCACACAGCAAAACTCTCTTTCCACCGATAGACTGGTTCCGTGAATGAGGGTTATCTAGCTGAACAGCCGATCTTATCAACTCACCTCAAAGCAGAGTCCGAAACGTCTGTTAAGTTTACAACGTATCAATTTAGGAAATAAATCATATATAAAAACAAAACTAGTATTCTGTAGCGTGACATAATAACGGTATCTGGGTAAGCGAGATTGGTTCATGTTTCTGGATGCTTCTCGCCCAGGAAACTAGTGGGACCCGGGTTCCCTTGTTCAAAAACCGTTATCCATACAGCGCTGCAGCCATAGATTCTATGCAAAATGTTGCTCTTCGCAGCAATATGATACCAATGGCGTACCATAGTCTCGCCTGGCGTGTCTTCAGACAGCTAGACGGCGGACCGTATTGGTCCTGAACGCGAGAGTTCACGGACTCATTACGACCGCATATCTCGCGTTTTGTGTCTTTACCATCGGCCGCATTGGAAAAAAGCGCCTAACAAACATATGCGTGTCAATTCCTTATTCAGAACATGCATTTGGGATTTTTCGACGAAACTATTTCCAAATGTTCTATTTAGCCTCAATAAGAGTTGCTTAACGCTAAGTTGGGTTTAAGAATACGTTTTCTCTTAGAATGCTTCCTTATACATGAAGCCCGTCAAGAACTCAAAAGGGAGGAGAGAAGGTTTGTGTGTGGATGTGTGTGTGGAAAGCTCTCATACCAAAATATTGATTATTTTCGCAAATTTCACTTTACTAAGGCTTCTGTTTGCAATCCGATCCAGGGAGGGGGGGGGGGGGGGGCGGCAGATCTAGGCATCCGTGGATAGTGTACTTCGCAATTATCCGTCGTCCTTGAAAACGCAAAGATGCAATACATATTCACTTGTTATATTCACGTTGTTCAAAATAATATCTAAATTACTTTCCGAAACTATTTCCTTTACATTGATGTCAAGTTGGAATTGCATTGTCTAACAAAGTATCGGTTATCTCGCGAGGTCGCCATCTTGACATTGCGCAATTTACCAAAATATTACCCGGTATGCATTGCACATGCAGTGGCGCCCCCACGGCGGAATTTGGAATTACTACCAGTTGCCAAGTCGTTAGTTCCCGGAGCTTTCTAAGCTTCATGCAATGATTAACCCTACCTATCGCCAGCTGAATCTTAACCAGTATAATCTCAACGCATGCAAGACCTTTAATCAAGGAATGCTTGACACTTATCCTTCCCGCAGCCACCACGGCCCGCAAGTGTAAGAGCGCCAGGGCAAAAAAAACGGCACCAAACCCGTAAATTGCCCCGATTTCGCCCTGATTCAGGGAACTTTAAAAAGCAGGTTTTGTTTCAGGGCCAAAACAGGGCGGAATAAGGGCGTATTTAGAGTCATTTATCTAAACTGACCATTTGGGGCGAAATCGGGGCGAAATCAGGGGCAATTTACCGGTTTGGGGCCGTTTTTATCGCCCTGCGGCTTTATATTAACAGCCAGGGCAGGAAAATGGCCCTGGTTGAGGCATTTTTTTCGCCCTGAAATCGCCCCGTTTTGGTCCCGTTATACTTCCTGGCCCAGTGCTGTTACCACGGCGTGGGTCCCCAGTTTGCGCTTGGTTACCACAAGCCAGCGTCAAGTGGCAGCAAGGTGCGCTCGGGGTTTGGCTTTACGACGACGACCAGGCGCCTATAGATACATGCCATGGAAGCATAACATGCCAGAGATAGTGACAAGCGGTACGTGTGAAGCGAAGGCAGCACTCACTTATCAAAGCAGATAACCGTGGCACAGTCAGCTTGAAGTTCTGGACAGTTTAACCGTCTCGCTAGCGAACACTGATACTTCCATACTGGTGGCTGCACGTAGAAGGCCGAAATTCAACCAATGCATCAGTGGTACATTTATATACTGTCCTGAGTGAGTTCCAGTGGAAGGCCAAAGTTCAACCAGTACACTAGTGGCACCTTTAAATACTATCAGTGGCTGCACGTAGAAGGTCAAAGTTCAACCAGTACACAAGTGGCATCTTTATATACTGTCAGTCTGAGTGGCTGCATATAGAAGATCGAAATTCGGCCAGTGCATCCGTGGCACCTTTAAATGCTGTCAGTCGCTGACAGTAGGAGGCCGAAGTTCAAACAGAACGTCTTTAGCACATTCATATACTGACAGTAGCTGGGGCTAGAACGGTCGAAGTTCAACAAGTGCATAAATGCACCTTCGTATATTTACTGCCGGTGACTGCTAGTAGGAGGCCATAGTTCAACCAGAACCTGAGATTTTAACCAAGTTTAACCAGTGCATCAGTGGCACCTTGATAAACTGACGGTGACTTCTAGTAGGAGGCCGTAGTTTACATGTTGTCAGTGGCTGCCAGTAGGGGTTTATCTAAGTTTATCTAGTGTATCCCTGCCTTCTTTCTTTACTGGGGGCTAAAGCTGGAATTCAAAATATAAGTTTAACCATTGGCATCTAGATGGCTGCACGTATTCGCCAAAGCAATCCCCGTTTGCCTTGCAGCTCACATCTTTTTCGATTATCGTCGGATAGTGGAGAAGTCGGTTATAAAATTACAGCAGACCCGTAGACGAGATTTGGACATAAACGAGACTCGTAATGGTATCGTAATGCCTTAATTTAGGGCGGTTAAATAACTTAATAAGTTGACAATTTCAAGGGGCCGCCACCCTCTGTGGATTGTTGTGCGGGGAGGTCATTGGCCTGGGTGGTGTGTGTGTGCGGATGGGGGGAGGCGCTGAAGATTGTTGAATTCCCGGGGTATCTTGTCCACGCTGGATAAGAACCCCTTGAACATCTAATGGCAGTTTGGGGCCCTACGTATCAAGCTTTTTTATGGGAGGCAGGAAAGGAGTCTCCATGGCTTAGTTTATCGGGTATATCGGCATTGTTTTCGTTAAATAGTGACGCGTCGCCGCTCGGCGAGCCTCGCGATCTCTCGGTAATTAGGCCGAGGCCGCAGGCCAATCAGTTCCGTAGGGAACGCGCCCGACAGTCTTTGTCAGACGCAACGAGAGCCATTTTGTTCCGAATGTTATTATAAATTCGTGGACACAAATAATACCACGAACCGTCAACGTTAAACCGAGGAAATTAATTACACTCCTCACTCACTACGAACGGCGGATAAAGCAGCAATCGTGACCCAAGAAGGGGGGGGGGGTTACTTACTATATTGCTGACGTTCGCTCGGAAAGGGCGTTTTACCGCAAAAAGACTACCAGATTGATAAAAAAAAATCCGTTGACCCGCTCTATGTCGCAGTTCTATGCCGGTTCGTTCTTTTTTCACGACAAACCCGCTCGGTTCGTTCTTTTTCCCCGACAAACTCGCCCGATGAACGCCACGTCACGTCCCACCCGCCCCCCGGTTGCAACTTTTTTTTTTAAATGTTCATAACAATTGTCCGCTCCAAAGAGGCATCAAGAGGCACCCGCGGAACCCCCGAGCTAGATTTCTATTATAGTGCCCCCCCCCCACCCACCCAGTTTCATGACGATACAGTCACAGGATGTTTGTGTCCTCGCGCAGATTTATAAACTATGCTTTGCCCCATCCCTACAGGTGGGACAAGACGTATCGTCCTTAGCGTCGCGATATGAACTTAGCTCTACCATGGCCGTCGGGGCCACGACCATAAAATGTATCACGACCATAAAACGTGTCCATGAGACATGTATGTAGCCTTTGTACATGCAATCAAAGCGTAATTCTACACTATAATAAAATGACAGTTTTGGGTTAGTTTAACCCTGTTTTCTCAGAATCGCATCGCGAGTACAAAGGCGCTGCTAAAACAAGCGGTACTATCATGTTGCTGACCGGATCTGTCACCATGACAACCACAAGGTTTGCAAGCGGAAGGACGGCTTGTAGAGGGGGGGGGGGGATCTTGATTATATCTGGTAAACCCAATAAGACAAACTGTTATTTGCCACTGAAACCTGTAAAAGCAAAAAAGTCCTAGCTGAAGCTTGATTCCGCCCTTTATCGTATCTGGGGGTTCTGTATATTTCACAATAAATCTCGGACACGAGGCAATAAATGACATCACGACCTCCATTAAACGGACCCAAAATACACTTTTCGCTCCAAAGTCAGTAAAATCAGACTTTCTTTTGTGTTTTTGTAAGGCCGCCATTTCTTCTCCACCATTTTAGGTTGGCGGTTGTTACTGACATATACGACTTGGCAGGTGGACCACTGAAACGGCTTTGGCATCAAAAACCCGAACGTTCTTTGTGCCAAACGTTTATTGAATAATACCTGGCATTCCTTTGCACTTTCCAGCCAATGCGGAGTGGAGGGGATGGCATTGAAACCTGGGGGAGAGGAGGAAGACAGGGAGGGGAGGGCGATGGGGAGGGGGCGGCGGCGTCCAACATCCACCACTGATATACAACACAAAAGCAGAGGTTGGTTCTTCCAGTCTCTGCTGGTCACTATGAAATGAGGCGAATCAGTGTTCAATGCCGCCTTTTCGCTGACAAGGGCTAAACTGGACCAAGGATCGTACCGGAACTATAAAGGACGGATGGGTGATACAAGCCCTAGGTTAGATACCCAGACCTGGATTTGAACCCAAAACCTATGGATCTGCGGTCCAGTGCGCTAACCACTGCACGCGGG
This sequence comes from Arenicola marina, assembly GCA_964019135.1. Lineage (NCBI taxonomy): Eukaryota > Metazoa > Annelida > Polychaeta > Arenicolidae > Arenicola > Arenicola marina. The sequence continues at coordinate 32,231,744 of OZ025260.1, read as the reverse complement.
AGGCCCCCGGCCAGCATTACTGCGAAGTCGGGATCTAATCAGGTGGCCTTGAAATCGATGTCTATGTTCTCCTTCCCACCTCGAGACGGGAGTCGAGACGAGTCTGGAGGTTAAATGTTGTCCGATTGATGCAGACATCGCCACCTTACTCTGGGAAAATAGCCCCAAGAATCACTAAAGATCTGAAGAGTTTCCAAAACGCGTTAAAAGCAGCAAACCAAATATAAGTTTGTTTTTTTTTCTTCGTGTTTCTTCAAGGGAAAATACCAAAGTTTGTAACCGCCAGGTAATGGAGGATCCGCCATTGTAAACACTGACGACCGGGTGGGGCTCATTTGAAACCGTCTATAGGGGCCCACAACCGCCCAAAAGGGGTGCAGACACTGCATCACGGAATGGGGAAATTCCCCAAGTACCCCTTCTTACTGGATCAGCACCTAAAGCAGTTTTCATGAGAAAAATACTCCAATTACGCCTAGGAGTTTGCTTTCCTGGCTGGTTTGCAGTTTTTCGGTTCAATGTGTCACTCCGATCGCACACATCCCGACTTGCTACGCCGATTGATTAAGCCGTCGATGGCCTATTCATGGCAGGATACCATCGATCTTCAAACGCCGAAGCGAAGAAGGATAGGCTGCGGCGAAGACGAATTAAAGAGAAGCAATCACAATTGAGAGAAACTTTAAAGCTGTAATGAACAGGCAAATCATGAGCCAATGTAAAAAGCAGGATGCAATGAGTGACCCACTTATATTAACGAAACGTAATTAGCTGACCAATGACAATATCGGAATTTGCATTGAGCGATTCCATCGAAATAGCAGGATATTAGGAGCGAGCCAATGGCAGCAGCAGGCTGTATTGAATGGACCAATCACAACACAGGATACTACGATACTACACACGATACTACAAGCGGGCCAATCACACACAGAATAGAAGTGGGCCTATTAGGTTTGATTGCTGTATTGAACGAGGCTATCATCATTATTATCATCACAAGATTGATTAACATGGTAAATGGTAAGCTCAGTTGAGGGTAGAAGTAGTTTAGGAATGAAATAAGCGAAGCAAGGTCGGCCGTTTCGGCCCATGCACCATCGACGATCAACACCCGCTTTTAACAGTTGAGTGATTTTTACCGCATTGGTTGAGTGTTGTGTCGGCTTAAGTAAACTATCGCTGACATTTTAAGTGCATTGGTGAAAAAACGTTTCTGAAAACAATGCACTTTGTTCATGAAGGTCCGATATTGCAACGCAATTTGTGTCGGGCCGCAAATGTGAAAGAATACAGTCTTCAAGTCAACAGAGCTGCGTAACCTCGTAAACTCCGGCGAAACATTGAAATACACGTTGGGTTGCCAAGTCAAACAGAAAAGTCAATGTTTTTGATCCAATTATGTGCTGGTTAAAGAACCAGTTGGACCTGTTTCACAAGAATAAAGCAGGAGGCAAAATAGCGGCGAATTGTTTTCGGCGAACGGGTCACAGCGAGTTCCTAGCTTAAGTATATTATCGTTGTTGCATGGCATATATCATTTTTTTAGATCACGCCTCCACCAATAACTAACGCACTCTATGGACGCAATATTACATTTTTGGGTTGATAGGGGACTAGAAAAGAAATTCGCAGCAACTCTTTACGCATAAATGTACCAGTGTGACATACATGTCTCTAATAGCATGTTCTTATTACCTATTATATACTACTCACAATTCGCTAAGGATCACCTCTATGCAGAGATATATGAGTGTATAATTCTACTATAATACAAGGACGTTTGCCTTTACCATGCATGATGGCGGACGTGTAACAGATTGGACACAGATTGGGGAAAGGTTTATCTGTATTATAGTAGAATTACACAGTCACCTGTTATACACTCAGATATCTCTGCATAGAGGTGATCCTTAGCAAATTGTGAGTAGTATTCATGAGAGCAATTGTCGGAGGTGAATAATGACGCTGATATATGATTTTTAAATGATAATTTAAGGAAAGGAAAAAAATGATGTATGGGCGGCTTTAATATCCGTCTAACCGTTAGACTCTAACGGGTGCAATCTTACGGACTCGACTTGCTCTTGCAATCCGTAACAGTGATGTTATAAGCCAACTTTCCCTGAGGCACAGGCACAGTCATATTTGAAAATTAGACATTGACCCTCAAGCTCCAACACTGAGAATCGGAAAAAAGCGACATCGACTCAGATAGTGGCACTTTAGAAGAAACAAAAATGACACTGAACTTTGCCAAGAAGCGACATGGACCGTCGTGAAAAATCGACATTCGACACTGAGAATTTAGAAAAATCGACGCTGGATACTGGAGCGTCCCCTCCAGACCCCTATTACTGGCAATTAACGTTGTCATTCCGCTACACAATCAGCCATCTATTGACAAATTATCTGCTAAACGCAGGGTCCATGATATATGTTCACGGCCATGTTTGTGCACACACCGTCTTCACCGAGCCAAGACACCTCCTGGAATAACGAGACCCAAGCTTCAAGCCATAGACTTAGATCCTGTACATAACTGGTGTCGAACAAGTGTTATGTGGTGAGAAGCTGCCATTTTTGTTTGTTTTAGTAACTGACGTAGAATGTGCGCCATATATCGACATAGTATTTACAATAACATTATAAATTCCCCTTTTCATGCGTCCTCATATATGCCAGTCGACTTAGCACTTGAAAGCTTTTAGTGGGAACGTTTTTCTCTATATAACAGCATAACTCCGATACGAGAAGCAACTGTTGTACAAGTGTTGGTGCCAAAATTTGTTTAGCTAAAAGTGTATTTTGTTATCGGAGGATAAACAAATATGTTTAAAAGGTACAGATTAGAGTTTTTTTTCCACGAAATCACCTTAAACTTCAGTAAGTAACAAAACTGATGTCCGGGTGATTTATTTGTTGGAGCACTGCATGAAGAGAGATGAGCTTTGCTGAAGCTAGGCATCTTTTGTTGAGGGCGTGTAATGTTTTCACTGTTGAGTGCTTAAAAGTTAAAGCCCACGAGCAGAGAGAATCTGAGCTTCAATGTAAAAGCACTTGCGTTTGTATTCTCCTTTGACGTCACTTTCCTCTCTCCCAGAATGTAAATTGGTATGTGCGAAAATAAGAGGAAATAGTATTCCCTTCTACCATTTGGGGCGTTATAACTCAGGAATATAAGCGAGGAAACAAAAGGAGAATAGGCCTATGAGGTATAGTTGTTTAGGCGTGATGACACTAACTAGGCGCCCGTGTTGGGAGTACCGGTTCGCACACAAGGGGCGCCGGGAACATGGAACAGATCTGACCGGCTGAACGTCTTAACGGTTGTGCATCAGAACACACGTGTGTCACCCAAGCTGCCATGGCGTCAGCAGTGCCAAATACCATTATTCTCCAAATAACATTCCTGCTATCTATTGTATATGAAAAGTTCTTTGGGGGCGAATGTATAAATGTTATAGAAGTCAAGTTGCCTTGTCTCCGTCAGCGGGTCCAATGCGTGTGTAAGGTATTCCGGGTTGGCAGGGTGGCCCAGGTGTAGCCCAGTGAACTTGACCCTTCTGACAACAAGCTGATAGGCAGAAGGGTTAAGCAATACACATGGTTTAAAAAGTAGTAATGCATAACCAAGCTCACTTCGATGAATGATTGTCGATTATGACAACGAGCCTACCTCTTTAACTCGCCGCGACCCTCTTCTTTAGATATTACTTGGACCCTAGGATGCATTCATTTTAAAGTTTGCTCTCTATTACTTGCACATGAATGATAGTTTCATCGGTTGTTAACAGCTTTCCTCTCTGACGCTTCAAATTTGACCAGGCAATAAAACAGACATCATCCGCATGGCGGCGCCGCTAGTTGCGTCAAAAACGCAGGCGCGACTATAGACACACAACGAGAATTAGTGGCGCCGCCATACGGAAGCTGTCGGGTGTATTACCTGATGTCAACAAACGAGCCGCGGCAACCGCCTAGAAAAATTTGAAGCGGCACGGAGGGAAACCGTTAACGACCGACGAAAGTAGAGAGCAAACTTTCAAATGGATGCATCCTATGGTCCAAGTAATGTTTAAAGAACAGGGTCAAGGCGATTTGGAGAGGTAGGTTCGTCGTCATAATCGACAATCATTCATCGAAGCGAGCTGGGTGATGTAATGCTACTTTTTTGACCGTGTGTATGGCATGGCCCTTACACCCCCGTTAGGGTTGAGGTCGTGAGGGCCATGCGTCAGGGCTAGCCCAGGTGGTGGTGGGTCCAGCTAGGGGCCCAGCAGTTAACCCTGACTGAGCGTCTCGTTATCAGTTCTCGGCTCGTGAAGGGGAATGCCGTTGTTGTTGCTGTGATAAAACCCGTCGCTGTTTGGCCCTTGAAACCCCTGTCTGATACAAGTAAAACCATGCGCCGTATATATATATATGTATGTGTGTGAGTGTGGGTATGCGTGTGGGGAGGGGGTGTCTTACTCGAAACCTGTGTGTGCAGCCACACCGTAAAGAAAAACACCGATAATTACCTCGAATAGAGGAAAGCTGTAAAATATCTCTGTAACGTTGCAGATAAGCCCGAGTCGGGAGTAAGCTTACAACGACAACGCGGACGAAGCATGCCGGATTAGCACTTGGTGTTGCAGTATTTGTGGTGTACACGTTGGCAAGGGAGTACTTTACATAATTATCTACGGGTGAATGGTTTGGTGTTTTAGGCCATCTTTGTGCACACACGGGCTGAATTAGAGGGTCACTGAGATGAAAGGAAGAAACGCCCCCGGAGAGAGGGGGTTGGGTACTGCTCCACCACGGTACGGGAATCTTAACACCTTTTGTCGAGGAACGACTGACACTTTCGGCACGTGGTTGTTCGCACTCACGCGGCGACCTATTATCGCCCAATGGATGGTATTGCGGAGGCGGCTTCAACATTGTTGTGGAGAAAGGGGAAGAGCGGAGTTGGAGGAGAGGAAGGGGGGGGGGGGGGCGCTGTATGAATGGACTAAAAAGCCGGGAAGGAGGCCCCAAACGTCCAGAGAGGGAACAATGGGGGAGCACGCAGCACAAGCAATGTTGGGGAGAGGGGGAGGCGGACAAGTTTACAGCGGCAGCGTATCCTTATAAATGGCGGACAAAAAAGGGTACACTAAAAATTGTCCTCCTCATAAATGGTTCAAGAGTTCACGATTTGTAGGTATGATCGTTCTACCGATATATATCACGCAGTAGCATCGAAAAGAAATTGAAAGTCGGGGTGAGGGTGGGGGTAGTGGGGGGGGGGGTGACGCTCTGAAATCTGACGACCAGGAGTATCTTTTGCATAACAGGTTATTTCGTACTATAGGCTGGCCTCCAGCCAAAGTAGATAAATATAAACAAAAACATAACAGTACATACAGGCGATATGAAAAGTGAATGTGGGAATCTTCAGTAACCTCTATGATTTGTTTCTTGGGGAGCCAAGCTTACAAAGTGACATAACATAAACAGAATTTGCTCGTTGTTTGTGGACTTTACAAATGTATCCATTGTTTGGTATGTATAATAATTCTATATGTATATAGTAGTTTTTTATATATTTTTTTATTTTTATATATTTGATATATATATATTTCACGAATATCGTCATACAATGCTCACTTCAGTAAAAAAAAAAAGGTGAGCCTGTGACTCGACTTCGTCCAACTCGACGCGCTGAAAATGTATTTATTGGAAGGGTAAGGGTAAATGTCGACAAGTTTCGATCATCATGGTACGCGCATCGATATCTGATTTACACGCTATACTACACTATACTACGTAAAGGTTTACATCCCGTAAGTGCCAGGTTAGGCGCTGGGTTTAAAAGAATTGCCATTGTACCATCTTGTACGGTTTGCCAATAGCGAATAAATAACCACTATTGTTTATACAGTGTTTATTTAACCACAATAACAGGATGCTCACAAGGAGGCCCTCAAGCAAGTCGTCCTGTGGTTTTGCCCACTGCGGGGGCCCTCGCAAGAAAATAAACACGTGTATTGGTGTCTGTAAACGTCTTGGCAGTCGCTACTCTTTATTTGAAGTGAATGACAGCTTAGGTGGTACAGAAGCAGAGTATGAATACTCGAACTTTTTCACTTGCATATACATGTATCAAGGAGTAAAAGAAGTAGTACTTGTTGAACTTCACATATATATCGGTGGCGGACCCAGAAAGCGACGGACGCGGGGGCGTAAAACTCGCGCGTGCCAAGGCACGCCATGGCCAGGGGAGTCTGGGGGCATCGCACCTCACAAAATATGGTCCTGCAATCTAAGTCCCTCCATATCAGCTTTTACCTGTGAGGAGACGTAATAGTCAGGATCAAACGACCATTATGCGATGTCTGGCACGCTCTGCCGATCTCAATGTTAATCAGTTATTCAGTCATATTCAGTAAACTTGCATTAAGAGTGTATCCGGCGACGTACCACGTTTATTGCCTTAATCCAAGTAACTGGTTTATCTAGTATTGTCCGACAATGGACACCTGGCTTGGTTTCATTCCCCACGAAGACATTTGTTAGGACTCAAAATGTCATAGTGACGAAAACGTCAGACCATACGAGCTGCGCCATCTAGGAGCAAATGTACAGTTTCACACTGCGTCTCGATCAGTGCTCATACTATACAGCAAGCTTTTCCCCGCGGAAGAGTTTAAGACTGTCCTGTATCACAAATTTAGTTATATTTTAACATTAGGATCAATGTTATAACACACATTTCTTCTAACAAAATCAAACGATCAGTTCAGTTATAAAATATAATTTGCCAGTTGCTGCATGGCCAGCGTAGGTACTGATATGATTAATGATCAGATGATGCGTTCATTTTCTGGTGAACATACCAATGAGCACAGACACAACGTCTGTGGGGTAAAGCCTTATAAGGGTCAGGGCTTCGCAGTGAAAATAGGATAGCTTGAAATTATAATGAACATTCCCGTTAACATTACTATTTAGATATATTTCTCCTTAATAGCAAATGTATAGTTTCAATAAAATTTTTTTTAAAAAAAGCGGATATATAAAGTGTATTGTGCAGGGAATGGGCGAGTTGAGGACACTTTACACCTGCGGGTGTCATCTTGCGACAACGAGCATGATTCAAAAAGATCCGCTTTTGATAAACGGTACCCCTTCAGTCTACATGAAAACTACATGATTACCACCCTACCCCAAAGACTGACAATGGCGTCATACAACGGCTACCCAGGTCTTCTATATAAATACTTACACATTCTTGTACAAGATGAGTTTTATGACCTGTATACTTGAAAAGAAACTACACAGACCTTGACAGATGTTTAATTAAAACGTTCCTCCTATTTTACCGAGCTTTAGGCGGATAATTTTTTTTTTCATATACTGGAGAATGATACTCTGCGCATGCCATTGCATGGAACCTGAAATTTGATTAAAATGCAGATTGATGACTTTTATGGCATGATCACCGTTGGGGTATAATTGAGGGTTAAATGTCACGGTTCCTTGTGTCATAATAAAATTATAAAGCGTCGAACAAAAGTACGGAGTTTTTTTGTTGAAAGGACACATTCGCAGAAAAGAGGGCAAAAGAACAAGGTGCTATGGGCATGAATGCGCCTTTAGACTGGCTCGAACGAGAAAGTTATTTGCCTATATATACGTAAGGTCCAAACATGTAACATGCTTTGTAAACCAGACACATAAATATATTGCGTGACATTGACACTGATTTTATCTACCGCGGGCTCTAGCAGCAGGTACATACCTGCATACTCGGTTTGCTTTTGTGGGGAATTGTTCTTAAATTGTTAAAAAGGCATTGATAGTTAGATCTAGGCTATTTCTCGGGTGAATGTGTTGCGCTGACTCTGAATCTGGCTCTACCCCACGTAAACTTAGATTAAATTAAAGTATCCGAATTATCCTTCATACCAACAATTTAGGAATGATTTTAATCAGCTAACTGACTTATGCCTCTTCCTTTTAGTTCTTATACATTATCGCATTGTCTAAAATGAGGACCTCAATTAAATGATTTCGAGCCGAAAGATTTAATAAGATTCCCGCGAGAAAACTGCTTGAAAGTCTAATTCTTTCAAATTCAGCGCAATTCATATTCATCTTCGAAACCCGTTCGTGACCCCCACTCAAACCGTTACGTGGGTGTCGATGTAAGATGATGACGGACCTGCGAGCCTTGTAGGCATAGTGTCTGATGAGCTGTGTGTCCGCCACTGGCATACTGCCTCCAGTATTGCGACACGGCGCCGCATTTCGCACCCGCTGGCGCCCACATTGTGCCAACAATCGTCCCCTGTCACCCCGCTGTCGTTCCCTGTCACCCACTGTCGCCCCCTGTCGTCCCCTGTTGTCCCCTGTCCGGTTCAGGGGCTCCAAGGCTCCAGGGCGGCTTGCCATGCTCATAGGGGATTGAAATGAGCTTTGTTTGCCTCTCGGCGCACCAGCTAACTCAATTACACCGGGGGCAATTGTAAGATGATTCCTGGACTTGTCTTCTGGCCGGAAGGCAAATGAATGGAGCATTGTGGGAATGGCCTTCTATGGGTTTTTTGTGTCGCCTCATACATATATGCATTGTCTAGACGACCCATCTCGACTAGACCGTCTGCTTCGAGCGACGGAGTTTGCCTTGTCTTGATTCCCTGAATATTCCACTGTTTTTTGAGGCAGTGACAACGTTATATATCCCTACATCCGCTTTACCAAGGTTGCAGTCTGTAATACACTTTCGAGCGCAATCGTTATGTGACACACTATTGAGTTATCCAGAGAGACGGCGGGGTGAGGGAGGGGAGGGGGCGTAGGTAATCCGCTAAATATTATATTATATTCAGAACACGGAATCGAGTGATCTAAATGTCAATTTAAATTCTATTCCCTTATTCACTGTCACGACGAGAGAACTGTTATGGAGATGTTGTAACAACGACGATTGAATCTACGTGAAAGCAAACAAAAAGGGGCAGATATGTACAGAGGAGCAAAATTGCCACTTAACCCCTAACTCTATCTGTCATTTAATATACAAATATACGTTGGGGCAAAAATTGTTTTTGCTAAATTTATAACATAAAATAAAATAACATAAAATATACTGAATATACGATCTTCGAGTTTCGTCTAACAATAACATGTGCTCTTGACGAAGAAATGCCCGTTGGAACCATTTGAACAATCGTAATTAAAGTCAAGCCCGGTACTGATATAGTAATGTTATTAATATTCATGAGAAGCCCGAGGTGGTTACACAGTCCAGCTCCTGGATTCAAAGACACTTTCAAGATATTAATTCCAATATATTACGCCTTAAAACTATAGTTTTATTCGGGAGCATTGTTAGAAATATTGGCCATTATCCCATATGACAAAACATCCAGAAATAGTCAGAGGCGATCATTCGACGTTTCGTGACGTAGCCTAAATGTAGGTTCCCCTTTGAATAGCTGACGCGCTGTACGCATGAGAAAGACAGTCATAGGCCTACTATTGTTTTTGTTGAAGACTCCGTTACAAAACAATCGAAGGTGAAATTCTATTAAAGATATTACGAAATCAACACATCGAACAACTACTGGCTGCATGCTTTCTCAGTTCATTTGAATATTTACATATACCCTTCCAGATATTACGAAATCAACATTTCGAACACCTACTGGTTGCATCCTTTCAACTTCATTTGCATATTTACATGAACCCATTTAGCTATTGAACCGGAACCTGCGTCTACGTCACTGGGCGACTTTGATCGTCCAGAGGTGATGCCGTAGTTTGTACAGACTGATAGTTTGTGACTAAACGTGCCACACTTGCCAGACAATAAACCACATAATTAGAATGCTAATTTTGCGAATTCATTTACCCAGAAGCTGGCCTTTACGTGGCAGTTAGCAGTTTTCATTAGTTACCAAGCAATTAATCATCGTGTAAACGTGACCATAAAGAAAAGAGTTTTACTTTTGGTAGAAGCGGGCGATGGATGTCTGCGGTACTGTCGATGGTTTTATACGCATGCACATATGTATGTAGGTTGCGAATCCCGGGGTATACCGTTTATTCGTTTTTCCTTTTGCTTATTATAAAAGCAAAATTGTCCCTTGTTCAATTATATGTTTCACTAAAGATAAAGCAGAAAAGGGTTACGGCAATTCTTTTTGCCTTTCCCCCGGGATTGTTGGGGTCCATTTTGAGCTATTATACGACAAAATTAACTGCCATATGCTACTTGCGTATATACGAATGAACTACTAGATTACATTTGTAGTCTTTCTATACGAAATAAACTACCACTGACAGGCAACTGTGTATCTATGAAGACACATTGAGTCTTTGTTAGCCCCAAAGGCTTACATGATAGCGTGCTTGTTGTAACTATAGGGACGCACTGAGCTGTTGTAGCTTCCAACGGGTGGTTGGATCGCGTGCTCGATCCCTGCAGCTTTTGGGGGTTGTTTTGCGCAGATAATTTACGCTCAGATGGGCCTTTAGTTCTGGTCGGGCGCATACCACCTCAACTCAGCTTTTCCGGGCCCCAGGCCTTGCTCTGCACCCCCCCACCCCTCCCTCCCCAATCCCCCCTGCTATCCCTCGCCCCCGCTCCCCCCATCCTATCGAGTATTGGCAAAATAAAGTCTTCACCCTTCAGTTCCGTTTCGTGTTTAGACGTGGACTAGAAGCAGACAACGAACCCCCTGGGGGGTGGGGGGGGGGGGGGCGGGCGGCGAGCGGGCGGGTCATGTATACCCCAACTGACGTGTGTGGATCTATACTTCCATCCGACAATTATATGGGTACCAGTAAATTGAATTTAGTGTCCAGTGTCGATTTTTCAAAATGTTCAGTGTCGAATGTCGATTTTTCACGACGTTCAGTGCCGCTTTTGCTATGCCCCTATCTGTGTCGATGTCGCTTTTTCAGATCCTCAGTGTCGGAATTTTTGGGTTCATGTCGAAGGTCGATTTTCCTCATATGCCTGTAAGGCGTGTCGCCATTTACCCCATCTGGACACCCCCCCCCCCCACCCCTCAGACCACTGCTGGAGACCGGGGGGCAATTTCAAGATTTTTGAAAAACGGCCGAATCAGTTTAAAAAAATCCTCATTAATTACATGAATGAAAAAAAAATTTTTTGCGTAAGTCTTACTTAATACAGAGAATTACTCTGAATTTTGTTGCAATAACGATTACTCTTTCATTCGTTTACCTGATAACGTGTGTCATTAGGCATGATTAAGCTGGGTCCCCTTGCCACTGATTTGTACAAATCCGCGGCACATTTGTCCTGTCAATTTGCACAGCGCCGGCCTCGTGAGACGGTTTCAAACAGTGGGAGGCGATAACCTCTGTAGGTTCAAAGAATAAAAGAGTCATATCTCTGAGAGTGCGGGCGATAGTGTGGGAAAGATTGCGTGCAAGAGTGCGGACGAGAGTACGGGCGGGAGTGCGGGCGAGAGTGCGGGTGAAAATGCGGTCGAGTGTGCGGGCAAGAGTGTGGGCAAGAGTGCGGGCGGAGTGTGGGCAAGAGTGCGGGTAAGAGTGCGGGCGAGAGTGCGGGCGAGGCTGCGGGTGATACTGCGTGCGAGAGTGCGGGCGGGAGTGGGCGAGAGTGTGGGCGAGAGTGCGGGCAAGAGTGGGCGAGAGTGTGGGCAAGCGTGTGGGCGAGAGTGCGGGCGAGAGTGCGGGCGAGACTGCGGGTGAAAGTGCGGTCGAGTGTGCGGGCAAGGGTGTGGGCAAGAGTGCGGTCGAAAGTGGGGGCGAGAGTGCGGGCGAGAGTGTGGGCAAGAGTGCGGTCGAGAGTGCGGGCGAGAGTGTGGGCGACAGTGCGGGCGAGAGTGTGAGCAAGAGTGCGGGTTAGAGTGCGGGCGAGACTGCGGGCGAGGGTGCGGGCGAGAGTGTGGGCAAGAGTGTGGGCAAGAGTGCGGTCGAGAGTGCGGGCGAGAGTGCGGTCGAGACTGCGGGCGAGAGTGCGGGTATCTTGAGGGGGACTCACAACTGGGAGTCCATGGCGGAGTGCACGGATCGGTGACTTAATAACGAGATAATAACTCGTCATTCGGGAGACTTGTAGTGTGACTGCTATGTTGGGAGCAGCTTCATCACATAAAGAACTGATTAATCTTGTTTTTATTGTTACCAAATACCATATATGTGTTTGTAAGTGGAAAGGAGTTACGCCCAAGGTAACGGCTATAAGTCGGCCTATAAAATACTATTTCGAGCTAGAGAGCAGAGTGGCAGAAACATCGGGAAGAGCCAGGGAGTTTTTTAAGCCAGGTGGGGCCCAATATATGATGTAATAGCTGATACTAAAATGTGAGGTTAGTATGTTTGCATATTTGTGTACAGATATTGTGTTATATGCCGCTTTTCGGAGAATAAAAAGAAGAATTTGAAAAAAAGTGTGACATTTGCGTTGTCCCAGAGACTCAGTGCAAACATTTAATCCAATAAAAGGATTAAAGTCTTCGTAAAATACTGCTTTGGCAAAGACACGTTAACATGTTTAATGGGTCTATGTCTAATGTTTGCCTTATATATAGTACCCACTCTTCGCTCACTCGTTTTATTCTTTAAGTCGATTTTCGTTGGGAGGATTTTAAGGCAGCCAACTTATTATTTCTGGGTTTTATTATTTTATCAGGTGTATTCTTCCAACCACGGACAGACCGTTTAACATATCACATATCTTTAGACGCATATGTGAATTCGTTGTCGCATAAGTTGGATATTTTATTTAATTTGAACCCAAAAGGACGATATATTTTTTATTTAAAGTTATTGTGCCGAAGTTTGTAGTTTATTCCCTTGGCGATATCTTGAGTACTAAAATATAACCTTTAAATTGACGCAATCAATATATTCATGCTTCCTTACTCACCAGATGTTAAAGTTGATGAACTACATCAGTGGAAAATGGCAAACTCTGATATAAACGCTAACGAGTTCATTGCTGTTACGTCTATTTACTTTTTTCTCACCAGGAGTTCAAGTGGCATTCGGTGTCAAGAAACTACTTCACTGAGCAGATGGAGAAAGCTCGGAGTTACCACGACTTCCTGCGCATCTTCTACGATAACGACTTGGACGATGAGACGATCGACAGTTTGGTTGCGTCCCAGTCGGGAGTCCCCAGGGGCGGCTTGAGGCGGTCCCGAACCCGCGTGGGGCTGGATGACACGATGGCTTACTCTCCGGCCCATTCCTTAAGTAAAGGTACATACCCGCGTAGCCGCCGTAGGTTTAATGATACCGTTAGTGAGGCATTGGCTCAGCTGGACCAGGCACCCGAGGACCTCAATTATCACATTCCAATGTCATGGCCGTCTAATCTGTCTTCTTCTGCGCATGCGCACCGACACATTCGAAGTCGCAGTGATAGTTCCCGTAAGCAGAGGATGTTGGAGAGACAGAGGAAGCAAAGGCTGAAACAATGGAAAAAACGGCAGAGGGAGCGGGATAAGGAGCGACGACAGAATGCGAAAAGGCAAAGAGCGAGAAAGCGCGATCGAAAGCGCAGAAAAAAGGGGAAAAAATGCAAAAATCGCGACGATTGTCGGAAGGGCAAGAAGGACGCTCCGGATCCGGTGGTAGAGCCAGATGAGCTGGATAAAACGTGGCACCGGGCCTCGGGCTTCCATTCCTCACACGGCCTGGCCAACACACAGGCAGGTGAGATAAATGTGTCTTCTACGATCACTTTCACCTGTAAGCTAGTCTCTACAACATGTCTCCCTATTAGGGAGGTTCGGGTTCAGTACTAGCTGCTGGCTTATGGTCAAATTGGATCACTCGTAGGCGTAATTATGGTTGGCGGCGAGCATCACGCTGTATTATCGGTGTAGGGTCGGACTTTGATTGCTTTATCTAAGCATTATGCCTGCACCTCCACGCCAGCCCCCAATCCCTCAAGCCACCCACCCCACACCTTCACCCCCAACCACCCTCACGCCCGACCGCTCACCCCTCTTCCAAACATCCCAACTTCATTTCCTATACCATTCTGATCTACGGGGTAGTTTCACTTACCCCTAATCGCGTGGAAGCTTCTTTTAAAAGTTACAATAAGTAATTTTCACTTCTAATCTAGACTAATGACTTGTGGATTCGTACCGCTCCTACCTCACTGCACCCAAATGCAATGAAATAAAATTCTTCCCTTGCTTCGGCGTAAATGTAATTTGGGGTGAAATGAATAATGTCAGCCGTTTCACTCCAGAAATGTATTGATCCTTACCTAAAAAGCTGTGACAACCGAGAAACCGAGAACGTTCCACGAAGAAAACTGATAAGTACTATGCACTATATTGGGTTTTGATGGTGATAGTAACTACCGTGGGCCTAATGGAAGTTTGTATTACGGTAATGAATCTGTACTGTTGATCTTCACCTGTTTGAAGAAGTGGTCGTGGATAGGCACATTTATGTCACTAGCAAATTATAGTGTGTGATATACTAACACTTCTTCACCTCGTTTATAGCCTCCTAGCTTATATGTTAATGTTTTCTTCCCGTATATAAAGATCGACGGTAGACTTATGCATGTTGTATCACTGCAGGGGCGGATCTAGGAATTTGTTAAGAGGGGGTTTGCTCTCTGAAAACTTGCGACCGGTGGGGGGGGGGGGGGGCGGGGTGCTCGGAGAAGCAGACTTCAACAGTGTGTGTTCAGGGTTCCCAAGGGGGGGGGGGGGTTGCAACCCCGTACCCACCCCCTCCCCCTATATCCGCCCCTGCACTGGTTATGCCAACTATAATAACTGCAATATGTCGTGGTAGCAATGAAATGTTGGTGTCTTACGTCGCCTTTGTGCACTAAATCGGGCCACGAAGCCCCACCGAGACAACGAAATAGGCTTGGATTAACAGGTGCTAGCGTTCGTACCCACGACCTGTTGATTTGCAGCTCAGCCCACTTACCAATTGCGCTAGGGTTTTGTGGTAGAAGGTCCTGCACCAGTTTATATACATATTACAATTCAGTCTGTTTATTGTTCAAGTCAAGCACACTTGGTGACTGATGAATGAAGCCAGGTTGGTCGGGATTTTTATTTCGATACCAAATGTCGAAGACACACATATGGCACTATGACGGGCCGCCCGTAGGCCTACATTTATTCATAAAACACATAAGGCACTATGACGGGCCGCCCGTACATTTATTCATAAAACACATAGATCTATGGCACTATGACGGGCCGCCCGTACATTTATTCATAAAACACATATGGCACTATGACGGGCCGCCCGTACATTTATTCATAAAACACATATGGCACTATGACGGGCCGCCCGTACACTTATTCATAAATTGTCGATGAAAGATTATTTATGGATATGAAAACAACAATTCTTGATATTAGTGAATCACATGCTGTATGGGGACAGAATTACTCCTGAGTAACACTTACAGAATTCTACCCTCCACGCAAGGGTGACTTTGATTTACTCGGCCACTATAGAGGGCAGCATCGCACTATTCGGAATATGGGTTAAATATGAGTTAAATATGGGTGCAGGTTTTCATACGGCAGCAGAATGACCCGACGGTAGCCAGGTGTTTCGGGACACAACCGAACTTTCTGATGTGCCGGGTGCAAGATTCCTGTGACGTCACACGAGGAGTGCCACGTGGTGGCGGAAAGACAAACGACACCTGTCCAGAGGAAGTTCTCCGTACAACCGCCCAATATTCGGCATTGATTTGGCTATTCGGTGGCGGCAATCCGTGCGCGTCCCAAATCGGCCTTATCAGCGCCCTCGGCGCCCTTGATGGATTCTACACCCGGTAGTCACCCGAGGAAACATTCACATTGTCACCACAAACATGCAGCAATTAAGTGTCCATATTGCGAAGTGTCTCTGACTATGCGTAGAGACTTGCTGAACATATACCATGCATCGATCTGCGTTTATGTGGTCTATAGTTTCAATTCGTCAAGCTTTAACTAAGTCCTCTGAGGTTCTGGCTGTGACTAAATATTAGTTCGTTGCAATTAATGACCATCGACAAATTGGCATCTGACTGATATTGATGTGGATATAATTTGGTTAGTTGAGAAGACAGTCAGTAGACCAAGTATGTGACATTTTTCTTGTAACGAGATATTTTATTGGATCGTTACTTTAGTCTGCGAATATCTAACCAATGGTGGTCGTAAGGGGCAGACTCATGCTAGGTTCGGATCTGCGTCTCTGCCCACAGGTCCAATGGGGGATGTTCGGTTCTTGTCATCTCATTACAGTAACGGAATTCCGCATGCCGCGTAGTACAATACTACGCGCTACTCAGCGTGACCGGTGCGTGGAGGGCAGAGTGTTGTTACTTGTTACGCTTGTGGTTTTCCTTTATATCAGGTGGCACCACTGTCCCAATGTGATTGCTACGGCATTACGGCACTGTACAGAAACATTCTGATAATCTCCTATCTAAATGTGGCACAACAACGTGGGCATTTCCGGTGGTCAAATGTGGAGCTGATATATATAATCCTCGATAAACATTATGTGTTCTGACCATCGAAACAATGCAATGATATGAATTCCTAATGAGTTTTTTGTCTGAATGATGACGGAATGACAAATTACCTTCTGCGGAATAGCGCGTCTCAGACATAATTAAGAACATCCCCTACACTGGACAGATAACACGGTCCTAGCACTTCTTGTCTGAAACGTTATTTGTTTGTTTTGTTCTTTTCAGATCTGAAAAAGGCATTTTCCCATCTGGAATATGTGACGCAGTGGGGATCATGCAAAGAGCCTGTACCCAAATTAATTCACATCCGAGACATTGTGAAGGACCCGACCAAGGAGTTCAGTCCGCGGTGTACCGTGGTACACAAATGCAGTCGCGAAACCGGGTGTTGCGATGCCAATTCCTCCTGCGAGCCAAAGAGTGTTGTAAACATCACTCAGGCATTTTATGTGAGTTTCCCCGTTAATTATAAACATTCGATTACCTGTGGTATTTCATGATAGCGCAAAGTCACCTGTCTCGCCGGCACCCACTGCCTAATCTCGTTGTAATCCATTACGGACTCTGGTATTAAAGATAAATAAACCGATGTGTTGCATACAGTGGTTGGCAGAAAGCGCTTATCAGACCAATATGTTTTGTGAATAATGGCGGTGCGTTTCAATTTTTGCCAATTTGTTCTTGGCCGTACTTTCTTGTTCTGTGATTTCATGAAGGCTGGGGTAAACATTTCACGTTTGTTTGAGACATATTGTTATGTTAGGTTAACTAAGAGTCCATACAAACCGAAATGTTATTTATCATTTGGAATCACCATATCATGGTCGTCATAATTGGAATGTATTTTTTTAAAGAAAAGGTAGATTTCGTTGTCGAATACTGCCGAGACTGTGTAACTGCAGTCTTTTACAACTATATTAGCCATACACGTACCACATGGCCAATACACACAACGACACATTTATATCTGGCATAAACATACCAGCGTGTTGTGTATGTGTGTACGTGATTAGACCGCTAAATGGCTATCCAAAGAAAATACGTGTATTTACTCCCATGATATCTTATTCTAGGTTCTCGATGTGATAGGTGACGGCGAATTGAAACCGAACTCTCATATAGTTCAGTACCAGACGTTTGAGAATCACACAGAGTGCGAGTGCAGGAAGAGGACCCCTCTTACAGCGTCAGTGACCTGTTGAGTTATATCACCAAACAATAATAACGCACACATATACTTGAAAGCGCCGCGGATTCCAAACTGGAAGAGTTGGTGATTTTAGTTCACACATAAATTTCACCGTTTATAGTCGCTGCGTGATATTATATACGCATAATAATTAATAATCTATATATAGTTTGGCATTTCTTAATTATTGCATATTACTATGTATCTCAATAAACGGGCCGAATCAATTACTTAGATATTTTGAATGAATACCGTAATATTAACTTCTTTCCTGTCTTTTCGCCACAGATGTCTGCCTTGTCCTAGCCTGTTTACGGTTCAACGAGACAAGCGCACGATGCAGTGTCTTTGCGTCTGCAAGTCCAATGGTCATAGAAACGGACAGTGTCGACGCATCAAGAGGGGTCAAGAAACCCTACCGGAATCTGAGTTGGTGTAAGATATCGCACATTTATTTTGGTTTCGCACATAGCATGGGCGTTTGTTATCCTTCCTTAGTCACCTAGTCACATGGACCATGATTTTATTATGATTATTATCCCTATAGTCATTTTTTTTTAATATGAAGGCGAAATAATAAGTGAAATAATAAATGAATGCATAGTTAGACGGTCTATGTTTGTTTTGTTTGACTGAGGGAGCTTCGCTCAATAAACACTGGCCCTTTGTTACACTCCCACTCTTCATGTTTACACTTGCCTTAGACCGTTCCATGTATAGAGGCTCACCCCGTGCAAATGTCTACGTTTGTGCAGGATAAAGACCCCAATATCATGTTTTTCTTCGATAAAAGCAGTGTGAAATGGTTCCCGTCGTTGGGCACCATTAAAAAGCGAAATGACTTAACCGCTTATAGCGCCCTACCAAATACCAACCAATTCCCATAGACCCCGACACTAGAATAGGAAACATCCATGAAAAGATATCCTGCATATTCTGCAGACTTTACGTAGAGAGCCCCCTCCCCACCCCCCCACCCCGCCTCTAGCTCCATCAATAAATGGCATAAGTGGCAGGCCAACTAACAGGTCATGGCTTGGCGCCCCGGGCTCCTGCAGCTGCAGACACGTTTCATCATTGTCCCAGCCGATTGCCTTGGCCCAATAAATATATATATATATATATTTGACTTATACAGATATGGACATCGCTTTTAGGATGTTAGTTTAAACATATTTTATTGGCAATTGGAAAACAGGCACACTGCCTATGTGAATTCCTAGCTTTTAGCTAACGCCTAGCTTTTAGGATGTTACCTCTCGCTTGGTTGATCCTTGCAGATGCATGAAGAGCCAGGGCTGCGGCATACCGCAATGCGATCATGGCGAGTTCAGCATTCAGAACGGGAGATGTCCAACTCCTGAGGCGGACGAGGATAACCTGAGCGCAGCCAGCGGCGGCTCCAGCTCCGCTATCAAACGCCTAGGGGACAGAGACCTCTTGTAGTCAACTCGTGGGGTGCACCCCCTCCCACCCCACCCCACCTCCCCTACTCTCGTTTCACCCAAGCTCCCTCCCTCCCTCCCTCCCTTCATGCTGACCGGCAGCCATGTAGGTAGGAGTTTACCCAGAGGGCCTGAGGCGAAACAATAGTATTATCCTGGCATTGTTTAGCGGCCTGAATACAATGGGGCATTTGTGTTGTTAATATTACGGCGTCCATGCTGACACCGAATCATGGTGCCCCCAAGACTACGACTGCAATCCGGGATTATTGTTTATATATAATCAATCGTGCATTTAATAGTCTTGAGCCTCGTCGAGAATCTTCCTTTGACTTCCTCCTACGAGATCACGAGTTGCTATAGCCGCCAAGATCACGTACTTGCGAGATCTGCTGAAAATGTGGATGTATTCCGAGTAATCACCGTGAGCCATGGATATAGATGTTTGCCTTTTATCTTGTTCATATACTTAGGTTAAGACTAGCGATGTAATGGCCTTTGTCATCTCAAGTTATGCGTATGGGCAATATTCTGCTTAAATCACGGCGACGGCTGAAAGAATCCAAGTCTACCTGTTCACTTTTTATGTTCTCCCTGGCCATGGCTATAAATAGATCAGCCCATGCATAATGCATGTGATAGAATACGGTTGTGACGGTCTTTAAATGATATTCAATCACGATTGTTGTTTCGTAACATTGGCTTAAGGGAAAGAAACCATGTCAACCAAGATGGCCGACTGCAAACATGCTAATTAACAGTGTTTGTTTTTTTAAATAATAATTACTCATACGGAAGTAAACAAGTAGTATGTGGTCAATATCTTTGTGCAACTGATATAGTCTTCCATATCAACATTAATTGTACACTAGTGAAAATATGCCCTAAATATATCAAGATATATGAACATCTTCCATATAATAACACAGGTATAGCTGAAAAAAATGGCTGATAGCTTAAGCAAATTTACCAGTCGATCACCTTGGAGAACATGTTCAATTTCCCTTGTGTAACCTGGACGAGTCTAGACTGTCTGTGTATACTTATCTTAGTGGCATACGTATCTCACTGTCAGTCTGTGCCCATATCAGACACCTACGTGTAAATGTATGGGCCCTTAGACAGGGAGTAATTAATGTGCTTCGAGAGTGCACAGCATAAGGTGGATGTGCTTTTAGTTGCATATACAGGACACAAAATAACGAGGAGTTCTCGACGTAGATAGATTGCCCGCCACTCCTATATCGGCCCCACCACCTTATTTCAACGGTGAGATATCTTGTTTCCGGTGATATCAATATAAATAAGCCAGTCGTAGACGACAAATCTGGCGGACGTGCCGGTGGGCGAGAGGCATTTAACACAATTGCGCTGAACGGCATATGTAACAATTATTTCAGACGAAGTGTAGTTTGAAAAGGAAAATACACAAGGTATCGGCATACAGTATTAAACATTCTGAACCCGTGGCAAACGCTGAACCCTGAACCCGTGGCAAACGCTCCAGCAATTTGGGAATCTCTTTTGCATTCTGATAACATTTCAGAAGACGTGTATTAGTAGAGTGAGACCTGTTGACAAATGTTGCACGTGTATAATATATTGCTAGCATTGTTCTAGATAGCGACGTTGCATCGTGAAGATAATGCGATGGTCGTGCCACACGTTTAATACTAGAACGAAATAAGCAGTGCCTGCGGTTGAAGCGGCTTGCTCGAAGTTTTTGTTTTACTAAAGTATTAGGCCTCATTCTCGTATCCCCCAAAAATTGGACACCAAGTAGTCCTATATGGTATGGCAGTTGAAACCGGGCTTTCTGCTATATCTATATAAGAGCTCATGGCTGCTTTTCACTGTGCCTAGTCCTTACTTTACTAGCTACTGTGACTTATCATGACCACTGTAGCATACTTTCTGCTCCTGTTTATTTATATTTTATATTGTACATAAGCAATGCAAATAATAAATTTTCACCGACTCAAATTTGGTTAATAATTTGTATCTAAATATATTTTTCAGCCGACTCAACGTTTGGCAAAAGTAGTGTTTAATTTTTAATGAAAAAAGAAAAACAGAAAAGAAAAATAGAAAAGCTTGAAGTGGCGGTTGATGCACCAAATAACCTCAGTGCATCAAACACCATTGCGTTTTTGCAAATTGCCATCAGTGGAAGTTTGGAGGTCACTCCGTGGCCCAGGTTGTGCCAGCGGCCATTACCGAGTGTGCTATGCTGACCTACGGAGCCCAAGCCGCCGATGTGTGGTTTCCATCCCTTTAATGCAAATGTCTGTATACAGGCTAAATATACCAAGTTTCCTTCGTAGGGGCACGTTACTCCCCGAGATGCTTGAAATATAAAAATAAATATAAAAATTCACTTTGACGAAAACAATAATCTCTGCTAAATGGGAAAAAAATATACCCCCCCCCCCCAATTAAATGGGGCGTCCCTAAATCCTCCTACTTACAACCTAGACAATTTTCTCATTACGCAATAATGAATATTCAGTGTTTTCATTATGATCTACATTTTAGAGCAAACTTGCATTTGATTTGATTGGCATTATCGTCATGTAAGAGCTTTTTCGGTGCGTTGGGGCACCGACGAATAAGGATACTGGAACCGATAAGTACACTCAATTACAATAAGTTACATAACACCGCGATACCACCGTAACAACCGGAAGTCATATTTTACCTTGTTTCATAACACGCGGTTAATTATCTCGGTCATATAGGAGACGCTAAAACAAAAACAAAACAGGAATAAGAGAAAAGTTGGGAAACGCAACAAAGTTTTATTATCCCTTTTATTATAACCCCTACTCGCAAATATTACAAATTAGTTTTGTGACGATCGATGCTGATACGAAAAGCCTTACTCCAAATCGGAAATCCCTTGTTACTGTCCAACAACTTTTAAATTATAGTCTCGAACTATGGAAGCCTTAGTCCAAATTGGAGATCCCTGGTTACTGTAACAGCTTTTTGAATTATAGTCTCGAACCATGGACACGAAAAGCCTTAGTCCAAATCGAAGATCCCTTGTTACTGTCTAACAGCTTTTAAAATTATAGTCTCGAACTATGGATACGAAAAACCTTAGTCCAAATCGGAAATGAATTGTTACTGTCCAAAAACTTATAAATTATAGTCTCGAACTATGGATACGAAAAGTCCTAGTCCAAATAGGAAATCAATTGTTACTGTCTAACAACTTTTAAATTATAGTCTCGAACTATGGATACGAAAAGTCCTAGTCCAAATAGGAAATCAATTGTTACTGTCTAACAACTTTTAAATTATAGTCTCGAACTATGGATACGAAAAGTCTTAGTCCAAATCAGAAATCCCTTGTTACTGTCTAACAACTCTAACTACAAAGAATTTCACACGGGTAGCACTGGCCTGCATATGCTCGGGCCCGGATTTTAACCCCAGACCTATTGATCTGCGGTGTAGTGCGCTGACCACTACACCATGGAGGCCCCCAACAATAGTTTGTTTCATGGATAAGACATGTATAAGAAACGATCTGTCAGATTACAGTAGGTGTTGGCCAGTGTTCGTAAAACAATAGGAGTTCCTAGCTCTACCTCGTTGAAGGAGTTTTCCATTATTACAAGATCATCGTACGATAAGACATTATTACAAAGAACTATGATGAATGATAAAGTGGGCATTCGACCTGATATCAGGCCACAGCTCTTCGTGTGGTGGCGTGGAATTACGCACATGTTTGTAAATAGCACAATGAGGTACAGGCTCCATCCCGTGGGACTTACACGGAACTGGTCCATATGAACGCCGAAACCACCCAGTGGTTCTTGATAAACAAATAGCGATGCTACTCAGGGATTATACTCTTCCAATCATGTGCTTTCAAGACATTTTTCCTTCTTCTTTTCATACATCTACCGCCTGCTTGAGAGTTTCAGATATACATTAATCAAATAATCTCGTTTTGATACATATTCAATTAATTATTCAAAGTTAATTAATCGAATGGGATATGGTGACATTAAAACATATATAACCGGTGGGGTTCAGCTAGATCATTTCCTCACATTATGACACAATGATATGTTATATATTGAGCAATCTCTTTTTCATACATATATCATCTCACATACACAGGTGAAGATTCTCTAATCACATTTGAGCAGGATTGATAAACAATACTTCTGGATAACCCGGTTATTGACAACGTTAAATCTAAATCAATTCATATATGTAGTGTTTTAGATTGATGTGATACCCAATTTAGCATTCATATGCAAAAAAGGCGGCCTAAAACACCAACATTTCTTTTTATTTTAGATTGATGTGAAAGCAAATACTGCAAACATACAAGGGTTAAGGCTAGAAGTACATCTAATAGATATCTTTCCGGCCAGTGTAGTTGCAATAATTAAATCATTGTTTATATATAACGTTAGAAATCAGTTTGTGAAGGGCGTCCCGGTAGCTGAGCATGATCGCTACGTTCTTTGCGTTGACGACATCGCCCATTGACCATAATCTACCTGTGTTATCTGTAAGCTGATCCACGAGATTTGTCCTCAGCGAGGTCATCAACCCATGTGACAGCCTAAAAGACTCATCCATTGTTCGAGCTGATGGAAAAAGACGAGCGTTCCAGAGCGTGAAGACACCGGTATCCGCTGGGTACAAGTCGACGGCACGCTTCTTTCCGTAGGTGACACAGACATCAGACAAGGGTTTGCCCAGGAATCTTATAGACTGGAGACCCTCTACCGAGTCCGCATTCTGCTTGGGATTGTCGCGGACATCCATGAAGATGGTGACGTAATGATGGCCCCCCTCTGGACAGTTCACCGGGATGGTGTGCATAAAGGTGTTATCCGGTAGGGAGAATCCGGATGGTGCTGATGTGACGTCCCCAAGCGGCAGCTGGCTGCTGGTGTAGCTGCAGTTACTGACGATACAGTTTGCTCCCAGAGTCAATGGAACGGTGAAACGTGAATATTCAACGACAGCGGTGGTCGAAGACGTCGACTGCGGCGAGAGAACGCTGTGCATGACGCAGGCCTTCAGAGCCCCATCACGGGACACCCCCTTGCTGTTGATAGCCTCCCCGCCTTCATCACAGAACACGCTGAAGACCGTCTTTGTCAGTCCCAGCTCAGCGGCTAAAGCCTCGTCCCGGCAGCAGTGGTCGATGTACTCACGGAATGTACCCAGGTGGTAGAACCTGGACGCCGGCAGAGCGATCACGTTGAGCGGCGACTGGTGGAGCAGGTGAAAGACCTTCTGTCGCATGGCCACGAGACCGGGTTCCACCGTCGAGACGTGCTGAACCTCGCGTGTATATTCCATGGTCGCGCGGGGACCTAACGGCTGAAGGAAATCCGAATAACTCTGGATCTCGCACTCTATGGGAGCTTCGCGCTCGTAGAAGTCGCGCAGTTTTGCGGCGACCTCGTGGTCGAAGTAAAACAAGCTGTCCGTGTAGACGATTTCTTCTTCCTCCGCTGCTGCTTCCGAATCCTGCGGGTGGCGCGTCCCCAGGCAACCCTTTAAAACCGCGCCACATTGGCGCATCCTCTCCGCCGTCGGCTTCTGGAGAACCTGCAAACACGGGCGCAGCTGGGCCAGTTTGTCCGTGTCGCCCGAGGCATTGTCCAAGACGTAGACTCCGTGACCGCTCCCGATTTCCAGACTCGATGGGTGAGCGATGGCCGTGAACCCAGGCATCCTGAAAGTCCAATCCACCTGCTCTTCCCCCTCCTCCTTCTCCTCCTTGTCAAGACAGTATACCTCAATAGTGTCAGATGCTGGTAAGAAAAACCCTGGCTTCATTCTCTGGATGAATGGGATGTAACTCGCCAGCTTGAGATCCAGAACCTGCCACATTGGATCTCCGAGCGGCAAGGCCATGAAGAGCTTCCCCAGGACGCTAGCACTGGGCATCCGCTGGCTCTGCCCACCAGCATTGATCAACATCACTCGCAGGGACTCCAGTCGGCTGCCATATCTCTCTTTTAACTTTGTGGCCATGTACATGGTAGCTGTACCACAACCTGCAGGCAAATCATATTAGAAACAGGTAAGATGATAAGATGGGCCAAATTTTTATAGACTGATCAATTAGGTTTAGTCAAGATTTTGGTGGCTGCTACCATATTGATATTAAGTTAAGCCAGCAAGATACAAAAGTTACTGATACCTCAGATATTATTTTTAACAATCATGTACATTATGAAAGTTAAAGATGAAATAAGCTTAGTTATATTATACATTTTAAGAAATAACATAATTATATACCTGCTTTTACCCCAGGAGGGTCAAAGTATACTAAGTAGTCCACATCCAGGGGGAGTTCACTGCGTTCAAGTTTCCCCTGTACTTGGGCATTGAAAGCTTCTGCCTGAGCTTCATCAGAGGCCGTTAATACCACAACATCCCAAAAGAGAAATGGAAACTTCTCCCTTGACTTCCCTGTCGAAAGAAAATTTATATTTAAGAAAAAGTATGTAAGGCTTTATTAAATATTAAATATACATATATAATGGTCCCTGCATTATACAGTCTTTTCATTATAGGACTCCCTCCGTTATATAGGTTTTTTACACTATGCATGAAAGACTTTTAATGAGAAAATCCTTTTAAGATACCACTCCCTCGCTAATGTGACTTCCTCACTGATATTTAATTAGGCTTATTATATAATGTATGACTGGTACATAAGAGTTGAATCTCCTTATTTGGCATTATTAATCCAGTAAGCAAATCATTGTGGCTATCACGAATTGCAGTCCTGAGACTGGACCTATATCCAAGTCAATTGGAGGGCCATATGCATATTGTACAGTGGAGGGTAGAGGTGTAGTATTTCTGGTCCCAGGCCCAAATGGACGCCGGTTCTACCCTAGAAAGTTCTAGGCGGGTTTCGAACCGGCGACCTTTCGCATCCCGAGCGAACACCTTACACGTTGGGCCAAAGGGAAATTCCCATTTGGCTCGAGGCGCTTGGTGTGTTTTATCCACCCGGCCTGGGCCGAGATATCACACTCCACCCTTTCCCCAATGGACTGCGACCTCGCAGTAACCGCCACCATGCGCCACGCCGTAACCTGGACGCTGGCCTTATCATGTGGCTCCAGGTGGCTCCAACAACCCAGGATCGTCTCCATCGGCACCAAATGCAGTATTTCTTGTCCCAGGCCCGAATGGCTGCCGAAAGTTGTCTACCCGCAGAACTTTCTGGGGGTTTCGAACCGGGACCCTTCGCATCCCGAGCGAACACCTTACACGTTAGGCCAAAGGGAAATTCCCATTTGGCCCGAGGGGCTTGGTGTGTTTTATCCACCGGGCCTAGGCCGAGATATCACAAGGGCAGGGGAGGCTGACACTGAGGTTGGGTGTCAAAATGGATTAATTGGCATTCTTTGATAACAACAGCTCAATCTAAAAAAGACGATCCGAGGATTCTATGATGCAATATTTTCATAGTCATGCCTTTCTGGGATCCGATGATTCCAATTCAAAGCTCTCCCCCCAACCATCTCCTCCCCCCAACCATATTAAGGGGTGAGGGGAGACCATACGGCCGTTCTGGTAGTAGGGCCGTTCTGTCTATAGACCGTCTCAGTCCTTTACTGGCTGTTTCACTTCCAGTTTCTACTGACTGTGTTTGTTTGTAGATTGTCATAAAAATTTACCTCGGATTTCTTGGTACTGTGCAAATAAGCTAGACATATAATCTGGAATTTTCTCCATATTCCCTGACCATGTGACCCGTACGATGAGTCCTTATGGTTATACAACTGTCCGGTTGTATATTATATTAATCCTGATTCGTTTCCTTGTGTCATACACCGGACCTGTACACAAGTGACCGGTGTTTGTTGACGCCACGTGAAACGTAAAAGAATGTTGTCTAACCGTCTTAACGTATTTAACTAATTACCGCATAGTTTCCTAGTTCACCAAACACATTTTTTCATGATATATATTGCGAATCTTGTAAATATAAGTTGTGATACTCCATTAAGTATCTGACGTATTAGCAGGACTGTGTGCAGTCTTTGGCAAAGCGCCAGTATAAGTGAACATTCTGGGTCAACCAGTGAGCTAGGGAAGAGTGGCAGATATATTAGGACCGGGTAATAATATATGCAAATTGTCTTTCATATAACAATAAATAATACTAATGTATTTATACCGGTGTCTTCGTTGACTGCCTTTCTGTGCCTTGTTAGAGTAACCTGCCGGATATTGTTTATTTTTGAGGAAAAAAAAATATCCTGAAACATTTGTTCTCGCTCGAGGCTCTTCCATCTTTCAGTTAAGGCCATTGCACGCGCTGTGGCAGGGGTTGCATTTTCCAACGGGATGCATTATCCCTAATCACACCGGTCGCGATAGTTCTTTCTAGTGTCTGAAACTATCATACAGTTGTTTCTAGTGTTTGCAGCGCCTATAAACTCACAACGTTTCAGGACTATCACTGCCAATCGTTACCCGGCTATATAATGGGTACTAATTATGATTATTAAGCACTGAACTCTTAGATATCAAAGAAAGAAAACTACAGACCTTTGTGGACGGTCAAGGTTTTTTATTTATTAAACAATAAATACATCATCATGCCCTTGTCAATAAACAGTGAAGATTTGTTACTTAATTCTCTTAGTCGTAATGTGTTCCTTTCGATTAGGATTTGCCAATAAATATTTTCTGTTTCTGTTGCAGCTTGTTCTCGGACCATGTAGCACCCAGGACCTGATTCAATGGTCAATGAAAATTAAACCGTGTATAAAATATATAAATGTGCCTATTTTACATACAGGCAGCTTTGCTGACGGTCACTGACGCCTTGTTTCAGCCAGTGCCCAGATTTATCGAGACAATCTCCATTGAAGAGACCATTTCTTATCCCAACCATTCCAAGGTGTAATATATGTAGGTATTCTACGGCTTGGCATACCACACTCATGTATCTGACGCTCACTCCACATCAAAGCACAGTTACACTGCATTTCGGAACTGCAACCAGTGGTTTCCACAAAACCATTACAATACAAATGTTCACCTCCCCCCCCCCACCCCCCACCACCCCAAGCAATCACCATAAGTAACAATCGAATCAGCACGACATCCTGTCTTTTGATACGCGATACGAATCGTTCACATGTCTGTGTGCTGGTAAAATAGGACTTCAGAACTCTACCATACATTTAGCTTGCTCTTTCTCCAAGTATGCTCGTTTTTGACATTATTGGTTCATTTAAGCCCGGACTCGATAATTACATCTATCTAGTGATATATACTTAACAAATCATATGTCAGCTCACCATAGAGTGAGTGAAACTATATCTAATTAAATGAAAGGGTCAAGCGGATAGAATGGCGCGAATTAGATTTAACCACGACGGTTACGTCATCATTGAGCGGGTGGATTTAGAAAGAGGTTCGGGTGAAACCGAAGACCCTCGGAACTATCATCGCGACACAGCTTGCCAACACGTTCTGAGGCCAGGAGTCTGCAGAAAAACAAATTTACACATATAATATAAGGCAATGGAAAATAATAGCTTTTGTTGCAAACAGACAGAAAAAGAACTTGTTGAAATGAAAGAAGATTTTTTTTGCAGAATAATTAAATGCATCTATTAAGATAAAGCGACACAAGTACATATTGCCAGAGACACCGTCAAACAGTGCGGAACATTTAATAAGGAAATGGGAGGCATTCCGCCCAGATATCTCACCTTTCTCGGGCCAAGACGACTGATAGTCCCACCAGCTTGGAGAGCTCGTCTGCAGTAGCCGATCCGTGCTGGCGCACCTAAATAACAGACAAGTCATGGAATCAAATGAAATGTTGGGGTTTTAGGTCACTTTTGCGAACATAAAGGCCAAATTGGGTTGACTCAAACTTGTCAAGACGCATCTGTAGCTCAGCCTGTATGCCAACGGAGCTAGGACGCCTTCCTCAGACAGATTTGATAAGAATCTTGAGCTGCGGAGCGAGATTGAATTAAAGGGAGCCGCTTTACCGATTCATCTAATACAAAGTGTCCTCCAAACTACTGAAGTTTTCGTCCTGTCTGTAGGTCACAATAAACTTTAGTGACCCCCAGCCTCGATTTCGCCGCTTAACTTTTTGGAGTTGTGTTCGCGATTGACTAATCTTTATTACTCTAATAATATTCAAACCGGAAATGACGCCTATTGCGGGAGCAAAACAAGAGTGCTTGATCATCGCAAATATACATAGCTGCGATTCTAACTCCAATCTTTTTTTTACGGAGACAATCAGTGCAAGACATACATCAATTGGTTTGGATGTTAGTCTTCCATGAAAAACAAAGATCATGGTATACTGAGCGACTTGCAACTGCCGCAATTCATCCGCAAGTCGCTTCGTTTCCCCCTGGCCCTGGGCAAGCACCTCTACTTTAATCTAGGGATGTTATAAAGTTTTGTGGGGTGGGTTCAAATATTGATTGCGATAAATAAATATACAACACGACAATCCCGTGTAATTCTGCCATTGTCAGACATTTTGCCAGGTCCCGATTTGTTTTGATCTCGAAAACCGACAACCTCCTCAAACTGCCGTAACCGCATGTATGGCTCTGTCCCAAGCACATTCTGTTTATAGACGTTCCACAGTACATTCGCAGGCAACGGTTGTCCTACCACTTCCTCGGTGTCCTTTATGGCTTGTGACTCGCTATGTGATAGCAACTGCAAAACTTTGACTCCGCTATCGAACACACGAAACCTGCAAAATATACGTATATTGCTACCATTATAACCTTCATTTGTGTTTTAAAATATACCTTGAAAAAGATTATGCACTACACATATAGTGCACTACACTTAAAGGCTGTGTAATAGAACACATTTCTCTGTACCGGTGTCACACGTGATACATACATTTAGCAACTCGGTTGAATAAATGGTATATAAAAACAACTATATATAAATTAAAGCAATTGACACAGGATGATGCTTCGTTCTAATTTAAAAATGATCTTAAATCATTCAAATTAAAAAAATGATCCATATCATTCGGATAATTATTATCATAGATAATACCGTAATACTATATTTCACATTCTATTTTGCTACGCGTAGGTAGACCCAACGGGTGGTTATAAATTATCAATACAGATTTATTGAGATATATTCCTCCAGTTAGAGGTTTGATGGCCTGGCCATTATACCGGTATAGTTTTTTTTCATCCATGGACGAACAGTATAGGTTAAACACAAAGAAATAACTTACCTGACCGGCAAATTTAAGGTCTCCATTAGCTTGCACGCATTTATTAAATCCTCTGGAGACAATAACTGCAAAAAATCGATCACTCGTTTTGTAATTATCACTATGACATTTTTCATACTCACGTCTTATCAAGAAGCTCCAACACTAAACAATATATCATACAGAAGTAAAAACTAAACTCACATGAGGTCAGTTTAAGTCATGAACGCCATGGCGAAGTCATGGAATCACCTTATACTAACATTAAACGATGTGTAAATGAATTAAAAGCCAACTCCATTGTCAAAAACTTGTATTTACAGTAACCAAGGGTGCGTTAAGGTGATGGGAGTTGTTCGGTCGCCGTAGTGGCCATGAAGGTTCAAAGATTGCTTACCTCCATTCCCCGCGCCCGGTTTACCCGACAGTATACATCAGTGAGAGTCATGATGCCTCCGCACTCCTGCAAACAGGCGTCAAAACAGGCGTCAAAACAGGTGCCAAAACAGGTGTCAACTAGCCCCACAGAGCACATATTTAAAACAGGTACGAAATATCACAATATCAAAATGTGCCCAACGTTCACCCAAATATTTACTTTTCGGTGTATAATGTAACAGAAATATAGAAAAGAACATTCTAGCAAATCTAAAATTACGGTATTCTAGAAAAAGACAGTTCTCATTTCACGTTCTATTTCATTAAGTTGGTTAGGCTACGTGGTCTAAGTTGTGAAGCAATATCGCGAGCATTTTATTAGGTTGGTAGATATCCATAATATGTCATACGACCACAATGATAAGGAGCAAGCTAGAAATTCGTCCTATATCATGCTTTACGCTTTCCACAGCAGGATGTGGTATTTTAACACCGAAAAAAACCTTTGCAAAGCCTGGGACGCAAACTAGGCCACGGGGTGACCTCAATTTCATTAATAGATAAGAGTTTTCAGAACACTTTTAAGTATATTGGCTGCTGCGCCATCGTTTGCAGAGTACCTTTAGAGGGTTCTGCATGACATCCGACATCTGTTTGGCCAGTTCCCTGTAGTACTTGCTGCCCGTGCCATGTGTCTCCCGTGTTACAGGGTCGGCGATACCAAGACTCAGCAGATACGATTTGAACTTGATCGTCTACATACGGAAGAAATATAATTACGGCGAGATCACGAAGGCCGTCATATGTACAAGCGATCACCGCAATACTGACACAGGCAATACGCCTAACACGAGAACGTAATGTTTTGCGGATGTCACGGGATCTAAATGGCAACGCATGACAGTCAATGGTTAAAGCGAGGGTAAAACGAAGATGTCACCGGATAATGAAAATAATTTTGATATATTTCTTTTGAACAAATAGTGGTCGTTGTGGTCGACACAAAGTGAGATTACTTTAGTAGTCATCAAGAAGATGTTTTAATTTACATTTAAATCGGATCATGCTATATATATATACCTATATTATATCTGGGTGAACTTCATGTTACATACCTCGTCTTCCGTTATGTCTCCTTGCTTATCTTTAATTCGCTGAGATATAGTCTTCGACAAGTTCACCATTTCTTTTGCCTTTTAAAACAAGCAACAATAAATCAATATGAAGAACATCAGATCATGTACTGGACCAAAGCAAGGAGAATTACCATAATTCCATGTCGACTGGCAAACTTTATGCCATCGCACGCTAGGCTAAATTTGCGTACTTAATCCGATTCTCTGTCATGCACTACCGAAGATATAGTTTTGCCTAAAACACATATTCGCAAAGCAGACGTGTACAGAAGCGATATTCTATTATGGCGGGGAAAATTGAAAAGTGAGATAGGAAAATTTGCGTGCTTTCGTACCAAGGCTCACATGCCCAGGATGTTTACTGATATAGAATGAGCAACTACAAACTCATGCCTATACTAGAGACAACCTGAGTCCATACGTAGTTTTTTGTCGAGTACAACAGTGGCAACTACCGGGCCATGTATAAATGTTTGGGCACCCGCTAATGGACACACGTAGAAAAATAATCAATCTAAAGTGTTTTACCTTGACCATAAGTTTACTGAGGTCTTCAAAGGCCTGAGATATATGTTCGTCTGTCTGTCTGTGTTTTTGTTGCCTATGTTTCTCGATGCCTCCAATTCCAGATCTGAACTGACGGTTCTTCAAAGAAAGGTGACAGGAAATTTCTACAAAGTAATTCACAAATGCATATAAGAGTTACTACCAATTACCTCAACTGACAGGTATATAATTGAAGATAAACATCTATCATAACAACAATATTGTTTATGTAAATACATATATATGTATATTGTATATTATTCTGCATGTACCTGAGCTGGGTCGGACCCGGCCGTAGGTACACCCCCAGTGGTGACTCCAGTCACAATCTCCCATTTCTTCTGCGCGAGTTCATTTGCTAGACTTCGATAGAACTGTAATAAAAAAATGCTATTCCTTATCGTTTTTAAAGAAGGGACATATCAATAGCAGGTTTGTGAGAGGTGATCAGAACGACATTTTGAAATTCGGTGACACTCCTCGGATAAGGTCAGCCTGAGCGTGTAACGTCTCAAATGTTCTGAGCATGCAAGGAACAGTAAAGCAGCGGGGACATGAGCACGCTACTGCTTATATCCATAACATGTCATATGATGTAGGGTATGCATCAATTTTATAGAACAAAAACGATGGCACTTAATTAAGATATATTGTTGTTTAATAGAAACATTAAACAAGATTATAGTATGCCCCTGCGGCTTTCTCATGTAATAGGAATTGAAACGACCAAATACATGTTCATACATTAGTTATTTGCAGCTTCCATGCAAGTTCTTTTGATAAATGTTCTTCTTCACTTCCATATTATAATAGCCAGGTACATTCGCAATGTAACATTGCATTGGTTTATGGGTACAGGTTATGTTACACTGTTCCGTCCTGTACTACAGGTATATATATCACTGCTTTGTCAGGCACACGTGAATATATCGGTACATTCAGTTGCTCCACCCGCATTTATCTCCATATAATGCATATTTTGTACCTCTTTGTGTCCCCCATCTTTGAATGATAATCTGATGTAAGTATAAGAACTGCTTTGGAAGGGACCGCTTAAACGGTTGGCCGGTACGGGACTCAGGTGTAGGACAATCTTGCAGCTGCAATAAAGAAAACCAACAGTTCTTAAATTCCAACTTGATTTTCTTCTATTATTCTGTTGCTTTTCAGATCAGTTAACGCTCTCACCCAGAGGATATCATCAAGTTGTGCAGAAATAGTTATACACTGATTAGGAAGCGAGAGATTGTTTAACAATTTTGATCACCAGTGTTTAAGTATCTTCTGCTAGAAATATGAATTCAATATCTTGTATATTTTTTTTTATTTTTTTTTTATAAGGATTTTATTCACCAAAACATATAAAATCAGTTGACAGAGGTTCGAATTAAAACATGATCGTGCTTATAAAACGAAGAATACTTCCAACATCGGTCCAATTTAACAAAATATACACATTATCTTGTATATACTGTTTGCCAACATTATATGCCTAGATATTTGTACATAAATAATCCTATCCTGAGAAACAGTCCTTATAAAGGCTGGCAAAGTAAAAGGGTAAAAGTTAAAAACGTTCTGTGTAATAGCAGACTTCCCTATACATATATTAATGAGCAGATCTCATCTATTCAATAATGAAAGATCATAGCAATAATACAAATAAAATATATGAATATAAGTACTAATCCATAGCTTTCCAAATGATAAAAATTGTGCCTAAATCTATACCTTGCATATTTCTATTCATACATTCACCTTTTGGTTCTGGACCCAGCCTGTTCATCAGCACGAACAACACTTGAGAGTTCCAAGGAAATTTTGCACTTCTGAAACAAGTTTATCTTTTGTATACACTTGAAACAAAAACAAACTTAGGAGACGAATACATAATCATATATGTATTTGAACTAAAATATGTGGTAATGAAACACTGGTATATAATATAGGTACATATCAAAGTCTACTTTTAGCATTGAAATATTGATATGTATCATACAAATTGATGTTTATTCAAGTATATTTTAACTATTGCATAAATTAATCATTCCCATTGATACTACACATTTAAAATAGTGGTAATTACATACCTGATCTTTGTGATCGGTCCATATCAAGCGATGAGAAGTTAACACTGCCAAACCATGGTCAAAGGAGGTCTGAAAAAGTAAATTGAACTATTTTTTTTTTAAATGTGAAAGAATAGTGTTAGAGGCATCATTCATTAAATGTCATATATGCATGCACTATTGGTCTTGCCATTTATAATGTCAAACTTTTAAAATTAAAAAGTACACACCGTAACTAAGGAAAGATGGGAGACTGGTAATCTCCTTCATAAAATAGGAATGGTTTAAATATTGCCTCTTTGAACATGTTGAATATTGCCAATGTACTATTCTTAAAGTAAACAATATATCTGTACAGTAGTCTGGTCAACTTTATTTAGTGATGCTTGGTTGCTTAGTTACATAATACCTATATCGTCGCAAATTAAATGTTTCTATTTTTGTACCATGGGTCTGGTGCCTACAGTTGGAAATAAACATTATTATTATTATAATACCTATGTATAAATAAAGTACTGTTTTTTTCTAAATGGTATCTCCTGTAAGAAAGCGTGGCATCAACATTCTGCTATTGCCCCCCCCCCCCACCCCCCACCCCTACCCCAACCCTGCCAACTTTTTGTCTTGTAACATGTAAATCCAGTAAAGAATTTGTCCAATATAAATGGTGTGGGTCTGAACAGCCAGCACATCTGTCCATCTGCCCCTCTGGCTATGCTAGGGCATGGCAGATCATCTAATGACAATTGCTGAATTGATATAAGAGTGCCTTGTACTAGTACTATAGTTAGTAGTATGCCTGCAACATATGTTTGCTGTGACCATGTCATTCTATAGCCAGTGCAGAGTAATCAAGTTATATGTAGTGGTCAAGTACAAATGTAACTTTGGTATCATTAAATCCATGACAGCCATCCCATAAACCCCATCCCATAGGGGTGGGGAGGGCCCCACAGCATATACACAGCATGTTCTGTATACACTGTAGGGGTCCCCTACCCTACCTTCCTCCCCCTCTACTAATTTACTGTGCCTGTACCATGAGTACCATGAGTACCTGTGATGAAACTTGCCCAGTCTTGCTTACTCACGTCAGTGATTTGCAAAATATGCCAAATGATCACAGCAATTTGCAAAAAATATTTTATGGGCAAAAACATCACTCCATAGTAGCCCTGTCATAGGGTCCACCGCTGCTGGGCTGACCACCCTGTGGCCGATGGGCCATGTTACAGGGCTAACTCTAGTACTGTAAGCCAGCCGCTGTGTCTACTGCCAACAGCAGTTCTGCGACTGTACCCATATCGTTGCAGACTGCATCAGGGTCTTAGCCAGAATTTTTTTTGCCAGCCAACATTGTAGCTGGTAGAAGAAAGTGTTCATATGAAGCTGTGAGCGTCATCATGGGGCGGATCTAGGAATTTGCCAAGGGGGGGGGGGGGGGGGGGTTGCTCTCTGAAGACTTGTGACTGGTGGGGTGGGGTGGCTTAGAGAACCCGACTTTAACAGTGTATGTTCAGTTTCCCAAGCGGGAGGGTTGCTCTCTGACCACTTGGGACTTTAGCATGTATGTTAACATATATGTTGTATGTTCTGGTTCCCAATGGGGGGGTTGCAACCCCACCCCTAGATCCGCCCCTGGTCATGTTTAGCTTCTAAACCTCCTGACCAAAAGACCATTATTTGGGCGGGTAAACAGCGCCTGAGTGCCCGCCAAAATAAAAATCTACCCGCTAAAATTAAAACTGCCCACCTATCCGGTGGGCAGGCAGGTCTCTGGCTAATACCCTGGACTGCATTACATTTATGGAACTAGGCTAACTCCATAGGCACAGTTAATCAGTATTACTAGAACGGTGATATGGTCTCCCCACCCCTTTGTAGACCCCTTAGTTTTTTGGTTGAGTTGTTATCCAGGAATGCCAATTAATCCATTTTCATACCCAACCCCAGTGTGAGCTTTCCTGCCTCTAGTCCTGTAGTACAGCCCACCAGCTGCAGGTCAGACCTGCGGCCATAGATGGCTGAGCTTGGTCTACCCTGGGGAGGTCTGGGGGTGGCGACTAAGATTTCTGGACTAGAGTCCAGTGATATTTTGGAGGCTTGAGGCATTCAATATTGGTACATAACTATTTTTAAATGTATCCTGGACATGAATACGTGACATATATATGGCGTCTTTATCACATTTTTGTGCAATCCAGAAATCTTTGTCACAATCCCCTGTTCTCGGATGGCAGGCCAAGCTCAGCCATTTATGCCTAATCATGGGCAATGTTTCAGCGCTACTCCAACCTCTACTGGCACTGCATAGTATGCACATGGCTGGCCAATCAACCTGGCTTTCAGCTTTAGACACCCCTCCCCCCCCCCACCACCATAAACTGCCAGCCCACCCACCCAAAGGCCGAACCAATACATGGTTGTCCTTGTAGTACAGCCGTCCTATCCATACAGCATTCCCCGTGTTAGTTCCATCGAAACCGCTCTGCCCGCTCCGCCAACATGCCTTGTTTGGCGGAGCGGGTGGAGCCACTAGGTGGAGATGGAACTAAGCTTAACCCTGTGTGACTTTGGCGCAAGTGCCCCCAGGCAAGCCCGCTTCTCGAGCGGGCTTACCTGGGGGCACTTGCGCCAACGTGTGACTGTGACTCAGTGTGAGTGTGGCTTGTTTGTCTATGTATTTGGCTTTAGAGTTTTGTCGTTATACCTTATCTTCTCCATCATAAAGTCGTACACTACTTTGTTGGGTGGCCTGTCGCTCATTTGCCGATAAGACACCATCGGACCAAGTAAACCGGTCCATGATAAATATTAAATTGTCCACTGATACTCCTTCGTCGCTGTCAATGGCCAACACCGGTGGAATAAAAACAAGTCAGAGCCACCTGCCGGACGAAGACAAAATGTATAGCGATGAACTCGTTTCATGCGCCGCGGTTCGAGCCCCAGTGGTATGGGCCGCCGTGAGCGCCGAAAGTACCTAGCTGATGTGTGGAGGTGCGCAACTTCAGATAATGCAAAAAATAGATAATCATGCAGTTTATTACCACTAAGTGGCAGAAATCCTGGCTACCGTCAAATGAATAAATGTGGGCGCGAATATACTCACTTTATCGTCATTCTGTGATATCTCGGCAGATTCATCGCCCTCCATCAATAACATGTCGATTCATCGCCCTCCATCAATTACATGTCGATTCATCGCCCGTTTATCATTGTCGTGTCGATTCATCTCGCATCCAACCTTTACATGGCAATCTATCGCTCGTCCTTTGATCCAAAGTGGTTCACAGAAAAAATTAAGACATCCTTTTGGTGTAATGCGCTAGGTGTTCGCCCTGGATGCGAAGGGTCGCCGGTTTGAATCCCGCCGCCGGGTCGGGTAGTGAACTTTCGGCGCCCATTCGGGCCTGGGCCTGGGACCAGAAATATACAATCCAGATATGACTATATACCGCTTGACTACCTCAAATGAAACACAATATATTTAACTTCCTGAACTCGGACCAAAAACCACAACGCGCGTACGTGTCACGTACGTCTGTTAACCCGGCCAAAACGTCATAGTGACCAAAATGTCATACCTTGGTAGAATGAAATATACCGTTTAAAGTTTAATTTTAACCATCCCGGTTATCGCTCACACAACCCTGCGTGACGTTTTTGAAGGAGACAGGGCGGGGCAACTCGGCGCTAAAGGATTGATTGATTGACAATTAGAGACCTCTTGGAGGCCGAAATTTGCAAATTAAGGCACAGGAAAATAAGGAAATCTAAGGTTTCTTAGAATAGAAGGTTCCAAGGGATGGACCCGGAGGGAGGGGGGGGGGGGGCGATACCCATATTCCATATACCTAAAACTGAAGGGTTACTGCCTCATATATTCATAGCCCCCGTCAACAGACACTGCGATCGAGGCACAATGTGAAACTGTACATTTGCTCCTAGATGGCTCAGACCATGTGATCTGACGTTTTCGTCACTATGATGTTCGCCATCATACACAACTTTAAAAGTAGCCCAGCTATAGCTATAGTAAAACCTCCCTGTCCGACCACCTCCGTAACCCGATCGCCTCCCTAACTCGATCGACTTTTTACAGTCGCCGCTATCGGCCTTTGTCTTATGAGAGTCGATCGATCATTCTGGTCCCAATTAAAGCCCCATTTCATATTCCCTAAGTCGATCGGTTGTCGGCTGGATTAGTGTCACCGGCTGATTGCAATTAGTAGAATACACAACACACACTCAAGCGATAACGATTGTGGACTGGATATAGCCCCCTTGAAATGTGTGAAACATGTTTGCATGTTGTTACAGGTTGTCATTGTATATTACATTGTAGCTTTGATAATCTTGATCACCAAATTCGATACATTTAGAATACATACAATCGGGCGAAACCCCCTGAGAACGGCGTGAGCTTTGATAATCTTGATCACAAAACTCTCTCTTGTCATAACACACACATATGCACGTAAGATACAAATAGCGGCTATATATAATTAAGGTAACGATATATTGGTTTTATGAATCATTATCTCCGAGCACTGTGAAGTGCTTGTTCCTGCCACGAAAAACCACTTCACGTCTTCAGCCGTTAGACCAGGGAATCAGTAAAGCAATTATGTTTCGATTAAGAATTATTCTGCAAAACTGAATACTTGTATATTTGAATATCAGACGTTCCAAATAAACAATTCCCATTTTGAAAACTTTTTCCGTTTGTTTATTGCCAAAACAAAAGTGTTCATATAAAATTGTGAGCAGTAAGATTAACTTCTAAACCTCCTGACCAAAAGGCCCTTTTTAGGCGGGTAAATTAACAGCACCTGCATGAGTACGTATGTTAGAACCCAAAACGTCATAGTGACCAAAACGTCATACCTTGGTAGAATGAAATATACAGTTTAAAGTTTAATTTCAACCATCCCGGTTATCGCTCACACAACCCTGCGTGGCGTTTCTGAAGGAGACAGGGCGGGGCCACTCGGGGCTAAAGGTTTGATTGATTGACAATTAGAGACCTCTTGGAGGCCGAAATTTGCGAATTAAGGCGCAGGAAAATAAGGAAATCTAAGGTTTTTTGGAATAGAAGGTTCCAAGGGATGAACTCGGAGGGAGGGGGTGGGGGCGCTACCCATATTCCATCTTTTATGAAAGCACTTAAATATATTTGAAACTGAAGAGTTACTGCCTCATACATTCATAGCCCCCGTCAACAGACACTGCGATCGAGGCACAGTGTGAAACTGTACCTTTACTCCTAGATGGCTCAGACCGTGTGATCTGACGTTTTCGTCACTATGACGTTTTGGGCCCTAACATACGTACACGCCAAACTGAAAATCTGTCGATCATAATTAAAACTGCCCGCCCCCGAATCTCTGGCCAGGCTAATTATAATACCCATGCTCACGACGTACTATATATATATTATTTATTTTAAGTTTTTCAGCGTGAAACTCAACTAAACCAAAGTAATATAGGCCTATAAGCTATAATATATTAAGCGGCGCCAAACCAATAAATAAAATGGTCGCCAGTGTATAGTTTGCATATTGTACGTTTTTCCTATAGCTGGCAACTTCATTGCAATCTACTATTGGTTGATTCCTGTAAAATTATTTGAAAACAAAAATTCCCCGTGTGCCTCAAATATTTTCGTGGCACATATTTAGCCACCATTTCATTTTGCACGGATTTTAACCCCGATCAGTGTGCTTTTATTGAAATATAAAAAAAATAATTCTACCCACATCTTCTCTCCATAACTTCACACAGTTGAGGATCTTGTCGATATTTAATAAACGTGTCATTACTTTCTGTATTCAAATATTGGTGTCTCAAATATATAGGAAAATTACAACCATATCTTTTTATTGCATGCGTACGAATAACTTTGGGACACAAATTCACTGCAAATTCAGAAGAACAAATCGATAGAAATGTGTCACTGGCAGTGATTAAACGGCGTGCGAAACGAGTTTAACCCTGCAGTCGCGCTCTACCACTTCCGCTGTCACTCACGGTTCCTCACGTAGACTACGGCTCTTCAAAATGTTTTCTCGTGCCGCTCCCTTGGCCCGCGTTTGTGCTAATGTGGGGAGATGTAGCGCTCCAGGTAAGCTCCAAGCTTCATGTTTGTCATTTGCCAAGAAATGTTCCGGTCAAACGGTTAAATGTTGACCATTGTCTGCTGTTCTTTCGACCACCCGACCTTGCCTGACCTTCCATGTGCCCGACACTGGCACTGCCACTGTGATTTCCCGGTGTTTGATGTACACCTCGGTACATAAACGTCAATGAACCATTAAATTGTTAATTAATAAGAAGTCTGCTTAAGCAAACCATTGATGTTATGTCACAATTAGAACTTAAACATGAAAGAGGCTTATTGTCTGTTGTCAGTGACACTGAGTGACACTGACAGTGTTCAGGTGTTGATGTTTGGTTATCAATATCACTACTACACTAGTCCCGTTACGTGCCAGTTTTAACAGGCGTCCAGTCGTACCTCCCTCCTTGCCTGACAACAGTCACGTCTCCTTACGTTGGTTGGCCCTGTTGGACGCATTCTCACGACAGGGAAATATTTGTTATTTATGGAGAGGAGTGTTTGGCTAATGCATTTCAGAGCTTGAATGGCAGTAAAACTATTTGCATCAAAGAATATCAAATTTCTGCTTGTAAATGAAGTATTTCGTCTAAAACTTTGGGTACCTTTGTAAATCCCTGCCGCCATGTTCTGTGCCCAATAACCAAATACTGAAAATTTGAGAAGCCGCCTCCCATGTTAAACTGAAGCGAAAAAATGCCACCAATCACGGAATATAGACCTTAGGTTATTTACTGTATTGTCATCTGCTTCCAAACATGAAGTGTATACAATCCCAAAAAAATTTCTTTGCATTTTAAATCAAGGTATTCGGATTCGTATAGCCTTACAGGGCCACAAGCTACCCCACTAGACTAGCACTAAAATATCAGTGTTTTCTCGGCTCAAAAAAAGTCGGTAACAAATTATTTTTTGGTATTTAGCATATGAAACTTTGGCCATCTCCAGAAAACTTCGCAGACTTCCAACTGCAATGGCGACTTTTTAAATGAGCTCTCAGTTAGCTCAGTGCCCAAAATGTCTATAACATATATATGCAATGCGATTTAGACCTAACTGTCATTGTACATTTGTAAAATAAGTCTTTTCCCCAACTTTGTCACTAAAACTGAAACTCTCCCCAACTTTTTATTTTGTTCCAACGCAAAAGTAAACAGTAGGACTTGTGGCGTTGTTCTCGGCAACAACGCCACAAGGTTGGGCTACAATATCACCTGATCACATTATTGGGTGCATTTTTTTGGACCAGGTTCGGTATCTCACCTAGGACATGAAATATGTGACAGGGAACTTTCGGGTGTGCCGACAGGGATATGCCTATTCCAATGAAATGTATACACCGTTTACATCTGGTACACGTAGGGGTATTGGAACCAACCAGATTATCAATGACTGATGATTATGTCAACTTTAGAAATCAAACTATTTTGACAGACAAGAGTGTGTTTCACATACATAAAGTAGTGGGATAATGCTATTTTAACATTTCCAACGGGAACGGTAGGAAGTTGCGAATTGAGTTTCATGTCATTTCATGTATTTCATATAACTGTATGCAAATTACATTATTGGCTGTTCCAATTATTGCACTCCCGCCTCTAATATTTATATCGGCCAATCTGTAGTAAATGTTTTTGTAGGGGGAGATATAGCATTAGAATAAGTGACACTGAACCAGCTGCGCATTTGGTATTGCTTCTTCACCGTTCTTTATATGTATCGGGTATTAAAGTAATAGGGCTTGTTAAAGAAAATATTTTGTTTCTAATCTTTTATTTTATTGTGATAGCACGACTTTTAAGCAACTTAATTAAAAACACCCGGCCGATTAATCTATCAATCTTTACCGGAACATTTCTCCACCCCACAAACTTGTCCTGTAATATAGCCCACCAGCTGAATGGCGGTCCATATTTATTTAAAGTCCCTTTCTGCAACTAATTTTGTATATAACTTTACTTCTATTCCCTCACGCCCTGAAATAACAGTATACGATTAGCGCTATTAGACAACCCCGGCCTGCCATTTTAATTG
Source organism: Arenicola marina (assembly GCA_964019135.1). Lineage (NCBI taxonomy): Eukaryota > Metazoa > Annelida > Polychaeta > Arenicolidae > Arenicola > Arenicola marina. Next base: position 32,189,086 of record OZ025260.1, on the reverse strand, counting down.
CATCATGCTAATGCCTTAACCCCCCCTCGGCCCCTCCCCCTTCCCCGCTACCTCCACCCCCCCATGCAGCCACATCTATTGGCGGCCACAGCCCATATGGACCAACCAACCGACTCTCATCACCTTTTAATCAGCCGCCATCCTCTCCCAAATGTCCTGTACTGTTTTGAACAGGGTATACCAAATGGATGCGCTCTCACCTCAAATGGATGCGCTCTCAACTACTCCCCGAGTTAAAGTAATGTCAGGTGATTTACTGATGCGTAATATGCATGTTCAGGTTACCGCAGAGATATAGCGAGCTACCAAAGAATTGTGCCAATTAGTTGGCCAAAGTAACAGACCAGAAACACTACACAATTGATGTCTTTGATTTGAATGATGACGTTGACAGATGTTTTCGCCGAAATGTTAAAATTTACAGATGGGTTGCAGGAAACAAAGGCCAAATCAATTCAATCATATTTTTATTTCCTAAGTAAATAAACCTATATTTTTGCCTGTATTCAATTAGCTGTAATATGGGAATATTGCATACGATGAAGCTCCATTGACTAAACAAAAGAATGCATGAAGTGTTGTTGGCACAAGTGCCCCCAGGCAAGCCCGCTTTTCTAGGGGCACAATAGTGTCTATGTTAAATTCTTTACATGCCAGTCTAGTGTTGCCAAGCAATGGTTGCAATTGAGACAATATTGGAGTGGAGAAACCAGTCGAATAAGTAAACTGCAGTTAGGAGGATGGCATATACACCTATACAAGTGATATTATCTAATAGATAAAGCAGATAACTATAAACGAATATCCAGTACTATTGATATCTATTTGACAAAGGTATGTCAAGTTATATTGAGAGAGCAGGGAAGGGGGTTGAATTACAATTACTATTTATTATACTGCTGCAGTGCAGTCTGGTGTATACTATAGGTGAGAGGTGCATTGGATTTTTATCAAAGGATGTTGAGTATTTACCGATAGAGATGATGATGAAAACTGATGATGCGAAATGATGCAATGTGAGATACAATCAATCATGAAAACAATCATGTGTTATTATTGACCCTTATGCTGTATTGTATCATCCATCCGCATTTTATAGATGCCCATCTAATTATAAGACAAAGTTCAGTTTACATAGACTTTAATATTCACATGAAGCAATGTCTGAAACATCACAACACTACTTTCCTAAAATCAGGGAGGATAGTCTTATAATCTCTGAGCAAGTAAGAAATTACTGGCTTTTGCACAATTAGTATTATTACAAGTTGGTGGTCATGTTAACTAGTACAATAGCATTAAATCTGAAGGGCACTAAAATGCCATATTCTGACTCAAACCACCTTGCTGCCCATGCAATCGACAATCGTTGCCATAGCAATATTGCATAGAACAATGAAACATGAAGTTTAAACTTAAAGAGTTTAAAGATAGAGAATTATACAATAGCTTTAACAGCTTTAAAATAATATTTTCTGTGAAAAGATAATAAAAAATGTATATGTCTTCCATATCTGATATGCACAGGATACATTAAAATCTTTGAAATGTTTATTACAAATTAGGGAATGTAAACAAAATAAGGTTAGCATGGTTAGTGACGGTAAATTTCTTAGTTGGACATTTACATGTTTCATATGTTCCTTGTACCACCAGACTAATGTACTGACTGCTGTAAACATATGGTAAATCTCACCAAAGCATTAGTTTCATCGTATATTCCAGAGGATTGCTTCATGTTTCATTTGGTAAGTGATCCAGTGCAAGACCCTTAGTCACATATGGAATTTACGTATCTCAATTAATTTTTCTCGCTACAGTGTCTCGGAAGATGAGCTATGCCCCAGGCACATGGAAGACTCCGGCGGAGGCAGCACAGTCAGCCAGAATTACTCTAAACGATCTCCCCGTCCCAAAGGGCAGCTGGGCAGAGTACCACGGCAAACGTAACTCCAAGTGGAACATGCAGCTGGCCGCTGCCACGCTTTTCTTGGTCGCCACCGTCGGCTGTGTAAGAACTTTCTTCTCCAATTAGGCCATTAACTGTCAGTTTATATACTTAAGAGTTAAATTTCAACCTCCCCGCCTGATTGGCAGTTATGTATCTATTATATCTAATTTTGTAGTCATATGTGGTAATTTTTGAAGAGCATATTAAGATTCAAAATAAGTCTTTTTGCTTTCTACAACAGTTGTTTTGTATTATTATGTATTTTTTCAAATTGATTTCACCTTGTCGTGTTCCGTTATAGATCGGAAAAAAAAAATGCCGGTATTTTTATATATATGGCAACTGTGTTTTGAAATTCGTTTTGTCTGCTTCTCCGTAGATGTACCAAGCAGAGGTATTATACATGCACGACGTTCCAGACTACAAGAATATCAAAGTGGACGCCAACACCCCGATGGAGTAACTACTCGCTGGGTTCTCTCCCGTATTCATTAGTTTATTTTAACGAAGAAACATCACAGATAACAGAGATATCTTGCTGCAGTTCACAAATGCAAGAGGCCATTTTTGTTTTTCTACTTTTCGGGACATTTTGCCCTCGCTCATTGGTTCAGGGGAGTGGTCACCCAGGGCTAACATTGCCTCAAACGCCCCGGAATGTCGTCTCACTTCATGTTGTACATGAGGCAATAAATCAGCATAGAACATACACACTGTCATATTGTTTAATTTGATTTCTCGGCGTTACTGTATAATTGGTCAAATGCAAGTGAACGTTATCTAAGAGGAATCATCATGGACTGTTTAGCCGTTTGTGGTTGATGTAACATAAGACTAGCAATAAATCTACTATGGAAACTACGGATAGATCACTTCTTCACTGTAGCCTTTTAGGGGTAAAATATATTTTCCCGTGTGAAGATTTCCATGTAGCGTTTTTATATCCGGAGGTCCTGACCCCCACCCCCCGTTTGAGGAATTAATGCCATTTTTTCAATGCTACATTTCCTTTGTCAATTTGGCGGACCCATGATCGCAGTCCCCCCCCCCCCCCCTACCCCCCACCAGGTCTCAATTGTCCAGTGGACCTCTCCAAATTTTTTATTTTTTTACTGAAACCTTCCCTGGGCGGTCTCCTGCTGTCTTTGCTTTATTGATATAATTTGTCACACAATATAGATTCGTCTATTGTTCGATGCCACTGAAAACACTGACTCCCAAGTCTGTAAGTGTATGACTAACAACTGAAAGCCCCGGGGCCCGAGTTAGTCTAACCTAATTTTGATTCAAACTCCAGGACATCGACCAGGACACCTGATTACACTTTCGTTAGGCCTTAGCAGTAACGTGGAGCTTGTTGTAATCCGGTAATTGTTGAGTAATGCTTGGCAACGATCCGACTGTTTTACATACGCTGTGGGGGGCCCCTACCCCTCCCACCCCCTCTGATTTACTGTGCCTGATAGATTTTTGACTGCCTTTACTTGCATCACTCGCCCGCTTCGACGTGGGCGAAAATAGAGAATTGTCAGCAATTGTGATGGTGATAATCGATGCACGATATCCATGACCGATCAAATTAACGCAAGAAGCAGGTTTTATCTTTCTTTTTCCTTTGGGAATACGAAGAATGACATTCTGGGACATTTCTTTCTGGAATTCGTTAAATTTATGGCAGCACAAAATTTACTAAGGCCTGGTCATACTGCCCCTTGACAGTGGCGCTGTGCAACACTACGCTCTCACCGCGTGTCGGCGCCACCGGGGAACGATTACAAGAACATCGCCGTATGACCTAACTTGGTGTACTAATATCTTTGACAATAGTGGCCAACATCCCGACCATTTTACCCCCACCACGCCCTGCCACCATGCTATCGCCACGCGGAAAGACCAGAATGTCTAGGGGGCCTCCCTGGTGTAGTGGTTAGCGCACTAGACCGCAGATCAATAGGTCCTGGTTTCGAATCCGGGCTCGGGCACCTAATCTGGGGCATGTTTCATTCCTTCATCCTTCATCGTCTCGGGAGGTTCCTTGGCCCAATTTAGCCTGTATGTGCACAAAAGTGGCCTAAAACACCAACATTCCATTCCAGAATGTCTAAACCAGCCTTAAGATTTCCCGTCTGCGATGTCCTCCAGTGACGACGACTGACCCGAACTTAATTTTGCAGATCCCTCAGAATAGATCACTATTAATAGATCACTATTGTAATGTATATGGCAAAGGCAGCATTTAAGGAACAAAATGAGACTGACCAGAATACTACGAGACCTTCACATTTATTCGAAAGTCGCATTTTACTAGTAAATACCCTGAATATTTTCTTGGAACATTTCGTTTACCTTACTCTTTTACATTATTATGTCAAGACGCTCCTTGTATTCCCCACTCCACACGGAGCAAGCGTGAGGAACTGTTTTCATTGGCTTGTGTGGCGTGACGTCACAAAGGCACGTGAGTGAACTGAAGGTCTCCAACATCATCAACACAGTGACATAAAGTGGAAGATACTGCCACAGTTTTCTGATTTTTAATTAAATGCATACACGCGACTCAAACAAAACTACACCAAGTCTTGCTTCACAATACTACAAAACTATATATCACTGTTACAACGCTACTTCCGTGCTTTTGTGTTAATATTATTAATTATGGCACTTATCTTTAATAAACACTCCGCTTTTAGTTGTAATTACAATAAACATGATAGCACATAAATGGGCAGGGAAATGATTCCTGTTCTTTCTAAGGCAAGTCTTCCCAAGCATAATTAGTGGTAAGTGTAGCTACAACAAGTAAACCTTCGGACACTCGCTACATTGTATGCAGCCACGCCGGAAACAAAAACAAAATGCTCCGATCAACAGTTTCAACCGACAGTAGAAATCAGCGTTGTCCTGAGGTTGATGTTTGTGTCTCAGGACAGATCCCCAGCGCCTATTCCTGGAATTGTGTCACTTATTCCTTTTCTTTCTTCTGATCGTGGACATCGAAGAGGCGAGCCACTTCAGTGAGATCCTTGTGCACCTTTCCATCCTTCAACACCTGTAACCAGACAGATACATTACCAGGGGTACTTTCCCCACCACGGACCGGGTTCGTGCAAGTACCTCGCAATCCGTCTCTGCGCAGGGATTTATTACATATAGCATGTCAGGTTAGGTAATTGTGTTAGATTGTGAAATACTAACGGATGCATCTGCGTTACTTATCACGGTGTTTAGGTGTAAGTTATATCATAATTACCGTTCAGGATGGGATAAATGGTGTGTCAGGCCACTTTTGTGCACATTAAGACAAAGCTGGGACACCGAACCGGATGACTTGGCCTCATATATAGTGTATGACCCAGCAATCTTGGTCTGGAGTCGAGTACGCTACCCCTTGACCACGCGGATCCCTCGCCGTTGATGGAGACAACATGTTGAATGGGCAACATATTACACAATGTATGCACTTCATGGCCGTCTGACGTACCTGTCTTGCTATGGGCATTCGGCCGAACAGATTCCACAAGAGAATTCCCACCACTTTCTCATCGCGCATATAGAAGATGATCCCTTTGCCGTAGTCTTCGCCTTGTTTCGGGGGGTGAGGCCCGTCAACCCCATTGGGAGACTCAACTGGAGCGGCTTCCTGCAGAATACATACGAGGAGAGGTTAACAAATATAAACAGACATTGACATAACAAACATTTGTTATAAAATAACTTTTTCGCCTGACATAAGCCATCATGTTGCTTGCTGAATTTGTTTTGTCTCTTGACATAAGCCATCTTGTAGTTCGCTAAATTTTCTGTTTTTGACCTCACATAGATCTTGATTTGATATGATATATCCCCGGAGGGCCGTGATAATTACTTGTTTGTCACTGGCCACCTCTTCAGTCTCGCTCTCAGAGCGCATTCCCTCCCCGGAGGCCTCCACCACAGCCTTTGGAGTGTCCTTCTCTGTCGCTTTGGCAAACACGGCGAACGTCGGCAGCGAAGAATCGCAGATTCCGATAGCCTCGTATCCCACTTCCGGTCCCAGGTCAGACCTGAAGAAATAGTCAGACACACAAAAATATAAGTATATACACAAATTACGTAGGAAATGTAGAGAAAAGTTAAATCTTGCACAATGAAGAAGACTTAACTCTTTGTTTAGCGTCGACTCCCATAATAAAGCAATTTCTTTCTTATTTAAAGCGGGTGTCCAACCTCATTTAATCGCGATCTGCTCCGAAATTTTACATCTTAAAATTAAATTGCCCAGTGTTGACGCTTCGATTCGGCAGACTGGTAAGGAGAAAAAAATTAAGGCAACCCGCCCCGAGCAATGTCCAGCAGAGCGCCATTTTGCCGTGAGTAGTGACGCATATTGTGACTATTCATATAGTGCCGCCCTATGTTATAACTGGCGGAGAGAGAGATCAGGGCCGCGATTTACAGATGAACAGCGGCAGTTCCGAGCCTCGCAGTAGTGCAAGATCTTAGTGTTTCATTGAAAAGTACCGTCCAAACAAATTGATATACGTCTTGCGACGATTGACTCTGCAACAATGCCATGATTGGAGTTAGAATCGCAGCTATTTATATTAGCGATTATCACGCGCTCTTGTTTTGCTCACACAAAAGGCGCAATTTCCGGTTTGAATAAATTAGAGTATCGCCTCTTGATTGGTCAATCGCGGACACGCCTCCAAAAAGGGCTGCCGCCTGGGTAGGCGGCGAAATCGTGCGTGGCGGTTACTTCAAAATTTTATTGTGAGCTACAGATAGAACGAAAAATTCTATAATTTGGAGGATAGACAATTGGGTATTATATGAAACGGTAAAGCAGCGTTAGAGGCCGGGCTGGCGGTTCCCTTTAAAGAAAACCGAAAATATATTACGTGTATCGTAATACTATAATAATAGTATATGTAAGCGTTTCACATTATTTTATATCATTAAGATTATTATTAAGAAACAAAAAACATCTCATGAATCTTGCTGATCATCGCAATAATCTGGTCGCTCGTACACACTTTACAAACAACAGCAAGGACAAAGACAAATCCAAGTCGTGGAATACATACAAAATCGTGGCAAACCGTAGCACTTTGCATCTCCGTTGTATCATCAGCCATTCCCAATAAACGGGTACTAAACATTTATGTTTGTTTACGACGTTTCCCCGTTGGTACTGACCAGAACATGGACTGGTGACCATAGGGTTGTCTCTTGCCGGTCATGTTGTCTCCCGCCAGGCGGCCGCTGACCACGGCGTGGTCATGGTGCTCAACTCGCCGGCGACCGAGACGGTCGTCATAGAAACAGGCGGCGTCACCAGCCTAAACACAGCAAAATGTACAACGCTCTTATGGGTAAATCATGTAGGGAATCTTCGATACAGCAATAAAGCGTGGAATTTAGACGCCGGTGAAATGCCCCCAAAGTCAAAATGGGGACGGTGTGGTATGCCGGTTTGTCCCCCCTGTATCTATCATAATGGAACCGTACGAACACATGGAGCGGAGAGGGTCTCAATATCATGTATTTTACATAAGGGGGAGGGCTCCGCCTGGGGGGACACTTCCGCATGTTACAGCGGCGTTGGAAAGTATGAGAATAAAACTATTACATTTAACGATTATGATACCTGGTTGCCGCCAAGGATGCTTACCGCCCACACATTGGATCGCGCTTCGAGCTCCGCGTTCACCAAGTATCCGCCATGGGTTGGGTCTGTCTCAAGACCGGCAGACTTCGCCAAGTCAGTGTTCGGCGCCAAACCTACAGCACAGACCGCGTGGTCCACCGCCATCTAAAGAGTGAAAATGGCATTTATATTGCAACATTACTTATTTGTAATGTATGTATGACACAAGCTGTGAAACAGGGAGATGTCTAAAATTCAGCAGAGCAAAGTGAAAAAAACAAACACTTTTATTTCAAGTAAACGTCAAAGATGTGGTCGGATAGTAAGCGCCGGAGAAGTCAGAAATACCCATTGCACTGACCTTCTCTCCGCCGCTCAAGGTGATTTCCAACTTCTTTGTCCAACTGTTGAAAGAACAACTCTGCAAGGTTTGGTTTGTGACGACATCAACTCCCTCTGTAATTGGATAGAGTTAAAGCTGTGATTCTCCAGCATATAATACCAATATAATACGAATACCGGGATAGTGAAATCGGATTGGTTGAAACTTGACCCAGATGCAGGTGCCAGAGTTTGTGCCCGCGTCCTTTTGATCTGCAGGTCAGTCTGTCTGCTAACTGAGTTAGGTAGGCTCCCCCTTACTGTGCACCCACCATGTTGACCTATTTCCAAGCGGACGTTCACTTGCTTGAGGAGAGAAAGTTGCAGGCACCTCCATGAAGTAGATAAGTGCATCATAATTAATACAATCACGCCATGATACGAACAATCGTGTAGTTATTTGTATATGCGTCAAAATATAAACCCAGCAGCTGTTATGAATGATAACTAGGTTATTCCACTTACCCTTGCGGACTTTTTCCAATGTCCACTTAGAGAGGTAGTCAGGGAAAACAAGACCCATATTGCCAGACTCCGGGAAAACTTGGTACACTCTCTGCTTCTTCTTATTGGCTGCTTACAAATAAAAAAGACATTAGAATCCAGAAAACTATCCTCCGGGTACTGCGGGCAGCTTACTACATAATTAGCCACAACTAGGTTTTCTGTTGATTTTGGCAATGTTATATAACAGGGCAACGTGACAACTGGCGAGTTACACGAGGGTTAAACACACGTCTCCGTAGACACCGCTTTCTCTTAATCATCCTTAATTTCAATGGCATAGAAGACATCAGCGGTTCGTACAGTATAACGTACGACGTACTGTAACGTTAAATATCATTATAAAAGGCTAAATAGTACTTCTGCTACCTCGCTGCGCCAGAGCTACAGCCAGCTCACTGCCCAGGAAGCCCCCGCCGATCACAAGGACTGACTGAGAATTGTCCACGGCCTTGACCAGTCGGTGAAAGTCTTCGATCTGTGAAGAGGTAACGCAGAACTAAACACTACTAACCACACTTTGCGACATGTACGATATGTATATTATACTGCTCCTGTTAGAGATGAAATGACTGTTATTAGTTTGAAAAATAAAATGACACATTCTGGACCAAAAGTTTCTTTAAAAGTCTAGTTTCATCTTCTTGATGAGTGCAACCTAAAATGTGTTTTCACCGTAAGGTGCCATAATAGAGATGAGATAACGGACCAGTGCCCACACAAGACAATATGGCGTTTTGTGGACACGAAGGATAAGTGCACCGATATATATTGAACAGTGACTGACGTTTCTGAAGAGATGCACACGCTCTAGTCCATTCTTGTCCAGCTCTTTGAAAGTAGGCAGAGTCCTCGGAGTCCCACCTTGCAGAATAAAGTTTCTCCTTGCAAATGTTGTTTCTCGTTCAAGTGTTTATTCGCAAGCACATTTTAAAAAGAATATCACACGACATTATATTATAATTAATTTATAATTGTAGTAAATACACTTGACTTTTGTTTTGCTGATAACCATTTCCATTACGAAATAATGCGTAATCGCGCGTAAAGACTACGAATATAATCAAAATTAATTAGTTCTGATCAATTAGTTTTTAGTTCTGAGCAACCAAGAATGCCTCTGACATCCTGTGTAGTTGTATTGACCTGTTGCCAAGAGACATTTCTCAAACCCAATGGTTTGACCATCCTTCAAGTGCACTTCTTTTTTCTGAACATCCAATTTAACAACCTGAAAAATATATAAAATTTATAATATTATATTTTCTTATTTTGTTTAGGTATAGACAAATTATATATTCACCATCAAAAGTATAAAAAAATACACCAACAACAAATATTCCGGTATGCTTGAAATTTCCTCTGGTACACCCATTTCATGAAAGAAATATTGCGATGCTGTGCAAATCATTACCTTCCTGTTGAATGCCACCGCAATACCACCATTTTCAGCGTCCAGTAAAGCCTCTGGCTTCAAGAAAAACTCTTCAGGCTGATAGAAGATGCTGGAGAGATGACCAAACATGAATGTTAACAAGACTATCGTCACAGGAAATGAGATTCTTCTGGAAGTGGGCCTTTACCAGGCTGGTAAATATTTATATATATACCGGAAGAAATGCATCTTTTACTAATGCAGTTCATCACAGTGTACAAAACTTTATGCAGGACACTAGTAGACACATTAAGATACTATAGTTCTTTACATGTTGAGACATCATGACTATATCATTCATACTCACTCTTTCTCTTTGCCAGCCCAATCTTTGAATAGCAACTTCTCTGGCTGCGAGCCTGCAAACCACAGCTCCTTCGACAGAGGGGGTCTCATATAGGGTCTATAAGACTCCTCAGTCACCATGAGAACCTGTAATACAATTGCTTTATGTAAGCACAACGGCAAGGACCTACATGACGGTACAAAAGATAGGTTACACAATATATCACTGTTGTTACTGGTAATCAGAGAATATTCAACACTTGCTCCAAACATGCATAGCCTCAGCTGACTGACACACAGTCACTCAGTACCTTGGCTGTGGGGTCGTTAGTACGAATCGTCTTAGAGGCTGTCATAGCGGCTGTTCCAGCACCAATAATCAAGAATGGAACTTGATCCGGGAATTTTGGAGGTGGCACTGGAAGGATCATATAACAATAATAAATTGTATTCGCCTGCTGAGGTTAGCATTTAGATGTCACTCATTGTTACAAACCTCTTTTAATAAATATTGTTTAGTAAAACAAATGGTCATAGACTTCAAAACTACAATTATATTTTTTGAGTTGTAGAGCATTAATACCCAGGTTATGTCAGTTTCACTGTGCATACTAATGTTAATGTTAATTCACTGCCTACTTTCTCTTCACTTATTCCATGTATATGCAAACAACCTACATACATGGTGGTGCTGAATCTTCTTTGCTTTCCTTTTTCTTGGCGTCATCCTTAGCTTTTGGGTTATCATCATAATCCATAAGGTCTTTCATGGACTGAAGCATATCAAGATAGCATTACATAGTATGTACGTTTGGCTATACTATACAACTTAAGTCCATGGTATAACACAACAGTCTATATACACAAAACAATTACCCGCTATATAAGTATGTGGCTACATTACAGAGCATCTCTTCATCTGTTGTCATCATAATTCTATGGCATATGTGTTAAAAATATGTATGCTATACTGGTTCCAATCTCAGGCACATACAATGTAAAATGTTTTTCATAATACATGTACCTCCATGTTCTGAGTCATACAATAGGTGCAATATCTATTAAACCCTAAAGCTTTTCTCACAAGATCTGCTGTTATTTTATGATGCCAAGAGTATCTAGTTTGACACATGCAGTCTTAAATTTCTGTATTACTTACAAGTTGTTTAAGTGTCTCCTCCTAAAATATGGTTAGCAGCATCAAAGGACAAGTACAATACTTTTATCAATATGAAACATATTTAACATACCCATAAACTGATTTACAGTATGATTGAAAATAGCTACCTTCAGGAGCAGGCCACCGATAAGCAGTTGTTTAAGTGTCTCCTCCAAAAATATGGTTAGCAGCATCAAAGGACAAGTACAATACTTTTATCAATATGAAACATATTTAACATACCCATAAACTGATTTTCAGTATGATTGAAAATAGCTACCTTCAGGAGCAGGCCACCGATAAGCAGGCCAACGCCAGTTCCTATTACAGCCATATTCATTCCTCCACCTTTCTTCTTTCCACCACTGCTTTGATACCTGTAGCCATGAGCTTGAACTGGATTGACACTGCAAAGCATGGCTGCTGGTGATGAAGAATAGGTCTGTCTGCTGAGCGGCCATTGTTGATTACAATGTGCTGTACCACTCAGGTATTTTATATTCTGGAAACCTCTCAGACTTGCTAGACCTGAAAAACAAAACAAAACAGTTATAACAATCACAGGTAATAGGTCTAAATTTATTTATGACCTTTCTCACATAACATGACCTCCATCATATCACAGGTACAGTATAAATCAGTGGAACCACTACAGAGGGTATACATGCAGACACCTCCCCCTCCAGGACTTTACTGTATCTGTACCTCATATAACTTTCCAGCAAATACAACATTCATACAATGTTAGTTTTTGGTTGTTATCAGGTTATCTCAAAGTTAATATTGGAATCACATTGTTACAACGTTTATTGCAAACATTGAACTAATATTTTTTAGCTTATATTCCATAAAAATATACCTTTGCCATATGTAGTAACTAATAAAAAAATGGCTGCATGTAGCAGTTGTTATAAATATGAAATGGCGAGAAGTCTGGAGTAGACATTTTCATAATGTTAATTAGGACAATGTTACCTAAAAAATCAGATATCATGGAAATTATTATATAATTGATTGACAGTCCTCTGCTTCTAATTATTTCATTGTATATAGATTTGTTTTTCACAGTAGGCACAATTTTAATACTGGACTGAATGTGACAATGATATCTAAAAACGTTAAGACAAAGTAAAAATTATATACTTTTTTACATAGTCATAAGTTTACTCATTTTAAGTCTACCAAGATATATATAGATCTATGTATATATTGCATGCTAATATTTAATATCTCAGCTATTCTTATCAATAATTTTTTATACCCATAACATCTACCATTCTCATATCATGATATCTTAACTATTCTTGTAATATCTTATTTTTATTATTATGCATTATAGGTGTGGATCTAGCTACACAAGGGGGGGGGGGGTACCCCCCTGCGGATTTACAGCGCCTGTGGTTCCAGTACATGGGGGGAGGGGATGCGACCCCTGTGCCCCTCCCCCCCCCCCCCCTTTATTAAAGGCACTGGCTGTACACGGCTAAATGATGGAGCAAGTACGTGACTACTCTGATGCGGGTACGGCCTTACGTTACAGCGGATCCATGAACGCCAATGTCGGTGATATGCTGCGAATTCTGAAGCGACCTTCTACCGAAAGAAGAAACATGGCTCGTATTTAAATATCGTTTGAAAACACCTCGTCAAAGGTCTCAAACTTAAAGTACTTACTAATAGCTGTCTCATCGTATCTTGGTCTGATGTGTAAACCCCGAAATGCGGGAGAAAGATGCTCAACGTGTTTCATACATCTAAACATCTTCGTCGCCCTCCACCGGCCAGGAATAAATAGAACGTGTTTTACCCAGATTGAGCAGCAGAGGTCGTCCGTTTCGATGTCTCGGTAGATGGCGCTCATATCTTTGCTCGTGAGTCCCAGGGCGGAGCTCACCACTTCTCGCGTCCCCGGGATGGGTCCCCAGGCGGAAAGGGCGGGGGGGCAGGTACAAAACTAAGCGAGGATTACGTGGGCGGATGGGGATTGCACAAAACTAGAACAAGCAAGGTGTGCTGGGTTTGCGGTGGCGGATCTGGAGCGGGGGCCTTGCCTTTGCGAATACAGCCGTCCATCGTTTGAATATTTAAGAGGTATAGATATATCTGTTGGTAGCGCTTGGCCGATACATATTAGCCGCCTAAAAGTCTCGGTTTGAGTCGTAGGCTCCAAAACGTAGACGCGGGGCAGAATGAGTTGAAAGTTTATCCGGGGGGGGGGGGGGGGGGGGGGCACTGTTATACGAATCTGGTAGGGGGATTCCGCGGGCGCGGGAAAATGTGCGCTCATAGAGCGGTTTGCCGCGAAAAAATATCCCTTCCGAGCGGATTTTGGCGGTAAAACCTGAACCGAGCGGATTTTGGCGGTAGAACCTGGACCGAGAGGATTTTGGCGGTAAAACCTGGACCGAGAGGATTTGGGCGGTAAAACCTGGACCGAGAGGATTTGGGCGGTAAAACCTGGACCGAGAGGATTTGGGCGGTAAAACCTGGACCGAGAGGATTTGGGCGGTAAAACCTGGACCGGGCGGATTTGAGTGGTAAAACTCCCCTACCGAGCGGATGTGGGCGGTGAAAAAGAGGGGGGGGGGGGGGCTTTATCGCGGAACCCCGGCCCGCCCACAGCAATGTATTAAGTACCCCCCCCCCCCCCCCGACGCCCCCTATCTCTGTATTTACGTGCTGCCATCTAGATGACGATGGCGCAAGACTTTAATTCCAACAGCTTACGTCATTTGCGCAACACGATGCGGGAAACGGCAGTACACAACATGCGAGTATAAACTTGTTTCCCGGGCCGGTTTGATTTAAATTCCCAGCTCCCTTTGAGGTTATGATTGATATTATTCACATTATTGAGGTATAACCGTCGCGTTCAAATAGCAAATCGGCAATGTTTGGGCAGAGGGGGGGGGGGGGGGGGTCTTAATGATTGATCCGGTAGATTTAGGAGAAAGAACTTTTAAGTAACTGAACAAAATCTATGTGTAATCGCGCTGTTAGTTTAGTTTCCACGGCAACGCAATAATGACTCAATGGTGGTGCAGATGCCGGATGGATGGACATTTCGAAGAACCATGTGGCAGAAAACATAGAAACCTCTTAAGCAATTATAAGGCATCTCATCTTTCTCAAACCTGGCCGTCTTTCAACGACCTCGGGCAAAGGTCAAGGTCACAACATAGATTATAGTAAATGTAGATCAAGTGCTCGGCTGTAGCTCGATAACAATAGACGACATCATATCCTATACGGGATTTAATCTTAGCTCGAACCCGGATTGCGCAGCGTAGAAGTGCTAGCTATAGCGCCGGGAAGTCGGGGGTTCGAACTATCGCCAGTTTTTACCTGCGGGCATTGGGGCATACTATATAAAAGCTTATAGTTCAAATTTGGGCAAAATCCGATGAGCGGTTATTATTGATTATGTAACGACCCATGAGAAGTTAACATTTCCGAAATTCGCGGTGCCCTCAATATTGACTGCAGAGAATTTGAAATTGCCTAGAATAATGTAGAATTGTCTTACCCGCCATGGAAAATGTTTTTGGAAATCGCCGTTTAAGTATTTTGGCTAAATCGACTATCATAGAGGATCATTGCAATGATAACATATTTACGGCCCTCCCTCCACCCCCCGCGGCTTTGATTTACGCAAGTTACTTGTGGGAGACCTTTATATTACCGGAAGTACTCAGGCGCCATATTGAAATAAATTTAGACTGAAAAGTCTTGTTTTGGGCCTTTTTCTTGCAGTATTGGTAAGAAAGTTTGCTTCCCAAATTAAAACAACACGATGTATTTTTCTTAATGTGTCAGTGATATACATTTTTAACTGCATAAGCGCTGAAGGATTGAGTCTTCTCATAATGATTTTGATCAAGCCGATTCAAGGCCAGTTGGGTGACTTTTTTTAAAGGTGTGTTTGTTGATGAATCAGAACCGGAGAACCGTATCATCAGATCATGTCACAAAAGGTTCCATTCAGTTTTTGAACCCCCACTCAGCACTTCCATCACTGGCTTCAGTTATAATTTCTGAATTGATACATGATTTAACCTGTAATCAATGACAATGGTCCTCAAATGAATCAATCGCTAAGTGTCACTGTCAGTTAATTAACTTGTCACTTGAGAGACATTTTCACAAACATATATGAAACAGGAATGAGGAGTTTAAACCGAGAGTGTTGAGTTTTCTATTCTGCCACAAATGGCACAAGACAATTACTATGCTCTTTCCTGTGCCGGGCTCACTGCATGACCATCCGGCCCGTCTCCTCGGGAGCTGATAAGCCTGGAGGCCATAAATAGGGCTAGGGATGCCCTTAGCGCAAGTGCCCCTAGGCAAACCTGCTTCTCTAGGGGCACAACGGTAGCAATGTTAACTCCATCGACGTTAGTAGGGAATCAACTATAGCTTTATCATAATATGTACACGTACAATCATAGTATTTGTGTATTCTATATACCTTGTTCTATGTTCTGACATCAAGAAAATATGTCAACACTTAGTTGTTTGTGTAATATATTCACAAATAAATGTTGGAGTATAAGTCTTTATATAAATAAACATCAGGAGACATAAATAAAAGTGAAGTAGGACAAGTAAAAATTGAAAGTATTTTTCTTGCAGGTTGGTTAGTTGGTTATTCAGGGCCCTTTAACAACTTTTGGTCATATCACATCGATAAGAGAAGAAAGGGAGAGTGAAGCCATGTCCCCAGGGGTAACCCCCTACTCTTTACGAAGAAAGACCTGGGATCTTTATCCTGCGAAAACACAGACATGGCCACAGAAGGGTTCGAACCACCAATCCACATGCCATTAGGCTCTCAGATGGCCAGAGCACGCAATGCAAGCGTTCTAGCCCACTAAGCTATTACACCGTCCCCTCTTGTCCTGCAGGACCGGAGGTACAGAGTAGGTCTATAGGACTTGCTAAGTAGGTTTCCCAGCACTAGCATTTACCCAATCTCATCAGTTGGAATTTATATATCTCTTCATCGTGATTTACACTGTCGTCAATGGTTCTCAGTTGAATTTATCACTATATTCAACACCCATAAAAAAATCTTTTTTTAAGTTGTGTACCTGTTAGAAGCTGCACTCTGACTTCGGCCTCCAAACTGGGTTGGCATGCACACAGAACCATTTCTGGAAAGTACCATAATTGTGCAGTATAAACCGTTGAAGCACTAGGCATGACAGTGGAGTTGAAATAATGTAATGGAAAAGATTGATTTGTAAATGTTGACAACATATCAGGCATTGTAATTCGCATTTAGTATTGTGATTTATTATATTACATTTGTACATCTTGCAAATTTACTGCGCTCCTCGCTCACTCTCCAAGTCAGAGCCCAACCCCCTGAGGTAGGTTGCTGTGGGCATTGGTATACAGTGTTTGCCACTTAATCACCCTCTGGTTAATCGCCACTTCGGCTTAATCGCAACTAATTTCAAACACCTTGTGCATTCCATGTTACATGTTAACAACTTCGGTTAATCGCAATTTCCCCTTAATCACAACACAAATTTACCTGACATGGGTGGGAGCTTTGAATAATTATAGCATTCAAGGTCAAACCCAGGTGTTGTTAGTGGGCATACAGAGACAATGCGCACTAACACCTATATAGCTTTGTTGTTATCATTGGATTAACAGTCTGCATCAACAAATACAAGCAACATGCTTTATTATTCTTTTAGTCTTGTTGCGTTCGGGTGATTTGCATTGAGCAATATGTGGCGTGTTGGAATAGCAGAAGTGATAAGTGGGATAATGTTCATAATCAAAGAATTTTGCCTACACTCATTGCCCTGCAACCTATAAACTGTTTAGGTCCTCCATTTGATTAGGAAAATGGTAAGATTTTGCTTATGTGAAATTCATTGCAGCATGCATGAAAGTTAGCTTCATGTGCAATGAAATGTGTTTAATCCCTTTGTTTCTGGGATGTTTTTTCCTCACATTGATGTGAGACGTAATAACATATGACATATGCAGCTGGCACCTATGAAGTTTTTAGGTACAAAATATGGCTTCATTTTCAATCATGGCCAAACAAAAGCGGACAGACCTCTCTCGTGGACAAGGTTAAAGTCATCAGGCTTAGCATATACATGTGTAGCTGAAGCACCATGTTTCTTTCTTTTATCAAGTGTCACACCAGTAGCTGGCTCTCCTGGCATCTATTGGATATTTATTAATCACTGTCTTGTTTACCTGTAACTTTCTGTCTGGTCTGAGTAACCTGTTGCAGGCAGTTTACGGTATAACCGTAAACAGTTTGACAAGACAGTATGCCATTTGCAGTTAAAAAGCATATTTTGAACACAGCTTGTCACCTGCTACCATGAGATGGTAAAAGATGGTAAAAAGGGCCTTTTGGTCAGAAGAAAATCATGATGTTCATAATTTTATATAACTATACAAGCTGCTGCTATTTATTGAATTATAAATTGCAAGCTCAACATGTGACAACCTGACCAGCTAGTGCCATATTATTTGTATACACTGAACAGTAATTTTTACCAGCCAAATTTTGGATGGTGAAAAAAAAAAATCTGCTAATAGCCTGGTTGTTGTCACCTAATTCTGACAGAGACAGTACCCTCCAGTACAGCACAAATCTAGTGCCACCCTCTAGTGAGTCATTTCTTAGTTAAGTGATGAATTCTGCTTTGGTGCAGTGGTGCAATGAGAAGATACCATTTGGTGCAGGTAGCCTGACCAGTGGTTGTAAAATACCATGCATGGGTGCCTGGGATAAACTTTTTAAAAAATACCTTATCTTAAAACAAAACAGTAACATTGGCTTAAAAATGCCATGGTCAACCTGGCATAAAAAGTCCTTTTGGCCTGACATGACTGCAAGTTGAAAGCTATGTGAACTATGTTATAGATTTGTATATAGTTCACCGTTTAGTACACCATTTAAGGGATGCAACATAACAATTTGATATCATGATTTTGGTGGTAAACATCTGTCAAATATCTTTAAACTAATAAATTATCCAGCCAGATAATATTTTCATAGTGCACAGTATTCATTCCCTCATAGTCAAATAGAAAGTATTCTTTCCATGAAGTAGATAAACAAAATTTGAGTACTGTATACTAATTTTTTCCTCTATATGTACGAGTGAATAGCTGGGCATGTTGAAATTCAAGACATTTTTTAACCCCTGTTGGCTCATTTTTCAGTGCTGATTCCGGATTAACATGGGTTACTATGTGAGATATTCATTTATTTAAGGTGTGGGAGTGGCGTGATCGCAGCCATGGCGGCTGATAAGATCACTCTGCCTGATGCCCTGCAGAATGTGGATGTTCTGGATGAGCTGCCTCTTCCAGACCAACAACCATGTATCGAGGCAGCCGCCCTCTCCATCCATTACCAGGCCAACATGGACACAAACTTTGAAGACCGTAGTGCCTTTGTAACTGGAGTGGCCCGCTATATAGAAGAGGCTACTGTTCATGCCAAACTTGTAAGTTTGATGTCAGACTTTTTTTAAGACTGAATAAACTTTACGCTTGTATTTGTGTGACAAGTTGGAATATAACTTTTAAAAAGTCCATTTAAAATGTACATGTATATTAAAGCAGAACTGTGGTGTAATACCAGCATTAGATCACAGAATGATTGTAATAGCCTACCTTGGACTCATTGAGATCCGATTGCTTTATCTGTCTTTAGAATGAGCTGTTGGAGGAAGGACAGGAGTATGCAGTTCTCCTCTATACATGGCGATGCTGCTCTAGAGCGCTACCTCAGGTACACCATCATTCTTAACATTGCTCTACACCAGGTCTGCAAGCTTGCTTACATTAAACAAACTAAAGCGTTGATTTAACTGGATGAGTGTTGCAGGCAAAATAGTCACACCCTGAACATCATTATTATAAAAAAAACTATTATAAAACATATTGAAATATTATAATCTAATCATTATACTAATAACATGGGGATGACTTGTGACTGACTCACAGTCTGTATACCCGTCAGAGTGGCAGAGCTATTCGCCAGTTTATCACTACTCCATGACCACACAACATGGAAAATACAGAAATAGAGGAAATTTAAATCTCTAGGTTTAATCAGGTTGACTATATGATTGTTATTTTCGGTTTTTATTTGAGCTTTACACAAACTTTTCTCTGCTCAATAGATACATTTTAATACTTTTGCTGACTTTTAATGTTTGGTTCTACAATGCATACTTTCTTGTTAGGTGAAATCAAATGAACAACCAAACAGGGTGGAGATTTATGAAAAAGCTGTGGAGGTCCTTGGGCCGCAAGTGCAGAAACTCATGAATTTGATGTACTTCCAGGTAGGTTCCCGGTATATCAAGTTGTATGATGGCTGTGCCCCCCCCCACCCCCCGCCTCCAATGGTTCTAACTATAGCAATTACTTCATATATAATTCTTCGCATTGACACAGGAGGTTCTTTAAACCAATTTAGCCCAACACCAATCCATCCATCCTTCATCACAGTGTTACCAGCTAGGAGATTAAGTGGGTGTAAGCTGTTTACTGTTCGCTTTTGCTTTACTAATGTCTACCCTTTTGTGATGAAACATGTAGGACATAAGTTCTAGCCTATAAGTCACACTTTTTAATTTGTATACCTTCGCGGGCAACGCTGGATGGAAAATAATTTGACCTAAAATCGTAACCATGAATGGACCATACATTTTTCTCTTGAGAAATAGTTCGAGCAAATGTGTAGCATATGTGTATGGTTTGCTATTGTAGCGGAGCTCTACGGAGAGATTCTGTAACGAGATTAAGCGGCTCTGTCACAGAGAGAAGCGTAACGACTTTGTCTCTGAGGCTTATCTAATCACCCTGGGAAAGTTCATCAACATGTTTGCCGTGCTGGACGAACTAAAGAACATGAAGTCCTCCGTCAAGAACGATTACTCCGCATACAGAAGGTAACGTTTCTGACGCGTCCATGGCTGTTCCTGTAACTAAGCCGAGGAGTATGATACCATTACCGACCAAGGGTAAACCAAAGGAAAGGGGGAAAACAAAAATGGTAGTACCAGATAATCACATGTGAATTGAAGCGCTGCTCAACATTTACGAAACGACCCGTGGCTGTGAATAAAATGTTTTATCAGTTATTATTTAGTCGAAGTTAAAGAGCGCGAAAGGATGCATGTTCGTAATCAGGCTTTTGATCTCCCAGAATTATGTTTCTTTCTGGATATCTAGATATCAAATATCGGCAAAATGAAATGTGATAAAATATGCATTGTAATTATTATATCTTTGTGTCATTTTGGGAGTTATTATTTGTGTGTAATCAATATTTTGCTTGTGACTTTTGTGTGATACATTTATATATAATATTGTTGTATGTTTCTTCTGCGTTTCTTCCAGAGCGGCACAATTTCTGAAGGTCATGTCCGATCCGCACACGCTGCAGGAATCTCAGAACCTGTCGATGTTCCTGGCCACGCAGAACAGAGTCCGCGACACGTTGAAAAAGACGCTGCAAGAGATCCCCAACTACGAGGAGCTGTTGTGTGACGTGGTCAACCTCTCCGTATACATGTACGAGAATAAAATGTACCTGTTGCCGAGCGAGAAACACATGCTGGTCAAGGTGAGCGGTGATCATTCACATGTGTACTCGTTGTTTAAAACCTCGTCAAACAAATAAAGTTTATGCCAAAATAAAAGGTGAGTGGTGCGAAGTGTTTGTGTTTCAGGCCACTTATATTTACATAAAGGTCACACGGGGATAAGAACTCTACGAGAATAGAAAAGGGGTTGGAGGAAGCAGGCGCCAGGCCGCGAACCCACGACCTGTTGATCTGCAGCTCCGCCTGCTTACCAGCTGAGCTAGGGAGGTTCCGAAGTCAGTGTCTTCATCATGAGCCTGTTATGTGCGGACTGACTCTCTTGTATCCTTGGAAAGCCTCCCTAACGCTTGGAGAACGGTATCTGAATCTCGGCAACGTTTCATATAGCGTCCATCTCGTTATTCTGATGGGCTTTGTGGGGCCCTAATAACCCATATATGTGCACGAAACTGGCCTAAATCGTCAATTCATTTGTTCGTCCGTGGTCCTTCGGTCTGAGCTGTAGACTATCAGTGCTTGTTTCATTCCATGTCATTGTCCAGTTTGGCCCTCATGTGCACAAAACTGTATTAAAACACCAAAGTGTAATTTGATATTTTCCATTCCATGCATGATAACTATTGCGTTGTTGTGTGCACGTAGTTCTGATGGTGTCCGGTAACACACATATAGCGCGTTTTATCATATGAATTGTAAAAACTATTACCCAAGTTGGCTTAATTGCTTCTCCAGCAATCTGGTTTGCTCTCAATTATAATTCTCAAAGTAAATTTGTGTTGTATTATAAGACTGGCATAATGCGTTCACAGGTGATGGGCTTTGGGCTTTTTCTCATGGATGGAAAGGAGGTTAACATAAACAAACTGGACGGCCGAAAAAGAGTCAACCTGGCAAAGATCGACAAGATATTTAAGGCAAGTGGAGACACGCCTGCAAACTGATAAATAAAGAATATCTGTTTTCTTCATACCGTTATGACAAAATGAATTCCTTGATTCTTGGATTTAAATTTAATTATTGCATTTAATACATTTCAAGCACACCAATATTATCAATATGTGGTCTCTACCAACAGCAAATCGAGGTGGTTCCGCTGTTCGGGGACATGCAGATCGCGCCGTTCCTGTATATCCGGAAGAGTCCTAACTTCGACCCGTCCAGGTGGCCGCTGTGCATGTCCAACCAGATCAGTCCCCAGTCCGACCTGCTGGGCGCCATCGACGCCATGAAGGGCGAGCATGACCGCTTCATCAGCGAGCTGGCCAAGCACAGCAACGAGGTAGGCGTGCGTCCGCTGTACACTTTATACGGCTACTCTGTATTCACTGTTTGCACTAATGCCCCTCCGTTAGTTGTATCAGCTGTAGTGGTTGGCTGATATGTTAGCGATTTCCGTGAGTTATTTTTCCCGTTTGATGTGCGTGTTGATTGCTCCGTTCCAAGGTTATTACCACTCAGCGTGTTGATTGTTCTGTTCCCAGGTTATCACCACTCAGCGTGTTGATTGCTCTGTTGCCAGGTTATTACCACTCAGCGTGTTGATTGTTCTGTTCCCAGGTTATTACCACTCAGCGTGTTGATTGCTCTGTTCCCAGGTTATTACCACTCAGCGTGTTGATTGTTCTGTTCCCAGGTTATTACCACTCAGCGTGTTGATTGCTCTGTTCCCAGGTTATTACCACTCAGCGTGTTGATTGCTCTGTTCCCAGGTTATTACCACTCAGCGTGTTGATTGTTCTGTTCCCAGGTTATTACCACTCAGCGTGTTGATTGCTCTGCTCCCAGGTTATCACCACTCAGCGTGTTGATTGCTCTGTTCCCAGGTTATTACCACTCAGCGTGTTGATTGCTGTGTTCCCAGGTTATCACCACTCAGCGTGTTGATTGTTCTGTTCCCAGGTTATTACCACTCAGCGTGTTGATTGCTCTGTTCCCAGGTTATCACCACTCAGCGTGTTGATTGTTCTGTTCCCAGATTATCACCACTCAGCGTGTTGATTGCTCTGTCCCCAGGTTATTACCACTCAGCGTGTTGATTGCTCTGTTCCCAGGTTATTACCACTCAGCGTGTTGATTGCTGTGTTCCCAGGTTATCACCACTCAGCGTGTTGATTGTTCTGTTCCCAGGTTATCACCACTCAGCGTGTTGATTGCTGTGTTCCCAGGTTATCACCACTCAGCGTGTTGATTGTTCTGTTCCCAGGTTATTACCACTCAGCGTGTTGATTGCTCCGTTCCAAGGTTATTACCACTCAGCGTGTTGATTGCTCTGTTCCCAGGTTATCACCACTCAGCGTGTTGATTGCTCTGCTCCCAGGTTATTACCACTCAGCGTGTTGATTGCTGTGTTCCCAGGTTATTACCACTCAGCGTGTTGATTGCTGTGTTCCCAGGTTATTACCACTCAGCGTGTTGATTGCTCTGTTCCCAGGTTATCACCACTCAGCGTGTTGATTGTTCTGTTCCCAGGTTATTACCACTCAGCGTGTTGATTGCTCCGTTCCCAGGTTATTACCACTCAGCGTGTTGATTGCTCCGTTCCAAGGTTATTACCACTCAGCGTGTTGATTGCTGTGTTCCTAGATTATTACCACTCAGCGTGTTGATTGCTCTGTTCCCAGGTTATTACCACTCAGCGTGTTGATTGCTCTGTTCCCAGGTTATTACCGCTCAGCGTGTTGATTGCTCTGTTCCCAGGTTATCACCACTCAGCGTGTTGATTGCTCTGTCCCCAGGTATCACCACTCAGCGTGTTGATTGCTGTGTTCCCAGGTTATTACCACTCAGCGTGTTGATTGCTCTGTTCCCAGGTTATCACCACTCAGCGTGTTGATTGTTCTGTTCCCAGGTTATTACCACTCAGCGTGTTGATTGCTGTATTCCCAGATTATCACCACTCAGCGTGTTGATTGCTCTGTTCCCAGGTTATTACCACTCAGCGTGTTGATTGCTGTGTTCCTAGATTATTACCACTCAGCGTGTTGATTGCTCTGTTCCCAGGTTATTACCACTCAGCGTGTTGATTGCTCTGTTCCCAGGTTATTACCACTCAGCGTGTTGATTGCTCTGTTCCCAGGTCATTACCACTCAGCGTGTTGATTGCTGTGTTCCCAGATTATCACCACTCAGCGTGTTGATTGCTCTGTCCCCAGGTTATCACCACTCAGCGTGTTGATTGCTCTGTTGCCGGGTTATCACCACTCAGCGTGTTGATTGCTGTTCCAGATTATCACCACTCAGCGTGTTGATTACTCCGTTCCAAGGTTATCACCACTCAGCGTGTTGATTGCTCTGTTCCCAGGTTATCACCACTCAGCGTGTTGATTGCTCTGCTCCCAGGTTATTACCACTCAGCGTGTTGATTGCTCTGTTCCCAGGTTTTCACCACTCAGTATGTTCGTTGCTCTGTTCCCAGGTTATTACCACTCAGCGTGTTGATTGCTCTGTTCCCAGGTTATCACCACTCAGCGTGTTGATTGCTCTGTTCCCAGGTTATTACCACTCAGCGCGTTGATTGCTGTGTTCCCAGGTCATTACCACTCAGCGTGTTGATTGCTCTGTTCCCAGGTCATTACCACTCAGCGTGTTGATTGCTGTGTTCCCAGATTATCACCACTCAGCGTGTTGATTGCTCTGTCCCCAGGTTATCACCACTCAGCGTGTTGATTGCTCTGTCCCCAGGTTATTACCACTCAGCGTGTTGATTGCTCTGTCCCCAGGTTATCACCACTCAGCGTGTTGATTGCTCTGTTCCCAGATTATCACCACTCAGCGTGTTGATTGCTCTGTCCCCAGGTTATCACCACTCAGCGTGTTGATTGCTCTGTTGCCGGGTTATCACCACTCAGCGTGTTGATTGCTGTTCCAGATTATCACCACTCAGCGTGTTGATTGCTGTGTTCCCAGATTATCACCACTCAGCGTTTGATTGCTGTATTCCCAGATTATCACCACTCAGCGTGTTGATTGCTCTGTTCCCAGGTTATTACCACTCAGCGTGTTGATTGCTGTGTTCCCAGGTTATTACCACTCAGCGGGAGAGTCCGCGGACAGACGAGGAGAACAAGGTGCTGTGTGAGCTGTCGCTACAGGGACTCCAGTACCTCTCGTCCTGGAACGTCAGAGTCATGGAGCTGGTAAGTAAACCTCTCTGGGGGAGAGTCCCAAAGCCACGTGGATGGTTCGAGCCCCGCTGTGGCCATGTCTATGTGGTCGAAGGATAATGATGCCATGTCCTTCTTCGCAAAGAGTAGGGGTTACCACCGGGGACATGGCTCCACTCTCCCTTCTTTCTCCCATTGACGCGATACGATATATATATATATATATATCTATATATATATATAGGGACTATCGGGTCGATTATGGTACATTAGACGGTTTCTATCCTGCACACGCTAGCGAGTCACACACGGAAGACAAAAAGCTGTCATTCATCCTGTCTCATTTCCATAGGAACATATACATAATATTTCACATTATACAGCACACTTTCTCCTTAAACTAAACGATACATAAGTGTTCTTGAAAAGGTCCATTTCTCGATTCGTCACATAATCAGTTGCTAAAACGGCGATGATGCAGCGACTTACTTAATTCATTTTGTTACATACTGAAAATAGTTGTTTCATCAATAGAAGACACGCTTTCAGCCTGTACACTAATGCTGAAACTACCCAACACACAGATAATGCACAACGTAAACTATGTGTCCCAAGAAATCTGTGCAAAAATGTGGTGATGACTGGTGAAGCCCGGCACCCTCGCCTTCTAGATATATTTCTATCTGCACGTCGCGGTTTGTGTTTTAGTACTCGTGGAAGTTGCTTCACCCCACGGACCCCCATCAAAACCCGGAATGTCCAGCAGACGCGGAGGAATACGAACGAGTAAGTGTGCAGCGAATGTCAGCCCAGATATAAGACCCTGCACGTGTTCTTTATAACGGTTACTTTACTATGCTAGTATCAAGAATGTTGTTAATTGCGAAAAATTACGGGCGACGAATTTATGCCAAAATGCCCTTCGTCTCTTATACCTATTATTATAGGTTATTATAAGTTATTAATACAAGATTTACTTTCCGTGCATAGTAGTAGAGGTGGGGGGGGGGGAGGGGCTTCCTGACGCAGTTGGTATCTGGTAAGCGGGGTGAGCTGCAATTAAGCAGGTCATAGGCTCGAACATTGGCATCTTTATCTGGGATATGTAAAACACCATTTCATTGAGCTCCATCCGGGGGGTGGGGGGTGGGGGGGGGGGCGGTTAGGCCGACTTTATCCTCCAAGTGCACAAAACTGACATAAACCACCGAGATTTGTTTCCATGTCGTTAACCTTGCGGGAGGTTTCTTCGCCCAACTTATCCCTTCTGTCCACAATAGGTCAGTGGGATAGAACGCTCGCCTTCAGTGCTCTGGCCCCCTGAGATCCTAACATGACGTGGATCGGTGGTTCGGCCCCCGCCGTGGCCATGTCTGTGTGGTCGCAGAATAGAGATTCCAAGTCCTTCTTCGCAACGAGTAGGGAGTTACCCCCGGGGACATGGCTCCGCTCTTTCCTTCCTTCTCCCATTGACGCGACATGAGCAACAGTGGTTAAAGCGTCCTGAATATACAACCAACCACCAAAGTGGCCTAAAGCACGCACATGTCCCTTGCAGTCGACGCGTTACAACTATGACAAGGAGGAGAAGTTTGGTCTGATCGAGGTGATCGCCATGATCAAGGGGCTGCAGTCCCTCATGCTCCGGATGGAGTCCGTCTTCATGGACGCGATCCGCCGCAACGTATACGCCGAACTCCAGGACTTCGTGCAAGTCCAGCTCCGAGACCCGCTGAGGAAAGCCATCAAAAACAAGAGGGAGGTCATACGGAGGTTGGTGGAATTATTAGTATTGTCTTGTCGATCCATAATTATGATTGTAGTTTGATATCCGCCATGTTGTCAGCAGGTATTCTTTTGAGCAAAAAGTCATGCGTCATGTTGCTAGGTCTGGTTTGTAAATTTGTTATATAAGCTACGGTAATTATATTATTGTCGCAAAATCGCATTGTATCGCGCCGCATTAGGTTTCTAATGAAACTGATTATTCTCGGCAGTATAATTGCCTCAGTGCGAGAGACGTGTGCTGATTGGCTGAGAGGCCTCGAGCCCCATGACGACCCCGCTCTGAAGGGCAAAAAGGACTCTGACGACTTCCACATCAAGGTGCCCAGGAGGAACGTGGGGCCGTCCAGTACACAGGTTCGTGCTGCTGCTGCCCCAGTTTATCGTTTGTTTAGCCTCTGTGGCATGCCAAACTATGGAACCTTGTAATTGTATGGCGCAAAATTAGAGGTCTTTTTTTTTGTAGCGTATTCCGAAGTAACGGCTTTGAGACAGCTCAGTGGCGATGAATTCTTTGTGTTTATTTCATTGCCTAATTAATATGAAAGCTACCCATTTAGAAATTTTGATAATTTTTTTTTCGAAAATGATTTTTTCATTAATTTACACTGTTTGATATTGACCATTATGTAGGAAATAACCTGTGTGTACCCAAATGTGGCCTAAAGCTTCAGTCGATCGATCCATGGGATCGGCAAACCCGAGATCGAAGGCATATGCCTTCTTGCCATGAGCACGAAGTCACCTGTGGCAAAATTTGTCAAGCTTTTGTTCGGCGTTTGTGCGAAAAATCACTAGATCACCGTAAACCCAATTGACAAGCGGACTGGATGGTTTGCGAACCACTGTGTACCGGGACTTCCTTTTTCCGTTTTCGGCCATGGAACGCTGTAGTGGCCCTGTTGTCCCTTTTAGTGTACACGTGATACGCGTACAGCCTTCGTAGGATCTGTTTGACGTGAGTCTGTGTCTCTCACAGCTGTACATGGTGAGGACAATGCTGGAATCTCTAATCGCGGACAAGAGCGGCGGCAAGAAGACCCTGAGGAAGGACATCGACGTGCAGCATCTCATGGCCATCGACCAATTCCACAAGACCTCCTTCTACTGGAGCTACCTGCTCAGGTTCAACGGTAAGCCACGGACCAGAGCCACAAGACCTCCTTCTACTGGAGCTACCTGCTCAGGTTCAACGGTAAGCCACGGACCAGTGCCACAAGACCTCCTTCTACTGGAGCTACCTGCTCAGGTTCAACGGTAAGCCACGGACCAGTGCCACAAGACCTCCTTCTACTGGAGCTACCTGCTCAGGTTCAACGGTAAGCCACGGACCAGTGCCACAAGACCTCCTTCTACTGGAGCTACCTGCTCAGGTTCAACGGTAAGCCACGGACCAGTGCCACAAGACCTCCTTCTACTGGAGCTACCTGCTCAGGTTCAACGGTAAGCCACGGACCAGTGCCACAAGACCTCCTTCTACTGGAGCTACCTGCTCAGGTTCAACGGTAAGCCACGGACCAGTGCCACAAGACCTCCTTCTACTGGAGCTACCTGCTCAGGTTCAACGGTAAGCCACGGACCAGTGCCACAAGACCTCCTTCTACTGGAGCTACCTGCTCAGGTTCAACGGTAAGCCAAGGACCAGTGCCACAAGACCTCTTTCTACTGGAGCTACCTGCTCAGGTTCAACGGTAAGCCACGGACCAGTGCCACAAGACCTCCTTCTACTGGAGCTACCTGCTCAGGTTCAACGGTAAGCCAAGGACCAGTGCCACAAGACCTCCTTCTACTGGAGCTACCTGCTCAGGTTCAACGGTAAGCCACGGACCAGTGCCACAAGACCTCCTTCTACTGGAGCTACCTGCTCAGGTTCAACGGTAAGCCAAGGACCAGTGCCACAAGACCTCCTTCTACTGGAGCTACCTGCTCAGGTTCAACGGTAAGCCACGGACCAGTACCACAAGACCTCCTTCTACTGGAGCTACCTGCTCAGGTTCAACGGTAAGCCACGGACCAGTGCCACAAGACCTCCTTCTACTGGAGCTACCTGCTCAGGTTCAACGGTAAGCCAAGGACCAGTACCACAAGACCTCCTTCTACTGGAGCTACCTGCTCAGGTTCAACGGTAAGCCACGGACCAGTGCCACAAGACCTCCTTCTACTGGAGCTACCTGCTCAGGTTCAACGGTAAGCCACGGACCAGTGCCACAAGACCTCCTTCTACTGGAGCCACCTGCTCAGGTTCAACGGTAAGCCACGGACCAGTGCCACAAGACCTCCTTCTACTGGAGCTACCTGCTCAGGTTCAACGGTAAGCCACGGACCAGTGCCACAAGACCTCCTTCTACTGGAGCCACCTGCTCAGGTTCAACGGTAAGTCACGGACCAGTGCCACAAGACCTCCTTCTACTGGAGCTACCTGCTCAGGTTCAACGGTAAGCCAAGGACCAGTGCCACAAGACCTCCTTCTACTGGAGCTACCTGCTCAGGTTCAACGGTAAGCCAAGGACCAGTGCCACAAGACCTCCTTCTACTGGAGCTACCTGCTCAGGTTCAACGGTAAGCCAAGGACCAGAGCCACAAGACCTCCTTCTACTGGAGCTACCTGCTCAGGTTCAACGGTAAGCCACGGACCAGTGCCACAAGACCTCCTTCTACTGGAGCTACCTGCTCAGGTTCAACGGTAAGCCACGGACCAGTGCCACAAGACCTCCTTCTACTGGAGTTACCTGCTCAGGTTCAACGGTAAGCCACGGACCAGTGCCACAAGACCTCCTTCTACTGGAGCCACCTGCTCAGGTTCAACGGTAAGCCACGGACCAGTGCCACAAGACCTCCTTCTACTGGAGCTACCTGCTCAGGTTCAACGGTAAGCCACGGACCAGTGCCACAAGACCTCCTTCTACTGGAGCCACCTGCTCAGGTTCAACGGTAAGTCACGGACCAGTGCCACAAGACCTCCTTCTACTGGAGTTACCTGCTCAGGTTCAACGGTAAGCCACGGACCAGTGCCACAAGACCTCCTTCTACTGGAGTTACCTGCTCAGGTTCAACGGTAAGCCACGGACCAGTGCCACAAGACCTCCTTCTACTGGAGCT
The DNA here is from genome assembly GCA_964019135.1 of Arenicola marina. Classification (NCBI taxonomy): domain Eukaryota; kingdom Metazoa; phylum Annelida; class Polychaeta; family Arenicolidae; genus Arenicola; species Arenicola marina. The sequence goes on along the minus strand of OZ025260.1, from coordinate 32,159,150 downwards.
ACCTGCTCAGGTTCAACGGTAAGCCACGGACCAGTGCCACAAGACCTCCTTCTACTGGAGCCACCTGCTCAGGTTCAACGGTAAGTCACGGACCAGTGCCACAAGACCTCCTTCTACTGGAGCCACCTGCTCAGGTTCAACGGTAAGCCACGGACCAGAGCCACAAGACCTCCTTCTACTGGAGCTACCTGCTCAGGTTCAACGGTAAGCCACGGACCAGAGCCACAAGACCTCCTTCTACTGGAGCCACCTGCTCAGGTTCAACGGTAAGCCAAGGACCAGTGCCACAAGACCTCCTTCTACTGGAGCTACCTGCTCAGGTTCAACGGTAAGCCACGGACCAGTGCCACAAGACCTCCTTCTACTGGAGCTACCTGCTCAGGTTCAACGGTAAGCCACGGACCAGTGCCACAAGACCTCCTTCTACTGGAGCTACCTGCTCAGGTTCAACGGTAAGCCAAGGACCAGAGCCACAAGACCTCCTTCTACTGGAGCTACCTGCTCAGGTTCAACGGTAAGCCACGGACCAGTACCACAAGACCTCCTTCTACTGGAGCTACCTGCTCAGGTTCAACGGTAAGCCACGGACCAGTGCCACAAGACCTCCTTCTACTGGAGCTACCTGCTCAGGTTCAACGGTAAGCCACGGACCAGTGCCACAAGACCTCCTTCTACTGGAACCACCTGCTCAGGTTCAACGGTAAGCCACGGACCAGTGCCACAAGACCTCCTTCTACTGGAGCTACCTGCTCAGGTTCAACGGTAAGCCAAGGACCAGAGCCACAAGACCTCCTTCTACTGGAGCTACCTGCTCAGGTTCAACGGTAAGCCACGGACCAGTACCACAAGACCTCCTTCTACTGGAGCTACCTGCTCAGGTTCAACGGTAAGCCACGGACCAGTGCCACAAGACCTCCTTCTACTGGAGTTACCTGCTCAGGTTCAACGGTAAGCCACGGACCAGTGCCACAAGACCTCCTTCTACTGGAGCTACCTGCTCAGGTTCAACGGTAAGCCACGGACCAGTGCCACAAGACCTCCTTCTACTGGAGCTACCTGCTCAGGTTCAACGGTAAGCCAAGGACCAGTGCCACAAGACCTCCTTCTACTGGAGCTACCTGCTCAGGTTCAACGGTAAGCCACGGACCAGTGCCACAAGACCTCCTTCTACTGGAGCTACCTGCTCAGGTTCAACGGTAAGCCAAGGACCAGTGCCACAAGACCTCCTTCTACTGGAGCTACCTGCTCAGGTTCAACGGTAAGCCACGGACCAGTGCCACAAGACCTCCTTCTACTGGAGCTACCTGCTCAGGTTCAACGGTAAGCCACGGACCAGTGCCACAAGACCTCCTTCTACTGGAGCTACCTGCTCAGGTTCAACGGTAAGCCAAGGACCAGTGCCACAAGACCTCCTTCTACTGGAGCCACCTGCTCAGGTTCAACGGTAAGCCACGGACCAGTACCACAAGACCTCCTTCTACTGGAGCTACCTGCTCAGGTTCAACGGTAAGCCAAGGACCAGTGCCACAAGACCTCCTTCTACTGGAGCTACCTGCTCAGGTTCAACGGTAAGCCAAGGACCAGTGCCACAAGACCTCCTTCTACTGGAGCTACCTGCTCAGGTTCAACGGTAAGCCACGGACCAGTGCCACAAGACCTCCTTCTACTGGAGCTACCTGCTCAGGTTCAACGGTAAGCCACGGACCAGTGCCACAAGACCTCCTTCTACTGGAGCTACCTGCTCAGGTTCAACGGTAAGCCAAGGACCAGTGCCACAAGACCTCCTTCTACTGGAGCTACCTGCTCAGGTTCAACGGTAAGCCAAGGACCAGAGCCACAAGACCTCCTTCTACTGGAGCCACCTGCTCAGGTTCAACGGTAAGCCACGGACCAGTGCCACAAGACCTCCTTCTACTGGAGCTACCTGCTCAGGTTCAACGGTAAGCCACGGACCAGTGCCACAAGACCTCCTTCTACTGGAGCTACCTGCTCAGGTTCAACGGTAAGCCACGGACCAGTGCCACAAGACCTCCTTCTACTGGAGCTACCTGCTCAGGTTCAACGGTAAGCCACGGACCAGTGCCACAAGACCTCCTTCTACTGGAGCTACCTGCTCAGGTTCAACGGTAAGCCACGGACCAGTGCCACAAGACCTCCTTCTACTGGAGCTACCTGCTCAGGTTCAACGGTAAGCCACGGACCAGTGCCACAAGACCTCCTTCTACTGGAGCTACCTGCTCAGGTTCAACGGTAAGCCACGGACCAGTGCCACAAGACCTCCTTCTACTGGAGCTACCTGCTCAGGTTCAACGGTAAGCCACGGACCAGTGCCACAAGACCTCCTTCTACTGGAGCTACCTGCTCAGGTTCAACGGTAAGCCAAGGACCAGAGCCACAAGACCTCCTTCTACTGGAGCTACCTGCTCAGGTTCAACGGTAAGCCACGGACCAGTACCACAAGACCTCCTTCTACTGGAGCTACCTGCTCAGGTTCAACGGTAAGCCACGGACCAGTGCCACAAGACCTCCTTCTACTGGAACCACCTGCTCAGGTTCAACGGTAAGCCACGGACCAGTGCCACAAGACCTCCTTCTACTGGAGCTACCTGCTCAGGTTCAACGGTAAGCCACGGACCAGAGCCACAAGACCTCCTTCTACTGGAGCTACTTGCTCAGGTTCAACGGTAAGCCACGGACCAGTGCCACAAGAACTCCTTCTACTGGAGCTACCTGCTCAGGTTCAACGGTAAGCCACGGACCAGTACCACAAGACCTCCTTCTACTGGAGCTACCTGCTCAGGTTCAACGGTAAGCCACGGACCAGTGCCACAAGACCTCCTTCTACTGGAGCTACCTGCTCAGGTTCAACGGTAAGCCACGGACCAGTGCCACAAGACCTCCTTCTACTGGAGCCACCTGCTCAGGTTCAACGGTAAGCCACGGACCAGTGCCACAAGACCTCCTTCTACTGGAGCTACCTGCTCAGGTTCAACGGTAAGCCACGGACCAGTGCCACAAGACCTCCTTCTACTGGAGCTACCTGCTCAGGTTCAACGGTAAGCCACGGACCAGTGCCACAAGACCTCCTTCTACTGGAGCTACCTGCTCAGGTTCAACGGTAAGCCACGGATCAGTGCCACAAGACCTCTTTCTACTGGAGCTACCTGCTCAGGTTCAACGGTAAGCCACGGACCAGTGCCACAAGACCTCCTTCTACTGGAGCTACCTGCTCAGGTTCAACGGTAAGCCAAGGACCAGAGCCACAAGACCTCCTTCTACTGGAACCACCTGCTCAGGTTCAACGGTAAGCCACGGACCAGTGCCACAAGACCTCCTTCTACTGGAACCACCTGCTCAGGTTCAACGGTAAGTCACGGACCAGTGCCACAAGAACTCCTTCTACTGGAGCTACCTGCTCAGGTTCAACGGTAAGCCAAGGACCAGAGCCACAAGACCTCCTTCTACTGGAACCACCTGCTCAGGTTCAACGGTAAGCCACGGACCAGTGCCACAAGACCTCCTTCTACTGGAACCACCTGCTCAGGTTCAACGGTAAGCCACGGATCAGTGCCACAAGACCTCCTTCTACTGGAGCTACCTGCTCAGGTTCAACGGTAAGCCACGGACCAGTGCCACAAGACCTTCTTCTACTGGAGCTACCTGCTCAGGTTCAACGGTAAGCCACGGATCAGTGCCACAAGACCTCCTTCTACTGGAGCTACCTGCTCAGGTTCAACGGTAAGCCACGGACCAGTGCCACAAGACCTCCTTCTACTGGAACCACCTGCTCAGGTTCAACGGTAAGTCACGGACCAGTGCCACAAGAACTCCTTCTACTGGAGCTACCTGCTCAGGTTCAACGGTAAGCCACGGACCAGTACCACAAGACCTCCTTCTACTGGAGTTACCTGCTCAGGTTCAACGGTAAGCCACGGACCAGTGCCACAAGACCTCCTTCTACTGGAGCTACCTGCTCAGGTTCAACGGTAAGCCACGGACCAGTGCCACAAGACCTCCTTCTACTGGAGCTACCTGCTCAGGTTCAACGGTAAGCCACGGACCAGTGCCACAAGAACTCCTTCTACTGGAGCTACCTGCTCAGGTTCAACGGTAAGCCACGGACCAGTGCCACAAGACCTCCTTCTACTGGAGTTACCTGCTCAGGTTCAACGGTAAGCCACGGATCAGTGCCACAAGACCTCCTTCTACTGGAGCCACCTGCTCAGGTTCAACGGTAAGCCACGGACCAGTGCCACAAGACCTCCTTCTACTGGAACCACCTGCTCAGGTTCAACGGTAAGCCACGGACCAGTGCCACAAGACCTCCTTCTACTGGAGCTACCTGCTCAGGTTCAACGGTAAGCCACGGACCAGTGCCACAAGACCTCCTTCTACTGGAGCCACCTGCTCAGGTTCAACGGTAAGCCACGGACCAGTGCCACAAGACCTCCTTCTACTGGAGCTACCTGCTCAGGTTCAACGGTAAGCCACGGACCAGTACCACAAGACCTCCTTCTACTGGAGTTACCTGCTCAGGTTCAACGGTAAGCCACGGATCAGTGCCACAAGACCTCCTTCTACTGGAGCTACCTGCTCAGGTTCAACGGTAAGCCACGGACCAGTGCCACAAGACCTCCTTCTACTGGAGCTACCTGCTCAGGTTCAACGGTAAGCCAAGGACCAGTGCCACAAGACCTCCTTCTACTGGAGTTACCTGCTCAGGTTCAACGGTAAGCCACGGACCAGTGCCACAAGACCTCCTTCTACTGGAGCTACCTGCTCAGGTTCAACGGTAAGCCACGGACCAGTGCCACAAGACCTCCTTCTACTGGAGCCACCTGCTCAGGTTCAACGGTAAGCCACGGACCAGTACCACAAGACCTCCTTCTACTGGAACCACCTGCTCAGGTTCAACGGTAAGCCACGGATCAGTGCCACAAGACCTCCTTCTACTGGAGCTACCTGCTCAGGTTCAACGGTAAGCCACGGACCAGTACCACAAGACCTCCTTCTACTGGAGTTACCTGCTCAGGTTCAACGGTAAGCCACGGACCAGTGCCACAAGACCTCCTTCTACTGGAGCTACCTGCTCAGGTTCAACGGTAAGCCAAGGACCAGTGCCACAAGACCTCCTTCTACTGGAGTTACCTGCTCAGGTTCAACGGTAAGCCACGGACCAGTGCCACAAGACCTCCTTCTACTGGAGCCACCTGCTCAGGTTCAACGGTAAGCCACGGACCAGTGCCACAAGACCTCCTTCTACTGGAGCTACCTGCTCAGGTTCAACGGTAAGCCACGGACCAGAGCCACAAGACCTCCTTCTACTGGAGCTACCTGCTCAGGTTCAACGGTAAGCCACGGACCAGTGCCACAAGACCTCCTTCTACTGGAGCTACCTGCTCAGGTTCAACGGTAAGCCACGGACCAGTGCCACAAGACCTCCTTCTACTGGAGCTACCTGCTCAGGTTCAACGGTAAGCCACGGACCAGAGCCACAAGACCTCCTTCTACTGGAGCTACCTGCTCAGGTTCAACGGTAAGCCACGGACCAGTGCCACAAGACCTCCTTCTACTGGAGCTACCTGCTCAGGTTCAACGGTAAGCCAAGGACCAGTGCCACAAGACCTCCTTCTACTGGAGTTACCTGCTCAGGTTCAACGGTAAGCCACGGACCAGTGCCACAAGACCTCCTTCTACTGGAGCTACCTGCTCAGGTTCAACGGTAAGCCACGGACCAGTGCCACAAGACCTCCTTCTACTGGAGCTACCTGCTCAGGTTCAACGGTAAGCCAAGGACCAGTGCCACAAGACCTCCTTCTACTGGAGCTACCTGCTCAGGTTCAACGGTAAGCCACGGACCAGTGCCACAAGACCTCCTTCTACTGGAGCTACCTGCTCAGGTTCAACGGTAAGCCAAGGACCAGTGCCACAAGACCTCCTTCTACTGGAGCTACCTGCTCAGGTTCAACGGTAAGCCACGGACCAGTGCCACAAGACCTCCTTCTACTGGAGCTACCTGCTCAGGTTCAACGGTAAGCCAAGGACCAGTGCCACAAGACCTCCTTCTACTGGAGCTACCTGCTCAGGTTCAACGGTAAGCCAAGGACCAGTGCCACAAGACCTCCTTCTACTGGAACTACCTGCTCAGGTTCAACGGTAAGCCACGGACCAGTGCCACAAGACCTCCTTCTACTGGAGCTACCTGCTCAGGTTCAACGGTAAGCCAAGGACCAGTGCCACAAGACCTCCTTCTACTGGAGCTACCTGCTCAGGTTCAACGGTAAGCCAAGGACCAGTGCCACAAGACCTCCTTCTACTGGAGCTACCTGCTCAGGTTCAACGGTAAGCCACGGACCAGTGCCACAAGACCTCCTTCTACTGGAGCTACCTGCTCAGGTTCAACGGTAAGCCACGGACCAGTGCCACAAGACCTCCTTCTACTGGAGCTACCTGCTCAGGTTCAACGGTAAGCCAAGGACCAGTGCCACAAGACCTCCTTCTACTGGAGCTACCTGCTCAGGTTCAACGGTAAGCCACGGACCAGTGCCACAAGACCTCCTTCTACTGGAGCTACCTGCTCAGGTTCAACGGTAAGCCAAGGACCAGTGCCACAAGACCTCCTTCTACTGGAGCTACCTGCTCAGGTTCAACGGTAAGCCACGGACCAGTGCCACAAGACCTCCTTCTACTGGAGCTACCTGCTCAGGTTCAACGGTAAGCCACGGACCAGTGCCACAAGACCTCCTTCTACTGGAGCTACCTGCTCAGGTTCAACGGTAAGCCAAGGACCAGTGCCACAAGACCTCCTTCTACTGGAGCTACCTGCTCAGGTTCAACGGTAAGCCAAGGACCAGTGCCACAAGACCTCCTTCTACTGGAGCTACCTGCTCAGGTTCAACGGTAAGCCACGGACCAGTGCCACAAGACCTCCTTCTACTGGAGCTACCTGCTCAGGTTCAACGGTAAGCCACGGACCAGTGCCACAAGACCTCCTTCTACTGGAGCTACCTGCTCAGGTTCAACGGTAAGCCACGGACCAGTGCCACAAGACCTCCTTCTACTGGAGCTACCTGCTCAGGTTCAACGGTAAGCCACGGATCAGTGCCACAAGACCTCTTTCTACTGGAGCTACCTGCTCAGGTTCAACGGTAAGCCAAGGATCAGTGCCACAAGACCTCCTTCTACTGGAGCTACCTGCTCAGGTTCAACGGTAAGCCACGGACCAGTGCCACAAGACCTCAGTCTAAGCTCTCCACGCAGGCCACACCTGATATATGAGAGGGAAGCCTCCTTAACAGTAACAATCATCTTGAAACCTTCATGTTGTATAAAGAAACTAAGTATAACAAGAGGATTGAGGTCTTTAGATTACAAAACGTTCCTTATTTTTATATCTTTATAACGTAATACCTGTATACATTTGTTGGTAGCTGTGTCCTCTTCTGGTACAGTCCGATAGATAATTAGAACAAAACAATGAAAACAGTTTCTTTTTTTATTATTTCCAGGCAAATTCGCATAGGCTGCAATCAATTTAACTTCCAATCAGTAAAAGACAAATAAAATGATACGTGTACATATAGCTTTACAACATTCCAACAGATACATTATATGAGCTTAAATGCTAATGAATGTTGTGTTACAAAATGTCTCTCTGTAATGATCGACAATTTTCCCATGGATTTGTTTCTAGAATCTTTACAAGAATGTTGCGAGCTGTCTCAGCTGTGGTACCGGGAATTCTACCTTGAAATGACGATGGGCAAGAAAATACAGGTACGGCCGCTCTGTAGCGGGGAGCTGGGAGCTGGGGGCTGGGAGCTGGGGGCTTGGAGCTGGGGGCTGGGGGCTAGGAGCTGGGGGCTAGGAGCTGGGGGCTAGGAGCTGGGGGCTAGAAGCTGGGGGCTAGGAGCTAGGAGCTGGGGGCTAGAAGCTGGGAGCTAGGAGCTGGGGGCTAGGAGCTGGGGGCTAGGAGCTGGGGGCTAGAAGCTAGGGGCTAGGAGCTGGGGGCTAGAAGCTGGGGGCTGGGAGCTAGGGGCTAGGAGCTGGGGGCTAGGGGCTGGGGGCTAGGAGCTGGGGGCTAGAAGCTGGGGGCTAGGAGCTGGGGGCTAGGAGCTGGGGGCTAGAAGCTGGGAGCTAGGGGCTGGGAGCTGGGGGCTCGGAGCTGGGGGCTAGGAGCTGGGGGCTAGAAGCTGGGGGCTAGGAGCTGGGGGCTAGGAGCTGGGGGCTAGGAGCTGGGGGCTAGAAGCTGGGGGCTAGGAGCTGGGGGCTAGAAGCTGGGGGCTGGGACCTGGGGGCTAGGACCTTGGGGCTATGAGCTGGGAGCTGGGGGCTCGGAGCTGGGGGCTAGAAGCTGGGGGCTAGGAGCTGGGGGCTCGGAGCTGGGGGTTCGGGGCTGGGGGCTAGGAGCTGAGGGCTAGGAGCTGGGGGCTAGGAGCTGGGAGCTAGAAGCTGGGGGCTCGGAGCTGGGGGCTCGGAGCTGGGGGCTCGGAGCTGGGGGCTCGGAGCTGGGAGCTGGGGGTTGGGAGCTGGGAAAGGCAGAAACAAGCGGAAAAAGCAACTTGGTGGACAAACCAGTTTGAATACTAAAAACAGACAGGTTTTGGTACTCGTTATAGTACATATTATTTTTCATTTCAGCAGGCAAATATGTGATTTATTTATGAAATACGATGATATTCTTGGCCCAGACAATTACTTAAACCAAGCAGCCGACTGACTATGAGTGTTTTTTGCAGTTCCCCATCGAGATGTCCATGCCCTGGATATTGACCGACCATATCCTGGAGACGAGAGAAGCCTCCATGATGGAGTAAGCGCCTTGGCCCTGTACTACACCTGGCGTTATAGCGCCTTGGCCCTGTACTACACCTGGCGTTATAGCGCCTTGGCCCTGTACTACACCTGGCGTTATAGCGCCTTGGCCCTGTACTACACCTGGCGTTATAGCGCCTTGGCCCTGTACTACACCTGGCGTTATAGCGCCTTGGCCCTGTACTACACCTGGCGTTATAGCGCCTTGGCCCTGTACTACACCTGGCGTTATAGCGCCTTGGCCCTGTACTACACCTGGCGTTATAGCGCCTTGGCCCTGTACTACACCTGGCGTTATAGCGCCTTGGCCCTGTACTACACCTGGCGTTATAGCGCCTTGGCCCTGTACTACACCTGGCGTTATAGCGCCTTGGCCCTGTACTACACCTGGCGTTATAGCGCCTTGGCCCTGTACTACACCTGGCGTTATAGCGCCTTGGCCCTGTACTACACCTGGCGTTATAGCGCCTTGGCCCTGTACTACACCTGGCGTTATAGCGCCTTGGCCCTGTACTACACCTGGCGTTATAGCGCCTTGGCCCTGTACTACACCTGGCGTTATAGCGCCTTGGCCCTGTACTACACCTGGCGTTATAGCGCCTTGGCCCTGTACTACACCTGGCGTTATAGCGCCTTGGCCCTGTACTACACCTGGCGTTATAGCGCCTTGGCCCTGTACTACACCTGGCGTTATAGCGCCTTGGCCCTGTACTACACCTGGCGTTATAGCGCCTTGGCCCTGTACTACACCTGGCGTTATAGCGCCTTGGCCCTGTACTACACCTGGCGTTATAGCGCCTTGGCCCTGTACTACACCTGGCGTTATAGCGCCTTGGCCCTGTACTACACCTGGCGTTATAGCGCCTTGGCCCTGTACTACACCTGGCGTTATAGCGCCTTGGCCCTGTACTACACCTGGCGTTATAGCGCCTTGGCCCTGTACTACACCTGGCGTTATAGCGCCTTGGCCCTGTACTACACCTGGCGTTATAGCGCCTTGGCCCTGTACTACACCTGGCGTTATAGCGCCTTGGCCCTGTACTACACCTGGCGTTATAGCGCCTTGGCCCTGTACTACACCTGGCGTTATAGCGCCTTGGCCCTGTACTACACCTGGCGTTATAGCGCCTTGGCCCTGTACTACACCTGGCGTTATAGCGCCTTGGCCCTGTACTACACCTGGCGTTATAGCGCCTTGGCCCTGTACTACACCTGGCCACTATAGCGCCTTGGCCCTGTACTACACCTGGCCACTATAGCGCCTTGGCCCTGTACTACACCTGGCCACTATAGCGCCTTGGCCCTGTACTACACCTGGCGTTATAGCGCCTTGGCCCTGTACTACACCTGGCGTTATAGCGCCTTGGCCCTGTACTACACCTGGCGTTATAGCGCCTTGGCCCTGTACTACACCTGGCGTTATAGCGCCTTGGCCCTGTACTACACCTGGCGTTATAGCGCCTTGGCCCTGTACTACACCTGGCGTTATAGCGCCTTGGCCCTGTACTACACCTGGCGTTATAGCGCCTTGGCCCTGTACTACACCTGGCGTTATAGCGCCTTGGCCCTGTACTACACCTGGCGTTATAGCGCCTTGGCCCTGTACTACACCTGGCGTTATAGCGCCTTGGCCCTGTACTACACCTGGCGTTATAGCGCCTTGGCCCTGTACTACACCTGGCGTTATAGCGCCTTGGCCCTGTACTACACCTGGCGTTATAGCGCCTTGGCCCTGTACTACACCTGGCGTTATAGCGCCTTGGCCCTGTACTACACCTGGCGTTATAGCGCCTTGGCCCTGTACTACACCTGGCGTTATAGCGCCTTGGCCCTGTACTACACCTGGCGTTATAGCGCCTTGGCCCTGTACTACACCTGGCGTTATAGCGCCTTGGCCCTGTACTACACCTGGCGTTATAGCGCCTTGGCCCTGTACTACACCTGGCCACTATAGCGCCTTGGCCCTGTACTACACCTGGCGTTATAGCGCCTTGGCCCTGTACTACACCTGGCGTTATAGCGCCTTGGCCCTGTACTACACCTGGCGTTATAGCGCCTTGGCCCTGTACTACACCTGGCCACTATAGCGCCTTGGCCCTGTACTACACCTGGCGTTATAGCGCCTCACGGGCTGAAAGTGCCATTAAATACCCCATTAAAACCAAAGCCTAGCACCATACTCTGTGCTACATATAGCCGCCTTGTATTCCAAAGCTTAGAACTGTGTCAGGTTTAATAGGTTTTCATTGAGCATTGTCTCTAGTTGGTTGTAATCTAGTTCCAAGCGATAACATAATAGTGTGGATTATCTTTTCGCAATTTGTTTCCGTTGCTCGCGTTGCTCGTACGACCCATTTTAGCTGTGTGTAAATGCTTCGGAAATGATTCTTTATTACCTGTATTAGGGAGTTTTCTAAGAGTTCTAAGACTTGATCTATAAATCTGGCCTGGTTAAGACCTAACAGAATCATGGATATTCTGTACCCTTCCAGATACATCCTGTACCCACTGGACCTGTACAACGACAGCGCTCACTACGCCCTGCACAACTTCCGGAAACAGTTCCTCTACGACGAGGTGGAGGCTGAGGTGGGTTACCGCCTCCCCCACTATCCTCTCCTTCTCCCTCTCCCCTTCCCACCTGTCGGCCTCCCTGGTGTAGTGGTTAAAGCACTAGACCGCATATCAATAGGTCCTGGGAGCCTCCCTGGTGTAGTGGTTAAAGCACTAGACTGCAGATCAATAGGTCCCGTTGGCCTCCCTGGTGTAGTGGTTAAAGCACTAGACCGCGTAATAATAGGTCCTGGGAGCCTCCCTGGTGTAGTGGTTAAAGCACTAGACCGCGTATCAATAGGTCCTGGGAGCCTCCCTGGTGTAGTGGTTAAAGCACTAGACCGCGGATCAATATGTCCTGGGAGCCTCCCTGGTCTAGTGGTTAAAGCACTAGACCGCGGATCAATAGGTCCTGGGAACCTCCCTGGTGTAGTGGTTAAAGCACTAGACCGCGCATCAATAGGTCCTGGGAACCTCCCTGGTGTAGTGGTTAAAGCATTAGACCGCAGATCAATAGGTCCTGGGAACCTCCCTGGTGTAGTGGTTAAAGCATTAGACCGCGGATCAATAGGTCCTGGGAGCCTCCCTGGTGTAGTGGTTAAAGCACTAGACCGCGTATCAATAGGTCCTGGGAGCCTCCCTGGTGTAGTGGTTAAAGCACTAGACCGCAGATCAATAGGTCCTGGGAACCTCCCTGGTGTAGTGGTTAAAGCACTAGACTGCAGATCAATAGGTCCTGGGAACCTCCCTGGTCTAGTGGTTAAAGCACTAGACCGCAGATCAATAGGTCCTGGGAACCTCCCTGGTGTAGTGGTTAAAGCACTAGACTGCAGATCAATAGGTCCTGGGAGCCACCCTGTTCTAGTGGTTAAAGCACTAGACCGCGGATCAATAGGTCTTGGGAACCTCCCTGGTGTAGTGGTTAAAGCACTAGACCGCGCATCAATAGGTCCTGGGAACCTCCCTGGTGTAGTGGTTAAAGCATTAGACCGCAGATCAATAGGTCATGGGAACCTCCCTGGTGTAGTGGTTAAAGCATTAGACCGCGGATCAATAGGTCCTGGGAGCCTCCCTGGTGTAGTGGTTAAAGCACTAGACCGCGTATCAATAGGTCCTGGGAGCCTCCCTGGTGTAGTGGTTAAAGCACTAGACCGCGGATCAATAGGTCCTGGGAACCTCCCTGGTGTAGTGGTTAAAACACTAGACCGCGTATCAATAGGTCCTGGGAACCTCCCTGGTGTAGTGGTTAAAGCACTAGATTGCAGATCAATAGGTCCTGGGAACCTCCCTGGTCTAGTGGTTAAAGCACTAGACCGCAGATCAATAGGTCCTGGGAACCTCCCTGGTGTAGTGGTTAAAGCACTAGACTGCAGATCAATAGGTCCTGGGAGCCTCCCTGTTCTAGTGGTTAAAGCACTAGACCGCGGATCAATAGGTCTTGGGAACCTCCCTGGTGTAGTGGTTAAAGCACTAGACCGCGCATCAATAGGTCCTGGGAACCTCCCTGGTGTAGTGGTTAAAGCATTAGACCGCAGATCAATAGGTCCTGGGAACCTCCACGGTGTAGTGGTTAAAGCATTAGACCGCAGATCAATAGGTCCTGGGAACCTCCCTGGTGTAGTGGTTAAAGCACTAGACCGCGGATCAATAGGTCCTGGGAACCTCCCTGGTGTAGTGGTTAAAGCACTAGACCGCGTATCAATAGGTCCTGGGAACCTCCCTGGTGTAGTGGTTAAAGCACTAGACTGCGCATCAATAGGTCCTGGGGACCTCCCTGGTGTAGTGGTTAAAGCACTAGACTGCAGATCAATAGGTCCTGGGAGCCTCCCTGGTGTAGTGGTTAAAGCACTAGACCGCGGATCAATAGGTCCTGGGAACCTCCCTGGTGTAGTGGTTAAAACACTAGACCGCGTATCAATAGGTCCTGGGAACCTCCCTGGTGTAGTGGTTAAAGCACTAGACTGCAGATCAATAGGTCCTGGGAACCTCCCTGGTGTAGTGGTTAAAGCATTAGACCGCAGATCAATAGGTCCTGGGAACCTCCCTGGTGTAGTGGTTTAAGCACTAGACCGCGCATCAATAGGTCCTGGGAGCCTCCCTGGTGTAGTGGTTAAAGCACTAGACCGCAGATCAATAAGTCCTGGGAGCCTCTCTGGTGTAGTGGTTAAAGCACTAGACCGCAGATCAATAGGTCCTGGGAGCCTCCCTGGTGTAGTGGTTAAAGCACTAGACCGCAGATCAATAGGTCCTGGGGGCCTCCCTGGTGTAGTGGTTAAAGCACTAGACCGCGCATCAATATGTCCTGGGAGCCTCCCTGGTGTAGTGGTTAAAGCACTAGACCGCAGATCAATAGTTCCTGGGAGCCTCCCTGGTGTAGTGGTTAAAGCACTAGACCGCGTATCAATAGGTCCTGGGAACCTTCTTGGTGTAGTGGTTAAAGCACTAGACCGCGTATCAATAGGTCCTGGGAACCTCCTTGGTGTAGTGGTTAAAGCATTAGACCGCGGCCCGTGGATCGGTGGTTCGCGCCCCGCTGTAGCCGTATCTGTGTGGTCGCAGGATAAAGATCCCATGTCATTCGTCGCAAAGAGTAGGGGGTTAACCCCGGGGACATGGCTCGACTCTCCCTTCCTTCTCCCATTGACGCGATATGACCAATAAAGTGGTTAATGCGTCCTGAATATACAACCAACCTAATATGTAGCGTGTTTCATCCCTTCACCGTTCATCATCCCGGTAGATTCATTGTCCTAGTGGTAGATTCATTGTCCTAGTGGTAGATTCATTGTCCTAGTGGTAGATTCAGTGTCCTAGTTAAGCCCTGGTGGGCGCAGAAGCGCTGTTAAACTCCAAACCCACTGATGTAAAATCGGAAGCACTATTTAACAAACATTGTATCTATAATGATTGAGATATGTTGCCTTAGCTCGGATACATTTCAATCGCAGCGCTTAACATTTATTTACTTGACGATAGCGAATGGCGTCTATGCGAATCCGGAGATAGTCCGGTACCCCACCATGAGATGTTTGATTTAACGCCAGTCAATGTGTTTTATAAATCAAACATTGATTGTTTTTTTATCATTTCAGGTCAATTTATGCTTCGACCAATTCGTGTACAAACTCAGCGACCAAATATTCGCCTACTACAAGCATTGGGCCGGGAGGTAAATATATGCTCTCAGCAATGTTCTTATTATTATTTCATGGTGTGTAGTATAGCAGCCGTACATCTATGGTGCGTATGTGCCCTGTGCATTTAACTATCGTTACTCTTCGGGTCTTAACTTTGTTTGTTGCATCCCAATGCGATGACAATTGACAAATTGTGTGGGGCCGGCCCGATAGCTCAGTGGGTTAGAGCGCTCGCCTTGAGTGCTCTGGCCACCTGAGAGCCTAACGTCACGTGGATTGGTGTTTCGAGCCCCGCTGTGGTCATGTCTGTGTGGTCGCAGGATAAAGATCCCATGTCCTTCTTCGCAAAGAGTAGCGGGTTACCCCCGGGGACATGGTTTCCTCTCTACCTTCCTTCTTCCGCTGACGCGATATGACCAAAAGTGGCTAAAACGTCTAGAATATACAACCAACCACAACTTAGTTTTGTCGGGCGCTTAACTTCAGACCCGGTTTCGATACCAGAATGTTTTTTCTTGGCCCGGTTTAACTAGCCCAATGTGTGCATAAAGATGGCCTAAAACACCGAGCCATTTTTTTTCCAGCATTATCCTGGACAAAAGGTTCCGAGCGGAATGCGCGTCGTTCGGCACGAAGATCCCTTACCCGGCCTCCAACCGATACCACACGCTGCTGAGACAACGACACGTGCAGGTCAGTGGGGCACCTGCTGGCATAGTGGGGCACCTGTTGGCATGGTGGGGCACCTGTTGGCATGGTGGGGCACCTGATGGCGTGGTGGAGCACCTGCTGGCGTGGTGGGGCACCTGCTGGCGTGGTGGGGCACCTGCTGGCGTGGTGGGCACCTGCTGGCGTGGTGGGGCACCTGATGGCGTGGTGGGACACCTGATGGCGTGGTGGGGCACCTGATGGCGTGGTGGGGCACCTGCTGGCGTGGTGGGCACCTGCTGGCGTGGTGGGGCACCTGATGGCGTGGTGGGACACCTGATGGCGTGGTGGGGCACCTGATGGCGTGGTGGGGCACCTGCTGGCGTGGTGGGGCACCTGCTGGCGTGGTGGGGCACTGATGGCGTGGTGGGGCACCTGATGGCGTGGTGGGGCACCTGATGCCGTGGTGGGACACCTGATGGCGTGGTGGGGCACCTGATGGTGTGGTGGGGCACCTGATGGCGTGGTGGAGCACCTGATGACGTGGTGGGGCACCTTCTGGCGTGGTGAGGCACCTGATGGCGTGGTGGGGCACCTGCTGGCGTGGTGGGGCACCTGATGGCGTGGTGGGGCACCTCATGACGTGGTGGAGCACCTGATGGCGTGGTGGGGCACCTGATGACGTGGTGGAGCACCTGATGGCGTGGTGGGGCACCTGATGGCGTGGTGGGGCACCTGATGGCGTGGTGGGGCACCTGATGACGTGGTGGGGCACCTGATGGCGTGGTGAGGCACCTGATGGCGTCGTGAGGCACCTGATGGCGTGGTGGGGCACCTTATGGCGTGGTGGGGCACCTGATGGCGTGGTGGGGCACGTGATGGCGTGGTGGGGCACCTGATGGCGTGTTGAGGCACCTGCTGGCGTGGTGGGGCATCTGCTGGCGTGGTAGGGCACCTGCTGGCATGGTGGGGCACTGATGGCGTGGTGGGGCACTGATGGCGTGGTGGGGCACCTGATGGCGTGGTGGGACACCTGATGGCGTGGTGGGGCACCTGATGGCGTGGTGGGGCACCTGATGGCGTAGTGGAGCACCTGATGGCGTGGTGGAGCACCTGATGACGTGGTGGGGCACCTGATGGCGTAGTGGGGCACTTGATGGCGTGGTGGGGCACCTGCTGGCGTGGTGGAGCACCTGATGGCGTGGTGGAGCACCTGCTGGCGTGGTGGGGCACCTGATGGCGTGGTGGGGCACTGATGGCGTGGTGGGGCACCTGCTGGCGTGGTGGGGCACCTCATGACGTGGTGGGGCACCTGATGGCGTGGTGGGGCACCTGATGGCGTGGTGGGGCACCTGATGGCGTGGTGGGGCACCTGCTGGCGTGGTGGGGCACCTGCCCGCATGGAGGGACACCTGCCCGCATGGTGGGGCACCTGCCCGCATGGTGGGACACCTGCCCGCATGGTGGGACACCTGCCCGCATGGTGGGACACCTGCCCGCATGGTGGGGCACCTGCTGTCGTGGCGTCACGCAATGCGCGAGTTCGTCATCTTAAATGTTATACTGCATGACCTACATACGGGTATTCGCCTCCGTCAATGTTATATTGTAGGACTAAATACGGATTGTTATGTACAGTGGCATTATGTGCGTACAATGCGGTTACTGTTCACTTATAATGCCGTACAATTCAATACAATACAAACATTACAGTACGTCATACGTTGCGGTAATCGACCATATCCACGTGTACAGTAGCCAGTTTTGTATAATAAAAGTGTCGATCATGTATCAAAACTATTACTATGTATGTAACCCCTTGTTGTACTAACCACGTGTTCTCCTGGTTCCAGCTGCTGGGCAGATCGATTGACTTGAACCGGTTGATATCACAGCGGATTAACGCGGCGCTCCAGAAGTCACTGGACGTGGCCATCAGTCGCTTCGAGAGCGGGGACCTCACTGGGATCTGTGTAAGCGGACGTCCCAGGGTCGGGCCCTCTACTCCTTCACGGTGGCCGACACCCAAGGCCTTTATAATATGGCTCTAGCCATGGGGGTGACGTCACTATATTGGTTGTACGGTAGATTAATGTCCAAGTTCCGCTTCCGGTGTGGCATGCGGTAGTGTCGGCCTAAAACACGAATTCATTTCATTTCATTTCATTTGAAAACAATAAATCAACCAAAATTAATATATGGAATTTGGACTTGATTCCCTTGTCAATTCGTTTGTCTTGTTGCAGGAGCTGGACGGCTTGATAGAGTGCAATCGGTTGTGTCACAAGCTGCTGAGCAAATACTTGTCTCTCAATGACTTTGACGCCATGTTCCGGGAGGCCAACCACAACGTCTCGGCACCGTACGGCCGAATCACCCTCCACGTCTTCTGGGAACTCAACTACGACTTCTTGCCAAATTACTGCTTCAACGCCGCCACGAACAGGTACGGAGTCCCCTAAGGGAAATTGTTAAATTACTGCTTAAACGCCGCCTCGATCAGGTACGGCGTCCCCTAAGGGACATTGTTAAATTACTGCTTCAACGCCGCCACGAACAGGTACGGCGTCCCTTATGAATCCATGAATAAGCCTGTGTGACCGCCTTCAATGTAAAAAAAGAAGCGTGTTTTGCTTATGTTTAATTATGTTTCTTTTTCATCTCTTTTTCTTAGATTTGTGAAAACTGCCATTTCATTTACGTCACAAATCCAGCGAGACAAACCGCCCAGCACATCATATCAGTACTTCTGGGGCACCAAGGTAAGAACACTATTAGGTTACCAAGGTAATCCAGCGAGACAAACCGCCCAGCACATCATATCAGTATTTCTTGGGCACCAAGGTAAGAACACTGTTAGGTTACCCAGATAAGAACACTATTAGGTTACCCAGGTAAAAGGTGTTCGCTCCTTTTTATTTCATTGCCGAATTTCGCGTAGTTCAGTACATGTTCACCAGATGTTCACCAGATGAAAATTCTCATCATTCACTTTTGCGAATTCATCTATTACATCTGTAATATTATCTTTTGGTTACTGTGATATTTCGACGTCCTTCTCAGGCCCTGAGCACCAGCTTCAACGCCATCTACAGTCTGTACAGTCACTTTGTGGGGGCGCCGCACTTCCAGAAGATAGTAAAGCTCCTCGGCTATCAGGGCATAGCTGTCGTCATCGAAGAACTGCTCAAAATCGCCAAAAGCCTGGTAGGTTAACCACTATTAAACTGTAGTGGGTTTCACAAAGACGGGTATTGGCTAATACCGGGGTTAGCGTTGCTACCGGCATTAAAGCTATTTAAAAAGATATATTTCCCGTCAATTAAAACAAATAAAACACCTATGTTTATCACATTATAAGTCCTTAAGCTGACCGCCTACCCTTTGGTGCTTAACAGTTACAGGGCCTATATTTATCACATCATCAGTCCTTAAGCTGACCGCCTACCCTGTGGTGCTTAACAGTTACAGGGCCTATATTTATCACATCATCAGTCCTTAAGCTGACCGCCTACCCTGTGGTGCTTAACAGTTACAGGGCCTATATTTATCACATCATCAGTCCTTAAGCTGACCGCCTACCCTGTGGTGCTTAACAGTTACAGGGCCTATATTTATCACATCATCAGTCCTTAAGCTGACCGCCTACCCTGGGGTGCCTTACAGTTACAGGGCACATTGATGCAATACGTGAAGACGCTGATGCGAGTGATGCCGAAGAACTGCAAGTTGCTGCGGTATGACTACGGGTCGCCGGGCGTCCTGGGTTACTACCACTCGCTGCTCCATGACATGATCCAGTACCCGGATCTACGCACAGAGGTCTTCCAGGGGTTCCGGGAGATCGGCAACGCCATCCTCTTCTGTCTTCTAGTCGAACAAGCATTGGTCAGTGGCTCCTTTATCCCTGTCCTTGTTGTGTGTCTCTACTTTCCACTAAGTACCGTATACACTCGCATATAAGGCGGTGTCAATATAAAACGACCGGCGCTGGCTTTATCTACCCTGATCCGATGATCTGATAATAGATTTGAGAGACGTTCTCTTCCTGTCTTCTAATCGAACAATTATTGGTCAGTGGACATGTTAGCTCTATTGTTGTGTTTCCTCCAATTACCGTATGCAATGGCATAAAAGGCGAATTGTTCTGAAAAAAACCCAACCCATTTACGAACCTGGTTAGACCTTTTCGTCGAAGAACCTTGGGTTCCTGGTTGATCCCATTCGCCTTTTAGTTTTCTTCAATTGCGAGTGAGATGTGAGATATGCTGAAAAAATACTTCACCCTGACATGGAGGAATAACCGGTAGAAGGAGACACGGCTTTCTAGTTGAACAAGCATTAGATAAATTTATCTTATCTTTTTTCTTTTTTTCCCCATGAATTATCATGCGAACTATTCTCATCTGTATCGTATCTTCTCGTTACTCAACGATGTCTCGTTACTTATGTCCATAATGTTTGTGTTGTTGACAGTCTCAGGAGGAGGTCTGCGACCTGAAGCACGCCGCACCCTTTCAGAACATCATCCCCAAGCCGTTCATCCCTCTTAAAGGTGAGGCTTCCATGTAATGCCAGTGGCTCCCAGTGGCATGTCACGTATTGACCCCACCACGGCCCACTGCTGTCTACCCATGTAAACGCCGCATTTATTACATTCGTAAAGAGTAGGGGATTACCCTGGGGACATGGCTCCGCTCTTCCCTTCCTTGTTCCATTGACGCAATACGACTTGAATTGGTTAAAGCGTCCTGAATATACAACCAGCCAACCTCCTTTATTACATGACGCACATGTTATAAACTATTATAAAATATCGCGATATTTAACATGTAAGCGTCTGGCAATCGACGTCTTAAACTTCGTTAATGGAAATTAGCTTTTCTTTTCAGCCATAGAATATTAGTCTTGTTACAGTCATTTCTTAATATCACTATTAATAATGCATTATTTAACCACGTGGTTTTAATATGTTTACCGTGCATTCAGAGGGTGACAACAAGAAGGAACGTGAACAGGAGTTGAAGATGATGATGAAGAGGCTCGAAGCCAAGTACGCAGCCCTGCAGGTCGTGCCCGTCATCTCCAAGCTGGGGACGCCCAAGGTCAGTACAGCCAATTCTGAACCCCCATTGAAACTTCTTGGTTGGAATGCCCAGCAGATATAATGCCGTGCGTCGCTGTCATGCCGGGTTAGCGTACAGCATCCAGCCTATAGCACCCAGCGGAAGGCGTAGTCGTATAGGCTACGTCTACAGACGTGTACATTTATGGCCTAATTCTGTCGGATGCTTAGTGCGCCAGATGGTAGACGCAGTTGCTATGCCTCAAGAGTTTAACACCTGCAAAATACGACCTGAATAACTTTATGTTTAGGCCACCTTTGTGTACACATAGGCCAATTGAGGCCATGGAGCAGCAAATTGAGGCCCGCATTGACAGGATCATAACACCAACTCTTGATTACGCTAGTTGCACATTTTGGTTATAAAACGTATTTCGTTATGGTTTCTTGAGGTTTTCGAAGAACGCAGTCACATGTGAATGATGCTCACCTCAACATAATTATAACGTACAATATAAAAAAAAATATATAATAAATAATATAATAAATAATATAATAATAAATATCCCCTCTTATGGTCTCACCACCCTTCCACCTTGACGAATGATATAATAAATAAATATAATACCGGTATATAATATATAATAAATAATATAATATATAATATAATAAATAATATAATGTATAATATAATAAATAATATATAATATAGTGTATAATACTGGTATATAATATATAATAAATAATATAATATAATAATAAATATCCCCTCTCGTGGTCTCGCCACTCTTCCACCTTGACGACTCGACAGCAAGCGGACATCGCTGCCGAGGGTGACCTCCTGACCCGGGAGCGTCTCTGTTGCGGCCTCTCCCTCTTCGAGATCGTGCTGACGCGCATCAAGTCCTACCTGGACGACCCGACGTGGCACGGCCCAGCGCCCCCCAACGGCGTCCTCAACATCGATGAGTGCACCGAGTTCCACCGCCTGTGGAGCGCCATCCAGTTCGTCTACTGCCGACCCGTCGGCGAGAATGAGTTCACCGTCGAGTAAGTCCTCGGGGTAATAATATATTATGGTATTGTGAAGGTGAAATCGTTTCTTTGGTTTTACTGTCTGGATATGAGTGAGTTTTTTTTATTTCGTACATGTATGTGCTTTCGTATCGCTGATATCGCAGGGAGTGGTGATGTCGCAAAAGTGTCGTCACTTTTGTTAAATCGGAACTTTTACTGCCAACTCTAGAAGTATGACATTTTTTGAATTTATCATAAATATTTTGCGAGCATTATTTTGAATCGTTTTGGTGTAAAATCACAAAGTTGGCAGTATGGCATTTGTTTTGGGAGGCACGATTTCATCGCAAGCTGCACAATATGATTGTCCAATCGTGAAGTAGGGAGGGGTTGAACTGGGCCGGTTGTGCCCTGATCGTCATTGATATAACATTGGTTGTATTTGTCGTTTGCTCACACAAGCAGCTGTTTGGGGAGGGGTTGAACTGGGCCGGCTGTGGCCTGATCGTCATTGATATAACATTGGTTGTATTGGTCGTCGGCTCACACAAGCAGCTGTTTGGGGAGAGTTGAACTGGGCCGGCTGTGCCCTGATCGTCATTGATATAACATTGGTTGTATTTGTCGTCTGCTCACACAGACAGCTGTTTGGGGAGGGGTTGAACTGGGCCGGCTGTGCCCTGATCGTCATTGATATAACATTGGTTGTATTTGTCGTCGGCTCACACAGACAGCTGTTTGGGGAGGGGTTGAACTGGGCCGGCTGTGCCCTGATCGTCATTGATATAACATTGGTTGTATTTGTCGTCGGCTCACACAAGCAGCTGTTTGGGGAGGGGTTGAACTGGGCCGGCTGTGCCCTGATCGTCATTGATATAACATTGGTTGTATTTGTCGTCTGCTCGCACAGACAGCTGTTTGGGGAGGGGTTTAACTGGGCCGGCTGTGCCCTGATCGTCATTGATATAACATTGGTTGTATTTGTCTTCTGCTCACACAAGCAGCTGTTTGGGGAGGGGTTGAACTGGGCCGGCTGTGCCTTGATCGTCATTGATATAACATTGGTTGTATTTGTCGTCTGCTCACACAGACAGCTGTTTGGGGAGGGGTTGAACTGGGCCGGCTGTGCCCTGATCGTCATTGATATAACATTGGTTGTATTTGTCTTCTGCTCACACAGACAGCTGTTTGGGGAGGGGTTGAACTGGGCCGGCTGTGCCCTGATCGTCATTGATATAACATTGGTTGTATTGGTCGTCGGCTCACACAAGCAGCTGTTTGGGGAGGGGTTGAACTGGGCCGGCTGTGCCCTGATCGTCATTGATATAACATTGGTTGTATTGGTCGTCGGCTCACACAAGCAGCTGTTTGGGGAGGGGTTGAACGGGGCCGGCTGTGCCCTGATCGTCATTGATATAACATTGGTTGTATTTGTCGTCTGCTCACACAGACAGCTGTTTGGGGAGGGGTTGAACTGGGCCGGCTGTGCCTTGATCGTCATTGATATAACATTGGTTGTATTTGTCGTCTGCTCGCACAGACAGCTGTTTGGGGAGAGGTTGAACTGGGCCGGCTGTGCCCTGATCGTCATTGATATAATATTGGTTGTATTTGTCTTCTGCTCACACAAGCAGCTGTTTGGGGAGGGGTTTAACTGGGCCGGCTGTGGCCTGGTCGTCATTGATATAACATTGGTTGTATTGGTCGTCGGCTCACACAAGCAGCTGTTTGGGGAGGGGTTGAACGGGGCCGGCTGTGCCTTGATCGTCATTGATATAACATTGGTTGTATTTGTCTTCTGCTCACACAAGCAGCTGTTTGGGGAGGGGTTTAACTGGGCCGGCTGTGCCCTGATCGTCATTGATATAACATTGGTTGTATTGGTCGTCGGCTCACACAAGCAGCTGTTTGGGGAGGGGTTGAACTGGGCCGGCTGTGCCCTGATCGTCATTGATATAACATTGGTTGTATTTGTCTTCTGCTCACACAAGCAGCTGTTTGGGGAGGGGTTTAACTTGGCCGGTTGTGCCCTGATCGTCATTGATATAACATTGGTTGTATTGGTCGTCGGCTCACACAAGCAGCTGTTTGGGGAGGGGTTGAACGGGGCCGGCTGTGCCTTGATCGTCATTGATATAACATTGGTTGTATTGGTCGTCGGCTCACACAAGCAGCTGTTTGGGGAGGGGTTGAACTGGGCCGGCTGTGCCCTGATCGTCATTGATATAACATTGGGTGTATTTGTCTTCTGCTCACACAAGCAGCTGTTTGGGGAGGGGTTTAACTGGGCCGGCTGTGCCCTTGATATAACATTGGTTGTATTTGTCGTCGGCTCACACAAGCAGCTGTTTGGGGAGGGGTTGAACGGGGCCGGCTGTGCCTTGATCGTCATTGATATAACATTGGTTGTATTTGTCGTCTGCTCGCACAGACAGCTGTTTGGGGAGGGGTTGAACTGGGCCGGCTGTGCCCTGATCGTCATTGATATAACATTGGTTGTATTTGTCGTCTGCTCACACAGACAGCTGTTTGGGGAGGGGTTGAACTGGGCCGGCTGTGCCCTGATCGTCATTGATATAACATTGGTTGTATTTGTCGTCTGCTCACACAGACAGCTGTTTGGGGAGAGGTTGAACTGGGCCGGCTGTGCCTTGATCGTCATTGATATAACATTGGTTGTATTTGTCGTCTGCTCGCACAGACAGCTGTTTGGGGAGAGGTTGAACTGGGCCGGCTGTGCCCTGATCGTCATTGATATAACATTGGTTGTATTTGTCGTCTGCTCGCACAGACAGCTGTTTGGGGAGAGGTTGAACTGGGCCGGCTGTGCCTTGATCGTCATTGATATAACATTGGTTGTATTTGTCGTCTGCTCACACAGACAGCTGTTTGGGGAGGGGTTGAACTGGGCCGGCTGTGCCTTTATCGTCATTGATATAACATTGGTTGTATTTGTCGTCTGCTCACACAGACAGCTGTTTGGGGAGGGGTTGAACTGGGCCGGCTGTGCCTTGATCGTCATTGATATAACATTGGTTGTATTTGTCGTCTGCTCACACAGACAGCTGTTTGGGGAGGGGTTGAACTGGGCCGGCTGTGTCCTGATCGTCATTGATATAACATTGGTTGTATTTGTCGTCTGCTCACACAGACAGCTGTTTGGGGAGGGGTTGAACTGGGCCGGCTGTGTCCTGATCGTCATTGATATAACATTGGTTGTATTTGTCTTCTGCTCACACAGACAGCTGTTTGGGGAGGGGTTGAACTGGGCCGGCTGTGCCCTGATCGTCATTGATATAACATTGGTTGTATTTGTCGTCTGCTCACACAGACAGCTGTTTGGGGAGGGGTTGAACTGGGCCGGCTGTGCCTTGATCGTCATTGATATAACATTGGTTGTATTTGTCGTCTGCTCACACAGACAGCTGTTTGGGGAGGGGTTGAACTGGGCCGGCTGTGTCCTGATCGTCATTGATATAACATTGGTTGTATTTGTCGTCTGCTCGCACAGACAGCTGTTTGGGGAGGGGTTGAACTGGGCCGGCTGTGCCCTGATCGTCATTAATATAACATTGGTTGTATTTGTCGTCTGCTCACACAGACAGCTGTTTGGGGAGGGGTTGAACTGGGCCGGCTGTGCCCTGATCGTCATTAATATAACATTGGTTGTATTTGTCATCTGCTCACACAGACAGCTGTTTGGGGAGGGGTTGAACTGGGCCGGCTGTGCCCTGATCGACATTGATATAACATTGGTTGTATTTGTCGTCTGCTCACACAGACAGCTGTTTGGGGAGGGGTTGAACTGGGCCGGCTGTGCCCTGATCGTCATTAATATAACATTGGTTGTATTTGTCGTCTGCTCACACAGGCAACTGTTTGGGGAGGGGTTGAACTGGGCCGGCTGTGCCCTGATCGTCATTAATATAACATTGGTTGTATTTGTCGTCTGCTCACACAGACAGCTGTTTGGGGAGGGGTTGAACTGGGCCGGCTGTGCCCTGATCGTCATTAATATAACATTGGTTGTATTTGTCGTCTGCTCACACAGACAGCTGTTTGGGGAGGGGTTGAACTGGGCCGGCTGTGCCCTGATCGTCATTGATATAACATTGGTTGTATTTGTCGTCTGCTCACACAGACAGCTGTTTGGGGAGGGGTTGAACTGGGCCGGCTGTGCCCTGATCGTCATTAATATAACATTGGTTGTATTTGTCTTCTGCTCACACAAGCAGCTGTTTGGGGAGGGGTTGAACTGGGCCGGCTGTGCCCTGATCGTCATTGATATAACATTGGTTGTATTTGTCGTCGGCTCACACAGGCAACTGTTTGGGGAGGGGTTGAACTGGGCCGGCTGTGCCCTGATCGTCATTAATATAACATTGGTTGTATTTGTCGTCTGCTCACACAGACAGCTGTTTGGGGAGGGTTTGAACTGGGCCGGCTGTGCCCTGATCGTCATTGATATAACATTGGTTGTATTTGTCGTCTGCTCACACAGACAGCTGTTTGGGGAGGGGTTGAACTGGGCCGGCTGTGCCCTGATCGTCATTGATATAACATTGGTTGTATTTGTCGTCTGCTCACACAGACAGCTGTTTGGGGAAGGGTTGAACTGGGCCGGCTGTGTTCTGATCGTCATTGATATAACATTGGTTGTATTTGTCGTTTGCTCACACAGACAGCTGTTTGGGGAGGGGTTGAACTGGGCCGGCTGTGCGCTGATCGTCATTGATATAACATTGATTGTATTTGTCGTCTGCTCACACAGACAGCTGTTTGGGGAGGGGTTGAACTGGGCCGGCTGTGTCCTGATCGTCATTGATATAACATTGGTTGTATTTGTCGTCTGCTCACACAGACAGCTGTTTGGGGAGGGGTTGAACTGGGCCGGCTGTGTCCTGATCGTCATTGATATAACATTGGTTGTATTTGTCGTCTGCTTACACAGACAGCTGTTTGGGGAGGGGTTGAACTGGGCCGGCTGTGCCCTGATCGTCATTGATATAACATTGGTTGTATTTGTCGTCTGCTCACACAGACAGCTGTTTGGGGAGGGGTTGAACTGGGCCGGCTGTGCCCTGATCGTCATTGATATAACATTGGTTGTATTTGTCGTCTGCTCACACAGACAGCTGTTTGGGGAAGGGTTGAACTGGGCCGGCTGTGTTCTGATCGTCATTGATATAACATTGGTTGTATTTGTCGTTTGCTCACACAGACAGCTGTTTGGGGAGGGGTTGAACTGGGCCGGCTGTGCGCTGATCGTCATTGATATAACATTGATTGTATTTGTCGTCTGCTCACACAGACAGCTGTTTGGGGAGGGGTTGAACTGGGCCGGCTGTGTCCTGATCGTCATTGATATAACATTGGTTGTATTTGTCGTCTGCTCACACAGACAGCTGTTTGGGGAGGGGTTGAACTGGGCCGGCTGTGTCCTGATCGTCATTGATATAACATTGGTTGTATTTGTCGTCTGCTTACACAGACAGCTGTTTGGGGAGGGGTTGAACTGGGCCGGCTGTGCCCTGATCGTCATTGATATAACATTGGTTGTATTTGTCGTCTGCTTACACAGACAGCTGTTTGGGGAGGGGTTGAACTGGGCCGGCTGTGCCCTGATCGTCATTGATATAACATTGGTTGTATTTGTCGTCTGCTCACACAGACAGCTGTTTGGGGAGGGGTTGAACTGGGCCGGCTGTGCCCTGATCGTCATTGATATAACATTGGTTGTATTTGTCGTCTGCTCACACAGACAGCTGTTTGGGGAAGGGTTGAACTGGGCCGGCTGTGTTCTGATCGTCATTGATATAACATTGATTGTATTTGTCGTCTGCTCACACAGACAGCTGTTTGGGGAGGGGTTGAACTGGGCCGGCTGTGCCCTGATCGTCATTGATATAACATTGGTTGTATTTGTCGTCTGCTCACACAGACAGCTGTTTGGGGAGGGGTTGAACTGGGCCGGCTGTGTCCTGATCGTCATTGATATAACATTAGTTGTATTTGTCGTCTGCTTACACAGACAGCTGTTTGGGGAGGGGTTTAACTGGGCCGGCTGTGCGCTGATCGTCATTGATATAACATTGGTTGTATTTGTCGTCTGCTCACACAAGCAGCTGTTTGGGGAGGGGTTGAACTGGGCCGGCTGTGCCCTGATCGTCATTAATATAACATTGGTTGTATTTGTCGTCTGCTCACACAGACAGCTGTTTGGGGAGGGGTTGAACTGGGCCGGCTGTGCCTTGATCGTCATTGATATAACATTGGATGCATTTGTCGTCTGCTCACACAGACAGCTGTTTGGGGAGGGGTTGAACTGGGCCGGCTGTGCCCTGATCGTCATTAATATAACATTGGTTGTATTTGTCTTCTGCTCACACAAGCAGCTGTTTGGGGAGGGGTTGAACTGGGCCGGCTGTGCCCTGATCGTCATTAATGTAACATTGGTTGTATTTGTCGTCTGCTCACACAGACAGCTGTTTGGGGAGGGGCTGAACTGGGCCGGCTGTGCCCTGATCGTCCTCCTCAACCAGCAGCGACGGTTTGAGGCAATGGACTTCTGTTACCACATACTCAGGGTCAACCGGGTCGACCAGAAGGACGAAGTCTGCAAAGGCATCGTGAGTACCCCAAGTGAAATAAACCTCATGTAGTCATTTATAAATGTATTATTTCTATACTTGATACTTTATAGTATATGAAAGTTATTGTGCGTAATGCGAGTTCAGTGCACGACGTATAATGAAGTGTACTTTTAATCCGTGTAATTTTGGCTTTTTCCTGATTATTTTCTTACTATTTATCTCCTTCATGTGTTCCATCCAGTAAGGATTATTTATCGAACATTACAATGTTTGATCAATTAATGTAAACCTTTGTGTTTACTGAGCCTTTGGTGTGACATACTGAGACTAAAACCACAACGTTGTGAGGGAGGCATTATAGACGAGCATTTACTAGTGTTTCTCATTTGTTCCATTTCTTACATCTTTGCAGCCGTTAAAACGAATGGTAGACCGGGTGCGGAAGTTTCAAATTCTCAACAACCAGATCTTCGCCGTGTTGAACAAGAACCTGAAGCCGAGCGACTCCAACAACCTTCCCGTGGAGCACGTGCGCTGCTTCCAGCCCCCCATCCACCACTCCCTCACCACCAACATCTAGCCGCCCGCTCGCCCGAGACGGGTGCACTTGATTGTGTTCGCCGTGCTGCGCGGCGCGGCGCGGCTTCGTCTAGACTGCCCGTATGTCTGACGGGTGCACTTGATTGTGTTCGCCGTTCTGCGCGGCGCGGCCTGGCGTCGTCTGGACTGCCCGTATGTCTGACGGGTGCACTTTATTGTGTTCGCCGTGCGGCGCGGCGCGGCCTGGCGTCGTCTGGACTACCCGTATGTCTGACGGGTGCACTTGATTGTGTTCGCCGTGCTGCGCGGCGCGGCGCGGCACGTCCCGGCGTCGTCCAGACTGCCCGTATGTCTGACGGGTGCACTTGATTGTGTTCGCCGTGCTGCGCGGCGCGGCGCAGCGTAGCGTCGTCTGGACTGCCCGTATGTCTGACGGGTGCATTTGATTGTGTTCGCCGTTCTGCGCGGCGCGGCCTGGCGTCGTCTGGACTGCCCGTATGCCTGTCCAAAGGACCTGTGTATAGGGTGCTTATAAGCGGGACTTGACGAGTCTGCTCCACGTCTGGCTATGGCGACGATAGCGTCCCGGACGCGGTGGCTGGCCACCGAACAAACGTTAGCCAATGAGAACTGGAGGTCTGAGCAGCTTCTAAACAGCGCAATCGGCATTGGTTGGAAATGGAAGCGCCCCGTCTATGTTGAATATGGAGGACTGACATGGGTCTTGTGTTACCTACTTACACCTCGTGAGTCTGCAGCTCAGCGGTGAACACGTGGAACGGCTTTGCTTCTTTGTCTCTTGTGTTCATGTTGGCTGTGTGATTTCCGTCTCGGCTAATCGCACTGGAGGTCGCTCCACCACACTGGAGGTCGCCCCACCACACTGGAGGTTATTCCACCACACTGGAGGTTATTCCATCACACTGGAGGTCACCCCACCACACTGGAGGTCACCCCACCACACTGGAGGTCACCCACCACATTGGCGGGCGCCCCACCACACTGGAGGTCGCCGCACCACACTGGAGGTCGCCGCACCACACTGGAGGTCACCCACCACACTGGAGGTCACCCCACCACACTGGAGGTCGCCGCACCACACTGGAGGTCGCTCCACCACACTGGAGGTTACTCCACCACACTGGAGGTCACTCCACCACACTGGAGGTCGCCGCACCACACTGGAGGTTGCCGCACCACACTGGAGGTCACCCACCACACTGGCGGGCGCCCCACCACACTGGAGGTCGCCGCACCACACTGGAGGTCGCTCCACCACACTGGAGGTCACTCCACACTGGAGGTCGCTCCACCACACTGGAGGTCGCCCCACCACACTGGAGGTTATTCCACCACACTGGAGGTTATTCCATGACACTGGAGGTCACCCCACCACACTGGAGGTCACCCCACCACACTGGAGGTCACCCACCACACTGGCGGGCGCCCCACCACACTGGAGGTCACCCACCACACTGGCGGGCGCCCCACCACACTGGAGGTCGCCCCACCACACTGGAGGTCGCCGCACCACACTGGAGGTCACTCCACCACACTGGAGGTTATTCCATCACACTGGAGGTCACCCCACCACCCTGGAGGTCACCCCACCACACTGGCGGTCGCCGCACCACACTGGAGGTCACTCCGCCACACTGGAAGTCGGCGCACCACACTGGAGGTCACTCCACCACACTGGAGGTCACCCCACCACACTGGAGGTCGTCCCATCATACTGGAGGTCGTCCCACCACACTGGAGGTCACCGCACCACACCACACTAGAGTTTTTTTTTCCACAATAGACTTTCCACAACAGAATTTCCATCCGGTACAAATGCCATTAGGACTGCCCGATGGGTGATCGGATAATGCTCCTACCCACGTAATGTTTGTCATTCAGTCCCCGACACCGCTAACTGCTCGATGTAATGCCAATTCACATCACCAATGGAAGAGCATGTCACATAGAAACCTACGGATGTAACCTTCACTTTCTGTGACCTGTGATATATACATGTCTGACGCGACCACAGAGGTGTTAACCCTTTCGGTTCTACTGCGACTTCCCTCCTCGGTCAATGTCCAAAGCGGCTTTGTACAATGATGTCATTGACTCCTCTCTACTTTCTAAGGTTCCATCTTCACAAGAGGTGGATGCGTAGCCATGG
Source organism: Arenicola marina (assembly GCA_964019135.1). Taxonomy (NCBI): domain Eukaryota; kingdom Metazoa; phylum Annelida; class Polychaeta; family Arenicolidae; genus Arenicola; species Arenicola marina. The sequence goes on along the minus strand of OZ025260.1, from coordinate 32,128,613 downwards.
ACATTGTGGTGTCCGTGAGTTTGGCGGTATCTAGGTTATCTTTGTATTATCGCTGAATTATGACAAAAATGGAATAACGATTCGACGGCGTTATAAACATAATAATTTGCTTAAAACGAAACAAAAATCAGGTAAATGGTTAAGAAATGAAAACTTAACAGTATTAAAATACATATATGGTATATAGGTTATGATTTGTGGAAATGAGCAGAAAGGCCGGCGCTGTTTTTTTTTTCTACCAATTTCTTTTATAAAACTTGGTTTATATTTAGTACATGTGGGCGCTCATGCTGGTAAAATTGTCTACTTTGATCAGTATATCGAGTTTAACCCATTACAGTGTACCCAATCGTAGTCCAACAAAACTGTGACTCTTCAACCTACCTGCTTAGTGATCCCCCATTCCCCCGTCGCTTGACTCCATGAATGACGACCTACTTATAACTAATGGACAGTGTCAGGAGCAGAGGATCAAACTTGTGTAAGCAGGGTCCATCAGCCATGTTAAGAGCCCACGAAATTGGAGAGCCTAACGGCACGTGGATCGATGGTTCGAGCCCCGCTGTGGCCATGTCTGTGTGGTCGCAGAATAAAGATATCATGTCCTTCTTCGCAAAGAGTAGGGGGTTACCCCCGGGGACATGGCTCCACTCTCACTTCTCCCATTGACGCGATATGACCAAAAGTGGTTAGAGCGTCCTGAATATACAAGCAACCAACACACGAAATGGATTATTGTAGTAAATAGTAGGCTAGAGTTATACGTGAGCTATGCTGAAACTCCTATGCCATAACAGGGCTGAATTACCGTAATCCGGTAATCCATTGCAATGACTCAGAAAACTGTGGCTTATCATGTGGGTCTAAGAAGCCCCGCCACTCGCCAAGGGTGCTAGAAAATCTGGAGGTACTTTAGTTATTCGTGTGGTGGTTTGTATGATAACATGTGAAAAGAATGGGTTAATAATGAGTTCTGGTTAAGTACCCAAGGTTTAACCCGTCCCGGACCGAAGTTTTGCGACAAAAATACTTTCGGAGTTACGACCTAGGACACGTATCCTCGCATATATATATAACTTTATATATTTACATATATTGTTCGTTATCACATATTATTTGTTACTGACGTTTTTCATTAGAGATAAGGGGACTTTTATTCGCTTTCTGTGGGCGATACACCGGCCGAGTTACCTAATTGTACGAGACCGATAGTTTAAGAGAAGTTATCCCATGTTAAGTTCATCGGACATCGGAAGTGAGTTTAGAAAGTCGGTAATGTATTGCTCCCCCCCCCCACCCCCACCCACACCCACACACAGACACACCCAAGTTCATATGTTATTAGTCCTGATAAGTGCATGGCATACAGTTATTATCGTGCAGTTACAGGTTTGAGGCGTGACTGATGTTCTCCACGAGCCTCTCCATGATCAGAAAGTCCGTGCACTGATTGGGTCTCCGTAATGTTAAAACCTGTCAACATACAGGAATGTAGCAGCTAATCGTATACTCTTGGTCGTTTGTGTGCTGTTTGTTACGTGTGTGATACTTGTATCTGACATTAAGTTACATATGTGATACATATACTCGACATAATGTTACGTGTATGATACATGTATTTGACATTGAGTTATATGCGTATGTCACATGTTGACATAATGTTACGTGTGTGATACATGTATTTGACATTGAGTTATATGCGTATGTTACATGTATTTGACATAATGTTACGTGTGTGATACATGTATTTGACATAGTGTTACGTGTATGATACATGTATTTGACATAAGTTTACGTGTATGAGAGATGTATTTGACATAATTTTACGTGTATGATACATGCATTTGACATAATGTTACGTGTATGATACAGGTATTTGACATGTTACGCATATGATACATGTATTTGACATAATGTTACGTGTATGATACATGTATTTGACATTGCGTTTCGTGTATGATACATGTATTTGACATAATGTTACGTGTATGATACATGTACTTAACATTATGTTATGTGCATGATACATGTATTTGACATAATGTTACGTGTATGATACATGTATTTGACATAATGTTACGTGTATGATACATGTATTTGACATAATGTTACGTGTATGCTACATGTATTTCACATTACGTTAAGTGTATGATACATGTATTCGATGTTATGTTACGCGTATGGTACATGTATTTGACATGGTACATGTTACGTGTATATGTTTTTTATAACAATTTGCTTATTGTGTTTTTACATGCCTGGTATAACTCTTGTACATATATTGCCAACATACGTGGTGTGTACGCTGTACGTGTACGGTATATATATGTTCGACTGTTATCCATTGCATATGTATGGTACGGTTAGTTTTTATGCATATCCTGTATATGTATGACCCAGAAGTTTTGCATATGCTTTGCATGGATGAGACCTGTGTTTTACGTGTGGGGTAAGTGGGTTTTACGCGTCTGTTTACATGGGTGAACACATTTCGTGTGTCATTCATGTAGTTTACATGTGTTTTTTGAATAGGCGTTTCTGTACATATGGTACAAGTGCGATGCAGCATATGGGGTGCAACTATGTGTGATTTAAGTGTATCTTACGGGAGTTATTTGTATGGTCAATGTGCTATATGCATGGCATATGTGTCATTTGTATCACAGTATAATGCATGTGCTATTTGCATAGTACCTGTGTTCTTCAGCTTACTTATAGCGGTATATACCATTATGATTCTCTGCATGTTGTAAATCCATTAGCCATTACCATTTTTGATACTTACTAAGATACGTTCGCTTTCTGTCAATTTGTACACGAGGTATGAGAAACCGCTCGCCTGTGTTCTCATCGCCTGAGTCAGTCAGGATATCTGCATTTATTCAAATATAGTCCGAAGTAGGAACGTGACGTGTTTATGTAGTATGGGAGGGTCTGCATGTTGTCTAAATATCCCGGAACCATGTGTAACGGGAGGGTTTTTTCCCCTGTGCTTGTGTCGTCGTTATGTGTTGTCGTAGTAGTCTGGAATGTCCTAGTAGTGACAGCTGGTAGTGCTTTGTAGCAAGCGGCATTAGACGCGCGGTCTGGAGAACTAGGCACCTATTTATATCTCGCTCCCTGCATTTCTTCGGTCGGTTCCGCTATGGCACTGTAGATATGGATGGCACTGTACATAGACGTCTAAATCATTACGTGTAACAGTCTTTAAAATAAAATAATCAAACACATAGTCGTCGTCTTGTCCAACCATGCCGGTATTTTTTGGCATTGGTGGAGGGTGGTAACCCAGTAGAGAATGTTTCGTTCTCGCTTCTGGCCCAAGACGCCTAGTCTCGGCGCTTTAGGTCGTCGGCCCATCCTTCGATGGGGCGACGACCTGGAAGGACCTACAATAACGTCACCGCCATCAATAGGTATCGGCTCAGATATCAGGCGCAGCGCCTCAAACATTATACGTACCGCGTCGGGATAGCATCTTGCGAAACGAGGGTTGTCGACTTCATAAAGGGTAATGATCAGTTTATTGTCACAGAAAGAAACACAAAATACTTTTCGCATCGGAAAGAACGCGGTGGAATTCATAAATTATTTCACCCCGATCTAGAAGAAGGAGAAATGCCGTTGGTTAGGACCTGCCGTTTTACCGCATACCCCTCCTAAATTTTGCAACAAAATTTGTATGGAAATTTCAACGACCGACCACTTGGCGCATCGGCTGCAGCACAGATAGACACCATTTCCCCACCTACTCTTTACTACTTACTCCACCAAGTTAAACTTATTTGTCGTTCCGCAACGAGTGCGACCGCGGTCGACGCCCATATGGAACGCAATCCAGCACCATTCACTCAAGCTGCCGACTTATGCCGCGGCTATGCCTTTAACCCAACACCCCGCGCTCTTATTTTCGAGTTACTGTTTAATCCAGGGGACTCAGCATATGCAATATTCAAGCTTGCGGAATTTACATAAAGCCTGGAAAATGGGCACCCTCCTTGTTCGGCCGCCAATGAGGAGTCTTTTGCGGAATAGACTATCGGCACTGTCGAGTTGGAATATCAGCCACGAGCTAAACAACACCTAGCGGCAGCGCAAATAGACCGAGCCATACTCCGACACTAAGCCCCGCCCACACTTTGAGTCTTGTTTCCTTTAATCGTATGAAATTGACAATCATAGCTGATGGCCGATACAATGGAGAAGTACTAATCTCTGAAATTTACAAGAAGGTGCCATGCCGATTTGTTTGTCAGACATAATATAACGCACGTGGAAGACTTTTTCACCACATGACAAAAGCAAGTGACGTCAGCTTTAATATGCTTCGAGGCTTTTATTGGAATCTTATATATATCTAATATATACACCATGAACAAAGCGTAATATTGAATGTCAATATCAATGTTACGAACAAACCGACCACATTCAGTACAAAATAATAATTACATTTCATTAGTTCTTTCGGTCACTAAGACTAAGTAAACCAAGTTGTTTTGTATCTCCCACGCCATTAAGCATAAAAAATATAAAACAATTGTGCGGTTTTCACCTGTACTTGCAAGTTTATTCGCGGTTTGGCATCCGTGGGAATGAATTCGTGAAAATTACACATTTGCGGAACAAAACTGCGGTACACTGCCGCTCTGATATTGTATCAGCAACTGGACATGCCCACAAGAGGGCAGACTACCAACATTCTGGAGGCGTCACTATGTCATGGGAAGTACCTAGAGGTCATACTTGATTTAAATGGATACATCTGCGGCAGGACTTAAATGCCGATTACAAATTTACTTAATATGGAAGGCACTAATCACAAATATTTGATCCTATAAAATATCAGTTTCTGTATAAGCAAAATTTATTAAAAGAGGTTCGCAACGAGTACGCATCTTAATGCTAACCCATAAAATATCAGTTTGCGCAGCTGTTGCCTTAAGTAGTAGTTTTTCATAAAATGTATAACATGCAGACACACAAAAAAAACGTTTTCTGAAGCAAGTTTAGAGCCAGGCATGTTGGTTATGGCATGTTCAACCACCCTTCAAGGTATGCCCTATGGAGTATGTCTTTGTTTTGTGGCTGACAAATTAACCACCTCACTCACAAAAAGTTGTTATTATGTCTTCCCCTCAAGTCCACATTATTATGGCAAGTACAGAACTGAAGCCCTCGCACACTGTAAATAGGTGGTGCACTGGAAAAAAGACTAGATTGAAAAGATAGAATCATCGGACACGGGTGCAGTGTTTGTAGGTCACGAGATTGAATGATGTTTCCCAGGTGACGAGAACAAATATCAAAATGCTAGATATCATGGGACAGCTGTACCATCAAAACAGTTGGTGCGTCAACGACAAAACTTCCATTTAAACGGAGAAAATAAGGTAATGAGACCATTGCGGTGGTAGTAGTGATGGCGGGGGCGAGCAGGTCAGTCACAGTTCTGCTCATCATTAGTATGAAGGCGTACAGACGTGTTATACAAGTACATGTAGCAACACCGCATTGTTTCCGTTGTCGGTGCCTCGCTTTTGGTGGATTAACCCTTTGAGCGTTGTCCTATATACATAACATTACACTGAGGAGAAAGCGCAGGGCACCCCCTTCGTCACTCCCTACAGTCATTTACACATGTAACGCAATAATCAAATTAGTATGAGTGAACGATTTCGCTCTAGTATATATATATGAAGATAATTGAATGCGCAGATTCCATGTTTAGTAGTGGGTTCCCATTTTACCGAACTTGTTTTTGAAAAAAAAAGTGACGTTCTAAATCACACCAGTAATTTCTGAAAGAAAATAGACATATTTGGACAACAGTTTGGTCTCACGACCAGTTTCTTAAAACAAGAAGTGGTGCACCCCTCTCCCCCACCCTCCTCCTCCTCACCCTCATCCCATCAAACCCCGCCGCGCACGTCCTGGATCAACCCCCATTGTGGGGGGCGGAGGCGGGGCGGGGGGGGGGGGGGGGAGGTATAATTTGTACATCATACACTTTCATTTCACTGTATGCATTTTTCGTGCATAGCCATTTGCGAATAATTTAGTAAAAAACAATGGAGTGTACAGGATGGAATATTTGAAATGCATAATATATGCAAATAGTACTAGAACGAAAAGGCAAGCGTTCGACATGGCGAATTTCAAAGAATACGTTACAGAGTCAAACTGCAAACGACGTCTCTCGGAATACAGCTCACAGAAAGCCTATCAAGGCACATGAATAAATAAAGCTTGAGTTCGTCAACTAAATTATATATTATATACTGAATAAATTCCCGGACAGATTTTAAACCTCCCTGATTTTTTTAGACCGTTTAAAAGCCAAAATTCCCCGGCTTTGGGATGTTTTTCAAGAAACTGAAATCTTCATAAACATATAGTTATCTAAATTAACAGAAAACCGGTTCGCTTAAGGTAAATCGAAGATTGATGGAGAAAATACAATTTTAATACATGCCAAGACGAGACCCTCAAACAAATCTCGCGTGACCTTCCGCTCGACGTAAATATAATCAATTTTCAAGGCATTACTTAGACATGTGATAAATTAGAACTTCATCACAAAAGATACCTAATACACATTAATGTATTATGACGTGGCTCAACTCCTGCTTGGATCTGATGATCCCGATGTCTGGATCAATCCATGTAGTCCGCAGTGGTTTCATGGATCAGACGGTCGCACAGTTCTTTGAAGTCTGGTCGATCTGCTGCGAGCTGCAATCCAAGTAAAATAAAGATAATCCCCCCATTGGTGATAAGATCATATATCCTTTAAGCTAATTGGCGCAAGCAATTTGTCTTCTCTCTTGCGTCCCTAATGCCATGTGTGTGGGAGTGGGGAGGAGGGAGGAGAATTGTTCGATTAAATATACACACTTCCCATCACGTATAATGACAAACAGTGCCTGCTTGCACACCACAGTCAATTTGTTAATCAAGTTAGCAATATATTTACACCTTAACATATATGTAGTAGACCTGCAAGAAAACATTGTATAGCAGTTTGGTCGTGGATCAAGTCTAATAGAAATGGGCCAAGCCAGCATGGCAGTCGAACGCAATTCAAATCGCCATCATTAGAGCCACGTCCATCTGTAATATTGTCAAGAAATTGGCCACCATAACAAGTGCATGTATCATTAAGTTATTCTTATTATTGTCCTTATTAATTGAATATCATGCATGGATAATTTATCACCGATGTAGACAAATGACACGCGGATATTTCAGGCCAGTTCTATGTACATGGAGGCTACAGACGAAAAGTGCCGGATCCAGGGTCCGAACCCTGCACTCCGTAGCCTGCATATACCACCTGTTACCAGTGGGAACCCCCACCGTAGCCTGCATACCACCTGTTACCAGTAGGAGCCCCCACCGTAGCCTGCATACCACCTGTTACCAGTAGGAGCCCCCACCGTAGCCTGCATACCACCTGTTACCTGTAGGAGTCCCCACCGTAGCCTGCATACCACCTGTTACCAGTAGGAGCCCCCACCGTAGCCTGCATACCACCTGTTACCAGTAGGAGCCCCCACCGTAGCCTGCATACCACCTGTTACCAGTAGGAGCCCCCACCGTAGCCTGCATACCACCTGTTACCAGTAGGAGCCCCCACCGTAGCCTGCATACCACCTGTTACCAGTAGGAACCCCCACCGTAGCCTGCATACCACCTGTTACCAGTAGGAGCCCCCACCGTAGCCTGCATACCATATGTTACCAGTAGGAACCCCCACCGTAGCCTGCATACCACCTGTTACCAGTAGGAGCCCCCACCGTAGCCTGCATACCACCTGTTACCAGTAGGAGCCCCCACCGTAGCCTGCATACCACCTGTTACCAGTAGGAGCCCCCACTGCAGCCTGCATACCACCTGTTACCAGTAGGAGCCCCCACCGTAGCCTGCATACCACCTGTTACCAGTAGGAGCCCCCACCGTAGCCTGCATACCACCTGTTACCAGTAGGAGTCCCCACCGTAGCCTGCATACCACCTGTTACCTGTAGGAGTCCCCACCGTAGCCTGCATACCACCTGTTACCAGTAGGAGCCCCCACCGTAGCCTGCATACCACCTGTTACCAGTAGGAGCCCCCACCGTAGCCTGCATACCACCTGTTACCAGTAGGAGCCCCCACCGTAGCCTGCATACCACCTGTTACCAGTAGGAGCCCCCACCGTAGCCTGCATACCACCTGTTACCAGTAGGAGCCCCCACCGTAGCCTGCATACCACCTGTTACCAGTAGGAGCCCCCACCGTAGCCTGCATACCACCTGTTACCAGTAGGAGCCCCCACCGTAGCCTGCATACCACCTGTTACCAGTAGGAGCCCCCACCGTAGCCTGCATACCACCTGTTACCAGTAGGAGCCCCCACCGTAGCCTGCATACCACCTGTTACCAGTAGGAGCCCCCACCGTAGCCTGCATACCACCTGTTACCAGTAGGAGTCCCCACCGTAGCCTGCATACCACCTGTTACCAGTAGGAGCCCCCACCGTAGCCTGCATACCACCTGTTACCAGTAGGAGCCCCCACCGTAGCCTGCATACCACCTGTTACCAGTAGGAGCCCCCACCGTAGCCTGCATACCACCTGTTACCTGTAGGAGTCCCCACCGTAGCCTGCATACCACCTGTTACCAGTAGGAGCCCCCACCGTAGCCTGCATACCACCTGTTACCAGTAGGAGCCCCCACCGTAGCCTGCATACCACCTGTTACCAGTAGGAGTCCCCACCGTAGCCTGCATACCACCTGTTACCAGTAGGAGCCCCCACCGTAGCCTGCATACCACCTGTTACCAGTAGGAGCCCCCACCGTAGCCTGCATACCACCTGTTACCAGTAGGAGCCCCCACCGTAGCCTGCATACCACCTGTTACCAGTAGGAGCCCCCACCGTAGCCTGCATACCACCTGTTACCAGTAGGAGCCCCCACCGTAGCCTGCATACCACATGTTACCAGTAGGAACCCCCACCGTAGCCTGCATACCACCTGTTACCAGTAGGAGCCCCCACCGTAGCCTGCATACCACCTGTTACCAGTAGGAGCCCCCACCGTAGCCTGCATACCACCTGTTACCAGTAGGAGCCCCCACGGTATCCTGCATACCACCTGTTACCATTAGGAGCCCCCACCGTAGCCTGCATACCACCTGTTACCAGTAGGAGCCCCCACCGTAGCCTGCATACCACCTGTTACCAGTAGGAGCCCCCACCGTAGCCTGCATACCACCTGTTACCAGTAGGAGTCCCCACCGTAGCCTGCATACCACCTGTTACCAGTAGGAGCCCCCACCGTAGCCTGCATACCACCTGTTACCAGTAGGAGTCCCCACCGTAGCCTGCATACCACCTGTTACAAGTAGGAGTCCCCACCGTAGCCTGCATACCACCTGTTACCAGTAGGAGCCCCCACCGTAGCCTGCATACCACCTGTTACCAGTAGGAGCCCCCACCGTAGCCTGCATACCACCTGTTACCAGTAGGAGCCCCCACTGCAGCCTGCATACCACCTGTTACCAGTAGGAGCCCCCACCGTAGCCTGCATACCACCTGTTACCAGTAGGAGCCCCCACCGTAGCCTGCATACCACCTGTTACCAGTAGGAGCCCCCACCGTAGCCTGCATACCACCTGTTACCAGTAGGAGCCCCCACCGTAGCCTGCATACCACCTGTTACCAGTAGGAGTCCCCACCGTAGCCTGCATACCACCTGTTACCAGTAGGAGCCCCCACCGTAGCCTGCATACCACCTGTTACCAGTAGGAGCCCCCACCGTAGCCTGCATAACACCTGTTACCAGTAGGAGTCCCCACCGTAGCCTGCATACCACCTGTTACCAGTAGGAGCCCCCACCGTAGCCTGCATACCACCTGTTACCAGTAGGAGCCCCCACCGTAGCCTGCATACCACCTGTTACCAGTAGGAGCCCCCACCGTAGCCTGCATACCACCTGTTACCAGTAGGAGCCCCCACCGTAGCCTGCATACCACCTGTTACCTGTAGGAGTCCCCACCGTAGCCTGCATACCACCTGTTACCAGTAGGAGCCCCCACCGTAGCCTGCATACCACCTGTTACCAGTAGGAGCCCCCACCGTAGCCTGCATACCACCTGTTACCAGTAGGAGCCCCCACCGTAGCCTGCATACCACCTGTTACCTGTAGGAGTCCCCACCGTAGCCTGCATACCACCTGTTACCAGTAGGAGCCCCCACTGTAGCCTGCATACCACCTGTTACCAGTAGGAGTCCACACCGTAGCCTGCATACCACCTGTTACCAGTAGGAGTCCCCACCGTAGCCTGCATACCACCTGTTACCTATAGGAGTCCCCACCGTAGCCTGCATACCACCTGTTACCAGTAGGAGCCCCCACCGTAGCCTGCATACCACCTGTTACCAGTAGGAGCCCCCACCGTAGCCTGCATACCACCTGTTACCTGTAGGAGTCCCCACCGTAGCCTGCATACCACCTGTTACCAGTAGGAGCCCCCACCGTAGCCTGCATACCACCTGTTACCAGTAGGAGTCCCCACCGTAGCCTGCATACCACCTGTTACCAATAGGAGTCCCCACCGTAGCCTGCATACCACCTGTTACCAGTAGGAGCCCCCACCGTAGCCTGCATACCACCTGTTACCAGTAGGAGCCCCCACCGTAGCCTGCATACCACCTGTTACCAGTAGGAGCCCCCACCGTAGCCTGCATACCACCTGTTACCAGTAGGAGCCCCCACCGTAGCCTGCATACCACCTGTTACCAGTAGGAGCCCCCACCGTAGCCTGCATACCACCTGTTACCAGTAGGAGCCCCCACCGTAGCCTGCATACCACCTGTTACCAGTAGGAGCCCCCACCGTAGCCTGCATACCACCTGTTACCAGTAGGAGTCCCCACCGTAGCCTGCATACCACCTGTTACCAGTAGGAGCCCCCACCGTAGCCTGCATACCACCTGTTACCAGTAGGAGCCCCCATCGTAGCCTGCATAACACCTGTTACCAGTAGGAGTCCCCACCGTAGCCTGCATACCACCTGTTACCAGTAGGAGCCCCCACCGTAGCCTACATACCACCTGTTACCAGTAGGAGCCCCCATCGTAGCCTGCATACCACCTGTTACCAGTAGGAGTCCCCACCGTAGCCTGCATGCCACCTGTTACCAGTAGGAGTCCCCACCGTAGCCTGCATACCACCTGTTACCAGTAGGAGCCCCCACCGTAGCCTGCATACCACCTGTTACCAGTAGGAGCCCCCACCGTAGCCTGCATACCACCTGTTACCAGTAGGAGCCCCCACCGTAGCCTGCATACCACCTGTTACCAGTAGGAGCCCCCACCGTAGCCTGCATACCACCTGTTACCAGTAGGAGCCCCCACCGTAGCCTGCATACCACCTGTTACCAGTAGGAGCCCCCACCGTAGCCTGCATACCACCTGTTACCAGTAGGAGCCCCCACCGTAGCCTGCATACCACCTGTTACCAGTAGGAGCCCCCACCGTAGCCTGCATACCACCTGTTACCAGTAGGAGCCCCCACCGTAGCCTGCATACCACCTGTTACCAGTAGGAGCCCCCACCGTAGCCTGCATACCACCTGTTACCAGTAGGAGCCCCCACCGTAGCCTGCATACCACCTGTTACCTGTAGGAGTCCCCACCGTAGCCTGCATACCACCTGTTACCAGTAGGAGCCCCCACCGTAGCCTGCATACCACCTGTTACCAGTAGGAGCCCCCACTGTAGCCTGCATACCACCTGTTACCAGTAGGAGCCCCCACCGTAGCCTGCATACCACCTGTTACCTGTAGGAGTCCCCACCGTAGCCTGCATACCACCTGTTACCAGTAGGAGCCCCCACCGTAGCCTGCATACCACCTGTTACCAGTAGGAGCCCCCACTGTAGCCTGCATACCACCTGTTACCAGTAGGAGCCCCCACCGTAGCCTGCATACCACCTGTTATCAGTAGGAGCCCCCACTGTAGCCTGCATACCACCTGTTACCAGTAGGAGCCCCCACTGTAGCCTGCATACCACCTGTTACCAGTAGGAGTCCACACCGTAGCCTGCATACCACCTGTTACCAGTAGGAGTCCCCACCGTAGCCTGCATACCACCTGTTACCTATAGGAGTCCCCACCGTAGCCTGCATACCACCTGTTACCAGTAGGAGCCCCCACCGTAGCCTGCATACCACCTGTTACCAGTAGGAGCCCCCACCGTAGCCTGCATACCACCTGTTACCAGTAGGAGCCCCCACCGTAGCCTGCATACCACCTGTTACCTGTAGGAGTCCCCACCGTAGCCTGCATACCACCTGTTACCAGTAGGAGCCCCCACCGTAGCCTGCATACCACCTGTTACCAGTAGGAGTCCCCACCGTAGCCTGCATACCACCTGTTACCAGTAGGAGTCCCCACCGTAGCCTGCATACCACCTGTTACCAGTAGGAGCCCCCACCGTAGCCTGCATACCACCTGTTACCAGTAGGAGCCCCCACCGTAGCCTGCATACCACCTGTTACCAGTAGGAGCCCCCACCGTAGCCTGCATACCACCTGTTACCAGTAGGAGCCCCCACCGTAGCCTGCATACCACCTGTTACCAGTAGGAGCCCCCACCGTAGCCTGCATACCACCTGTTACCAGTAGGAGCCCCCACCGTAGCCTGCATACCACCTGTTACCAGTAGGAGCCCCCACCGTAGCCTGCATACCACCTGTTACCAGTAGGAGTCCCCACCGTAGCCTGCATACCACCTGTTACCAGTAGGAGCCCCCACCGTAGCCTGCATACCACCTGTTACCAGTAGGAGCCCCCATCGTAGCCTGCATAACACCTGTTACCAGTAGGAGTCCCCACCGTAGCCTGCATACCACCTGTTACCAGTAGGAGCCCCCACCGTAGCCTACATACCACCTGTTACCAGTAGGAGCCCCCATCGTAGCCTGCATACCACCTGTTACCAGTAGGAGTCCCCACCGTAGCCTGCATGCCACCTGTTACCAGTAGGAGTCCCCACCGTAGCCTGCATACCACCTGTTACCAGTAGGAGTCCCCACCGTAGCTTGCATACCACCTATTACCAGTAGGAGCCCCCACCGTAGCCTACATATAACACCTGTTACCAGTAGGAGGCCCCACCGTAGCCTGCATACCACCTGTTACCAGTAGGAGTCCCCACCGTAGCTTGCATACCACCTATTACCCGTAGGAGCCTCCACCGTAGCCTACATATAACACCTGTTACCAGTAGGAGCCCCCACCGTAGCCTGCATACCACCTGTTACCAGTAGGAGCCCCCACCGTAGCCTGCATACCACCTGTTACCAGTAGGAGTCCCCACCGTAGCCTGCATACCACCTGTTACCAGTAGGAGTCCCCACCGTAGCCTGCATACCACCTGTTACCAGTAGGAGTCCCCACCGTAGCCTGCATACCACCTGTTACCAGTAGGAGTCCCCACCGTAGCCTGCATACCACCTGTTACCAGTAGGAGCCCCCACCGTAGCCTGCATACCACCTGTTACCAGTAGGAGTCCCCACCGTAGCCTGCATACCACCTGTTACCAGTAGGAGTCCGCACCGTAGCCTGCATACCACCTGTTACCAGTAGGAGTCCCCACCGTAGCCTGCATACCACCTGTTACCAGTAGGAGTCCCCACCGTAGCCTGCATACCACCTGTTACCAGTAGGAGCCCCGACCGTAGCCTGCATACCACCTGTTACCAGTAGGAGCCCCCACCGTAGCCTGCATACCACCTGTTACCAGTAGGAGTCCCCACCGTAGCCTGCATACCACCTGTTACCAGTAGGAGTCCCCACCGTAGCCTGCATACCACCTGTTACCAGTAGGAGTCCCCACCGTAGCCTGCATACCACCTGTTACCAGTAGGAGTCCCCACCGTAGCCTGCATACCACCTGTTACCAGTAGGAGTCCCCACCGTAGCCTGCATACCACCTGTTACCAGTAGGAGTCCCCACCGTAGCCTGCATACCACCTGTTACCAGTAGGAGTCCCCACCGTAGCCTGCATACCACCTGTTACCAGTAGGAGCCCCCACTGTAGCCTGCATACCACCTGTTACCAGTAGGAACCCCCACCGTAGCCTGCATACCACCTGTTACCAGTAAGAGTCCCCACCGTAGCCTGCATACCACCTGTTACCAGTAGGAGCCCCCACCGTAGCCTGCATACCACCTGTTACCAGTAGGAGCCCCCACCGTAGCCTACATACCACCTGTTACCAGTAGGAGCCCCCACCGTAGCCTGCATACCATCTGTTACCAGTAGGAGCCCCCACCGTAGCCTGCATACCACCTGTTACCAGTAGGAGCCCCCACCGTAGCCTGCATACCACCTGTTACCAGTAGGAGCCCCCACCGTAGCCTGCATACCACCTGTTACCAGTAGGAGCCCCCACCGTAGCCTACATACCACCTGTTACCAGTAGGAGCCCCCACTGTAGCCTGCATACCACCTGTTACCAGTAGGAGCCCCCACCGTAGCCTACATACCACCTGTTACCAGTAGGAGTCCCCACCGTAGCCTACATACCACATGTTACCAGTAGGAGCCCCCACCGTAGCCTGCATACCACCTGTTACCAGTAGGAGCCCCCACTGTAGCCTGCATACCACCTGTTACCAGTAGGAGCCCCCACCGTAGCCTACATACCACCTGTTACCAGTAGGAGCCCCCACTGTAGCCTGCATACCACTTGTTACCAGTAGGAGCCCCCACCGTAGCCTGCATACCACCTGTTACCAGTAGGAGCCCCCACCGTAGCCTGCATACCACCTGTTACCAGTAGGAGCCCCCACCGTAGCCTGCATACCACCTGTTACCAGTAGGAGCCCCCACCGTAGCCTGCATACCACCTGTTACCAGTAGGAGCCCCCATCGTAGCCTGCATACCACCTGTTACCTGTAGGAGTCCCCACCGTAGCCTGCATACCACCTGTTACCAGTAGGAGCCCCCACCGTAGCCTGCATACCACCTGTTACCTGTAGGAGTCCCCACCGTAGCCTGCATACCACCTGTTACCAGTAGGAGTCCCCACCGTAGCCTGCATACCACCTGTTACCAGTAGGAGCCCCCACCGTAGCCTGCATACCACATGTTACCAGTAGGATCCCCCACCGTAGCCTGCATACCACCTGTTACCAGTAGGAGTACCCACCGTAGACTGCATACCACCTGTTACCAGTAGGAGCCCCCACCGTAGCCTGCATACCACCTGTTACCAGTAGGAGTCCCCACCGTAGCCTGCATACCACCTGTTACCAGTAGGAGTCCCCACCGTAGCCTGCATACCACCTGTTACCAGTAGGAGCCCCCACCGTAGCCTGCATACCACCTGTTACCAGTAGGAGCCCCCACCGTAGCCTGCATACCACCTGTTACCAGTAGGAGCCCCCACCGTAGCCTGCATACCACCTGTTACCAGTAGGAGCCCCCACCGTAGCCTGCATACCACCTGTTACCAGTAGGAGCCCCCACCGTAGCCTACATACCACCTGTTACCAGTAGGAGCCCCCACCGTAGCCTGCATACCACCTGTTACCAGTAGGAGCCCCCACCGTAGCCTGCATACCACCTGTTACCAGTAGGAGCCCCCACCGTAGCCTGCATACCACCTGTTACCAGTAGGAGCCCCCACCGGTAGCCTGCATACCACCTGTTACCAGTAGGAGCCCCCACCGTAGCCTGCATACCACCTGTTACCAGTAGGAGCCCCCACCGTAGCCTGCATACCACATGTTACCAGTAGGAGCCCCCACCGTAGCCTGCATGCCACCTGTTACCAGTAGGAGCCCCCACCGTAGCCTGCATACCACCTGTTACCAGTAGGAGCCCCCACCCTACCTCAGTTCACAGCCAAGCTGCAGATCACCA
This sequence comes from Arenicola marina, assembly GCA_964019135.1. Classification (NCBI taxonomy): domain Eukaryota; kingdom Metazoa; phylum Annelida; class Polychaeta; family Arenicolidae; genus Arenicola; species Arenicola marina. The sequence continues at coordinate 32,112,697 of OZ025260.1, read as the reverse complement.
GGTCGCGGGGTACGAACCCTTGTACCCGCATTTTGCAAACGTCTCACCCCAACCCCATTTCATTGTCCCGAGCGATACCTTGACGCAATCTAATGTTAGCCTTCACGTATACAACAGCGGCCTGAACACACCCATTCATTTCACTGGAGTTCAGGAACGGATTCCACGAACGCCGACTACGGAGCTTATAGTTGACTAAAATTACCATGTAAATGATGGGCGTTTTTAGCCGACTAAGCCGGCTAAGCCATGCACGTGAAATAGGCCCCAGTTGTCTTACCAGTTCCCAGCAATTAAGGGCGATGTCATACACGGCGTCGGGCATGGCAGTGGGCTGGTCCAGCTTCTTCTTGCGGTGGCAGACCCAGTCAATGACAGTGGCGTGCTTCACCTTCCCATACGGCAGGTCCCCCAGCGTGAACACCTCCCACATCAAGATGCCTGTGACAGCAAACCAACACGTACATATCTCATGAAGTTATAGTTCAAGTTCAAGTTCAAATATTTTTTATTATAGTGACATGCCAACATATATACACCATATACAAACAGTAGCAAATATCAGGTTGGCCCAGGCCTACGGGCTTACAAGTCACTCCAGAGTTTGAGAAACTCTTATTAGCTTTCCCGAATTTAGTTACTTTGATATTGTGCGGGGTTCCTCTTTTCTAAACAGCGTCTGGTGTATTTTGCTAATTGACGCGATCAATGGTTAAACATGTAAATTAGTTGTTGATCTCTGGTTAAAAACTATTGAAGGTAGGGCATCGACTATGTACATTACACAGCCAGTCATTCCGAAATTCGTTAAAAAATATAATGCTGAAGCCGTACTGACGGCGAGGCACTATCCATGTCTGATATAACTTACAAACGTCATGGTTAAAACGACAATTCTAATATTGATATAAAAACATATTCAGAAAAAAAAGCCAAGTTGCCACCATAGATTGTTGCTGTAACGTCAGCACAAGGACGTAGAACGCATATTTCGTCCGGAACCAGCCAATGATGTTCATATACACATACCGAGCATCAAGGTTACACACCAATAAGTGGCGCGTGGAAAAGTATATGGTGTAAAGTAGGGCCTAAAATACGGTCGTCTATCAGAGTTAGAGACTTACTGGGTTTTGATTTCGTTGTAGATGTTGTTTTACTATTGTTTGAGCAGATTAAGGCCTATTCAGTTAATCTGTGATGTATTTAAGCATGCATGCGGATGTTACGGGTGCGTGGTCCGGTCGACCTCATCACATGCGGATTCACTTAGTCTCAAATTTGCCGCGGGTTGCGCTAATGGAGATGTCATACTATGGGCAGTAGCCAAGAAGTCGAACGACCAGCCATTGTTTGCAAACAGGGTGAACGATTTTCTTTTAACATGGGGTTGACAATCAGGCTTTTTCCCTACCTTGACGTGTCAAAATAAATGTCAAGATTACTAAAAAAAATGACTATTTCCACCACGCACCACCGTCGGATAATTCAGGAATCTCCGCACCGAAGTGAGATTTTCTGAAGGATTCGGTCTGTACTCACAGAAGCGAGACTTTCTGACTGTTTTTGTCGGTACTCACAGAAGCAAGACTTTCCGACGGGTTTGGTCTGTACTCGCAGAAGGGAGACTTTCTGACGGATTTTGTTTGTACTCGCAGAAGCGAGACTTTGTGACGAATTTCGTCTGTACTTACCGAAAGACCAGACGTCTGACTTGGTGCTGAACTTGGTATACTGTAGGACCTCCGGGGGCGCCCAGCGGATGGGGAACTTGGTGCCGTGCGAACTGGTGTACTCGTCGTCAAGGACGAACCTGTGGGAATTCATCACCGAGAAAGTCTTCAGTCCCACACCATAATCTTGTTATCATATCTACATTAAGCGATATACACAACCCTTATTCCTGTGTACCAACACCCCACGTGGCAGGCCAATATTCCATGTTGGTGTCACAAATGACATCCCGATGTTAAACAAACTTCAGTTCAAGCAACGTTCCTACGTTAGGTGCACATCTGGAGGCAAAACACACTTCTGGCGCCAAGCGACCTTCTGACCTTGTGATATGAAACGACCTAGTAAGATCAACGCCATTGTAAGGTCCACGACGTCGTGAGATCAAACGTCGTTCTTACTGTAAACGACCGTCTCAGATACGACGACGTTCTAAATTTAAACGTAATTCTGAGATTTAACGACCTTGTGACATCAATGGACCTTCTGACCTAGTAAGATCGAACGACCTTGCGAGATCAAACGACCTTGTGAGATCAAACGACCCTGTGAAATCAAACGACCTTGTGAGATCAAACGACCTTGTGAGATCAAACGACGTTCTAAACTTTAACGACCTTCCGAGTTCAACGACCTTCGAAGGTTAAACGACTATCAGAGGGCCTCTATATATATATATTATATCTCACACTTATGGTAGATGCTGCACATCAATTGTTATATCAGTGATGACACCATAATAAATAGCATACGCCTTGTTTTACACAACAACATCATACACAGGGGTGGTTGGTTGTATATTCAGGACGTTTTAACCAATGCAGTCAATGGGAAAAGGACAGCAAGAGCCACGCCATTTCCCCCGGGGGAACGTACCCCCTACTCTTTGCGAAGAAGGACATGGGATCTTTATCCTGCGACCACACAGACATGGCCACACCGGGGCTCGAACGACTGATCCACGTGCCGTTAGGCTCTCAGGTAGCCAGAGCGAGCGCTCTAGCCCACTGAGCTATGGAGGCGGCCCCCACAACAGGGCTCGAACCACCGAGCCACGTGCCGTTAGGCTCTCAGGTGGCCAGAGAGAGCACTCCAACCCACTGAGCTATGGAGGCGGCCCCCACAGCGGTGGTCAGGGGTAACCATACAAGGCATTATGACGTGATGACTACCCACCTGGCCAGCCCGAAGTCGCCCACTTTGACCTGCGTAGTCTCGCTCACCAAGCAGTTCCTGGCCGCTAGATCCCGGTGAATAAACTGGTGATCCTCCAGGTATACCATCGCCTTGCAGACCTAGCCACGTGGTATACATAGGACATACGTCATCAACGCGTCCTTGACCTTCTAACAGGTAATAATTCTGAAGACTGCGGAGGTAGCACTAAGATCTACATTCAGAATCTATTTATGGATCTGTATTTGTGAATAACATTATCAAAGTAATAATGTGAGAAACATTTCAAAATAATTTGTGAAAAGCATGTTTTTTATGTGAATAATACGTCATGTCGTATACTATGTATAATATTATGTTAGGTAAATCATATATGATCTACAACAGTACCACTTTAGCATTAATATAACAGTTAGACGAGCAACTTTAGTAGGGGGGGGGGCGGCGGATGGGTTTTGGTTGTATATTCAGGACGCTTGTAACTACTTTTGGTCCTATCGCGTCAATGGGAGATGGAAGGGAGCGTCGAGCCATATCCCCGGGGTAACCCCCTACTCTTTGCGCAGAAGGACATGGGATCTTAATCCTGCGCCCACACAGACATGATCACAGCGGGGCGCGAACCACCGATCCATGTGGTGCCGTTAGACTCTCAGGAGGCCAGAACACTCATGGCGAGCGCTCTAGCCCACTGAGCTATCGAGGCGGCCCGATGGGTTCTGGGAGGTGGCTCAGGTTACCCGTGTGTCCTAGTATAGTCGACCATAAAGATTTATATAGGCAATCAGTATGTTACTGAAAATATGTTATATGGATTGTTTAGATTTACCGTCGCTGCTTTGTTACATTGTATTTCGCTAAATTGTACCATGGTACTTGACCGGTACAAAGTAATCAAATACTCGACAGACCACAGTGACTGAGCGGGTCTGTGTAATACCTGGATGCACATTTCTAACAGGAGTTGACTTTTGTCCGCCAGTCGCTCCTTCCGCTTCCTCAGGTAGCTGAGCAGAGCCCCTGCAGGTAAAGTGCAGATAAGAGCGCTGACGTCAGAGCTGCACTTGTTGGTTGTAGCAGACACAAAGACGTTAGATGTCGCTACAGTTCGGTGCAGTGCGCACTGCAGGCTGTCGCCATACACACGAGGACACGGCATTTGCGACATGAATTGACACCAGCATCTGAATTAATACTAGACGTGTAGTTCTTCAAATACACCACTGTTGACAGCAAGTGACATGGCATAATGGCATATCTCACCAACTAAATTTAGTCGTAATACTCAAGACCTTGATAGAGGGAGACACAGACAGAGATACAAAGACAGAAAGAGAGAGAAAGAGACAGACAGGAAGAAAAAGAGACAAACAGGACCAATAGGACGAGTAAGGACATGCGGACAGATTAAGGGAGTGAGAAAGACAAAGGTAAATAGATAGAGATACAGAGAGAGACAGTGAGTGAGAGTGCGAAAGCGAAAGAGAGAGAAAAACAGACAGAAAAAATTGATAGTAGGGGGATAAGGACCAGGAGAGAGAAACAGAGCGGGGAAGAGAGAGGCTGAGAGAAGAGAGAGGGAGACACAGAAGGAGGGACAGAGGCAGACAGCGAGGGTGAGACAGAGGGGGAGACAAAGAGGGCAGAGCCGGGGTTGCGGGGTGTCACGCACCGTGCTTCATGTACTCTGTTACAATCATGATGGGCCGGGACGTGCAGACACCGTACAGCTGCACCAGGTTGTCATTCTGTAGCTGCCTGTCGGATAAATAATAAGCTATTCAGTAACAAACAAATACAAACTGCGGCATGGATTCCTCGTAACGACAAATATAGTGACTAACATCGTACAAAATGTAGTTCGCCAAAACTTACTTAGTTTGACTTCAGTGACGCACATCTTTTACTACAGTTCGAATTTAGTGACGTGCTTCCCGTACTACACGACTTCAGTGACGAGTTTCCCATTCTACAGTTCCACTTTAGTGACGTGCTTCCCGTACTAAAGTCCAAATCAGCGCAAGTGTCCTGGTGTCTTTGGTTGGATTTAGTGGCGTGCGCACTAGACAATGATCAACCACTGCAGGAGCTTAACGAGTAATGCCACCTAGCGTCGTTCGTCCCTTGCTTCTGCTTAGCTCCAGCCTAGAACGTAGTACACAAGAAGCGGTCGCGAAGGCCAACATGAAACATTGGTCTGACACGTGGACGATGCTATTCAATCTTCCGTATCAAACTCATTCCAAGCTACTACCTGTTATATGTAATTATCACTCTGAAGAACTACAACTACACTTTAGGTTCGTGACGTTTGTATGTAGTACCCAGTATCTTGAACAGTGAAAGTGTGTGTACAAAACCTGTGCCAGACTCGCTTTTAACGGAAGTAAGTCGAATATCAGTAAAAGTATTAACTACATATGCGATCAATATAAAATTAGTAAATATATCATAAAGACATTTACCTTCTCTGAAATTAAGTCAGTAATGATTAATTACACCGCCTCTGCCTCTAAGGAATACGAAATGCGATACTGGACTTCTTGCAATTAAAGATGGATGCCACTGACCTAGTTGAATTACATAATTTGAACGATATTATCGAATACTTATGCATAACATAGGCCCCTAATGCAACGTTGACGTTTAATGCATTTGTTTGTAATTCACTTCTTTTTTTAAGTTTATCTCGTTCAACTTCCATTATTTGTGTTCTATTTCCGTGAGTTCAAATAAAGATATATATATTGGTATACAGGAATAAGATGTGTGTATATCGCTTAAAGTTACTTATCGAGCTCTTTGCCGCCAAAACTAAAGAGCTCAAAATACAAATAAGAATCAGTAATTGAATCGTCCAAAATATCTTTATATATCTATATTCAACGCAGGTCAGACTGCCAAATGGAGTCTCTTAGCCTTGCCCGTCATATCTATTTACCACAGGTTTTTTATAAGTTAGTGTTAAACGTCATCAGTTATTGTGCTTCGCGATGCTTTGTTATAAGTGGCGGTGCCGCGACAGAGTTCTGCGGTGTCCCGGGATAGACACTTTTGCCATATCACATAATGCAATATACGTTGATTGTTTTCCTGCCGATACTTACTGCATGACCCTCGCCTCGTCTATAAAGTCCTGGTCCGACATCGTGTCCTCTTTCATCATCTTGACCGCCACGTCCACCATGCGGCCCTCCTTGCTGCGCCACGTGGCTCGCCGCACCTCCTGCAGGGCATAGGGGACATCACAGTCAGACAACTCACCGGAAAGACTAGTCAAACAACGCACCTCCAGCAGCCACCACCCCCCTCCTGCAGGGACTAAGGGACATTACAGTCAGACAACTCACCTCAAACAGGGTACAGGGGACCCCAGTCAGACAACGCACCCCCAACACCCCCCACCCCCCTCCCGCAGGGACCAGGGGACATTACAGTCAGACAACTCACCTCCGACAGGGTACAAGGGACCCCAGTCAGACAACGCACCGCCAACACCCCATACTCTCCTCCCGCAGGGACCAGGGGACATTACAGTCAGACAACTTACCGTCAACACCCCCACCCCCTCCTGCACTTAAACGTCAATACTATACATAGATTTTTAGTCTCTCAGGTGACCCGAGCACTCAAGGCGAGCGCTCTAGCCCACTGAGCTATCGAGGCGGCCCCGATTAGTATTTCAGCACGCTGGGCGCCGTTGTCATAATGATAGAACCGACTCACCCCAAACTGACCCGAACCAAGCGTCTCGAAGAGGCTGAGATCACTGGAGTTAATCTCCCACTTGTCTGAAGCAAAACAACGGCATGTGAACAAAATCAAGGCTGCTTAATAAAAGACGTGATTCTACGTGGCATAAGACATACATGGCAAAAGTGTCATATAAATTATGATCAAAATTAAACATGAATATCATTCCATGCCTGTTGTTACACAATTAAAGTTGCATATCGAGCTCTTTCCCGCCAAAACTAAAGGTCAAAATAAAATAAGAATCAGTCCCTTGAATCATCCGAAATTTCTTTGTCTATATTCCACGCATGCCAGATTGCCAAATGGAGTCTCTGGGCCTTGCCCGTGATATCAATTTACCACAAGTGTTCAACTTAGTGGTAAACGTCATCAGTTTGTGTGCTTCGCGAGGCTTTGTTAAGAGTAGCAGTGCCGCGACTAAGAGTTCCGCGGTGTCCCGGGATAGACACGTTTGCCACATCACAACCTAAACGGCGATGTTTATTAGGTTTCTAAATTAATTTTATGGAATGAAACAATCGAGTTTTCTGCAAATCGTGTTATATGTCGCCTGCGCTTAGTTTTGGCGGGAAAGAGCTCGATATGCAACTTTAAGGAAATCAAAACATATGCGATGAAAGAATAATAATTTGGAAATGGCGTTCCTTACCAAATGCCAGGCCCGCTGTGGCCGGTTGCTTCCCCTTGTCGGCCGGACAGGACCGCAGACGAGATATTAAACCTGCAGAATAGGACAATATACATCTACATGCACATACACTCAACGCTATTGTCTTCACCCTGCATACTATAAAACACTGGAATTGTCGCCATTATTGACACTTACAAATAATTGAATTATTGATTTTATGCTTCATGGTATGTGCGGTCACAATTTCGGGCCTGATTTATGCAAGAAGCCAACTAGTTACATATTTTCCATTGAACGTTAAGGTTGTTCTGGCTCTCTCCACGGACTGTTAATACCATGCAACCGATTGTACGTTCTTGCTGTTTATAACTGGTTCAATCCTTGCAACAACGGCCACGGATAAACCAGAGCATTTGGATTCGGAATACATCGAAATATCTGTCCCACTGAAATGAACGCAGGCGGAATCCACCCAAGAACCGAGGCGGATGTGAATGATATACATAGATACTAATTACCAAGCACTAAAGCGTTCATAACCGTTATCTGCAAGCTTCCAGGCGAGTTATAAAAGACTACTTGCAAGCCTCCTGACAAGTAATAGACGGTAAGCATTTGTCCACAAGAAGGAGAAGATAAAGAGTTGTCAAGCACGTTATCACGTGGTACCTTAAGTACTCCGGACGTCAGTTTCACTCGTCAGCTGCGATCGATAATTACAAAAGAGAGCTATGAGTATCGAATATTAAGTAGGTTGGAGAGGACATGGATGGCAATACAGAGCTCGTAATCCATAGCGCGTTCGATGTGAGCGTTGTACATCCCGCATCCCACGTGTACACCCCAATCTGTGTTAGCATCGATCCTCGTCCGTCATAGGGTATATAGACAGACTTGAGTATAGTCTTTTTCAGGAACGAGTTAATGTTAAGCCAGTAAAGCTTATACAACGTGACACCAACCTCTGCCGAAAGTTGCGGTAACTAATAAGTAAACTAAGCAAGTATAGTCAATATTTTGTGTCATGCACTAGAGATATAAACTATTTAAGCAATGTAAACTTGCGAATACTTGGCCAGAAAGAAGAAATAAGGAAGCCAGAGCCAAACACTGATTACCATTAATGCAATAGACGCCTGGTGTTAGTCGAGGCAAATAATCATAATTAATAATTGTGTGCTTGTAATTAGTTCGCAAGCAGCCAGTGGTCACGGTGGTCACGGTGGTCATGCAACAAAAGTCGCCACGGGACCAGTGGGCCACAGTCGACACGTGACCAGTCGACACGTGACCAGTCGACACGTGACCAGTCGACACGTGACCAGTCGACACGTGACCAATCGACACGTGACCACTCGACACGTGACCAGTCGACACTGACTCAAGATGCAAGGTAATTATAGTCGCCGCATGACCGTTTGACAATACCTGCTGCATTATGTTTGTGATAGTGAATCAGTTCGGGAATGGTTTCGAAGCTGTGTTTCTCGGTCAAGTAGAATTTGTCTTCTTCGTCCTTTTTAATGTGGTAATTCTTAACAACGCCCTGGAGCCTGAAATTAAGATGTCTAGACTTGGTTACATCCTAACAAGAGACGCACTCTGACCACCACCCAACCGAGGAGCAGCAACGAAAGGCAATCTTCGGAAAAGGCTTTAAGCGGAATGACCCCCGAAGGGACGTGAACACCGCATCGTTGAGTGATGGTCCAATTCGGTTGCTACTGCCATGCTCTAGCCGTGTCGAGTGAGCACCACACCAACCACACACTAATTATCGTTTTGCCTGGTTGATTAATATCGAAGTCACCACAACATAACACTTCTCCACGCTACAGTGAAGCCTGTGATCTAAACAAGGCGATCATCAACTAACTAAAAGAAGGATTCTACAGCCAAACGTGCAGTGAATATTTTAACGGCTATTGCCATAGTATAATACACATTTCTGAGCACCATATTGCTGGAGCAGTTAGAGATAATTCAATGAAAGATATCGCTCTTGCGGCTTCGAGGAAGTTTTGTTTACTATTTTTTCTTACGGTTCCTATATTATAAGTAATAGTTCCTATCCATTAAAAAACTGAGGGGCGGGCCTGCATCTAGACTGGGTACATACCCCCACCCCCCCCCCTCCCACATCATTTCCTTCGAATAGAACGATTCAATGGCATACCCTCATTTCGCCAACAGAAATACTCGCAAATTCATAACAAATAGCACCACTATTAACATACCCACCATTACCGCTCAAGACACAATAACCCCGCTCCCCTCCCGTCCCCTCCCCCAGTTCCTCCGCCCACCAGACCCCCGTCAGACTCTCGCCACCCCCCCCCCCCACCACCCCCCACCCTCGCGTCGTGAACAACTCACGTGTTGTTCTTCGTCTTCTCCTTGGCGAAGATGGACAGCGTGTACATGCCCTTGGCGCTGGAGTCTCGCACCACGAAGCATCCCTCCTGGTTCTCGTCTCGTAGCAACTCCTCCCCCTGACTACGGCTCAAGTTAGGGTAGTACCAGCTGCAATAAACCAAACAACGTGACATGAAATGTGGGTGCTTTAGGCTGCGCTTTGGGCACATCACTCGGGCCAAGGAACTGTTGGTGTTTTAGGCCGAGTCTGGTGCCCATGAAGGCGAAATTGGGCAAAGAAAGCTGCCGGGGCAAGGAGATGGGGTCGGGTAAAACTCGCCCCAGCTGCAGGTGCCAGGGTTCGTACCCAAGACCCGTTGACGTGCGGTTCAGCTCTGCTAACCAACTGAGATACGCATATAAATCGTCCTTTTCCACACGCTTCACTTACTCGTACATATCAAGGCCTTGTTCGGTGAGTTTTTTCACATAGTTGGCGGGAACGTAGCCTTGCACCCTGTAAACACAAAAGGGAAATACAAAAAGGGTTTCATTCAATTCCAATTTGTTTTCAGAAACACAAAAATGATTCTAACGGAAGTTTCAAAGCTGGATAGATTTTAAGCATTGCATGTGAAAACAGACGTTCAAATTGTCTGCGCAATTTTTTTTTCGAAGCGACTATGCATATGAAAAAGATAACTGTTCTCAGAGCCAATTTTCTACGTCGGATTATACCGTCTGACTCTCCACTTACCCCTTCTTGTTCTTCACCAGCAGCCATTGTTTGTGAGAGGTGGAGTCTAACACTTCGTACTCCTCACCCTGGACCAATCGTACCAATCACCCGTTATCAACACACATATATACAGACATGTGCAATCATACAATCAACTACAGATTTATTCGATAAAGATTCGTAGCTGACATATTATAAGTGCTGAAACTACTGACGTGATTGAACGTGATTCAGCTTTCAAAGTTATTAATATTTTGATAAATAGTTAAACGGCAGCAGTCTGGGGTCATCCTGTACATACACCACACACGCATTGGCGGTTCTACGGTACTCAGACGTTCTACCATATTGCACACCGCCATAACCCGCAACGACGGTTCTACGCTACTGAGGCCTACATACAGGTGTAGCATAATATCCAGTGTATCAGGCCTACCATTCGGCATAACCAACGCGCCGGAGATCTTCTAATCGGTCAGAAATGAAGCCAAGTCGGTAATTCTTGAAGGGAACCGCCAGCCTGGCCTCTAACGCAGCTTTACCGATTCATATAATACCCAATTGTCTATCCCCAAAATTACAAAATTTTTCGTTCTATCTGTAGCTCAAAATAAAATTTAGAAGTGAACGCCGGGCACGATTTCGCCGCCTATCCAGGCGGCAGCCCTTTTTGGAGGCGTGTCTGTGATTGACCAATCAGGAGGCGATACTCTAATTTATTCAAACCGGAAATTGCGCCTATTTTGTGAGCAAAACGAGAGCGCGTGATAATCGCTGATATAAATAGCTGCGGATGTAACTCCAATCATGGCATTGGTGCGGAGTCAATCGTCGCAAGACGTATATCAATTTGTAAGGACGGTACTTTTCCATGAAAGACTAAGATCTTGCGCTACTGCGCGGCTTGGAACTGCCGCTGTTCATCTGTAAATCGCGGCCCTGATGTCTCTCTCCCCGAGTTATAACGTAAGGCAGCGCCATATGAATAGTCACAATATGCGTCAGTGCTCCCGGCAAAATGGCGCTCTGCTTGACATTGCTGGGGCGGGTTGCCTTAATTTTCTTCTGCTTACCAGTCGGACGAAACGAAGCGCTAACACTCGCCAATTTTTAATTTTAAGATGTAAACTTTCGGTGCAGATCGTGATTAAATTAGGTTGGACACCCGCTTTAAGATTACGCAAATGTTACTTCATATTTTTATTTTTCAAAATTTAGAAGTGACCGCCAGCCACGATTTCACCGCTTAACCAGGCGGCAGCCTTCTGCGGAGGTGTGTCCGCGATTGCCCAATCAGGAGGCGATACTCTAATTATATAAAAATATCAATAGCTGCGATTCATCATGGCTTTTTTACGGAGACAATCGTTGCAAGAAATATATAAATATGTTTGGATGCTATTTTTCCATGAAACACTAAAATCATGAACTACTGTGCGGCTTGAAATTGCCGCAATTCATCCGTAAATAGCGGCCATGATCTCTCGTTCCACGCGTTTCTCCTGAATGCTACCTTCATTATGAAGAGTTCCCTTCGCGAGTTCCAACGTAAGGCGGCGCCACGTGAAGGGTTACAATATACGTCACTTGCTCCGGCAAAATGGCGCTGCTCGACATTGATGAGGGCGGGTTGCCTTAATGTTTTTCTCCTTACCAGTCGGCGGAAACGAGGCGTTAACACTCGGCGATTTAATTTGAAGACATAAACTTTCGGTGCAGATTGCGATTAGATTAGGTTGGACACCCGCTTTAAACCAAAAGGCAAGCGACATGGCGACACGTGCGACCTTCACATACCTTTATAAGTTCAAGGTCGTGCTCCTCGGCTCGGTCGTAGTCAAACAGGGCCAGGACCTACGGAAAGGCAACACCACATTGTTATTAATAATACATCAATTTCAGTCATGTCGGTGGATCGTACTCAACTTCATTGAAAAAGGTCTACAGCCGAAGTGTGACGGAAGCTGTTTTTACTATCTGCCCACCCACGGTAAAGATTGTCTAAAGTGTCTAATATTATCCAAATGTATGCTCATGTTAAGGTTGACTCAGATGCAGCTTTCATCAAATACTCGTCCCTTTATGTTAATCTGAACCCCAATGCTAGTCACATATAGGTCCACCAGCCATGGTTGGCTTCGTATTATAACACTTGCACTATCAAAACATGTTCACACTTTACTGAAACGTTAAACAAGTGGAATATAGGGGGACCGGACGCATGATAGAACAGCGAGAGACTACAGGCGTCCGAATATCGCTCAATCCAAAATGGCGCCCATCCGTCCGGCACATCCGGGTACGTGCTATGGTAGGGTTGGTTGGCTGGTTGTATATTCAGGACGCTTTAAGGTAGATGCATAGATTACATTTTTTTCAGACAAACTTCTTGACATTTTTTCAACTTATAGTACTGTGTATCCAAAACGATAAAATAACATAAGAAATATATGTCTTCAACCTACTTTTCTGTCAAAATGACGTTGAATCGGTGGGGGGTCACATCTAATTTATAATGGCCGTCAATGGAGAATTTTGGAATTTCGACACGAAATATTCAACAGAAAAAAAACGGCTCAGACAAAGTTAATAAAAATTTGTCTGTAACAAGCTTGCTCCTTGTTTGTCAAAATAAGAGAAAAAAATATATGGGTCTTCTACCTCGTTTTTCGGTAAAATGACCCTGAACATGAAAATTGTGCCGGTAATTCTGAGGGTCGGAATGGGAAACATGCTGAACTAGAGACACAAGTGAATAAGATGCTTGGTGTTATCAAATTTAAAAAACATTTAAGCAACCAAACGTGTAAGCATATAGGCCTACAATGATACGATGATGTGGGGGATCCCTACACTCCCCCCCCCACCGCCTCCCCCACTGATTTACTGTGCCTGTGTTGTCAACGCTATGTAATTTGCCGGCTTGTTTCTAGTGCCAGTTCGTTCAAAGATATATTTATACATCCCAATAAGTTCTTTAGTTTGCTTGGACTTGCGTTTGCCTATCAATTTCCCTTTAAAGCGCATCAGTTTCGCGACTTTGTTACATGAACAACAAGAAACAAGAAACAAGAGACAAGAAATAAACGATGACGCGCTGCGGACAATAGAGCATTCGCCAGATTAGCCTGGTTCCGCGGCCCAACTTCGCTCGCTCGCTCAAGGTGCATACCAAGCTCCCCGCACGGTGGCGCTACGCAAGCTAGCTTTTACCGCTGCTGTCGGCCGGGGGCAAATTTCAAGATTCTTGAAAAACGGTCAAATCAGCTGTAATTTCTTGCGGCATTATAGTTTTCAATAATAAAACATAAAAATAACGAGCTTTGCGTACTTTATACAGCAAAAAACATCATGTACCCTTTCGAAAAAGTTATAATTGTGACAGAACTCTTTCTTTTCATCTCCTGATTTCATGTGTTATTAGGCTTAGGCTGGGTCTCAACACTAATTTGTAGAAATGCGCGACGCATTTTGCCTATCAATATGCGCAGCGCCGCCCTGGCGAGTGAGTAGGAAAAGGCATTGAGGAAGTAGGCGACAACAGAGATATAATGGAACCCTAGCGGAGTGAGTCGAAGGCAGAGAGTGGGTGCATACAAGTATGAGTATGAGCGGCGGTACCAGCTTATCGCCAGATCGCAGCGGCATAGTCCACCAGATGGCGCCACAGTGATGCCGGGAACCTCCTTAACCACTTTTGGTCATTTCGTGTCAGTGCGAGAAGGAAGAGAGAGTGTAGCCATGTCCCCGGGGGTTAACCCCCTACTCTTAATATCGAGGTCACCACAACATAACACTTCTCCACGCTACAGTGAAGCCTGTGATCTAAACAAGACGATCATCAAATAATCAAAGATTCTACAGCCAAACGTGCAATGAATATTTTAACGGCGAAGAGGGACATGGAATCTTTTTCCAGCGACCACACAGACATGGCCACAGCGGGGCGCGTACCGCCGATCCACGTGCCGTTAGTGCTCTGGGGGGATATGCTACTGCATGAACACACGACACTATGGTTGAACGAGTCAACTTGCGAATACTTGGCCAGAAGGAAGAGATAAGGAAGCCAGAGCCAAACACTGATAACCATTAATGCAATAGACGCCTAGTGTTAGTCGAGGCAAATAATCATAATTAATAATTGTGTGCTCGTAATTAGTCACGCAACAAAAGTCACCACGTGACCAGTCGACCACAGTGGGTACGTGACCAGTCGGCACGTGACCAGTCGACCACAGTGGGTACGTGACCAATGGGCACGTGACCAGTCGACCACAGTGGGTACGTGACCAGTGGGTACGTGACCAGTGGGCACGTGACCAGTCGACCAGAGTGAGTACGTGGACACAGTTTGGCGAAGTACAGGAGTACAGAGACAGATGGAGTGTGGTGGCTATAGTCAGCGCGCGGCTGATAATCACCTTCTCGGATGAAGTTTCTTCGATCTGTGTGGCGGGCCGTGGCCGCGGCGGGAGGGGCGGGTTCTTGTTGTTTTTGTTGGGAGGGACTCTCGGCGTCGGAGTCGGTCTGGTTTGCACGGGCACGTCAGGCAGAGGCTGTGTGGTGATTCTCTTGACTGTAAACAACAACCACAAGCCAGGGTAAACAGAGAGAGAGAGAGAGAAACAGCCGTGGTTTTCAAAAAACACACCTTTAACATATGAAAACCTTATCGCGTCAGTGGACAGGATGAGGTAGCGCGGGGGTACTCCGTAACTCTCTTCGAAAGAGGACATGGGATCTGCGTAGGGCCATTTGCACGGTTTGGGCGCAAACCCCCGACCGGGAAGGCTTGCCAGAGTTGCCCCGATAATCTGTATCTCTTACGGCTAGCAGAGCTAACGCCATCATGCCAAATGGTCCGTCCCACAAAATGGTGGATGTTAACTCACCATTAGCAGGGGTCTTCTTGCTGCAATACACGGTGTTCTCACAACCGACCGCGGACCTCTGGACATTATGGCAGCAGGTCCAATGCCCGGCCTTATGGTTGTACACCCCGGTGTGGTACTTGTCGTATAATTCAGCCCCACACCGCAGGCAGGCTGCAACAAATTAAAGGCTACGGGTAAGTTGGGCCAATAAACCTCATTACAGGGATACTGTAATGGGTTTGGATGAAACCTGTCCCACATGCAAGTGCCAGGGGCGCAAACAGCTGGAAATGCCAAAACCTGCAAGGATACAGTTCGCAATACGACCTGGAGAAATATGACTTATCCCGCTTACCGACTGAGGTAGTAGGAGGGAGCGGGGCTTATCCGTTAAAGATCAAGCTAAATATTATAAAAAAAGTATAACCGTTAGTCAATACTTAATAAAAATGTTTCAACAACATTTAATATCAGTATACAAATAAGGGTCATACATTTATTAACCCATGGGTAGTTGGATCTTTTTTGTGAAGTTTTGTGATCACATATATGATCAGTCTCAACACTAAAGAGATATGACATACTGTAATGAAACAAAAGGGAGAAAGATGGAGAAATTACTTTCAAGGATTCCACTCATCCACTGATCCCTCTGTTCCGAGGTGAGTGCGATGACGTATAACGTGTAAACCTCCCCATTGGAGTCATCGGTGTACACTACCTGGAAAAATACGTACGCATAGTAACACGCAACCATAGTAACACGCAACCATAGTAACACGCAACCATAGTAACACGCAACCATAGTAACACGCAACCATAGTAACACGCAACCATAGTAACACGCGACCATCGTTACACGCAACTCTAGTAACACGCAACCATAATAACAAGCAACCTTAGTAACACGCAACCATAGTTAGACGCAAAACCTCGTAACACGCAACCATAGTAACACGCAAACATAGTAACACGCAACCATAGTAACACGCAACCATAGTAACACGCAACCACAGTAACACGCAACCACAGTAACACGCAACCATAGTAACACGCAAACCTCGTAACACGCAACAATAGTAACACGCAAACCATAATAACACGCAACCATAATACCAAGCAACCATAGTTACACGCAAAACCGGCAACCATAGTAACACGCGACCATAGTAACACGCGACCATAGCAACACGCAACCATAGCAACACGCAAAACCTCGTAATACGCAACCATAGTAACACGCAACCATAGTAACACGCAAACCTAGTAACACGCAACCATAGTAACACGCAACCATAGTAACACGCAAAACCTAGTAACACGCAACCACAGTAACACGCAACCATAGTAACACGCAAACCTCGTAACACGCAACAATAGTAACACGCAGAAAAAAAATAACACGCAACCATAATAACAGGCAACCATAGTTACACGCAAAACCCGCAACTATAGTAACACGCAACCATAGTAACACGCAACCATAGTAACACGCAAACATAGTAAAACGCAACCATAGTAACACGCAACCATAATAACAAGCAACCAGTTACACGCAAAACCCGCAACCATAGTAACACGCAACCATAGTAACACGCAACCATAGTGACACGCAACCATAGTAACACGCAACCATTGCAACACGCAACCATAGCAACACGCAACCATAGTAACACGCACACCTAGTAACACGCAACCATAGTAACACGCAACCATAATAACAAGCAACCAGTTACACGCAACAACGCGCAACCATAGTAACACGCGACCATAAAAACACGCAACCATAGTAACACGCAACCATAGTAACGCGCAACCCTAGTAACGCGCAACCATAGTAACACGCAACGATAGTAACACGCAAACCTCGTAACACGCAACCATAGCAACACGCAACCATAGTAACACTCAACCATAGTAACACGCAACCATAGTAACACGCAACCATAGTAACACGCAACCCTAGTAACACGCAACCATCGTAACACGCAACCATAGTAACACGCAACCATAGTAACACGCAACCATAGTAACACGCAAACCTCGTAACACGCAACCATAGTAACACTCAACCATAGTAACACGCAACCATGGTAACACGCAACCATCGTTACACGCAACCATCGTTACACGCAACCATAGTAACACGCAACCCTAGTAACACGCAACCATAGTAACACGTGACCATAGTAACACGTGACCATAATAACATGCAGCCATAATAACAAGCAACCATAGTAACATGCAACCCTTGTAACACGCAAACCTCGTAACACGCAAACCTCGTAACACGCAACCATAGTAACACGCAACCATAGTAACACGCAACCATCGTTACACGCAACCATAGTAACACGTGACCATAGTAACACGCAACCCTAGTAACACGCAACCATAGTAAAACGGGACCATAATACCACGCAACCATAATAACAAGCAACCATAGTTACACGCAAAACCCGCAACCATAGTAACACGCGACAATAATAAGACGCAACCATAGCAACACGCAACCATAGCAACACGCAACCCTAGTAACACGCAACCATAATAACAAGCAACCAGTTACACGCAACAACGCGCAACCATAATAACACGCAACCACAGTAACACGCAACCATAGTAACGCGCAACCATAGTAACACGCAACCCTAGTAACACGCAACCAAAGTAACGCGCAACCCTAGTAACACCCAACCATAGTAACACGCAATCATAGTAACGCGCAACCCTAGTAACACGCAACCAATGTAACGCGCAACCATAGTAACACGCAACCATAGTAACACGCAACCCTAGTAACACCCAACCATAGTAACACGCAATCATAGTAACGCGCAACCCTAGTAACACGCAACCAATGTAACGCGCAACCATAGTAACACGTAAACCTAGTAACATGCAACCCTGGTAACACACAACCCTAGTAACACGCAAACCTAGTAACACGCAACTAAAGTAACACGCGACCATAATAACACGCAACCAATGTAACGCGCAAACATGGTAACATGCAACCATAGTAACAGGCAAACCTGGTAACACGCAACCATAGCAACAAGCAACCATAGTTACACGCAACAACGCGCAACCATAGTAACACGCAACCATAGCCTTTATGGTGGGGAGACACGGCTGGGGCTGATCGAGGAATGGGCAAATGATTGCGATCACTCGGGACATGGAGGGCCAATAGGTCTACTCAGTGTGCATCCCTCGTCAGTGCAACAACATTTCTGATCGATTTACTCTTGCCTTTCGCAAGACGTTCACATTCAACTCAAGTTCACATTCAGTTCAAGTTCAATACTCAAATATTGAAACCAGTGCTCTCAAGATAAGCATGAATATGATATGATCAATTTGTTATTACTTATTACTACTCCAACCTGAAACACCAGTGGCTTCCTGTGCATCTGTTCAGGGTCCACGGTCTCTACAGCCTTGACGTTTCCCAGATATATTTCTCCTTTCATCTTCCCCTGCTTGCCATCCTGAAACGACGAAAACGCACTCGGTTGTTTAGGATTTTTTGCACATGCATGCATTTGTAGGCTGTCACCTGTAGCGTTCATTATGCATGCATCTGTAGGCTGTCACCTGTAGTGTTCATTATGCATGCATCTGTAGGCTGTCACCTGTAGTGATCATTATGCATGTATCTGTAGGCTGTCACCTGTAGTGATCATTTTGCATGTATCTGTAGGCTGTCACCTGTAGTGATCATTATGCATGCATCTGTAGGCTGTCACCTGTAGTGATCATTATGCATGCATCTGTAGGCTGTCACCTGTAGTGATCATTATGCATGCATCTGTAGGCTGTCACCTGTAGTGATCATTATGCATGTATCTGTAGGCTGTCACCTGTAGTGATCATTATGCATGTATCTGTAGGCTGTCACCTGTAATGATCATTATGCATGCATCTGTAGGCTGTCACCTGTAGTGATCATTATGCATGTATCTGTAGGCTGTCACCTGTAGTGATCATTATGCATGCATCTGTAGGCTGTCACCTGTAGTGATCATTATGCATGTATCTGTAGGCTGTCACCTGTAGTGATCATTATGCATGTACCTGTAGGCTGTCACCTGTAGTGATCATTATGCATGCATCTGTAGGCTGTCACCTGTAGTGTTCATTATGCATGTAACCTGTAGGCTGTCCAAAAACAATCAACTGTAGTGATCATTATGCATTGTTCACACTAAGTTCAGACTTAGCTGGGAACCATACCGTCCTTTTTCAGGTTTAAGTCCCAATAATAATAAAATCCTATTCAACAGTAAATTTACCGCGCGTAAAGGTACATGTTATAAGACAATAAGTGTACAACCTCACGGAGCGCATGGTCTGATTTGGTGAGAGTGAAATTAATAGATATATGCTTAAAATAAGAACTATACACTTTAAGTAATAAATCTCCCAATTCCACTTCACGGTGTAATATGCATATATTTGTCCGTGAAATTATTCCATACCTTATAAGCAGCTTTAATACAATCAAACTTACCTCAATATTACCGTCATGGTAACTGAGGAGCTTCGAGGTCAACACAAACCATCTGCCTTTAAAGTTTTCACTCTTGAACCTGCTTTTCATCTGTGACCGCTTCGTCATAAAGTCAACTAAAATGATGTCATTTTGACCGACAAAGGTTGCCATGGTAATGCGCACTTAGCATGCCCGCAGCAGACTCCCCAGCAATCTGTAATGGAAAGTAAGGACACAAATTCACCAATTGGTAAAGTACGTCTGCTCATAGAAGATTAAATTACTGACACAGCCCCAGGAGATATTTCTACTGGCGATACAGATTAGCACACACAGAATGAGATATTCCTCACAGAACAAACTGGCGATACCTATCAGACAGGGCGTAATCGTCATCAGTAATAGTATTCAGTAGTCGATGCAGTTTATCTCGCATAGATACGTATGTGACAGTGTTTCGGAGTGCGAGACGGGTTGATCTCAGCACAATGTCGCACATATCCAGTCCGAGACTTTAGGCCTAGGATGCTATAGCCTTGACGTATTGAGTGCGAGAATAGACTTATGGCGATTAGGTGTTAGTATTGAGGCAATGAAACTTGACTGCACACTCTGCGGTCCGACACGGAAACCATTGAGTGTGTTTTAACAACTAACTCCGGGACTAAGTCATCGGCCTCAACCCTGTCTATCGGTTGGGCAATAAGCTCGATTCTTATCTTAACGTGCAACATAACAGTAGCAATGTTGTGATGTTGTAGGCGACCACATGACCGCGCCTGTGTGATCCAATGCGCTGTCGAGATTACCATTACCATTAGCCATACATGACGTCAACTAGGATGTTAGCAGGAACCAGCCTGGTAAATATGGTCACTGATCGGCCGAGATCCAGGCAGTATGGTTAGCTGTAATCCCGGTCAGTATGTGGCATAGGTCACCCAGCTATAAGGAAGTGGCATAGACTGCGACGGCGTAGATAACAAGTGTGTTGGCTGGTGGCGGATTTTACGAACGCAGTTTAGCCGACTACGGGGCTTTGTCGGCTAAAGTTACCAAGTGTTTGACGGGCGATTTTATCCGTCTTCCTGCGTTCGGGAAATTCGCCGGCAGATGGCGCTCGATCCTCATACCGACAGAGGGACTATAGCGCAAGCGGAACGCTCTCTGCCGGGAGGTCGAACCACTCTGAACCATTGTCACTATGTGGGGGACGCGGGCACATATTATGGGATGTCAACCTGATGAGGACGCTAATGTGTTTTACGACAATTGTGACACTCATAAGTGGGACGCTGGGAAGGTCAGCCGGGAAGGTCAGAGAGGTTCGACCAAAGCCGGAACCAACCTAATTACCAACAACGTACACTGTCGACAACTTCGCACGGGAAGCAGACGCGATCGAATATCAACTGACATAGAAGCACTGTGTATCTGTTAAGAGTGTTAATACCAGAGCTCGACAACATGATAGGGGGGGGGCGTGTACATCAATACATTATATCATGTGTATGGTCAAGGTCAGGCAAGGCAAAAAACACGTCAAGCAAGGTTAGGCAAGGTAAAAACACGTCAAGATCAAGATGGATGGATTGGTGTTTTATGCAAGGATAATGATCCTTCTTCGCAAAGAGTAGGGGGCTTCCCCGGAGACATGGCTCCGCTCTTCCCTTCCCTTCCTCCTGGTGAAAATACCTAGGTCTTCCTCTCAAGATTGTTC
Organism: Arenicola marina; assembly: GCA_964019135.1. Classification (NCBI taxonomy): domain Eukaryota; kingdom Metazoa; phylum Annelida; class Polychaeta; family Arenicolidae; genus Arenicola; species Arenicola marina. The sequence goes on along the minus strand of OZ025260.1, from coordinate 32,091,211 downwards.
CATAAACTGCATGTGCAACACTTTTAGACCCCCGCCGCTAACGGATCGGGATGCGTATCAGTAGCGCGGACACGTTGTACATTTGGGAGTTATGACACTACGTATTATATTGAACGTATCCCGTAAACGTAACCCGATAAGCATTAGTGATCAGAATTCGGGGTGGTTCCTGGGGCCTTATTCATAATCCCCTCTTAAGTTACTAACACCCTGTGTGACTACTTTTTTTGCACCCGATAATCGCTCGACAAATCTTCCACCTAAGTCTAGTGGCGTAGCCTAAGTGGCGATTATGAATACGGCCCCTGTCACCTGGCCGTATTCATAATCGCCACTTAGGCTACGCCACTAGACTTAGTGCTAAGTGGAAGATTTTTCGAGCGATTATCGGGTTCAAGAAGACGTGGATTTTCTGAATTAAGGAAGTGCTAAAATTAGATTGAAGAGGATTTCTTAACCATAAGAACCACCACAACGAGCTGTTGAGACTAGGATGAAAATACACTTTTCGTGCGTAACTTACGAGGGGATTATGAATACGGCCCCTGAGCTACTAATAAAACATTATTGGCCAGGCCAGATTAGTGGTCAGAACTTATATGAAAAGTAATTGTTCAATGAAAATGTAAAATGTTTAGATGGTTTCACATTTATTATATAAGAGTTGTTTCAATAAGGTTTCAATTTTAAATTTGTTTGTTGAGGAACTTATTCCTTGCACGAAAACCTTTCAGTTTGTTTATAAATGTAAACGAAATCATGTAATAAAAAATGACTGAATTAGATCTAACCATTTCCAGAAAAACACCATCTGGAAATGGTTAATTTAGTCATTTTTTATTATGACTTTATTTACATCATTTCATTTCACCATGTGTCCTAATCCATCAGAGAATTATTCTTGAAGAAACTGCTCTGTTTTAAAGGGAACAGCGAAAAAATATAAATATACATGGCACTAAGACAGATATTAACACCTTTAAACAAAACTACTCTTTGATTAAGCTACTTTTTTTTATTGCGATCGCCTTTCTAAATTGTGAAGAACGCCGTCGCTTCCACCCTTACGCACTCGACTGAACACCGACTGCAACAAGTCATTTGTGCGCCGCGCGAGAGTGAAAAGCCCAAACCTAAACGTATCGGCGCTAACGGATCGGAATGCGTATCGGCGCTAACGGATCGGAATGCGTATCGGCGCTAACGGATCGGAATGCGTATCAGTTGCGCGGAAACGTCGTGCAATAACTCTAATATTGCTCTGCCTCAAGAGCCTCAAGATGGACCGGCAGTGCAGGACGGAGAAATGGGGGTGAGGGTGGAGTAGGGAGCGGGTGGGAGGTAATGTGTTATACAACATTCGTGACGGCGTAAGGTTTACATAAATGCAAAACTAAACGCCGACACGCGCCGACTCAGTCCATGAGGTGAGTGTTAAAGAAAAACTACAGGCTGAAATGGTGGTGCGCCCTCCTCGTAAGACCAGTCAAACGAGACGGGTGAATCACCACATGATCAGACTGGTGGTTATATAACGTTCACCGGCTCATACCTGACGAATCGTTATCAATAAATCGATATCACTCAGAAGACTGGAGACATGCGCCTTGTATAATGTTTGACTTTTCCTCTTGCGGGGGGGAGGAGGACGAGGAGGAGGACTCCACAAAATCCGTCTCCCTGGTTACAGCAAAAATATATTCTTCGCCATATGCCTGTCTATATTATGCGCTGTTTCCGCATGTAGTCCCCTTAACTGCAAAAGTTGGATACTGCGGTAACTCATGTCCAGCGCTGTTTTCTCATGGAGTCCGCTTAACTGTAAAATTGGACTCTGCGGTAACTGATGTCTAGCGCGGTTTCCGCATGTAGTCCGCTTAATTGTAAAAGTTGGACACTGTGGTAACATGTCAAGCATTGGACACTGCGTCCGCTTAACTGTAAAATTGGACTCTGCGGTAACTGATGTCTAGCGCGGTTTCCGCATGTAGTCCGCTTAATTGTAAAAGTTGGACACTGTGGTAACTGATGTCTAGCATTGGACACTGTGGTAACTGATGTCTAGCATTGGACACTGTGGTAACTGATGTCTGGCATTGGACACTGCGTCCACTTAACTGTAAAATTGGACATTATGGTAACTGATGTCTAGCGCGGTTTCCGTATGTAGTCCGCCTAACTGTAAAGTTGGACACTGCGGTAACTGATGTCTAGCATTGGACACTACGTCGGCTTAACTGTAATATTGGACAATGAGGTAACTAATGCCTAGCGCTGTTTCCGCATATAGTCCGCCTAACTATATAGTTGGATACTGCGGTAAGTGAGATACTGAGGTAACTGATGTCTAGCGGGTGTGCGATGTTGTTGCTTTGATGACGGGTTGGGCATTGCTACGTCTTCCTGGTTATGGCTTCGCCATATACCTGTCTATATTATGTATATCTATCTGTCTATGTGTCGGTAGGTCCGTCCGCAAACAGCTACCGTAGCCAAACCCTTCACCGCAAAATGAGATCAAGTTCATTATTTGCCATAACCGGTCACGTCGTTCTTCCGTGCAAGGGCGAACTACGGCTTCAGCATACCTCACGTAAATGTCGTCTGCGCTAAACACGGAAGGGGGGATTCCCGTTCAACGTAATCCATCACAGGCCATTTTTTTCTCAGTTTTCTCAGCTACAGGAAAAAGTTATAAAAACACTTTCTAAAACATTCTACAAATTCAACAACCCGAATCTTACTGCCACGAAGACAAATTTTGTCTTTACCTTAGCAAAATCAGGCATTCGTTTGCGCGCTAAAGCTATTTTCAATGTTAAAATACAGCGGCGTTCATGCATTTATGTGCGTCCTATTGAAATAGGGGGACAGAGATATTTTAAAGAGGACGACGTCATCAAAGTGCGAAATGTACCTTACATGCATCTTTGCGTTATTCCCGTCAAGAAGCAGCGCTTATTTTGCAATCACTCGCATTGCTGCAGCCATCAAACAAGCCTCGGGTTTGTTTGATCAATACCAAACGCAGTATTAAACGGTCGCGGTTTAAATCAAACGCTCAGACCGGCAGAGTTTGACCTCAAGCGACATGGCGTCATTCTGTGTCACACCTGCTAACCTACGGATGACTTGCTATAGCCTCATGCTCTTGTTGAATGGTCCCTCCAAATATGCCACAATGAGATAGACGAATATAAACGAATGACCTAAGCAGTTGGCACAAAGGTGAAAGGTAAAAAAAATAGTTCAAGCGCCGTTTTGTCTGGTCGCGGTTATGTAACAACCGTAGTTCCAGCACCCAAGTCACCACTAATGTCGTGATTCTTGTACTTGTTATACATGGGTGTGGTGGCGCGGTGACCGCAGACATACGTCACCCCTCTCACTTAAAATTCAAACTTCCTCGTGTTGTTCTGGAACCATTGTGTATATGCTACATATAACAAGATGTTATATTCAACTGCGCCCATTCAAAGTGAAGGTTCCCATACATGTATATATGAAAGCCACGTATTGGGCCCCAGAGAGCCTGTTTCGACACGTCGATTGTTAAATCGACAACGCGCCATTTGGGCAGCCTTAAAATCAACATGTAACATCAAAACTTGGCGACATGGACCTTTTCTTAAAATCGACATGCACCTCTTCTTAAAATAGACATGTAACTTCTTAAAATCGACATGTACCTTCTTAAAATCGACATGTACCTTCTTAAAATCGACATGTACCTTCTTAAAATCGACATATACCTTCTTAAAATCGACATGTACCTTCTTAAAATCGACATGTACCTTCTTAAAATCGACATGTACCTCCTTAAAATCGACATATACCTTCTTAAAATCGACATGTACCTTCTTAAAATCGACATGTACCTTCTTAAAATCGACATGTACCTCCTTAAAATCGACATATACTTTCTTAAAATCGACATGTACCTTCTTAAAATCGACATGTACTTCTTAAAATCGACATGCACCTCTTCTTAAAATCGACATGTGACACGGACCTCTTCTTAAAATCGACATGCGACATGGCTACCCCCGCCTCAGGGGCCCTACCTATACGACTTATCTAGCATATATACCTAGCGACATTTAATTGCGCGCGTGACGGTGTGACATGCGGAAGTGTATGCCCATGCGCAGTTGTTCCGCTCATATATATAATGATATTTATAGACCCTCTCCGCTCCATGTGTTCGTACGGTGCTATTATGAGGGGGTATACCCTTATACACCTTAAAAGTGATATCGCGAATATCTAGGACTGCACAGGCTGCTATAAGGGATCGCGGTAAATAGGCAAAGGGTCTTCGTGTTGAATCAATAATGGTACGGATAACGAGCCCCAAAAATTCCCAACATGTAATTGCGAATCTCCAAGAAACATCGGAAAAGTTACCCCCCCCCACTCCCGCGCTCTATTATGATAGATTCAGAGTACATAACCGCAAGGGGGCGATCACGTATGCACAGCGGAACCAGACCTATAGTCGGCAGTTCTGTGGTCTATGGCCGACTGATGTTCTGTGGTTCATTAAGACGAAAATGTTCCATTTTCGTCTTATGTCGGTGTGTTCAGTTAGTGTCTGTTTGTCACGTGACGCATTATCTTTCGAATGCCTAAAGATATCGACTTCCAAATTCACAGAAAGATGCGGAATGGCAATCGTCAGGCTAAGTTCGTAGATGGGCCATGTAGGTCAAAGGTCAAGGTTACAGGATTTTTTCGAAATTCGCTTAACCATTGAAAGATAGGACCAAAAATCGGCAAAATCGCTATAGCGTTCTGAGTTTATGCTTAATGACGCTCAAAATTAATTCACGTATTGGGCTCGTAGGTACCTTGTATACGGCTAGGGAGTCCAGATTTGGCATGAATGGAGAGAGAAATGTGAGCTAGGTACAGAAACCGCCTCAGAATTGCTTTAGGACGCTCAGTTTGGCCGCAAGAGCGCTCGCAAGAGGTGCACCTCCCTGCATGCCGACGCTCCCATTATGAGTCAACGGCGATATGGACCGGCACTCTTTCGGGGTGGCGATGGCCGCCGTTCTCTTAATAGCGACGCTAGAGAGTCGGGACCGGTTGCAAAAGACGGGCAAACGTCGCCTTGGGTATGGAATCCGCCTTCGCTTTTAGCCTATCACGCTTAGTTCCGCCGCTAGGGGGCTCCGTAATTCAGCGATGACGAGTCCGAGAAGAGCGATAAGGGCGTGACCAAGGACACGTAGGAAGTCGGGTTTGGACGTATTCACTCTAAGCGACGCCCTCAACTTGGATAATAGCCCGCCTTGAACAGCAGCCGTTAGATGGCGCTCGTCCAGCACATAACGATATTTGGGGTCCAATTTGGGCTAATTTGCGCTTTCAGCCAGCAATTTGGCCTGGCTACAGCTTTCAGTGGGCGATATGGTCTCGAACGCCAGGTCGAACAACCAATGAGCGAGCGGCGATGGGTCTTAAAATGGTCGAATTAGTCCCAAAACTCCCATTTTCGTCCCTTGTCAAGCTCTGCTTGACAGTCTAGTCCTGAATGTTACTGGGTCTCATCCTGAGTGTTACTAGGTCTCATCCTGAATGTTCCTGGGTCTCATCCTGAATGTTAGTGGGTCTCTTATCCTGACGAATCATGTATAATTTAGCAACCAGAGCTATACTAGTCATGATGGACCATGCATCAGCTGTATATACTTTATAATCCAGGGATAAATTGTCAGTAAAAGTATTTCCTGGGTAATAAAATAAATTTATCACCGCTACATGCAAATTATTCAGGGGCCATCATGCAGGGTCATCACTGGCAGTGTTTCTTTATACTGACAGTACAAGCGAATAATGCATATGCACTTAAAAGTTGACCCCTCCATCAAGTCCCTACACTTTCATTATCACTAGGCACAGTTGCAGATGACTGATAAATCTATGGCACTGCCATCCTTAAGATTTACATATACTGCAATAATAACACTATCTATGTCATAAAAATAACGGTCCTAAATTTGTTTATAACTATGCATGACCTAATGACACCTAACAAATCTGACAACAAGCCATCAGACAGATCATCAATGCACAAGCCAGACTCCATATTTGTTGTTATTTGTATACTCTGAATACTTTTTTTGAAAAAACGTTTCAATGTATTGGCTGGTAAGAAAACAATTCTGGCTAATATCCTGAAAAGAAGTACACAATACAGACAAAACGATCAGCAATATAACAGAGGTTACAGAGTGGGTTACAGACTCAGTCTCCCACACAGCCAAAGTTAGGAGCGGTGGAGGTGGGGGTTCTGCACATATAATACAAGGTTTATATAAGCTGTATAGACCACTCCCCCCTCCTGTGTCAGTTGATTTACTGGCCTGACTGGCTGTGGTCTCCTGGGACTATATTATACTCACACTTTGACCGCAAGATGATTTGACCATGGAGAGGGAGGGGGGGGGGGGGGGAAAGGGGGGAGGGGTGGGGTGTAGGGGAGGAGGCTGAAGGGGGAGGTTGGATTAGGGATTACTGTTAATGGGCTAAAGCAGAAGTGCAGATAATTGATGTGTAAAATTGTATTATTTCAGGTCAATTGGCTGTTGGGAGGAAACAAACATCGTTGTTTATCTTAATCTCCCGCCACCTGGGCATAGGCCTCTACCCCTTCAACCATTGATACAAAACCCCTTACACCATACCCCCAGCAACAATGCATACCCTTCCCCCTCCCACATTCTACACTCCACCCCTCCCTGCAGTCAAAATATCCTGTAGTCAATAGGCAACTGGTCAAAGCTAATGTAATGTAAATGGTGTATGGTTCTGGTGACAGACTGGATTATTTTTCCATCCAAGACAGTTTACTTTTGTGATTAGTCATTACTTGTCAGGAATTAATAGAAAAATGACTAAGGTTTATTTCTGCTATCAAGCTTTTCCCTCAGGAATAGGACAATGAGAGTTACGCAAAGTCAAACAACCCTGAAATAGGGTTGTTCCAGACCTAAATGTTACTATAGAATGCGGCTAGGCGGTGTCTCAGCTGGTTCTAGGACAACTCCCCCCCGGACATTTCCCCCCCAACCAACTCCCCCCAACAATTCCCTCCCAGACAATTCTCCCCTAGGACAATTCCCCCCCAGACAACCACCACTGACACAATTTTCCGGACATTACCACCCACGTCTCTTCAAATGGAAAAGCCTCGCCCCTTCCCCCCAGACAATCCCCACCAGTCAAGCATGTGAAGAAGCGTGGCACTGTCTGTTCTAAAACCTGTCAGGTTGCATTGTAGATTCATTCATATACACTGAGAGGTGCTGTCTCAACAAGCTTACAATGAAGCCCTAAACATACTGCTGAATAACATACATCGATCGCTCGGTTATTAGTGAGATCCTGCGGATCTCAAGGGTGGGAGGTCTGATGGGGTGTTTGCTGCGTAAATACTACAGGAAGATAAGATAATAAAACATTGAGGTCTTGTTAAGTTTCAGTGGAATGAAAGGTGCATTTGAAAATATTGGCCCAGACTGGGGGCTTGTCCGACAGGGGATCAAGGCTGTCTGGGAGGGTATTTTCAGGTGGGGGTGGGCGTGACGTTTGTGGGTATGTGTTTCCAGTGGATGGTTATTGTCCAAGGGCAATTGTCCTAGGGGGGGGGGGGGGGGGAATTGTCCGGATGGGATTTTTTTTTTTTATTTCACCATAACAAAGTCACACATGAAAAGAAACCATCATATCACATCATCGATGGGTGCCACTTCAATATAAAAGATGACATGTTTTCACTATCGCTGTCCAGGTGGGATTTGTCCGGGGGGGAGTTGTCCAGGTAGGAGTTATCCGGGGGAGGGGGATATCTGAGAGGGGCATTGTCTGGGGGGGGGGGGGGGGGGGGGGAGTTGTTCTGCTCCCATCTCAGCTAAAAGGACTTGTTGACTTGTTTGTGGCACAGAGTTGCAGGAAAGTGGATTTGTCTAAAACTTTGACCAGGAGATTTTTGATTTTTCATTAATGGCATATGGATATAGATAAACAGTATTTATTTATAAATACTTGACTGTGTCTATGTAACGTACATCTGAAGAAACCCAGGTTTTATTGTGACAGCATCATTTAAGTCTAAAATAAGCCTTTAATAGTTTAGTGTTTTGGTTTGAGCCTCAGATGCTTACCCTCTTGTTATATATAGGGCATACACAGGCAGTAGGACTTCCATCTTATGAACCGAGTGCCTATATCTCAGCCAAATACCAGGCAAACCGGCCACAGACGAAGCCGGCCGCTGTCCGAAAACAGATGGTGGAAGGGGGTAGGTGGGGGGGGGGCTTTATCTCGGCAGTATCTGGCTGCCGGATTAGTGTAAGAGAGGTGGGTGGGGGTGGGGAGGGGGGGGGTTGCCTGATTTCGGAGACAGTAACAATTAGTCATTGTCTTGGCGGTGTCTGGCTGCCGGATTACTATTATCACTTTATTAGATGTAAGACACAAAAATATACGAAATCTGACCAACTACTGTTGAATGGCGATCTCATCACTTTATTAGATGCAAGACGCAAAAAAAAGGGTGAAATCCGACCAATTACCATTGAATGGCGATCTCATCACTTTATGAGATATTAATATGTTTATATGTTGATAGGTAGTGGTCAATAGTGGTGGTCCCGGGGCACTCAACTATAGAACACTAATCCAGCAGCCAGCTACCTCAGAGACAAAGACTATTTGTTATTATCTCCAAACTCCCCCTCCTCACGCACCCCCCTTTCCTTGATCCGGCAGCCAGACACCACCGAGACAAAGACCCCACTCCACCCACCCCCCTTAACCACTCTCTCCCACCATCTGTTTTCGGATGGCGGCTGGCATTGCACATGTCTGCGGCCGGTTCGAATATAACCTCTTAGCCCACATACAGCCTAGGGTTCTGGGCTAGGTCTGGTGTGAAAAGGAATTACATGGCATTTTCTGATAATAACTAAACCCGAAAAATACAATCCAAGGTTTTTTGAATGCAATATCTTATAAAGTTACAGACATTTACAAGTTATGTCTTAATTTCTGCGATCCAATGATCTTAATTTCTGCGATCCGATGATCTCCCCTCCACTACCACCACCTCCCTCTACTTATACTAAGGGGTGGGGAAACCATACAGCCATCCTCACAGTCCTGTTTACAAACCAAGAGTTGGCAAGACAAAGTAAACCCTCACACAGGTCACAGCTCAGTGCTAATGCTAAATCACGGTCTATACTATAGATAGAAAGGCCGTACTACCAAAATGGCTGTATGGTCTCCCCACTCTTTAGTATGGGTGGGGGAGGAGATGGTATGGGTTGAGAGCTTTAAATTGGAATCCTCAGATACCAGAAAGGCATGATTTGTAAACGTATATAAAATATTGCTTTGAAAAATCCTCAGATCATCTTTTTTGGGTTAAGCTGTTTTCAAAGAATGCCAATTAGTCCATTTTGACACCTCACCCTAGCCCCAACCTTGTGGCGTGTTGTCAGGCAAGGAGGGAGGTACGACTGGACGCCTGTTAAAACTGGCACGTAACGGGACTAACCTCACCCCAGTGTGAGTTTCCCTTGCCTCCACCCCCCCACTGCACACTACGCAGCCATATGGCCGGCGCCAATCAACCTGGCTGCTAGCTTTACACACCACCCCTCCCCACACCCCCATAGACCACTACCCCACCCACACTAACTCAAACGGCCGTTCTGGTAGTACGGCCGTTCTGTCCATACACCCTAAATCACCATGGCCACTGTTGCGTACATCTTGACTTCGGAGGGGTGATTTACTCATTTAGTCCTCAGACAGTCAGTGCATGAGTGGCCTACCTTAGTTTTGCGTGATGAGTTGGACAATGGCAGTACCTCGAAAGTCTTCTCTATTATCAACTGCGTATTGCCCAAATCAACGTTTCATCATACAACTACCACCCATAGTGTTCGCCGCATATTGTCCTCACCTACCTACCGGGTTTAGCAATATAACCGGATTTTAGACCAGGAAGCTGAGCTGACAGCCATCCAACAAGATTTTCACTAATGTTTCCTGCTTCTGCCGATGGAAATGTTTCCATGTGTCTCTGATATATTTTTATCTCCTCTTGAGGAGATCAACAAACGCGTGGCAGGGAGAATGTGGAGGATGAGCGAGGGGGAAGAAGGGGCGGGGGCATTAACAAAAAAAAACGTGTGCCAGTGTTTCACTGGGGGAAGGGGGGCGGGGGTATTAGCCAAAAAACTCTCCGTACCTTGATGCCTTATGCCAGATCGAATTTGGAAAAAAATGCCTCGAGTGGATATACCCCAGCATTCTGGTCAACCAGGGGAAACCGACCAGCTAAAAGTTAGTTTACCACCAGCCAAATCAAAGAAACACCGGGCGGGCACTATTACACAGATCTGGTGGGGGGGTTCCGCTGGTGCCTTGATGCCTGACAGAGCGGATATTTGTGATGAAAAAGATACCCCCATGCAGCCGATATTTAAAAAAAAAAGGGAACGCGGGGTGGGGGGGGAATCTGAAAATGTGCGTTCATAGAGAGAGTTGCCGCGAAAAAATACCTGTAGTACGTAGTACGGATTTTGGAGGTAAAACGCCTCGACTGAGCGGATTTTGGCGGTAAATCACCGGATTTTGGAGGTGAAACGCCTCGACTGAGCGGATTTTGGCGGTAAATCACCCCGACCTAGCGGATTTTGGCGGGGTCGGGGGATTTACCGCAGACCCCCCCCCCCCCCCAACCCAGCAATATGTACTAGTTAAAGAACGAGCTAGAGTGCATTTGGCAAAATAAAGCACGAGACGCGATAGCGTAGAGTAGTTTAATTGGGGAATGCACGACAGCGAGTTCTTTAACGTACTTATAAAATTGTTCATGGCATGTTCAAAGGCATAACATGTGCTCACGTTTGGACACATGAATTGACTATTGTGTCAATTGCACTGCCCGACGAATATATGAAGCACATTGTGGAAACAACGGTTCGTCATTGTGAAAAGCGATATGACGGATATAATGAGAAATGTATGCAATCGATAACTGTGGAATTTCCATATATTTTGAGATTTCTGATCTAACCCCCGCCCCTTTGGTGCTTAACATTGACTTATGCATTCCATTGTTTGTCTTCAAATTGGCAAGTTCTGTCCACACCCGCTCAGCTCAGCTCGACTGATTATACCGTGACACTTGACGAGTCAATATTAACAACTGTTCTTTAATTATCTAGCTAGATAATGCAGTTTTTGCGTTCATTATTAAAATAGAGCACTGTTTTACCGTTCTTTATTTGAATAACGCACACTTACGTTAATACAACAAGGATAAGTCTGTTATTCTAATTTTTTTAATTAAGTACCCCCCCCCCCCACCCAGGGAACACGTACGTATCGCTTACTACATTTGTGTAAAATTTGTCGAGTTTCATTAACGTTGCGATGCTTAATTTGACGTGCTTGGCAATGTATGGAATAGGTGTTTTGACTAGATTGCAAGTTTATTCAATGTTGACGCGTGGCCGAGACAGTGGCTCAGACTTTCAGCGGCGCAGTTTAACTGCGGTGTTAAAGATGTTGAAGGTCATTGCCGGAAAACTTTAGCGAAAACGTATGTGAGGACCGAACAGGTCCGACTGCCCAAAACGGGCCAGGATCAGGACTTTTACACGTGTAACATAATGCAGTTATATACATACCGATTTTTGTCCAAGCACCACATAAGATATCCTAAGAACCATGATCAGATTTTATCCATACCCTTAATATGCGGTCCCGACCTCGCATATATATTGTTTTAATGTCCTAAGCACAGCCCCCACCCCCCCCCCCCCGCGAAAACTCAATGTTGTTTGTACATCGCGATCTAAGAGCTACAAAAAATGACCGTATCCCTGTGCCACATTTGCAGATTGAAACGGCAAATGTAACTGCTAGTTTGTTTGTAGCGATGTGTGTAAGACGATTTGGGTAGCACGTTTTCGGCCTCAACAATCTCACCCATTTTCTCATCAAAAACCCTTAATAAGCCGGTATGGTGAAACTAACTACGGTATGTACTTCAATGCAACTAAAATACAGATTTCGCCTCCAGTCACCATAGAGTGGAGATGCTTTATTTACATCACGGTGCCCACATGAATCAAGTTACAGTCGAGCCTTCAATGACCTCATATCTTCACTGTAAGGGGTCAATAATGAATTATATTCAATTCTATTCAGCCATCAAATTTCATATGTAATTTTTCGCACTTGCGCCTTTCTTGCAAACAGCACCATTCACAAACACCATCACATTAACTCCATCCCCATTCACTGACATCACATATCAAAGTAGGCAAAAAAAAGAGTAACCGATTGCTTCAAGAAAAGAAACAACGAAAGTCCTACCAATAATTTGTGGCTCGTAAAACGATAGGCGTGAATTTAGCTGTACAGCATTGTTAAAATATCGGCCATCATGAGAACAAATTTCATACTACATATGAACTTTCGTACTACATACTTGAAGAGGTATTGCTCGCATTAGCATCACATTCCTTATTATATTATATCATATATATACTATTAAATAACAGGTGTATGTTATACATATACACCTTCACAGCCTCGAACAAACTGAATTATGGGGAAGCAACAAAAAGCGCTCGCGACAGGCGGGATAGCACCGTTACTATGTATATGCTTATATCATACTTGTATTTACTGTAGCAAATGATGTAACGTGCAGTGTTACCTACGATCTATAAAGCAGTGATACGTAACTATCATATCAATGTAAAGTCTATCATATATGCTCATGCGCGTACGCCTCTCAAGTTTCTCTCTGATCCAAACTATAGTTATAACATATTTACTTGCGCAATCCTTTTAGTCTTCGTGAACCACGAGCGTCAGGTTTACAACAACGGAATGTCTTAGACAAAAGCGCCAATTATAGCCAGTATGGTTCGTAGGGAAGTTGGAACAACGCTCGTATGGTGTCAGTTCGGCTGCGTGATTGGAGACGGGTGAAAGCGATATGAGGCGGAATAACTTCAAGGCACTTTGCCTCTTCCCAGCAGTAACCCACGTGACACCCGTCGCCGGCGGATGGATAGATGAATTGGTGCTTTAGGCCCCATTTGTACACACCTGGGCTAAACGGGCCAAGGAACACCTGGGCTAAACGGGCCAAGGAACACCTAGGCTAATCGGGCCAAGGAACACCTGGGCTAATCGGGCCAAGGAACACCTAGGCTAATCGGGCCAAGGAACACCTGGGCTAAACGGGCCAAGGAACACCTAGGCTAATCGGGCCAAGGAACACCTGGGCTAATCGGGCCAAGGAACACCTAGGCTAATCGGGCCGAGGAACACCTGGGCTAAACGGGCCAAGGAACACCTGGGCTAAACGGGCCAACGAACACCTGCGTCAATGAGATGAAACGGTGAATTAATTAAAGAGCCCCAGCCACATGTCGGGTTCGAATCCGCTACCGGTTGGTCGTCAGTCGGGTACGCTACCCTCTCGACCACGGCGACTTCCCCGTCGGATTCCCATGTGTGGAACTGGCCAAGATTGCCACCGCCAGACCGCAACAGCGCATTAATTCATACGGCCAAGCGACAACCATGACCTTCATCAAATAGGCACGTGTAAGCATGGAAGACTACTGTGACAGCTTTCAATTCATGTCCTTAGCCAGCAGACTTTCAGAGAGTTCACTGCTTTCAATCACTATCAATCAATCAATATCTGTGACTACCGCGGTCGGCAGCCGGGGAGGGGAGCTCGCTGTGTTCAATCCGTGGACGGAAAGAGAGTGCCCACGGACAGCAGCTTGCGCTTCTTGCCGAACTTGGGCTTGAGTGCGGCTAAGCCACCCTCGGCGGTGGCATCCCTGGCGGCGAACAGACCGCCCGCGTCCGCGTCCGGCTCGGAGGGACGCTTGCGGGCGCCGGAGGCCCCCTCGCCGCCGCTCAGAGCCAGCCCGGAGTTTTCCTTGTTACTGGTGTTAGGCGTGGAAGTGGTCGTCGTAGTCAGCGAATCAGACTCGCCACCTTGACCCACGTCGAAGGTCGTGTTCAGAGTTGCAGTCTGGAATGGAAATGTAATGAAATGACATGTTTTTTTTGGGGGGTGGGGGGGGGCGGAGTTATTGGGCCGTTTTCGCGCATATGAAGGCTAAATTGGGTCACAGGGCATCCTCTCGGGACAATGAAATGGGGTCGGGTGAAACTTGTCCCAGGTGCAAGGCTTCGTACCCACGGCCTTCTGACCTGCAGCTCAGCCTGACTGGGCTATATACAGAGCACCATACACCAACAAGAAATAATTACAATTTCTATATACGTTCTCCCATTCTCAATCTCGCTCTGGTATAACATGCTAAGCTGCCACGGCCTCGGTATAGTAACCTGATCATCGTCGCGGTTCTGGCAGTCGCGGCAGACGCAGACGGCCGAGCACTTGGCGCCCTCCTTGTGGCACGAGCAGCGTTTCGTCGTGCAGCCGCTCGTGCACTGACAGCGGCGGGCGCGGCGGTTCGTATCGTTGTTGTCGGTGGAGTCGTTACTCGTGCTTAAAGCCATCTTTCGCAAATTGAACGTGGTCTTTCGCCGCTAAAAACCCAAACCAAACGGGACATCACGTGAATGGGCTATACATCAATAGTTATTGAGTCAGCACTAAGACGTTATGACGGTTAAGTGTTGTTTGGTTAGTGTCAGTTGCTAGCGGTTTGAACAAATCGGAGACCTACCAAAACAAATCAGTTGCCATGGTTACATAATCTTAATTTGGCAAAAATATCTTAAGGTTACACACCAATTGGTCGCATCCCCATGATAAGTACATGTATTGACAAACCCTAAGTTTCAACCCCTTGGTAGAAAACAATCACCATATTTGCATATTTCTGCCATTGTAATTAGAATTACGACCTGTGAAACCTTAAGATTGATCTCCAATAACGTGCACAACAAATAAATACCAACAACCAAAACAGTTTAAAGAGTAATTATGCTATAAAATTAACTTTTTTTGCTAGCGGCACAGTACTGCATGAAAACCGCCCGAGAAAACTTTTCCGTCAGATCCGTAACCAAACGTCACACTCACACACGCGATAGTCACGAGATACCATGAGTCCAGTTACCACATCTGCCTCACACTGACACGCTACTCACTGTTTTAGCGTTGCGCTGTCCGGGCGTTCGTCCGCTTTCCCAGTCCGGATCTGGATATGAATCCTCATCCTCATCTTCATCCTCCTCCTCCTCCGCTTCACTTTCAGAGACGTACTGGGTTCGGGACTGCGTCGTGGTCCGCTTGCCCGGGGCGGCGCCCCCTCGCTTACCCCCCGGGCCACCCAGCCGAGACACCGGGGCATCCCGCCCGTAGCCAGGCTTCTGCAGCCGGGAGGACGTCTGCAGCGGGGAGTGGGAGGGAGGATGTCACAAGCAGACAAAGATGGATGGTCGGTTGGGTTTAATGCAGCCTACCTACATGCGCCATCTTAGCTTTTTTACATTTAAGAATCCAGACTAAAAGTATCTCAAAATTATGATGCATATGTTTTATATCTCTGTAAAAGAACAATTTCAAGCTAAAACTGCGCGGACGTGTTTATAGCGCGCGGACGTCCTAACGAGCCGCGATCGACATCACACAGAATGCCGAACAGCGAACAGGGGCGCAGGGATATAAATCCGGCCACCAACTTTTGCTCCAGTGAACAAATTTCTCTCTGGATAGCCCAAAGGCTTTCAATTAAAGGCAGAATATAGAAAAATTACAGAACATATTGCTTTAAGTAGGTAATGCTGTAACCTCTGTACACCACATCACGACATTAGTAACGTAGGAAGGCGTCAAAGCTCCAGGAGTAACTCTACTCTTTGCGAAAGACCTGGGATCTTTATTTTGCACAGACACTTGCACAGGTGTGGTTCGAACCTCGCACCGGCGCTTGGCCTGGCCTATCAGCAAACTGGTTGGTTGGTTGTATATTCAGGACACTTTAACCAGTTTTAGTCATATCGCGCCAGTGGGAGGACGAAGGGAGAGCGAAGCCATGTCACCGGGAGTAACCCCCTACTCTTTGCGAAGAAGGACATGGGATCTTTATCCTGAGATCACACAGACATAGCCACAGCGGGGCGCAAACGACCGATCCACGTGCCGTTAGGCTCTCAGGTGACGAGCGCTCTCAATGCGAGCGCTCTAACACCCTGAGCTATCGCGCTGGCCCCTCACAGCATACTGGACAGTAGCCGAACGCGCTGCCCACTAGGCCACGGGGTACCCCGACAAACTACACCTAGCATTTATATACCGGCGCGCAAACAGGGCAGCTTTTCTCTTATACATATATATATCCCATATCTTCCATTTGAAAACAATATGGGGGTTGCCCCCCGGGACATGGCTCCACTGAACGGGCGTGTATGCAGTCATTGAGCAGTGAAAAACACGTGGTAAAATGTCGCGATATTTTATATATTGAAGCCCAATTTGGATATTATATATTATAGCACAACATGGAACATTTCTTACTTGATGAAGGATTGCCGGGCTGAAGAATTTGGAGTCTGACAGCAGGTCTTCGCTGTTCCTCATTTTAGTGGAGTCCGGGTCCTCCTCGTCCAGGAGACTGGGCATGAGAGAGCTGTCCTTGTCCGGACGCGTCATCTGGTACCGCAGCTTGGTCACCTCCTGGCAAAACATACAGGCCACTCTTATGCACGCAAAGGCTAAATTGGGCCCATCTAGAAACCCGTGCCGGACAATGAACACGTGCGGGATGATGACAATGAACACGTGCGGGATGATGACAATGAACACGTGCGGGATGATGACAATGAACACGTGCTGGATGATGACAATGAACACGTGCGGGATGATGACAATGAACACGTGCTGGATGATGACAATGAACACGTGCGGGATGATGACAATGAACACGTGCTGGATGATGACAACGAACACGTGCTGGATGATGACAACGAACACGTGCTGGATGATGACAATGAACACGTGCTGGATGATGACAATGAACACGTGCGAGATGATGACAATGAACACGTACTGGATGATGACAATGGACACGTGCTGGATGATGACAATGAACACGTGCGGGATGATGACAATGAACACGTGCTGGATGATGACAATGAACACATGCTGGATGATGACAATTAACTTGCTCTAGATGCAGGTACCAACCAGGACGCGAACCCACAACCGGCGGGTTTGTAGCTTACTATGTAGGGAGCTAGGGAGCTTCACAGGTAGACCTGAACACAAGGCAGAATATAGAACATTTGACCAAGCCACAGCGGACAAGTGGAGATGACCGTATTGGTTGACAGTTGGTTGGGCGGGGGGGCAATTAAGTGAATATAATATTGGTATATACGTTTTATATATACACATCCACACACAATGACGTCATACATTCACTTTTATTATACTTATTATTACATCTCCAGCAACATGAAGCAAATTCTGGGTGCTTTCTTCTAAGGTCTTGGGTACCGTTAAACCCTACTCAGTACTGGTTGATAACATGCCATGCATGTACTGATTTACTGTACTGACCTTTTGCAATTCCTCGCAGATTTTCGTCTTGCTTTCCAACTGTTCCTCCAAGTGCGTCAGGCGACCTATTTCCTTCTCCTGCAAATAAATAATAATATAACATCAATAAATGATGCTTGTATATTATCACGTGACATCGCGTGGGATTCAGTAGATGAGTCAGGGGTTAAATATCTGACAGTTATTCCCGCTGATTTTACTCGCCAAGGGTTAAGGTAGAGAGGAGACAAGCGTCAGGGAGTCGCCCCCGTACTCTTTGCAATTACACGGAATCTGTATCCTACACAGATAAACATTTGCGCAGGTGGGATTCGAACCACGCACCTGAAAGTGGAGCCTCTTCCGCAGATCTTCATCTTGTGTGTTTTCCAACACCTGATCCGAGGTATTGTTGAGCTGATTTAGCAGGTAGAGGATCTGACAGCGAGGGGAGCAAACATCGAACATCAACTTCAAGATATAAATACACTGGGAGATTAGAACTCTTAAATATCATGATGGCCAGATCGCCAGCAAAGAATTTTGAAATGGATTATTGTAGTAAATGGCAGGCGTGAGTAATACGTGAGCTATGCTGAAACAAGGGTGCGCCCCTAAATGGAAGCACGACCTACCGTTTCGTGGCGAAAATATTGTCACTATAACAAGTTTTCCGAAACGTCTTCGCGTCGACCGATTTTCTGAACTATATTTTTGTCGGTAAGTTATAAATACGATATAACTGTAGCACAATGCTCTCTGCAGACGGATCACCTTGTGTTCGTGTTTGCGGTTAAGTTCGTGCAGCTCATGCTCGTGGCTCAGACCCAAGTCCTTGAGTTCCTTCTTCACAGCGTCAGCCGAAGCCGACGCCAACTCCCAGTCCAAGCGTATCTCTGACATCTTACTGTTCAGACGGTTCTCAGTCAGCTTGGCGGTCACAGCCTGCAACACAGTGAGCGATAATATAATAAGTATCTTTTTAAAACATTAAACCCCCATTATCCGGTCATGAGTTACTGCGCGTGTGGAATAATAAAGAATACATACTTATAGCACTCACATGACGGCCGTTGCGTGTAATGCGTAACGGTTTGCAGGTCCCCGGAGTCGGCATTGAGTGTTCATGCTGGTGTACAGTTGCAGGCCACGGGAGGCCGGCGGCCGGAGTAACGTAGAACCGTCAGTGCGTGCTAAAGTATTTCTATATAAATATCCAAAACGGCGGAATTTCGGGTCCTGCAACCTCACACCGCATGGATACGCAACGGCGGTTCTACGGCAATCCGGTGGCCGGCCTCCTAGGTCCTGCAACTACACACCGCATGGACACGCAACGGCGGTTCTACGGCAGTCCGCTGGCCGACCTCCTGGGTCCTGCAACTACACACCGCATGGACACGCAACGGCGGTTCTACGGCAGTCCGCTCTCCGACCTCCTGGGTCCTGCAACTACACACCGCATGAATACGCAACGGCGGTTCTACGGCAGTCCGCTGGCCGACCTCCTGGGTCCTACAACTACACACCGCATGAATACGCAACGGCGGTTCTACCGTAGTCTAGTTTAAAGGATAGTAAATATTGTTACGTTATTTTCTTTTAGATGACAAGCAGTCAGCAGGTTGCTTACCTCATTAAGGAGATACTTGAGGGCACACTTGGCTTCCATCATGGTATGGACGCTGGACCAGCGCGAGCGAGCCTTCTCCTCTGGCAACGATACACAAACACTCCAGTCACTCATCACAGACCACAACAAACAAACAGTGACGACTTGACGTAATAATACAGAAATCACCAGTACCAATAATCATAATGATGACTATTTGTTTCTCATGTTTTGTTTTTAATGGTGTTTGAACTACAATAATATATTCTGAATAATAATCATCATAAGCATTGTGTTACTGTGTTAAAAATATCATTGGAAAAAAAAAAAATTATGCTATGGCCTAGATGCTAGTTCAAATTTTCTTATTCAACACACTTGTGAGAAAAAGAAAACACTTCCTAGCTAGTATACATATATATTTATAACTTTTTACAACTTCTACGAACATTTTTTATAATAAATATAACGAAATTAATATTTTCCAAAATACACTAACAATACTTTGCCAGTAATGGCGTATTAAAAGACGCCATTACTAATGTATCATGGTAATATAACATTTCGCCTTAGATATATAATCAACCTATATTTCTCAATTACGACCTATTTGCTCGGTCGTAATATCTAGTCTAGACCGTATACCTGTTAAATTCTACACATAAGGGGGAAGGATTATTGAACAAGGGAAAGCGGAATTTTTAACTAGGCTTTTAACCTGTTAACAGGAAAGCACACGGTCGTTATGCATGACATTGCACAGTATGTATGACATGCCACATTATGCATGACATTTCACATTATGCATGGCATTTGAAAAGATTTCACATTATGCATGACATTAGAAAGGATTTCACATTATGCATGACATTAGAAAGGATTTCACATTATGCATGACATTTCACACTATGCAACCCAGAATGATATGTTATATTAACCTGGCTCCGCGTCCATTATCCTTTGCTGAAGCTCACGTATCTGCGCCGATCTATAATCATGAAAACAATGGTGTAAATTTACTATAAATACCGGTAACACATTATTTAACGCCAAAACACAGTAGATTGTGAGTGCGTCGTATTCCAAATGACTTCCCTAAACTAAGCTGTCGTTCACATACGAATAAAGAAGAGTACATCTTAAAGTGGTTACGTTATATGGGAGGATTATTTCGCGTTGCTTTACCTGTAAGCTATTTCTTCTTTCATCACAGTCAGCTGTTTTTCCAATTTCTCCTTCTCCTCATCGATTGTAGTATCGTTGTTTTCGGTCAAACGTCTCCTCTGCAGGACATTCAAGGTCATTGAATTGCATTGCCAAGGAAAACCTGACCACGGTCATTGAATGGAACTGCTAATGAAAACTGATCAAGGTCATTTAATGGTACTGCTAATGAAAATCTTATCAAGGTCATTTAATGGTACTGCTAATGAAAACTGATCAAGGTCATTTAATGGTACTGCTAATGAAAACCTGATCAAGGTCATTGAATGGTACTGCTAATGAAAACCTGACCAAGGTCATTGAATGGTACTGCTAATGAAAACCTGATCAAGGTCATTGAATGGTACTGCTAATGAAAACCTGACCAAGGTCATTGAATGGAACTGCCGATGAAAACCTGACCAAGGTCATTGAATGGTACTGCTAATGAAAACCTGATCAAGGTCATTGAATGGTACTGCTAATGAAAACCTGACCAAGGTCATTGAATGGTACTGCTAATGAAAACCTGATCAAGGTCATTGAATGGTACTGCTAATGAAAAGCCTGACCAAGGTCAGTGAATGGAACTGCCGATGAAAACCTGATCACAGTTACAGGAAACCTGCATAAAGCCCGATTTTTACTTGTACGAGACCTGTACGAGATCTGTACAAGATCTGTACAAGACCCGATTCATGCTTGTACGAGACCTGTACGAGACATAACGAACGTCCTTGACCCCTGACCTTGCCGGGTGAGCTCCACTCCTCCAGTTTATGCTTGACTTGGCTCATCTGCTTGGTGAGGTCGGTTCGCTCGTTCTTCAGACCCTCCAGGCAGTGCTTGACCTCCTCGATGTCCACAGCAACCTCCAACTCATGACTCAACCATTTCTGAGGGAACACAGGCAGCGCTGCTCAAGCATGGTATTTACTATGTGATCATTATCACTGCGGGAAAATAGCCTTCAGTGGTAGCAATAATGAACACTTAACTTGAAGTACATACAGTAGAGACGGCATTTAGTTTGAGAGCATTTTCATGCATATCGTCTAATTCCAGAGCTCATAAGACGATCTACCGTATAACACGTGCTTGAAGGCTTGTCTTCTTCCAAGTAATCGAGAAGCGTTGTTTCTGTATAGCTCATCTATTACTCGCGCAATGCATTTCCATGTCGATGTCGAGCCAAGGTATTTCGCTTTCTCACTTTTGGTGGGTATAGGTTGAAACGTGAGACAGATGACGCAACAAATGCATGACAACCTCTGCGTGGATTAGATAGGGGTTAGGGTGGGGGGTGACGGGGGTACCTACCCTGACGCGGGTTCCGATGCCGGTCGTGTCTGACGTCTCCTGTTTCCGTTCCCGCTCAGTCTGCACGGCCTTCTGTCTGCCCAGCGACTCCTTCAGCCGCCGCATGGCCGCAGCAGCCTACCAGAGACAAGACAAACACGTGTGTTAGAGCCCAAAACGTCATAGTGACCGAAACGTCATACCTTGTTACAATGAAATATACAGTTTGAAGTTTGATTTCAACCACCCCGTTTATCGCTCGCACAACACGTGGCGTTTCCAACGGAGACGGGCGGGGCCACTCGGGCCTAAAGGAATGATTGATTGACAATAAGAGACCTCTTGGATGCCGAAATTCGTGAATTAAGGCGCAGGAAAATAATGAAATCTAATTTTTCTTAGAGGGTTCCAAGCGATGGATCGATCTGGAAGGGGGGGGGGGGGCGATACCCCATATTCCTTCGTTTATGAATGCACTTAAATATATATCTCAAACTGAAGCGTTACTGCCTCAGATATTCATAGCCCCCGTAAATAGACACGGCGATCGAGGCACAGTGTGCATCTGTACATTTGCTCCTAGATGACGTTTTCGCCACTATGACGTTTTGGGCCCTAACACACACGTGTACACAGCCAACCCGAGACCGGACAAACACGTGTACACAATACATAGGAGCCTACCCAAGCCGAAACAAATACTTGTATATAACACCGGTAAAGCCAGGCGCGAATCCGGCACGATGTCTGGCCTGGCAGAGCAATCCTGCTTAAAAAAGTAACAGCGAATCTGGCAGAAAAGCCTCTTTTTTTTTCTTTGACAGCTGACTGTAAGCTGGTAAAACTGCGTGCACTACGTCACATATTTGTGTGTGGCTCACCTGTTTATCGCACCACTTAGGGATGCTGAGTAGGCTCCAATTACCAAAGAATGTTAGTGATAAGAACAGATCATTCCTCCACCAACCAGGCCACATCATAATCTTAGATCTCAGACCGTGATCCTGAGCACCCACCTCTTCCGTCTTGCGCTGTAGTACCGCTTTTTGTCGCTCGTTCTTCTGCTCCAGCTTCACCAACTGCAGCTCCCTCTTGCGGTCCTAACGGCAAACAGAAGTCAAAGACGTTGGTATTACATTTTGAACAATTAGTTCTCATTTGACAGACACAACGGTTAAAGGACTAATGGATCTCTTCCCCATGCCGGAGCTTAACAATAGAATACATGTTGCAGCTTTCGAATAGAGGCCAAACCAACTGAATTAAAGTAGATGCTACACGTGTCCGCTTCTCTTTAAAAATAACAACGAAACATGAAAATAAAGTACTTTTTCTGCAGATCTTACAGATGATGCTTTTATCAATCGACAGAAGGGATGACTGACCTTGGCCTTGACCATACTGTCGACTTGGCCTTTGACTATAGACTGACCTTGGCCTTGACCATACTGTCGACTTGGTCTTTGACTATAGACTGACCTTGGCTTTGAGCTGCATCACTTCTTTGTCTTTCTCGGCTTTCATCTTTCGAAAGTTTTCAGACTCTTGTCGAAGTTGTTTCATCATTTTCACTCGCTGACCTTTCATCGACTGATGTGGGACAGAACACATATTATAATAATGGTCTTAGACCCAACATGGAAATATTCGCAGTCAGTGAATCCCTTAAAGTTAAGGACAAGTAATGGTCATCAATTTAGGCTTCGTACATTTCAGTGAAGTAAATACTGGGGCAACAACTGCAATTACATTGATTATAGAACAAGGATTTTAATCCCCGAATTCCACTATTTTATATTGATTATAATAGATAGATTAGAAACCTTTACCAAGAGACGTCAAACCAACTAGTGTCTGTACGAAATGACCATGTTATCATATTCAAAGAGGCAAAAAGCAGCAGCGATACCCGAATTTTGATGACGTAGTACACAAGAAAGGCATATATTCCCAACACACGAGACGCGCGCGTTGAGCTAAACAAGTGGCATTAACAACATGCTCCGTTATTGATTATGTACACTATGGGTGTTCTCACGCGCCAGGAAACCTAAATACATCACTTCCAATCAAAACAAAGAAAAAATATTGTTGTATGAGCAACTTTAACAGAGCATAGTTTAAAGCCGATGCAAAGGTCTCACCGATATTTCGTCATTGAGGCGAGTCATTTGTTTTTCCGCCTGGTCCTTCAGCTTCAACATCTTGGCCTGGTCTGTCATCTTCTTCTTCAGAGCTTGTAGCTGCCCCTCCAACTCCTGAAGTCTCTTCCTGCGTTGTTCACTGACCCTGCAACAGCCAAACTTTCGTCAAACACGCAAACACATATATTTGTATGCCCGTGGAACGTTCAATGACAGCGTGTACAGATAACTCTCCGGTATGATATCAACAAGGCAAATCCAAAATAAAAGTGATGGGTAGGTATTCGCCAGGGGTTAAAGTTTCGCCCATGCCTGGGACAACATTGCTTAAAGTCATCATTCTGCGCAGACAGTTGATAACATCTATGGTGGGATATCGCAGTGAGGATTAACTTATTAGCGAAGATCATTCGCTATATTGAGAGGAGACTACAAACGTTTGGATCATGGATCAAGGGTGGAGCGGAGCCACTTCCGCGGGGGTAGCTAGCCCCACCACTAACCACCGCACTCCGGCATGACGACTGGCCTGACAAGCTCACTCGCTAACCACTAGACCATTCGGGTGGCCCCCAGTGGGGCGCGAACCCCCACTCCGCCTGGCCGGACAGAGATTACTCGCTAACCACTAAACCATTCGGGTGGCCCCCAGTGGGGCGCGAACCCCCACACTCCGGCACTCCGGCTGGCCGGACAGAGATTACTCGCTAACCACTAAACCATTCGGGTGGGTCCCAGTGGGGCGCGAACCCCCGCACTCCGGCACGGCTGGTCTGATGGTTCACTCGATAACCACTAGACCATTAGGGTGGCCCCCACGTAATAGTTATGGAAGATTTGTAAACAGAAACGGGTGGGATGGTGGGTGGGTGAAGGTTTACTTGGTGGCTGCGGGGTTGGTTTTGGCTTTCTCCAGGGCGTGCTGTAAGTCTTCTCTCTCCCGGGCCAGCTTCTCAACCTCCTTCTCTAGGTCCGTCATTTGGTCCTGCGTGGAAATACATATTATTTTTCTTTGATTCTCACCAGAAACAACCGCCCCGTAGACTTGTATAAATGTGCGATCCGGTCTGAGAGATCTAGAGTATGGGTTTGGTTTGCCATGATCATGGACGATAAGACTATTACAACCCTATTGAAGGCATGATGTCTGAAGTATGTGATTCGTCTGCCCCGATCATCAATAAAAAGCATGGTGACGGCATGATGTCTGGAGTATGTGTTTGGTCTGTCAGGATCATGGGTGATAAGACCATTACAAGCATAGTGAAGGGATGATGTCTAAGGTATGTGAGTAGTCACCTGAAATCAAATGTCAGTGTTTTAAAATCGCTTTTGGGAACATGAACGTTAAATTGGGCCTAGAAACCTCCCGGGAGAAAGACATGGCCGGGGTTCAGGCACCAGAGTTCGAACCCACGCCTTGCTGATCTGCAGACAGCTCAGCCTGCTCACCAACTGAGCTGGGGAGGCGCTCGACTGACCTTTGACCCGTGTTATCATTTACGCGAGGTGGCGATGACGCACCTTAAACTGCTGCCTCATCTCCATCATCTTGTCTTCGTTGTTGCTCATCTGGGCCACGAGATCCTCCTTCATCAGCAGCCGGTTGTTGAGCTCCTGCAGGTCGCGCTGTAGCTGCGCGCGCCGCATCAGATGTTTCTGCTCCTTCTGCTCGTTGGGTTGTTCGTCGCCGTCTGCCTCCTCACCGTCCCCCTCCCCTTGAGAGGTGTCAGACTGCAGGTTCTCGGTGGCCAGGTCGACCAGGGCCCGGGACTGGTCGAGCTGTCAAGAGCATGGAAGAATTTATTAATTATTTCCAACAGCTGTTTAAATAATAATAATTTCTCAAGATAAATTCAGGTTACCAGGTTAAGTTAGTTTTTTCAAAAAATCAATTTCAAACACGTTAAAAAACAGTTTTTTACGGGATAAAACATTGTTTTTAAATTTCTAACACGTTGCAAAAATTTAGTTTGTTTTGGAAAAAAATTCCTGGGAGAACGATAGGAATAAAATTCGAAACTATACCCAGGTTCGGACGCCGAGCGTGATTGACGATAGAGCCTGTGTGCCTGATTGGTTGTATATTCAGGGCGATCACTTTCGGTCATATCGCGTCAATGGGAGAAGGAACAGAGAGTGGAGCCATGTCCCCGGGGGTAACCCCATACTCTTTGCGAAGAAGGACATGATATCTTTATGCTGCGACCACACAGACATGACCACAGCGGGGCTCGAACCACTGATCCACGTGCCGTTAGGCTCTCAGGTGACCAAAGCACTCAATGCGAGCGCTCTAACCCACTGAGCTATCGGGCCGGCCCCCTGTGTGTCTGAAGCCCAGTGCGCGGCCGCGGAGGCCCGTTTGGCCCAATTAAATAACCTTATTAATAAAACTTTACCTCAGTTTCTGTGATCTTCTCATGGATTTCCTTCAGCATGCTGATGTGGTGCAGGTCGCCGTCCGACTCTTCGGGATCGTCTTCCGGAATCTTTGTCGTCTCCAGGCGACTGATGCTCATCCTGCACAAGGATCAGTCAGTCAGCAAACTAACTCCCCAGGCTGTCAAATCCGGCCCTTTCATAAATGTTGCAATTTCTTTGGCCTATATTTGATCTCATTATTATAGAGGTGACCGTTCATAAGATTTTATTAAGTAAATTGAAATATAAAATAGCATAAAATGCGCACTAACGACTTTAATCAATTCATGTTCTGAGCCACATTTGTGCGCACATGAGCCAAATTAAACCCTACATTTATTGTAAGACCTTCTATCAAGGAAATTATGTTTTGTCTTCAGACCACTTTTATGCAAATGACGGTAAAAATGGCGATAAGAAACATCCCGAAAACATGACATGGGATTGGATGAACCCTTCCCCGGATGCAGGTACCAGGGCGCGAACCCACGAACTGCAGCTCAGCCTCGGTACCAACTGAGGGAGGTGCCCTGCTTTTGTCTTGGAACACACACCTTTACATGTAAAGTACCCCAATTGCACGACTGCGTGCCGTACGTCCTCATTGACAAATCCAAATGAAGGTAAAACGCAGGGACTGACCCAGCCATTACAGGTCATGGAGCGGACATTTTTGTAATCTCCACTAGAAGTCCTTCTTCACTTATCCACTCTTCTGCTTCAGCACGTGCAGGGTTTGCTTCAGCTTGTCTGTCCGCATCTCGAACAGAATGTTGTACTCACCCAGTTTTCTGCTTCATCACGTGCAGGGTTTGCTTCAGCTTGTCTGTCCGCAGCTCCAGCAGAATGTTGTACTCACCCAGTTTTCTGCTTCACCACGTGCAAGGTTTGCTTCAGCTTGTCTGTTCGCAGCTCCAGCAGAATGTTGTACTCACCCAGTCTTCTGCTTCATCACGTGCAGGGTTTGCTTCAGCTTGTCTGTCCGCAGCTCCAGCAGAATATTGTACTCACCCAGTTGTCTGCTTCATCACGTGCAAGGTTTGCTTCAGCTTGTCTGTCCGCATGTTGTACTCACCCAGTTTTCTGCTTCACCACGTGCAGAGTTTGCTTCAGCTTGTCTGTCCGCAGCTCCAGCAGAATGTTGCGCTCCATCAACTCGGAATTCTGGTCGACCTGCGTGCGCAGCTCCTCAGACAACTTACAGTTCTCCTCCTGCAAAACGAAATGTCTTTCCATAGTAAAAAAAAACTCATAGCGGCAATTCAGTTTCAAAGTAACGCCTAAGTTGTTTGAAATTATTCGATATCCTTTAAACTGCCGTTCCATGTTCATGCGGTGTGCACGAGCAGGCTCCGGGAGGCCGGTCGCCTGAGTACCGTAGAACCGCCGCTGCGTGTTCATGCGGTGTGCACGAGCAGGCTCCGGGAGGCTGGTCGCCGGAGTACCGTAGAACCGCCGCTGCGTGTTCATGCGGTGTGCACGAGCAGGCTCCGGGAGGCCGGTCGCCTGAGTACCGTAGAACCGCCGCTGCGTGTTCATGCGGTGTGCACGAGCAGGCTCCGGGAGGCCGGTCGCCTGAGTACCGTAGAACCGCCGCTGCGTGTTCATGCGGTGTGCACGAGCAGGCTCCGGGAGGCCGGTCGCCTGAGTACCGTAGAACCGCCGCTGCGTGTTCACGCGGTGTGCATGTGCAGGCTCCGGGAGGCCGGTCGCCTGAGTACCGTAGAACCATCGTCGCGTGGGATGCCAGCGGTCTCAGTGCCGTAGAACCATCGTCGCGTGGGATGCCAGCGGTCTCAGTACCGTAGAACCATCGTCGCGTGGGATGCCAGCGGTCTCAGTGCCGCAGAACCGCCAGTGCGTGCTATAGCGTCTCTATAAATAGCCAAACGGCGGGCTTCTGGGGCCTGCACATAGAAATCACGCAACGGACGCGGTTAGCCATGGCAACCAGGAGAGATACGCACCTTCAGCTCCTTGTATCGATCTGTCAGCGTCTTCATGTCGATAGACGTATCGCTGATGTCGCTGCTACAAGTTGAAACAGATTGATTGCTGATTATGTCGCAATTCAATTTATCTGATAAAATAGAGGTTTTACTTACTAAATATACCAAGTTTCGTTTTCAACGGCCTTCCACCCCCCCCCTCCCCCCCCCCCCCCCGGCAGCATCACGTCACCATAACAAATAATTTCACTAAAATTCTCCATACTGTCTTTCATCTGAAGGACAAGGTCAATTTCCTGGATGCAATTCAGTCTAAAAACTTAACATAGTCCAGTACAATCATCTGGAATTTTCTTTGAGATAGCGCTGAAGTGTGTCCCAGAAGTGAATACGTCATTTTACTTGGCTAAAACAAGCCAGACATTGCCAGTCTATGACACTTACACGTTCATCATCGGCGCCTTGCCGCTCTGGACCATCTGCGACTGGAGATCCTGCACCTGCAGCAACAACAAAACAGGTGTTCCTTTAACCATTCTACATGAATGGAATGTTATCATTTCTAACCTCACCTGACATCTCGCACTTAATCCGCCTGCAACCAATAGCACGAGGAAGGTAGTCCATAACCAGTGAATCTGATACAATCCAATGGACTCGCTGAATAACCCAACTGCAACGGGGCAAGTTATCTTTGTAATGATTGATTGATTGATTGAGGTATATAGGCCACCATTCTACACACGGGTAATCTGGACCACAGTGTCCCTACAACACGGTCATAGATAACTCTGCGGTTCGAACCCACAACTGGTTGGTCTGCAGTTTAGACGTTTCACTGTCAGATCCGCGGGAGACACCGGCGGGGCAGCTTGAAGACTTGACCAGTTACATAACTCACCAACAGAACACCAGCGCTCTTATCAGACAACGCCATTCTTTTCACTGTCGACCTGCCAAAAGCTTCCGCAGTCGACAGACGAAGAAGGCTCTTGATCAAGACCGGATCTACGCATTTCTAAAGCCTGTTGGTCGAGGTTGACCAACCAATTTACGCAGTCACAGGATCTCTGCAGCCTGTGGTTGACCTATCAAGTTACGCAGTCGCAGTATCTATGCAGCCTGTGGTCCACCTACCAAGTTACGCAGTCGCAGGATCTCTGCAGCCTGTGGTTGACCTACCAAGTTACGCAGTCACAGGATCTCTGCAGCCTGTGGGTCGCGGCTGACCTACCAAGTTACGCAGTCGCAGGATCTCTGCAGCCTGTGGGTCGCGGCTGACCCACCAAGTTACGCAGTCGCAGGATCTCTGCAGCCTGTGGTCCACCTACCAAGTTACGCAGTCGCAGGATCTCTGCAGCCTGTGGGTCGCGGCTGACCTACCAAATTACGCAGTCGCAGGATCTCTGCAGCCTGTGGGTCGCGGCTGACCTACCAAGTTACGCAGTCGCAGGATCTCTGCAGCCTGTGGGTCGCGGCTGACCTACCAAGTTACGCAGTCGCAGGATCTCTGCAGCCTGTGGGTCGCGGCTGACCTACCAAGTTACGCAGTCGCAGGATCTCTGCAGCCTGTGGGTCGCGGCTGACCTACCATGTTACGCAGTCGCAGGATCTCTGCAGCCTGTGGGTCGCGGCTGACCTACCAAGTTACGCAGTCGCAGGATCTCTGCAGCCTGTGGTCCACCTACCAAGTTACGCAGTCGCAGGATCTCTGCAGCCTGTGGGTCGCGGCTGACCTACCAAGTTACGCAGTCACAGGATCTCTGCAGCCTGTGGGTCGCGGCTGACCTACCAAGTTACGCAGTCGCAGGATCTCTGCAGCCTGTGGGTCGCGGCTGACCTACCATGTTACGCAGTCGCAGGATCTCTGCAGCCTGTGGGTCGCGGCTGACCTACCATGTTACGCAGTCGCAGGATCTCTGCAGCCTGTGGGTCGCGGTTGACGACCGGCTTGTTCTTGATCTTTCGGGCGCGGTCGGCATACCGCAGTGTGCTCAGAGTCTCCTCCATGTTGGAGTCGGCGGGGCTCACACACGCTATCATTACGGTGTGACTGTTACCGCCCAGAGAATCTAAAAAGAAACAACACTTCTCTTTGATCTCTAGGTTTCCAATATGTTTTTTATAAGTTACGAGCTAAAAACGCACTGATATTATAGCGAACAATCCTCAAAACACAAACCCTGAGCGATCCAATAAAAATTGCACCGTTTGTTTTATACATGTCAGAATAATGGTTGCTGTCTAACAGTTTTACGGAAGAGATGTAACTATGTGTCTTGATTAAAATCGTATCAAAGACAAAACGCTAATTATTATTCTATTTGATCAATGAAGGGACACTGTGACGATGTATATCAGGTTGCAACGATGAAAAAAAATCACTGATAGGACGGACCTAACATCATAACCAGCGACGAAATTGAGCAAAATCTTTGTACCTTGGCGGTATACCTCAATAAACCAACGTTAAATACTCTAAGACACAACGGCTGTTTAAACAATACTAACAACACATGTGCACACATATTATGGTTTGTAGGCCATACCCGCCAGTGCGTGCTAAAGCGTTTCTATAAATAGCCCAAACGAAAATGAACACGCAACGGCGGTTCTACGGTAGCCGAAGTCCAGCGTTGAAATGCAACGGCGGTTTATACGGTAGTATAGGTCTTGCGTTGAAACGCAACGGCGGTTCTACGGTAGTCTAGGTCTGGCGTTGAAACGCAACGGCGGTTCTACGGTTTTTAGTCTCGGTCAGGCGGTTCAAAGACTATGGCAGGCTACCTTGTAGCAGTCGCGTGAGCTTGGAGTCCCTGTAAGGGATGTGTCCACGCCGGCACCCGTCCTCACCCAGCGCACTGATGACGTTGCCCAGCGCCAGGAGACCTTTGTTGATCTGAACCCCTGAAGACAACAATAACAACAGCGTCAAGCAAACACATCACGCTAAGACAAATGTATTGACATTTCAGTTAACATTTTATCGGAAAGTGCTGGGTATTGGCCAGTCTGCGCACTGCTTCAATCGGGAGCCCTGGAGGTCAATGCAAGATCGCTGTCATTGAGCTCTAGAGACGTATGGCCATGCCAATAACCAAAATGAGGCTAATCGCAATTTTTATGCAACCTGAGCAGTTAATTCGTTGCTATATCATTGACTTATCTTGGTCATTCTTTAGCTGCGCAATTTGGATATGACTATAATTATTACAAGATAAGGACAACACAACTTGCCGCTAGCAGCTATGGCAATATACAAGTCTGATGGTAAGAAGGAAATGAAAGTTTTATGCTTTATGCCACGGTTGTGCCCATGAAAGCAAGGATAAGAAACTTCACTGGACATTAAAATTGGGTTTGAGGAAACCCAGATACAGGCGCCAGGGCTCGAACCCACGACTTGTTGATCTGCAGATAGGCCTGCTTACCAACTGGGCTGGGCAGGTTGGCCGATGACGGTGAGAAAGGAGCGAATATTACCTTCCTTGAAGCGATCCCCCTCAGCTCTGGTCTTCTTGGCCCGCTCAGAACCCGCCAAGTCCACCAGATGGAACTTGGCGCGGCAAAAATCTTGCCTTAAAGCAAAAAAATTAAAAGCATATTATTTAGGGCATGTGTACACAAGGGACACATATATAAATTATAAACTAATTAGTGAAATGAATATAATGACAAAGATTATTTTTTACCGGCACCTACTTTGGAGCAAATTTCTATATCATGGCTTTTTCACTTTCATCAACCTAGTCGAGATAATTTATCAATGTTTAATGACTCAAGTGTCAATGATCAACCAAATACGCTGCATGTTAAATGAAACAATTTGTGTTAACACTGGTTTAGAATGTTGGTTGGTTTAACTTTAAGGTGATATAGTCCAGAGGTATTTGCAAAGACCCCAGAACTCGGGTATGATGTTTGGTTTATGAAGGTTGAGGTCACTCCACCAAGCAGATTGTGTTAACGTCTGGGTGACCCCGGCGGAGATGCGTCCAGTGTGGGACATACCACACGCAAACAGAGCTAGCTCTATGACTAGACACCAACGGGACCACTCGAATGGTCTGGTGATCAGCGCGCTCGGCTAGGTAGAGTAAGGTCTGCCAGGCCAGCCATCGTGCCAGGAGTTCACGTTCCACTGTGAGACTGTCATAACAATTCTGGTCCTTCTTCGAAAAGAGGAGGGGTTACCCCCGGGGACATGGCTCTTCTGTACCCTTCACCGTCTCCATTATTAACGCGATAAGCCCTTCGTAGATTAAAGTGTCTTTCAGCATAGCTCACGTAATACTCATGCCTACGTGTACAACATAACTAATCCACTCCGTGTGCTCCAACAGACGATAGTTTTTCGATTCGTTCAAGGAGGCTTTAAATCCTATAGGTCACGTCGGGACAACGAGTCAATGCCAAAGTAGAGGAGCCGTAGTGAAGAAAGGCATGTGATCTTTATCCCGCACACAAACATTAGATGTTGGCACAGGTGGTAATCGAATCTGTGCATCCTCGGGATTTCTCAAAATCGGCGGGTGCAACATATAACCCGAAAATTACGGTACAAGGCCACGTGGGTTGGTTGAATATTCAGGACACTTTAACCACTTTCGGTCATATCGCGTCAATGTGAGAGGGAAGGGAATAGCGGAGCCATGTCCCCGGGGGTCACTCCCTACTCTTTGCGAAGAAAGACATGGGATCTTTATCCTGCGACCACACATACATAGCCACAGCACGGCTCGAACCACCGATCCACGTGCCGTTAGGCCCTCCGTGGGCCAGAGCACTCAAGGCGAGCGCTCTGGCCCACTGAGCTATCGCGCCGGCACCCGCGTCAATGGGAGAAGGAAGGGAGAGTGGAGCCATGTATTCGGGGGTAACCCCTTTACTCATTGCGAAGGAGGGCATGGGATCCTTATCCTGCGACTACAGCGGGGCGCGAACCACCGATCCAGGAAGCCACGTGGCAGACAGAACACGAGAGAACTTAACACATACTCGTCAGTTTTGCTCTTTTTCTCCAGGATGATGGTGAAGATGGCGTGGGAGCGGCTAGAGGTGGAGTTCATGGCTGTGGCCCCGGTGGTCCTGCCCTGAGAGCCCAGCTCCAGGCACCGCGACATCTCCTCGGCGCACGTCACCAGCACGTCCGTCAGACCAGTCAGCTGGCAGCACACACAAACCCACTCAGTGAATACAGCCAATAACACAACCGTAAAGGATACACACATCAAAAGCTGAGATTTCACGTGAAGAAACGACGTTTTCGGGTTGGCAAGGGAGACACTTTTTCCTACAAAATATATCCATCGAGTCAGATGTCAGCAAAGACAACACATCTAACAAGAGAAATACATCAATTAAAACTAAGTACCGGTAGTGAATACAAGAAGATTGAGATTTTACATAATGCTTGAAGAAATTGTTGTTTGGTTTCTAATAGGGGAATACTGAATTTTCGGAAATATACGCGACCGTCAAATTTCATGGTACCTACTTCATTTATTTACCAACAATTACTTACCATGATGCCACCGTTGGGGTCCTCTCTGATCTGAACCACGTCCCTGTCCCTTTTTTGTTGCGGGACCAATAGATCCATGAGGTCTTCTTTATACAGCTGCCAGTACAGAAGGAAAAATTAATATTAAGTGGTCCAACAAGAAACAATAATAACCAGGGCAGTAGATATTAAACCCACACTCCAAATGCTACTGGTAAGTATCACACACATCCAATGGAACGGGAAAAAATCCCAATTGGTTCTTCAAATCACATTTTTGTGTCAGCAAGGCTCTTTGGACCTATACAAAGGCACAGATAAATCAGATTTAACTGTTAGTTTTATTGTATATAGTTTCTAGCCATACACTATAAATACATTCATATGGTTAGAACTACTAAGATAGATAAACATTAATATATTGATGATCACAATAATGTCTCGCATTATCACAATGTTATTCTGCCAGCAGAATGACCGAGCTTGTACAATACTGCTCTCATAAAGTATTGGAATGTGTATTGCACCATCCCACAACAGTCATACACAGTTCGAATTAGGTCAATGAAATAATGTGCCTTCGGCATTATTAAGGTTCAAAATTCACTCTGATGTGTGATAGTCACTGTAAAAAAAATTATACTTTGTATTTTCAAAATCTTACCTCCATATATGACACTCGGACTGTGAGGTCAAAATCTGTGTTCTCATTAATCTGGGCAAAGAGGTCTTGTATGACACGAGGAATGATACCCATCTTTTCATCACAGTCCATGCAGTAGCTGCCGCCCATGGTGTAGGTCTTGCCACTGCCAGTCTGACCATACGCCAGTACAGTGGCATTGTAGCCTGCAATGATAACAGAGGAGATGCCCAGAGTAAATACCTATCTACCAAATTGTTGAATTGATACAAGATCGAATGGAATGCTAAAGCTCCGACCAGCAGAATCTTTCTGCAATGACACCACCTTCATAGAAAATATGCATTCTTAAACTGCAGTTTATACTGAACATGAATTAGTCAAAGGTGGACTTTAATTATTAAAGAGACAAAATGAAAGCTGTGACTTCAAAGGATAATTATACTTAAAATTGTAAAAGGTATACAAACTTACCCTTAAATAGACCTTTAACCAAGCCGGACACAGCTGCATCGTAAACATCACATTGGGGTCCCTCAGATGGAAAGACATAATCAAATGTGAAGGCTTTGTCTCGCCCCAAGATCACCTGGGATTCACCCGGCATGAACTGTAGGCAGCATTGGCAGCCTTCTGAACACTCCTTGGGGATGAGAGGTCGTCCCCTCAGGGCGACCTTCACTGGAATGACTTTAGCATCCCCCGACATAATCCTCCTGGATTAATTTAGCTGCAAACACAAATTGGTAGGGGTTTAGGAGGAACAAAGAGATATAAATTTGGCGTAACCAATTGAAAGGGAATTATGGTAGGATTTCATTGGCTGTTTAGATTTGTGCTCCCTATCAATGCATTTCAGAGCCTGTTCACTGACAGTTTAATGAAAATGTTGAGAAAAAGTGGCATGTATTGTAAAACAGAACGGTTAATAGTTATCACCCTCAGGCTTTTTTGTGCACATTGGAGAGTGATAAAATTAACTAAGAGGTATTTATGCTGTATATGGACCATCCATAATTTCATATTCACAGGCAGGTATATGATTGTTTGCATGGGTGATCTGACTTTACTAGCCCACCACCATTTCTGGCTGTTTCCTATGTTTCAGCCTATTGTCTTTTACCACTGCTTGCCTACCTGCCACAGCATTATTTGGTCATTGCTTGCATGGGATCTTACCCAATTATCGGTACAACAAAGGAAAAAAGCAACCATCATACATACATGCACAAGCCTATGTCACTGGTAGGTTTTCTAACTGCCGACCCTCCTAGTGATTCTCATAGGTAGGCCAGAGGATGGGTCCAAATGTCCCAGAGCTTCTTAAAGTTATGGGACATTAATTTAAATGAAACAGTGCGTAGTCTACTCACTATATATTTACAATGTGTCACCATGTTTCCCATCACAGCTCAATGAAATGTGTCATTTGAATTTTTTGTGCGAAAAATGATGCAGGATGCGTATCTTTCAGAAACACTGCCCTCAGCACACCTGCCAGTGTGCTTAACCAATGCATCACTGCGACTGGGATGAAAGACAATGTTTGGAACTTTTATTGTATGAATAATGGAATCATCCTCTAATAGATGTCATACTTGTCTTATAATCACTCACCAGATGGTGCCACTTGTATCATAACCATTTGCCATATAGCGCTGCGCTAATTCACCATGTGCTATTCCGAGTAATTTTCCATTTGTCACTCAAGCTATCCTCATAACTTCAGATATGCTATATTAAGGTCTGTTATTAGACAGTTTTTTACAGGCAAATTTTAAATTTGGGTGGGAGGTTTTCAAGGTGGTGATTAAGTGCTCCTGATGGTACAACTAATAAGATCATACTTTTCACAAATGCAGGCTATTTTCATGTGTAGTGAACTTGCTCATTCTATGGCAACAACCTGGCTAAAAATGGGCCATTTTGTTGCATACTGTATTAGGCAGTAATGGATCACTTTAGGCAGTAGCTGATCACGCCATCTTACAGCCTGTGTTGACAGTGAAGCAGGTATCTTAATGCAGGTACTGTCTCAAAAATCAGAAATCAAGTTATCGACAAATTAATATTGCATATAGTTTATAGTGTGGTATAATAATTCATAGCCTATTTCAATATTTTTGGAGATGTACCGCTACTGGTATGGGGCCAAGAAAGCAGCGAATGCAATTTGAATATGACAAGAGCAATTCTGCCTTATGGAGGGATCTGATTACTTTCTTGAAGATTCAAGGTATATAAAGCTATGTAAAAATTACCTTTGTTGTGTACAGATCTATTCACTTTAGAAAGAGTAGCCTGTTGAAATGAAAGTTGCTGTTTCTCACGAGAACCCACAGAGCAAAGAGCTCGCTACCAGAAGTGCATTTGAGGCAAAAAAAAGGTGTAAACATCGGTGGAACCTCACGCTTTTGGACTTATTTTAAGTCAGTGGTTAATTATCTTTGAAATAAGTTCTAATTTATTACATTTATCAGCTTTTAATAGAAACGATTCAACGGTAAACAGTGAAGTGATCTGTTACTGCCTGTGACTGCCCGACAAGCTGTATATAAACTATGAAAGTGATTACATTTGTGACACACATGCTAATCAAGTCAGTTGAGATCAGACATTCTTGTCATGCATCATCATTTACGGCTTTCGCCAGATAGTGTTTAGCTTATCGCATATCAACGGCTGGGTGGAGCGTCACCAAGTACAAGGTGTTGTATTGACAACTGTGTAATTTCTTTGCTGGGTGGGAAAGAGATCTAACCTGTCTGCTAGTTGTTTCGCTGTTTTTGAATGCCAAATTTGCGTATAAGAACACAAACTTAAGGCCTTAAGGTTCATAACAGACAATAAACACCTACCATATCGCTCACCAATTATCTGCCAATGAGTAAAACATTTCAAATTCATAAATTGTCCGCCAACAAAAATGAGAACTTGTGCTGATTTGAAATGTATAAACGTGTGTACACAAGCCGTTTACTGGTGCCACCGACAGGGGCACCCAAGAGCTAAATTATATGAGACAATAGAAGCGTCCGGAGCACCACTTTTTCTTTGGCGGTGGCCGTTGACACTGCTTGTAGTCATAAGCTGGTACAGCCGCCTGTCAAAGGTAACATTTCCTGTTTATGTTTATTTTGGTACAGCCATTGCAACGGTCAGCTCCACATGTAACTTTAACCTAAACCTTTTGTTTCATAAATTGTATCTATTAGTTCTATAGATCTAGTTGGAGTTCACATTATTCATTTTTAAAGCTATTAATTTTGGTTAGTTTGTTGGAACTATTTATGTAAATATTACGAGCATTGACACCGCGGTGAATGGCGACAGCAAAACAATGCACGATTGGAAAATGAAAATGGATTTTACGAAGTAAGTTTCAGCTTTTAAGCCGCCAAACTTAGCCACATGAACTAATTAGTAATTTGTCAAACTGTAACATAATATGATAAAATCTCAATTTCTGACATGTATACCAGGATGGGTTGTTATCCCGGAACTGGTGTCGCCATTGGCCACTGACAACAGAGTGCGAGAAATAGGCTATCATATTATACGTTAAAAGAACCTAATTTAAAAGACACTGCAGTGCCAGTGCCAGTGCCAGTGCAGTGGCTGTGCACAAATGAAATCAACAATGACAATCTGATGAAGCTCCACACCGTCAATGTTGAAATGAGACACGATCAAGGCTCCTGAGCTTGCCTCAAGTTTCAGGTAATCTCCAACATATATCGGACGGAGACTGACACGAGATCATACTTTCTTTGTGGGTCTTTACCTGTTTACTTACAAGTCGAAATCGCCGCCTTATCCACAACACGACTGACGTTCAAATGCCGTGGGTGCGCTAGTTATCAAACAAACAGCCAATCAGTGGCCAGGGAATCTAGCTAAGGCGCCCTCTGGTGAAAGAGCAGCCCAGCCGCACTGGTATGGCACGCCGTATCACCATTTATTATAAATAATTAAAGTGGCATGTCGAGTTCTTTCCCGCCAAAACTAAGCCCAGGTGAAATTTATATCAAAATTTGCAGAAAACTCGATTGTTTCATTCTAAAAAACCTCGCCATTTCGGCTGTGGTGTGGCAAAGGTGTCTATCCCGCGACACCACAGAACTCGCCGCACTGCTACTTATACCAAAGCGTCGCGAAGCACACAAACTGATGACGTTTACCACTAAAATGAAAATTTGTGGTAAATTGATATCACGGGCAAGGCTAAGAGACACTATTTGGCAGTCTGGCATGGGTGGAGTATGGACAAAAGAAATCTTGAACGACTCAAGAACTGATACTTATTTGTATTTTGACCTCTTTAGTTTTGGCGGGAAAGAGCTCGACATGCAACTTTAAGTGTTGTCGCTCACTGGGTGAGTTGTCGGTCACTGGGTGGGTTGTCAATCACTGGACGGGTTGTGGATCACTGGGCGGGTTGTCGGTCACTGGGTGGGTTGTCTGTCACTGGGCGGGTTGTCGGTCACTGGGTGGGTTGTCGGTCAATGGGTGGGTTGTCGGTCAGTGGGTGGGTTTTCGATCAGTGGGTGGGTTGTAACTCACTGAGGGTGGTCGGTCACTGGGTGGGTTGTCGGTCATTGGGTGGGTTGTCGGTCACTGGGTGGGTTGTCGGTCATTGGGTGGGTTGTCAGTCACTTGGTGGGTTTTCGATCAGTGCGTGGGTTGTAAGTCACTGAGGGTTGTCGGTCACTGGGTGGGTTGTCAATCACTGGGTGAGTTGTCGATCACTGGGTGGGTTGTCGGTCATTGGGTGGGTTGTCGGCCATTGGGTGGGTTGTCGGTCAGTGGGTGGGTTTTCGATCAGTGGGTGGGTTGTAACTCACTGAGGGTGGTCGGTCACTGGGTGGGTTGTCGGTCATTGGGTGGGTTGTCGGTCACTGGGTGGGTTGTCAATCACTGGGTGAGTTGTCGATCACTGGGTGGGTTGTCGGTCACTGGGTGGGTTGTCGATCAGTGGGTGGGTTGTAATTCACTGAGGGTGGTCGGTCACTGGGTGGGTTATCTGTGACTAGGTGGGTTGTCGAGTCACTGGATGAGTTGTCAGTCACTGGGTGGGTTGTCGGTCAATGAGTGGGCTGTCAGTCATGCACTGGATGGGTTGTGGGTCACTGGGTGGGTTGTCAGTCATAGGGTGGGTTGTCGGTCACTGGGTGAGTTGTCTGTCACTGGGTGGGTTGTCAGCCACTGCATGGCTGGGTTGTCGATCACTGGGCGGGTTGTCAGTCACTAGGCCGGTTTTCAGTCATTGGGAGGGTTGTCGGTCACTGGGTGGGTTGTCAGCCACTGGGTGGGTTGTCGGTCACTGGGTGGGTTGTCAGCCACTGCATGGCTGGGTTGTCGGTCACTGGGTGGGTTGTCAGCCACTGCATGGCTGGGTTGTCGGTCACTGGGTGGGTTGTCAGCCACTGCATGGCTGGGTTGTCGGTCACTGGGTGGGTTGTCAGCCACTGCATGGCTGGGTTGTCGGTCACTGGGTGGGTTGTCAGCCACTGCATGGCTGGGTTGTCGGTCACTGGGTGGGTTGTCAGCCACTGCATGGCTGGGTTGTCGATCACTGGGCGGGTTGTCAGTCACTAGGCTGGTTTTCAGTCATTGGGAGGGTTGTCGGTCACTGGGTGGGTTGTCAGCCACTGGGTGAGTTGTCGGTCACCGGGTGGGTTGTCAGCCACTGCATGGCTGGGTTGTCAGTCACTGGGTGGGTTGTCAGCCACTGGGTGGGTTGTCGGTCACTGGGTGGTTTGTCGATCACTGGGTGGGTTGTCAGTCACTGGGTGGGTTGTCAGTTACTGGGTGGGTTGTCGGTCACTGGATGGGTTGTCGGTCACTGGGTGGGTTGTCAGTCACTGGGTGGGTTGTCGGTCACTGGGTGGGTTGTCAGTCACTGGGTGGGTTATCAGTCACTGGGTGGGTTGTCGGTCACTGGGAGGGTTGTCGGTCACTGGGTGGGTTGTCGGTCACTGGGTGGGTTGTCAGTCACTGGGTGGGTTGTCGGTCACTGGGTGGGTTGTCAGTCACTGGGTGAGTTGTCAGTCACTAGGCGGGTTTTCAGTCATTGGGAGGGTTGCCGATCACTGGGTGGGTTGTCAGCCACTGGGTGGGCTGTCGGTCACTGGGTGGGTTGTCAGCCACTGCATGGCTGGGTTGTCGGTCACTGGGTGGGTTGTCAGCCACTGCATGGCTGGGTTGTCGATCACTGGGCGGGTTGTCAGTCTCTAGGCGGGTTTTCAGTCATTGGGAGGGTTGTCGGTCACTGGGTGGGTTGTCAGCCACTGGGTGGGTTGTCGGTCACTGGGTGGGTTGTCAGCCACTGCATGGCTGGGTTGTCAGCCACTGCATGGCTGGGTTGTCGGTCACTGGGTGGGTTGTCAGCCACTGCATGGCTGGGTTGTCGGTCACTGGGTGGGTTGTCAGCCACTG
Source organism: Arenicola marina (assembly GCA_964019135.1). Classification (NCBI taxonomy): domain Eukaryota; kingdom Metazoa; phylum Annelida; class Polychaeta; family Arenicolidae; genus Arenicola; species Arenicola marina. The sequence goes on along the minus strand of OZ025260.1, from coordinate 32,050,418 downwards.
CATGGCTGGGTTGTCGGTCATAGGGTGGGTTGTCAGCCACTGCATGGCTGGGTTGTCGGTCATTGGGTGGGTTGTCGGTCATTGGGTGGGTTGTCGGTCACTGGGAGGGTTGTCAGCCACTGCATGGCTGGGTTGTCGCTCATTGGGTGGGCTGTCGGTCATTGGGTGGGTTGTCGGTCACTGGGAGGGTTGTCGGTCACTGGGTGGGTTGTCAGTCACTGGGTGGGCTGTCGATCACTGGGTGGGTTGTCGGTCACTGGGTGGGTTGTCAGTCACTGGGTGGGTTGTCGGTCACTGGGTGGGTTGTCGGTCACTGGGTGGGTTGTCGGTCACTGGGTGGTTTGTCGATCACTGGGTGGGTTGTCAGTCACTGGGTGGGTTGTCAGTTACTGGGTGGGTTGTCGGTCACTGGATGGGTTGTCGGTCACTGGGTGGGTTGTCAGTCACTGGGTGGGTTGTCGGTCACTGGGTGGGTTGTCAGTCACTGGGTGGGTTATCAGTCACTGGGTGGGTTGTCGGTCACTGGGAGGGTTGTCGGTCACTGGGTGGGTTGTCGGTCACTGGGTGGGTTGTCAGTCACTGGGTGGGTTGTCGGTCACTGGGTGGGTTGTCAGTCACTGGGTGAGTTGTCAGTCACTAGGCGGGTTTTCAGTCATTGGGAGGGTTGCCGATCACTGGGTGGGTTGTCAGCCACTGGGTGGGCTGTCGGTCACTGGGTGGGTTGTCAGCCACTGCATGGCTGGGTTGTCGGTCACTGGGTGGGTTGTCAGCCACTGCATGGCTGGGTTGTCGATCACTGGGCGGGTTGTCAGTCTCTAGGCGGGTTTTCAGTCATTGGGAGGGTTGTCGGTCACTGGGTGGGTTGTCAGCCACTGGGTGGGTTGTCGGTCACTGGGTGGGTTGTCAGCCACTGCATGGCTGGGTTGTCAGCCACTGCATGGCTGGGTTGTCGGTCACTGGGTGGGTTGTCAGCCACTGCATGGCTGGGTTGTCGGTCACTGGGTGGGTTGTCAGCCACTGCATGGCTGGGTTGTCGGTCATAGGGTGGGTTGTCAGCCACTGCATGGCTGGGTTGTCGGTCATTGGGTGGGTTGTCGGTCATTGGGTGGGTTGTCGGTCACTGGGAGGGTTGTCGGTCACTGGGTGGGTTGTCAGTCACTGGGTGGGCTGTCGATCACTGGGTGGGTTGTCGGTCACTGGGTGGGTTGTCAGTCACTGGGTGGGTTGTCGGTCACTGGGTGGGTTGTCGGTCACTGGGTGGGTTGTCGGTCACTGGGTGGGTTGTCAGCCACTGCATGGCTGGGTTGTCGGTCATAGGGTGGGTTGTCAGCCACTGCATGGCTGGGTTGTCGGTCATTGGGTGGGTTGTCAGCCACTGCATGGCTGGGTTGTCGGTCATAGGGTGGGTTGTCAGCCACTGCATGGCTGGGTTGTCGGTCATTGGGTGGGTTGTCAGCCACTGCATGGCTGGGTTGTCGGTCATTGGGTGGGTTGTCGGTCACTGGGTGGGTTGTCAGCCACTGCATGGCTGGGTTGTCGGTCATAGGGTGGGTTGTCAGCCACTGCATGGCTGGGTTGTCGGTCATTGGGTGGGTTGTCGGTCATTGGGTGGGTTGTCGGTCATTGGGTGGGTTGTCGGTCACTGGGAGGGTTGTCAGCCACTGCATGGCTGGGTTGTCGGTCATAAGGTGGGTTGTCAGCCACTGCATGGCTGGGTTGTCGGTCATAGGGTGGGTTGTCAGCCACTACATGGCTGGGTTGTCGCTCATTGGGTGGGTTGTCGGTCATTGGGTGGGTTGTCGGTCACTGGGAGGGTTGTCGGTCACTGGGTGGGTTGTCAGTCACTGGGTGGGCTGTCGATCACTGGGTGGGTTGTCGGTCACTGGGTGGGTTGTCGGTCACTGGGTGGGTTGTCAATCACTGGGTGGGTTGTCAGTCACTGGGTGGGTTGTCGGTCACTGGGTGGGTTGTCGGTCACTGGGTGGGTTGTCGGTCACTGGGTGGGTTGTCGGTCACTGGGTGGGTTATCAGTCACTGGGTGGGTTGTCAGTCATTGGGTGGGTTGTCGGTCACTGGGTGGGTTGTCAGTCACTGGGTGGGTTGTCAGTCACTGGGTGGGTTGTCGGTCACTGGGTGGGTTGTCGGTCACTGGGTGGGTTGTCAGTCACTGGGTGGGTTGTCGGTCACTGGGTGGGTTGTCAGTCACTGGGTGGGATGTCGATCACTGGGTGGGTTGTCAATCACTGGGTGAGTTGTCGATCACTGGGTGGGTTGTCGGTCATTTGGTGGGTTGTCGGTCAATGCGTGGGTTGTCGGTCACTAGGTGGGTTGTCGGTCACTAGGCGGGTTGTCGGTCCCTGGGTGGGTTGTCGGTCACTGGGTGGGTTGTGGGTCACTGGGTGGGTTGTCAATCACTGGGTGGGTTGTCGGTCACTGGGTGGGTTGTCGGTCAATGGGTGGGTTGTCGGTCACTAGGCGGGTTGTCGGTCACTAGGCGGGTTGTCGGTCACTGGGTGGGTTGTGGGTCACTGGGTGGGTTGTGGGTCACTGGGTGGGTTGTCAGTCACTGGGTGGGTTGTCGGTCACTGGGTGGGTTGTCAGTCACTGGGTGGGTTGTCGGTCACTGGGTGGGTTGTCGGTCAATGGGTGGGTTGTCGGTCACTAGGCGGGTTGTGGGTCACTGGGTGGGTTGTGGGTCACTGGGTGGGTTGTGGGCCACTGGATGGGTTGTCGGTCACTGGGTGGGTTGTCGGTCACTGGGTGGGTTGTGGGTCACTGGGTGGGTTGTCAGTCACTGGGCGGGTTGTCGGTCACTGGGTGGGTTGTCGGTCACTGGGTGGGTTGTGGGTCACTGGGTGAGTTGCCGGTCACTGGGTGGGTTGTCGGTCACTGGGTGGGTTGTGGGTCACTGGGTGGGTTGTGGGTCACTGGGTGGGTTGTGGGTCACTGGGTGGGTTGTCAGTCACTGGGTGGGTTGTCGGTCACTGGGTGGGTTGTCGGTCACTGGGCGGGTTGTCGGTCACTGGGTGGGTTGTCGGTCACTGGGTGGGTTGTCGGTCACTGGGTGGGTTGTCAGTCACTGGGTGGGTTGTGGGTCACTGGGTGGGTTGTGGGTCACTGGGTGGGTTGTGGGTCACTGGGTGGGTTGTCAGTCACTGGGTGGGTTGTCGGTCACTGGGTGGGTTGTCGGTCACTGGGTGGGTTGTCGGTCACTGGGTGGGTTGTCAGTCACTGGGCGGGTTGTCGGTCACTGGGTGGGTTGTCGGTCACTGGGTGGGTTGTCGGTCACTGGGTGGGTTGTCAGTCACTGGGTGGGTTGTCGGTCACTGGGTGGGTTGTCGGTCACTAGGCGGGTTGTGGGTCACTGGGTGGGTTGTCGGTCACTGGGTGGGTTATGAGTCACTGGGTGGGTTGTCGGTCACTGGGTGGGTTGTCGGTCACTGGGTGGGTTGTCGGTCACTGGGTGGGTTGTCGGTCACTGGGTGGGTTGTAATTCAATCCATGTGTAAATCCTTCAAATCAGCTTTGGTCTATTTTTGCATGAAGCATATTTATATAAATAAGTTTGTTAATTGTTTCACGTAAGACTTCCCTGATACATAATTTGTATGGTTATAAAAAGCTTTGCAATATATGATAACCTTTCCTATTAATTTATTCCCTCACCCGTGCTTTGTTTGGGTTGCAAAATATGGGTTCCTACAATCCATTGAATGTCCCCTTGCGCAGCTAAACCTCATTCGCTAATTCCATAGAAACATACAGTCGACGGTTCTACCCCGACAGCTATGAAGCCAAAAGCGGCGGGAAGCAGAGTGGCGTTCTTCAGTCAAAACATCTAGGGACATTCAGAATTATTTTTCATCTTGTGGGCACGACATAATATCTCTGGCGCACATCCGACATAGTATCTCGTTCGCACGACATGTGGTATCTCGTTCGCACGACATAACGTCTCGTTCGAACGACATTGTATCTCGTTTGCCCGACATAATATCTCGTGCGCACGACATAAAATCTGGTTCGCACGCCATAGTATCTCGTTCGCACGACATAGTATCTCGTTCGCACGACATAGTATCTCGTTTGCACGATATATTATCTCGTTCGCACTACTTAGTATCTCGTTCGGACGACTTAGTATCTCGTTCGGACGACATAGTATCCCGTTCGCACGACTTAGTATCTCGTTCGCACGACTTAGTATGTCATTTGCACGACATAGTATCTCGTTCGCACGACTTAGTATCTCGTTCGCACAACTTAGTATCTCGTTCGCATGACATAGTATCTCGTGTCCAGTTGGCTTCGCTTCGGTTTCAACTTTCCGTAACATTCAGGCTGCACGCACAAACATTTTTGTTAAAGGATCATCATATGTATCACAAGACAGGCCTGGGGGTAAAGTGGTTGGGCTGGGCATGTGACGGTATATATGCAGATATAATTGTTCATATTGAGAGATTAACGATATATATTAAAATGCCTTAGCTGAAGGCAATTCACCGACAATTTCGAGCACACATAACATAGACCTAAGTACAGGAGGGGGGGGGGGGGGTGGCAATATTGAGGAATGCACAGACTGCTATAACGGATCGCGATAAATAGGCAAAGGGTCTTGAACCAGGAATTGTACGGGAAACTATCCCCAAAAGTTGCCTACAGCTGATCGCGAATCTCCAAGAATTCCTGGATGTCAATCGCGGAGATCGGAATAGTTACCCCCCACCCCCCCCCCCCCGCCCTACCCCCTATGTAGATGCATGCACTAAAGTTGAATACACACGATTGATATACAGCGATGGTTGCGCCTATCCATCCAGCGACGCGAACGTAGGTTGCATATGTAGGTTTCGTTCGACTCGAAGCAGGACCAAATGTTATGCACCCGTTTTGAAGAACGAGCATGGCCCTTGCTTGATGGGGGCATCGCATTAACCGACTCTGAAATAAATTAAATCATTTTCTTTTGAAACTATTAATACCCAGAACGTTGCTTGATATTAATGATGTTGGTGATGCTTACAGTGCTAAGCAATAGGTCATCAGTTTATGTTTGCAGCATAAAAAGAACATTCTTGGTTTGACGTTTGACATAATCTGTTGATTTTCGAGCCCCACTAAGTGTTCGATCTGCTGAATTCAAATAAATAAATTCAAAATAAATAGTATGACTGCCCGTCTCATGTGTACAGCGCCCCAGCTCTTCAAATGGGAACCTACATTTACGTCACCAAACGTGAATGTTAGTCTCTAACTATTTCTTGATATTTAACGCGTAATATTGGATAATGGCAAATAGTTCTAATAGTGCTCCCGAATATAATTATCGGGCATTCTAGTTTGATTTACCAATATGTTGCGATTAATAGCTTAAAAGTTCATTTGGACCTAGGAGCTAAACTTTAATGTTTTAACGAGTCATTTGAGACATAGATTATAATATTTGGAATATTTATCGTGAATAAAAATATCAAGTGTTCTATTTTGTTGACAAAATATATATAACGTTTCGTGACGTAAATGTAGGTTCTCGTTTAGAGAGCCGGTGAGCAGCATTCATGATACGGGCAATCAAACTATTTCTTTGATAACAAAAAATCCGTTATAAAACATCGCGTATTAAAATCCTATTTCAGATATTATAAATTAAACACTTGTTAAATGTTTTGTTCGCATCCTTGAAAAAAACAAAACCCGAAACCTGCCTATAATTAGCATAGTTATAACCAATGAAACCGTAACCTCCATCTACGCCACTTTGCGGGGAAAATTGCAGCTTTGCTCGTTCAGAGTTGAGGCCCGAGTTTGCTCAGATCTCAAATGTCACACTTGCCAAACTGTGAACTATCTGTCTTATGCAATCACCCAAATTGCTTTAATATTTACTCTTCTGGGGTAAATTATATAAATTTTACCAATTAATGTCCCCAGAAGCGGGATTTATGTCCGCCACGCGCATTCCATGGGCCTCGTCCAAAAACCAGAACCCAGATGGTTTTAGTTCGCTCGATCATTTACCAAATTCGGTACCATGGCCGAGGACCAGCTTAGCAAGTTTTTACGGGATCGCGATGTTGACGATGAACACTTGCAGACAATTAGAAACGACAAAGTGAGTATGCACTAGGCCTAGCCTCGGGCAGACATCATATGCTTAGCAATTAATATCCCGGTGTAACATTATAAACTGTCCGGACGTGATAAACTGTCCAGCTCGGACACGTTATGATCTATATTAGTGACTTGTCACATGACAATGCGTCGGCCTGTCGGGATATATCTCCAAATATGTGTTTCCCTCCCTACTAAAAATAATAAAGCAACAGACATTACACGGGTCGGACACCTTATCACGGGTGAAATCACGCCATGAGGAGCAGTCCGACCATATCCTAAGTCCTGTCTTAAGCAACAGACAAGAGACATTACACGTAGGGTTTGTTTGATGGAAGGGAGTGATTGGTCCGTTCTGTGTCCGAGGCGGCGGGGGGGGGGGGGGGGGTCCGTCCGGGATATGTGTGATGGGGATGGGCTGGGGTTTCCACCGGGTGTGTGTGTGAAGGGAGTGGGGTGTTCGCACTGTGTGTATTTGAGGGGGGGGGGGGCGGAGGCGTCCAGGGTGTGTGTGAAGGAGAGGTGGTCCTGGGTGTGCATGAAAAGGGGGGCGTCCTGTGTGAGGGGGTCCGTCCGGGGTGTGTGTGAACGCGAGGGTGTGATTGTCCTAGGGGTGTGTCAGGGGAGAGCGTGCTTGTTGTATGCGAGGGGGGGGGGTGGAGGTCCGTTCAGGGTGTGTAGGATGGGAGAGAGAGAGGGGATTGCATCATTAGTGTCCCTGGGTAGTTAACCTAAGGGTGCTTGAAGGGAGGGCGCACTGGTTGTATGCGAGGGCGGGGGCGGGACGGGGGGGGGGGGGTGGGGGGCAGTCCCGTAGGTGTATGAGGGGGAAGAGTGGGGGTTGCGTCCTGGCTGTATGTGAGGAGGGGTCCGTCAAGGGCGGGGGGGGGGGTGGTTATCCTAGGGTTTCGCGAGGGGAGGGCGTGCTGGCTGTATGTAAGGAGGGGGGGGGGCGTCTCAGGCGAGTTTGAGGAGGAGAGGGTGGGGATCTCGTCCTGGTTGCATGTGAGGGGAAGAGGGTTCGTCAAGGGTGTGTGTGAACGGGGGTTGTGGGGGGGGGGAGGGGTGGTTGTACCTTGGGTGCGTGAGGGGAGGGAGTGCTGGTTGTAAGCAAGGGGAGAGGGATGGTCAGTCCCGGGTGTGTGAAGGGTAGGGGGAGGGGGTACGTGCTTGGAGTATGTGAGGCAGAGCCTTCTGGAGTTTGTTGTGAAAGGAAGAGGGTGGTTGCCCTGGGTTGTGCGTGAGGGGAATCGTTTTTTCGACATATGACCAATAATCCACTGATTTATACTGTTTGTAATTTCGCTTCAGTTATTGCCATCAAGGCTTCCGTGTATCACATAATGTGGCCATATTACAATGCGGTTGTCAGTTGTTGCGGAATTTTGCATGACGTGTCTACGAGACCTGTCGGTTCTTGCAGTCATATAACAATCATTTCTATTACAGTGTAGGCGCAATGTTTCAACAATTCGATTGCCAGCGTTTCATCCGCGCTCAGACAGTGATTGTTCCTACAGAAGTACGTTGCAGCGTTGTAATTGCTCTGACTATTATTATATTAAGATTATATTCCAGCCTGGAATAATCCGAAAACATCTTTCATCCGCTGTGGGTAACTGCCTATTAAAAGAATGTGGAACATTTTCATTGAAAAACACTTTTTATTCATTATTTGAATGCGGGTAAATGCAACACCGTATTAAGTATATAACTAAATTGATGTGTCGAAGAGGCATAGCCATAAATGCGATAATAACAAATAACCGTAAGTTTCCATAAGTCTTATGACTGGGGTCTGTTGTAGGGTCCTATGTACCGCCATTCCACAAGCTTGGTTATAGTGAGGACAAGGGGATAGGGGATTAGAGGAGGTTGGAGTTATGCGTTAGGGGATTATGGGTTAGGGGATTATAGGTTAGGGAATTAAGGACAGGGACAAGAGTCAAATGTTAGGGCGCGCAAAACATAGTCACTTAGCAAGTGGAATGGCGATGAGAGAAAATGACACCTAGACATACATCTGCTCTAAAGTTGTTAACAACAATCCTTGGTTCTTATGTTATTCGATTCAGAATAACATATTCGGTTCACCGGCAACGGTTAACATTTTCTTTTTGTGTGCGATGATTCTGTATGAGACGACATAATGATATATTACTTTCACACCATATACATGAATCTCGTGTTTCAAAATGGTTTACGTGGACCAGTTACGACATTATACTGAAGCCATACTCCCCCTTTAGTACTTTCCCTCCGTAAACCCGCAGGTTCTGGTCGTCTATGGTAGCTAACATCTGTAATACAAAAAGCACAACACGAAGATTAGAGGAAACTAATGGGGTTCGTCCAGGGTGTAACTGAGAAGGGCCGGGAGGGGTGGCAGGGTCCGTGCTGGGTATATGTGAGGGAAGGGGGGGGGGTGGGCTTTGTCTTGCGTGTATGCGAGGGGGCATGAGATTAGTCCTGGGTGTATATGAAGCGGGGGGGGGGGGGGTGGACCTCGCCCGTCTACGCCCGGGGGTCTGTCCCGGGGGTGATTGTCCCGAGTGAGCGTGAGGGATCTGTCAGGGGTGTGAATTGAGGGGGTGGCGGATCCGTCCCGTGTGAGGGGGGGCCGTCAAATGTTTTGTTGTTCGTCCTATGTGTCTATCACTAGCGGGGGGCCGTCCGGGATATGTGTCAGGAGGGGGTGAGGGACCGTCCCAGATGTGTATAAATCGGAGTGGCTGTGCGTCCTGGTTGTATGTAAGGGGGTGAGGGGGGGGGGGCGGGGTCAAGCGTTTGTTGTTGGTTTGAGAGAAAGGGGTGTGGGGAAGGAGACATGCGTTCCGGATGTGTGTGAGCGGGAGGGGTGATGGTCCGTTCCGGGTGTGTGAGGGCGTGAGGGTGGGGATCCGTACTGTGTAAGTCATGCGTGTATATGAGGAGAGTCTGTCAAATGTGAGCGGCGGAGGGGGGTGGGGGGGTTGCTACCCGGGTGTGTGAGTGGAGGCGATGAGGGGGGGGGGGGCTACCCGGGTGTGTGAGTGGAGGCGATGAGGGAGGGGGGGGGGCTACCCGGGTCCGGGTGTGTAAGTGGAGGCGATGATGGGGAGGGGGGGGGGGGGGCTACCCGTGTGTGTAAGTGGAGGCGATGAGAGGAAGGGGAGGCTACCCGGGTGTGTAAGTGGAGGCGATGAGGGGGGGGGGCTACCCTGGTGTGTGAGTGGAGGCGATGAGGGGGGGGGGGGCTACCCGGGTGTGTAAGTGGAGGCGATGAGGGGAAAGGGGGGGGGGCTACCCGGGTGTGTGCGTGGAGGCGATGAGGAGGGGGGGGGCTACCTGGGTGTGTGAGTGGAGGCGATGAGGGGGGGGTGCCTACCCTGGTGTGTGAGTGGAGGCGATGATGGGGGGGGGGGAGCCTACCCGGGTGTGTGAGTGGAGGCGATGAGGGGGGGGGGGCTACCCGGGTGTGTGAGTGGAGGCGATGAGGGGGGGGGGATACCCGGGTGTGTAAGTGGAGGCGATGAGGGGGGGGCCTACCCCGGTGTGTGAGTGGAGGCGATGAGTGGGGGGGCTACCCGGGTGTGCGAGTGGAGGCGATGAGGGGGGGGGGCTACCCGGGTGTGTGAGTGGAGGCGATGAGGGTGGGGGGGGGCTACCCGGGTTTTTTAAGTAGAGGCGATGAGGGGGGGGGGAACCTATCTGGGTGTGTGAGTGGAGGCGATGAGGGAGGGGGGGGGGCTACCCGGGTTTTTTAAGTAGAGGCGATGAGGGGGGGGAAGCTATCTGGGTGTGTGAGTGGAGGCGATGAGGGAGGGGGGGGCTACCCGGGTTTTTTAAGTAGAGGCGATGAGGGGGGGGAACCTATCTGGGTGTGTGAGTGGAGGCGATGAGGGGGGGAGGGCTACCCGGGTGTGTGAGTGGAGGCGATGAGGGCGGGGGGGGGGCTACCCGGGTGTGTAAGTGGAGGCGATGAGGGGGGTCGGACCTACCCGGGTGTGTGAGTGGAGGCGATGAGGGGGGGGGGAGCTACCCGGATGTGTAAGTGAAGGCGATGAGGGGGGGGGGGGCTACCCGGGTGTGTAAGTGGAGGCTATAGGGGGGGGGGCTACCCGGGTGTGTGAGTGGAGGCGATAAGGGGGGGGGGCCTCCCCCGGTGTGTGAGTGGAGGCGATGAGGAGGGGGGGGCTACCCGGGTGTGTAAGTCGAAGCGATGAGTGGGGGGGGGGGACGGTCCGTCCTGGGTGTAAATATATTCTTGATCTTCTTGATATTGTATGTGAGTGGAGGTGGGTCAGTCCAGGACGTGTGCGAAGGGGAACTTTATGGTTGCCCCTGGGCGGTCGTGAGGGAGTGGGGGGGGGGGGGGGTGTTTGTCGGCCAATAACCCAATGGGCAAAACCATGATCAATTTTTTTATTTCGATTCTTCTCTGAAACGGTTTTCCAGCTATCATTGGTGGTGTACATCAGGAAGACCAGCCGGGAATATGCCATGCCAAAAGACCTTTTATCCACTGTAGGTATCTGTGTATAGAAAGAAGTTGAAAGATCTTCATTAAAAGACTATTGCGAAGGCATAGTCAATAATTATATTGCGTGGTAAATGCAAGGGGTTGTCGGCCAATAACCCAATGCAACCCATGCAAGATACGACAACAATATTAGCCGTAAGTTTCCATACATCAGATGACAGGTGTGTTCTATGGGGTCTTATGTATGCCACATGGCCGCTCCACAAGCTAGGTTTTGGTTAAGTTAAGGGTGCATGGATGATGGGTTGGAGTTACGAGTTAGTTATGGGTTAAGGGCTAAGGACAAGGGTCAAATGTTAGGGCGCGCAAAAACGTAGTCACTTAGCGTGGAACGGCGATGAGAGAAAATGACACCTAGACATACATCTGCTTTAAAATTGCCAACAACAATCCTTGGTCCTTATGTTATTCGATTCAGAATAACATATTCGGTTCACCGGCAACGGTTAACTTTCTCTTTTAGTGTGCATTGATTCTGTATGAGACGATATCAGGATATATTACTTTCACACCATATATCTCGTGTTTCAAGGTGGTTTACGAAAACCCGTTAGGACACTATACTGAAACGATACTCCCCTTTTAGTATTTCCACTCCGTAAGCCGGCAGGTCCTATTCGTCTATGACAGCTAACATTCCGTAATACAAAAAGTACAGTATGAATAAGAGAGGGAACGGAGAGTTTGTCCAGGGTGTAACTGAGAAGGGGGGGGGGGGATCCGTCCTGGGTGTATGTGAGATGTGGGGGTTCGTCCTGGGTGTATGTGAGGGGTCGGGGGTCGGTGGGGTACGTCCTGGGTGTGTGTGTGTGTGTGGGGGGGTCGTCCTGGGTGAATGCGAGGCGGCATGGGATTAGTCCTGGGTTTATGTGAGAGTGGGAGGGGGGGGGGGGACCTCGCCCGTCTACGCCCGGGTCCTACCCGGGTGTGTGAGTGGAAGGGATGAGGAAGTGGGGGGTCCGTCCTGGGTGTGTGAGTGGAGGGGATGAGGGGGGGCGGGGTCCGTCCTGGGTGTAAATATATTTTGATCTTCTTGATACTGTATGGGAGTGGAGTTGGGTCAGTCCAGGACGTGTGTGAGGGGGAAGAGGATGGTTGTCCTGGGCGTGCGTGAGGGAGGGGGTGTGTTTTGTTGGCCAATAACAAAATGACAATCATAATAAGGAGATACAACAAATTAATTTCTATTCTTCACAAAAACGTCTTTCCGGCTATCATTGGTGGTGTACGTCAGGAAGCCCAGCCCGGAATTTGCCACGCCGAAAGATCTTTCATCCACTGCAGGTATCTGTATATAAAAAAAAGTTTTTATACACTTCATGGAGAACTATCGCGAAGCAACAATCAGTATTTCTTTTGCCGGGTCAATATATCTATTGCCGGGTTAATAGTTCTATTGCCGGGTCAATATATCTATTGCCGGGTTAATATTTCTATTACCGGGTAAATATATCTATTGCCGGGTCAATATATCTATTGCCGGGTTAATATTTCTATTGCCGGGTAAATATATCTATTGCCGGGTCAATATATCTATTGCCGGGTAACTGCAACAAAGTACATAACTAACTGAAGTGATCTTTTGATGTGTCAGAAATAGCTACAGATATGAAAATATCAAATAGCCATAAGTTTCCATACATCTGATGACAGGTGTGTTCTATGGGTTCTTATGTATAAGAGAAAATGACACCTACACATACATCTGCTCTAAAGTTGCCAACAAGAATCCTTGGTCCTTATGTTATTCGATGCAGAATAACATATTCGGTACACCAGCAACGGTTAATTTTTTCTTTTAGCGTGCAATGATTCTGTACGAGACAACATTAGGATATATTACTTTCACACCATATATCTCGTGTTTCAAAATGGTTTTCGTGGACCGGTTACGCCATTATAGTGAAACGATACTCCTTTCGGTACTTCCCCCACCGGGAGCCCGCAGGTCCTGGTCGTATATGACAGCTAACATCTGCGGTAACTGAAAGTACAATACGAAGATTAGAGAAAACACGTGTCCATTACGGAGACCTTCCTCCACTGTCTCGTTTCGGGGATCACACCATTATTATAAGCTCGCAATCTATAGCAGAATTTATTTTCCTGGCATATATGTAAAACACTGCAGTATAATCTATTGTTTCATACAGTATATCTGAGACTGCAGAATTATATTCTTACTGCCAGGATACATCTCACTTAAAAATGGTTTAGCAGCTCTATTTACGACACTATAGTAAAAGGATCCCCTGTAAGGCCTACCACCGCCGTAATGTTCCAGGGCCTGGTCGCCTTTGGCCGCTACCGGGCCATCTGTAATAATAAAAGAACAATTCCAAGATTAGTTCACATTCCACCGAGACATTCCTTGACTATCTCGTTATGGGGATCATACTATTAAGATTATAAGCTCGTAACCTATAGCAGGATTAAATACTTTGTGCCATATATACAATACACTACGGCATGATCCATTACATCATACCGTATATCTGAGAGTACAGCATGATATTCTTACTGTCATGATGAATCTCATGGAAAAAAACGGCTCTTAAATAGTGTGCTGGTCTCTCCGGCCATCTAGATATTAAAACGGCTATTAAATACTGTGCTGGTCTCTGAGGCCATCTGGATATTAAAACGGCTATTAAATACTGTGCTGGTCTCTCAGGCCATCTGGATATTAAAACGGTTATCATACATTTAAGAGTAGAAGCTCGTAAACTGTAGCAGGATTTATTACTCCGTGCCATATATATGATACACTACAGCATGGTCTATTATTTTATACCGTATATCTGAGATTACAACATGTCTTACTGTCAGGTCATGTATCTTATTCAAAATTGTTTACGAGCTCTATTTTCGCCAAAAAAGCAAAAACCATGCGATGTAGGGCCTACCACCGCCGCAATGTCCCAGATCCTGGTCGTCTTTGACCGCTAGCCTCTAATGGTAAAATAACGATACGAATATTAGAGAAAAGTCTTCTGGTCTTTTACAAAGATATTCGTTCACTCACTCGTTAGAGTTACAGTATGATCTAATATATCATGCCGTATATCTGAGATTACAACAGGTCTTACTGCCAGGTCATGTATCTCATTTTAAATGATTACGAGCTCTATTTACTTCAATATAGCGAAAAGGATACCATGTAGGGCCTACCACCGCCGCAATGTCCCAGGTCCTGGTAGTCTTTGACCGCTAGCCTCTAATGGTAAAATAACTACACGACCATCATACCTTATATTTGAGATTACACACGTCTTAATGTCAGATCATGTTATCTTATTCAAAATTGATAGGCATTACCCACAGCGGATGAAAGGTCTTCGGATTATTCCGGGCTGGATCTTGTCTTCCTGACGTGCGCCACTAACGATACAACTCGCTGCTCCGGTCAACGGGTTCTATGAATCAACCGCTACAGCAGGATGAATCCTTTCCTCTGTCGTGGCGGCAATAATAATACCCAGACCCCTTACAACGCTGCAATGTACTTCTGTAGGAACGGTCGCTGTCTGAGCGCAGACGAAACGTTGGCAATTAAACTGTTGAAACACTGCAATGAAAATGATTGTTGGCTAGTCATCACATATTGTACATTGACTGGAAGAACCGACAGGTCTCGTAGACACGCCATTCAAAATCGGCAACAACTGACAACCGCATTGTAGTATGGTCACATTATGTCATACACAGATCTTTTTTTATGAAGAACACCTTCTCCGGTTTTCCGGCTGTCGATCGACAGTGTATTTGCACCACGAGCGGGGAGTGGGGGGGAGACTACATATAGTTAGGTATATACATGTCTGCCTCCTAAATGACCCCTTCTTTCTCTCAATCCCCGAACCAGAAATCGACAATTTCTCTCATTGCGCCCATATGAGACTTTTTTTCTTCGCAACTGCAGTTCTTGACTATAGCAAGCTTATATAGTTGGTTGATATCAATAGTGTTCAAATAATTAACCTCCTGACCCTTTCTCATGAGTATCAGTGTATTTTAGATGCCTTTTTAACCAACAAATTCTATCAGTGTCTATTTTAGACGCGTTTTTTAACAAAAAAATTGTCTCTCAATGACCACGAAATCACACACATTTTTCTCGCTCTTCAGATGCTTTTAATGGCATAGGCGGCACACCCCCATCACCGCAGTAATGTAGTGCCCCCCCCCGCTCCTATACCAATGAAGGGTGCCTCCGTCCCCCCAAAATGGGGTGCCTTCCCTAACTTGGGTTCCCCCCCCTGCCAGATCGCTCTACGGTAGTAGGGGCAGATGTAGAAATTTGAAATAGGGGGGGGGTGTCATTGGTTACTTGCGATCGGAGTGGGGGGGGGGGATGAAAATAACGGGCGGTGTCCACCAATGTTTTTCACGACTGGCGGGGGGTGGGGGGCTTAAACTCCCTTCCCTCTCCTCCCCCGGCCTCCTCTTGGATCCGCTGCTGAGTAATGAATGTACTGATCAAATTTCGCGTTTGAGGAAGATGAAATAATCCAGTATTTGGTCCTGGTGGTAGAAAAAAATTTGATTTCTTACTCCCACCTGGTTTCCCTCCCACCTACGTATTTCATCCATATGATCAGGTTGAACCGCGTCAACAGTCGATTGAATTGTAAATATCGGACCATGTATGTCGAACCTGAAGTCCATCCGCCTCACCATGCAAATAGAGTGTGTCGATCGACAGCCGGAAAACAGGGAGATAGGTTCCTACTGTACAATTTCGTAGAAACTTTAATATGCAAGATATTTTATTCATGTTTTATTAATTTTTTAGATTAAATAACCTTCTATCACGCACAATCAACAGATTTGGGTAGATTTGGGATATGTCACTCCTAGATAGCTAAAGAATGAGAAAAAACAGGTTTGATTACTATTGCAATTTGTTTTGGGTATATCCCTAGGTTGCCCGGACTACAATGCAAATTGAAAATTGAAGGTCATGACGTGATTGGTCAGCTCTGCCTTTGGTAAAGTGTGACATGTGTGACAAGGCACTTGATTGTGACAAAGACCACCAAAATGAAGGTTATATTACAGACGGCCAAAGGCCTGTTCTTCCCTGAAGGAAAGTCCAAAAGGGGTTCTCATTCGATATGATGGACTTCCGGGAAACTTCATTAGACAAGCAAGAATCTACTATAGGCTACCTCTATCATCATATGAAAGTGAAAATGCTACGTGTTTACTTGTACACTAAACGACTGGATGGTAGAACGGGGCTTATTGGTGAGTTCACTTTAAGCGATTTCCAATCAAAAGTGCAGTCGGAATATCTTCAACACAGTGAGATTATAGAAGTGACTAATAGTGCACATCAAACCATGGCGCTAGATCTCCAAAAAATCTATCAGGAAGCCACAACTAGTGCGGTGCAAGCGGTGTTAGATCTTTCCGATAAGAGCGAGGTGATCTTCGAACCAGCTAAGCAGTGTGTTGACAATCTCGATTGTACTGTACTGTTTTGACCAAAACACCGAGAGAAAATCCGAATCAGAAGTGAATATGCACTTGATGATCTACTAGAGGCATTCGTTGTTCAACCTGAACTTGACAACATGGAGTTTGATGCCGAATGGCTTTCACCAAATGGTCAAGTAGAAAACAGCCAAGGCATCGGTGCAGTGAGGGACATTCTCACCGAATTTTGGGGTGAATTTTACGAGCGTTGAACACTTGGTGCCGAGCTGAAACTGCCTTTTATAATGCATGACTAGGGTCCAAAAAAGTGGAGGGCAGTGGCGCGCATTTTAAGGAAGGGATGAGAGTTACTTACAATACTTTCCACTGCAATTGGCTGGTCCCTTTCTAGATGAAGCTCTACAGACAACATGGCGATGGTAGCGTGATGCTTTCTTCAGCTATGTTGATGCGTATGAGAGATATATTGCAGAAGGCGTTGCATCAATTTGACACAGTTGAAGAGGATGACTTGTTGTAAGTACTGGCTGCTTACAAATGCAAGCAAATACCTTCGAAGGAAAATCTACACCAGCTGGTCATGCGAATTGCACACGAAGAAATCATTCAAGCGCCCAGTTTTGTGATCGAGCAATGGTGACCTGTACTGCAAGGTCTTGCTGACACCTCGCCAAAGATAAAAGGAACGAGTTGCTGCAAGACAGACGAGGCACTCCAAAAACGCGTACTCAAGTTCCTGGTCTTTCCTGATACGATGAGTGCCGATGAAGAATCTGTAGCAGGGTACTTGAGAAAATGTATCAAGGATGTCGACATTCATACACGTCAAGCTTTCTTACGATTTTGTACCTCTTCCGACAGCCTCCTCGGCCAGTACATACGAGTCTACTTTAGGAGAATAGTGATTTCGAGAGAAGACCGATGTCGAATACATGCACGAGCAGGCTACACCTGCCATCAACGTACGGAAATTATCAGGTCGGAAATGAATGGAATATTCTGAAGTTCTGTGTGGTGTATGGACTACGTTTAAGTTCTCAAAACCGTGGAGTATGGACACGGTTTAAGTTCTCAAAACCGTGGAGTATGGACACCGTTTAAGTTCTCAAAACCGTGGAGTATGGACTACGGTTAAGTTCTCCAAACCGTGGAGTATGAACTACGTTTAAGTTCTCAAAGCCGTGGAGTATGGACACCGTTTAAGTTCTCAAAGCCGTGGAGTATGGACTACGGTTAAGTTCTCCAAACAGTGGAGTATGAACTACGTTTAAGTTCTCAAAGCCGTGAAGTATGGACACAGTTTAAGTTCTCAAAGCCGTGGAGTATGGACAACGTTTAAGTTCGCAAAGCCGTGGATTATGGACAACAGTTAAGTTCTCAAAGCCGGATGCAATTAAAAGAAGTTACCTCTATCGAAAGGGAACACAGTATACCGATTTCTGTATTGCTGGACAATTTGCCTAATTTCATGGCGTTTTCGTTGCATTGAAATAATAAAATAAAATGGTTATACAAAACTTTGTTCATTGATCAATCGATAAAATGTATTATCATGTATTAACCAAAAACGAAAGTCAACGAAATATAGATACGATTTTCCACGTTTGTTCCGTTTACGCCTAGACCCATATTTAGGCCAATTCGATCATGTAATAACTTCAAAGGTCCAAGGAGCAGGGTACATGCATAATAATAATGCTAAGTCGTGCGAACGAGATACTAAGTCGTGCGAACGAGATACTAAGTCGTGCGAACGAGATACGAAAATTTCTTTCAGAATGTCCCTAGAGGGGCTCCGTATTTTCCAAGCGGGTGACAGATGTTACCCAAATCAAGAGAGACCCCGCCCCCTTCCCCTCAGCCAACTTCCCAACTTAGCTGGGGAGGCCCCCCCCCCCCCCCCCCCGGCGATGATCGCAACATCTTTAGACTCAAGCATCGGATTAAAGTTGTCATCGTGACAAAGACGCGTCGGTAAAAAAAATGAAATACGTCATCAAATGATGTCTTCATTCGAACACCTACATGTCATATGAACAATCTCGACGCCGCAACACCTGTTGGCCGACTTATCCTCAGCCGGAAACGCTTCAATCTCCGAGTGACAAGACGGACTGTAGGTGGCTCTTTCCTTAGCTCTATATTGCTTTATTATGTGTATCACACAGGTATACTGATGTGCGTGGGGCGCATTTCTGCTTTCAGATCTCCTTTCGGCGTTGTAGTGACAGCTGGCGCGTACAGGCGTTGGCCAAGGTCATTCGCCACGTGGTCTTTCACGGAATCCGCAACAAAGAGCTCCGCAAGGGGGCACCACCTAATCTGGATTTAGGTGATGGATAACTGTCGTGGCTCACAATGAGGGCAGACATCGGATTAAAGGCCAGGTGGTCAATGGAGCATTTGGGTGTGGGTGGGCTGAGAGGTATTGACAAGATTATTCAGGAGCAACTGGGTGCCCTACATTTTGACGGGTATAAAAATAGCTGCTTGAGGTTGAAGTGCATACATGAGAAAGAGACTGCGGGTCGACAATTCAACTTCAGCACTTATCGTCACCTTGAACTCAACAGGTAAGCTAAGACCACTCTCGACCAGCCTCCCCCCCAGTCTTCTTGTTCTCACTTGATCACAACATTTGAATCCAGTGTGGATGACGTGGAATGCGCCGGTGGTGGCAGACACGTTTGATTGAGATAGAGTTCCTTAATTATTGCACAACGACTGTGGTACAGTTCGAAAGAACAAATAATGCCTTCAGATGCATTTTGAGTTAGCTGCACGTCAAAGTGGCGTTTGTGGGTACTATGTCAACAAATTGGGGTAGTGTTCACGATTTTTGCCAGTTAAAAGATTATCAAGCATGACGCAGGTGATTTCTACGAACAATCTGAAATTCATTATCCGGAGAGACAAATGTTGTATGAGTAACTATAATTGCGAATGGTGTCAATCGTTGGTCACAACGCAAGTTATATATGTCGCCAACATAGAACAAATGCCAACTTGTTAATGAGGCATGATGCAAAGGTGGACCCATGGAAATGCGGGAAGGGGGCGGTAGGGGGGGGAGGGGCATTCTCAATTCAGAGCTACAACGTAATGACCAGTTCTACCCAGTTTGCCAAATTGAGCCAGTGTTTCCCATTAAAGCACTCTCAGTAAAATGAAGGGAGGAAACGGGTAGCAGGGGAAATTCCGCCTCCGCCTCCGCCTCCGCCTCCGCCCCCAAGCTATCCCTGCACTACCCTAGATCCGCTCCTTGCAAACGATTGTTTCCGACAGCACACACCATGTCTCCGCGAGCCTCCGCCGCGCTGTGCCTCCTCGCGGGCCTCATCGCCTTGTGGCCGGATGTGACGTCAGCAGGGAACTGTAACCAGATCATTAAGGGGGATCCTTGCTACCCCGGTGGGTCGCCCTCCTCAGTCTGCCCGTACTTCCAACAGTGCTCTCCGGCTACGCAAGCGTGCATTTGGTAGGTATATACAGTGGGCGACATTTAATTGCACTTCGGTTAATCGCTACTTCCGCTTAATCGCAACACAAATTTACCTGAACACGGTCGGGCCCTTCCGATAATTGCAACATGTATATATATATAGATGTTTATTATTGATTTGTTTTATATTAATTATTATCGCACATGGTAAATCGCCACCATCATAGCTGTACGTCTCTGAGCTCACTGATGGTTTTCTTTGTCGAAAGCAACAAAAGCAAGAAAAATTCCAAACGTACGAAACTTAATTAGTATAAAGAAGAAAGAGACATCTGAAGGTGAAACTCAAATGTATGACATGCTACTGACGACGTTCGAAGCCAACTTTTGGAAGGAAGTAAGCTCATATTTCTTAAAGAACATCCAACACGCGTAAATCTTATAATGTCTCTCGACAACACAGAAGCAAGATGTAATAACCTGCCTGCCAAAGAGGGACAGGACTTGGGAATTGGTGACAAACTGGCGCCCACTTTCTCTGGAGAACACAAATTATAAGATACTGTTTTGCAAGATACTGATACTAGCGTATACAATGAAGAGAGTACTGCATGCCGGGCGTTATCAGTTCAGACGAGAACTTATTTTTAGAAGATGATCCAAGATGAGAAAACTGAAACTTTGTTACCTATCGATTTCAAAAAGGCGTTTGATACTTGCTGAGCTGGAGTTATAGATATCAGCTTTTAGATATGAACGGTTTCGGTGAAAATGTTATGACATGTGTTAGAATATTATGTAGGGATGCCTGCCGTTGTGTTATAAACAATGGTGTTTTCTCCCGTGTTTTCCCTTAGGGCGCGGCTGTAGACCGTGGCACCCATTGTCATTGAACTAACTTATTTTATCTATTGAACTGGCTACGTTGATCAAAAACGACAAATATATTAAGGATACACGAATTTTGTTCAGTTTTTAAATATGGCAACATACGCAGATGATACATTTATGTTGCTAGACGGAAGCGTTAGTAATGCGTTAAGGATTCTGGAAATGGAATCGTGTTCGGGTTGAAGGTAAATGTTGACAAAACTAAAGCTGTTTGTTTATGTAAAATTGCTAAGTAGCTAAGGAGCGCCAAACCCTATGTCCTGATTAATTCTACCTTAGGCTGGAGAGTTTACTTTACTCCAAGGCATTTTAAACCGTTTTGGAGAGTGTTTTATCATAACATGTTGTTCTCTTGCGTTGCAGCCAGATAAACCTCTGCCCAGCGACACAGTTCTGTGGCACTCTCCTTGTAGAGGCACCATCAGAACCGGGGAAGGGCAAAAAAGGTAAACCGTTATGGCATCAGGTCGACACCATGCTAATTGTTACAACAAAATTTGAATATATACGTGAATTTCTCGTTTATTTATGGATTTATCGCCAAGAAACCGTCGCCCATTAGCTGCGAAAATGTTGTTACGTAGGGTTTTATTCTTGGGGCTGCTTATTTGTGGTTAGTTAGTAAAGTTGTACTTTCGTACTTCGTACGCGCTTTCGTACACTATTCTATATTTAGTAAAATGAATATTTTACACGAGAAAGGAATGTCACTTTATCGTGCTAATAGTGAATATTATATGCAAACAAAAGTCAGTAGAATTTGCTGGTATATGTGGCAAATGTATAGATATTCTGCTCACGTGCAATATATGTACATACGTGTTACCATGAATTTTAATTAACTTTTAGTTTCATATTGTTGTTGTTTTGTCCTGTCAGACTAACCCTTTACCATGGATACCAAATACATACTTTAAATGTTTATACTAAACCATAACATAATTTTAGACCTGGTTTCTTGTCATATGCAAACAAAACTACATCTATGGTTAATTTGATGTTACATATACTAGCGTGGGTGCATTTTCAGATAAGAACTAAGTGATGTCTTTCTGCATATTACACCCCGACGACTCCTGGAAGCTTCCCGACATTCTCCGACCGCGGAACCACATCATCTATTTCATTAGAATACACCAGGCCTGTCCTTCAATAAAATTATAAGCGAAGCAAATTACAGAACTAAAGCGTGGTTACGTCCAACCGGTTTATTTAAGAAACGGGAATACAAAATGTCATTTATGGGTGCACTTTATGTATATATATGCAACAGGTGGATATGGATTCTTCAAGCTTGCTAGTATATGTAATACAATACAATACAATAGTCATGAAATACGCTGAAAGAAATTTAGTCAAATAAGTCCTATTTAATAAGTATAAACAACAAAGAGGGAAAACGAACAGTCAATGGCCAACTGTTGACCTCTGATATTGCATGCTTAAGTAAGATAGAGATATAGGCTGCACAGTGCGGTCCCTAGGTGGCGCCACTCGGACCTGGAGAAGTCCGTCACACTTGAGTGTGGGTGTTAACCTCCGCATATCCATCCAAACTGATCAACTGCGCCGAAGGCGGATATGTATACTGTAACGAGACAGAAACCACGTAAACTCAATGTAAAAAACACAGTAAATGCATACTCATTAGCGGTCATATGAACCAAAGCGAGACAGCAATATATATATGCAGGATACTTCTCTTTTAGATTTCGCATTGATCACGGCGTTGCAGAGATCACCTAGGGCGCTTAATAGTTGTTAATAAATAAATTAATATTACCGAATTCAAGAATAATAATAATAATAATAATTAATAAATTAATCCGCGTTGCATGATTCCTTCGTTCATGGTACAGCGTACTAGAAGAAATGAGAAAACCATACAAGGACATAGCAAGATGGGTAAGTTGAATATTATTGAAAATAATGGCTCAGAAAATCTAGAACAGACACTTTGCATAACGCGTTTTAACTTCAACTTATCATTGCTATTACAATAATACATTAATTAGGTTGGCAGTAAGATCGGATAAATACGTACGTCGTCGACCACAAACGAAATAGGTCTATGTGCCAAGGTGGTCAACATTTAACTTCTAAGTCTGGAAAGAAGTACAGCATGGCGCGAATGGTGGATCCGAGATTATTGTGGGGCTACAAATGTAGCTCAACATCAACGCAGAAATGTAGAAAGAAGAACAACAACAACTACAGATACATTTACAGCGACACAAACAAAACACAAAGGGACAATGATTTTGGCAGCTATAAGGAAGTGACAGTTGAGAAACTGACACAATACAAAAAATGGGATGGAAAAATGGAATCTTTCAATTGCAATCACGGCAGAGAGCATTTGCAGACACTTTCCCTTGAGCTACAATGACGTTGTAGATGACACCATGCAACACTCAGTTCAAGTATCATCCACGCAGACAACATGCGTTAAGGTCTAAATGTAATTGGTTCATATTATAACTGTCTCTGCTAGCCTAATAGTGACTTTGTACATAAAAATGCATCGTAACCTATATCATTCAGACAGTAATCTTCAATCCCACTAACATGCGGCGTATTCTGGAACTCCTGTAGCTTTGTACGCAAATCATTTTATATCTTCATGTACTCAAAGCATGTGCTTGAAAATATAGTCACATATCAGGATAACTCTATCAGGTCAGGTGACTTATTAATAAGCGTTCATGCCACGAAAGTGATGATTCGCGATATACTCGCTGGTCTGTACCGATAAGTCCAAATGGAGATACAAGAGTTTCCTAGGGGAAACAAGGATATGTTTGTTAAAGTGCGTTTTACTTAAAGTACCATTTACTTCTTGAACTAGATATTTGTATTTATGCTAATATCTAAATCAATTTTATTCAAACAATTTAACAATTTTAAAAGTAGCATATTGGGGTATGTTCGGTTAATTAATATCATTTTATTCCACAATGCCGCAGAATTCAGAGTGACTAATATACTTACGTGTATATAATATACTTACGCGTGCGATTACAATGCCTTATGAAGTAGCTTAGTAACTTTAAGGACAACAATAGAATAACATAGAACCTGATGTACATGCACAATGAGCATAACACACTATAATACAAAACTGTAGAATACGTACGCAACATTAAAACGACTATTATTAAAGCCCAAAAAACACCAAAAACATTTGGTGGCGACTGCCATATAAGAAAAAAAATAGGGGGGAAAGATGGTGGGAGGATTGCAGTATGACGTCATGCAGGCTAAGGACGCAAGGCACAGGTTCTGCATAGTTATCTTGGCAATGCATTGTTTATCATTATAAGCACATATGTGACCGGCTGTGGGCGGGTCAAATATGCCCAAAGGGTAAAGCCGAAGCAGCTATGGGGATTTATAGACTACAGTTCTGGAATTGGCAGAAAGCAGGCAGAGGGCATTTAACAAAAGCGTAAGAGAAGCGTCTAAATCTCGGTATCCTTGGTGGAATACAGAGGGAACAATGCATGTTGTAAAATTTCAAGGGTCAAATTGCTGATTTGTTCGTACGATCAGTTCCTGGGCCTTCGTCCAGCCAGCGCCAGGGGACGCAAAATGCAGGCCTAAGAACGCTGCTCATGTTGTAGGATCCCGAGGGGTTTAACCGTACCGAAGTCTCACATTTACGTTGTTATTAAACCATGCTTTTTGCTCATTGCCCTTTTATGTACGTATGATTTCGTTCTTTTCTAAAATTAATAACGAACTGTAGCACTTTACTCCCTAAAAACACACATTTAAGGCGGTAGAGTTTTCTTTTGTTTTGGCTTCATGCGGCGTTTTAGTCCAAAACACATCGTGAAAGAGTTATAATAATATATATGTGAGATCCCGCAGTCGGCATGGGGACGCACGAGCGATGGCGTCGTTAGGCAGGCATATGTGGCGCTCCCTGGCGACTGACAGAAGAGACAGAGAGGACTAAATACCGTGGACATGGAGAGATTGGGCGGCAGGTCAGAGGGGTGCTGTCCTACCGCGGAGGTGGCCCGGTGTGCCTCAGGCTTGCCCTTAATCGACAGCCGAGCCTTGGACCTCACAGCGTTAGTGAAGGAGGTCTGTCATATCGGGAAAATACAGTTATTGCATCGTTATAGCAATTATTAAGCGGTGGCAAACGTACACATACTAGACAGAGAATAAGTCATGTTCTATTCTATGGCGAAATGGTCACTTAACGACCTTATGAGTCACAAGCTGATGGCAAACCTTTCCGGCTGGTTTACCGAATTACACATGGGATAAAACGTGGTAGAATACATTTAATATCATGCGGGGTACCCTTGGACTTATGTTAATGGCCCGTTATATAGTCACTCAACTCTGAAATAGGACTCACAGTATCTTCATGTTAGTTCGGTGCGAAGTGTCACATTACAGGTCATGGCTAGCGGTCATGGCTAGCGTTTAAGTTCTCAAAGCCGTGGATTATGGACTACGTTTAAGTTCTCGAAGCCGTGGAGTATGGACAACGTTTAAGTTCTCAAAACCGTGGCGTATGGACTACGTTTAAGTTCCCAAAACCGTGGAGTATGGACAACGTTTAAGTTCTCAAAACCGTGGAGTATGGACTACGTTTAAGTTCTCAAAACCGTGGAGTATGGACTACGTTTAAGTTCTCAAAGCCGTGGAGTATGGACAACGTTTAAGTTCTCAAAGCTGTGGAGTATGGACAACCTTTAGGTTCTCAAAACCGCGGAGTATGGACTACGTTTAAGTTCTCAAAGCCGTGGAGTATGGACAACGTTTAAGTTCTCAAAGCCGTGGAGTATGGACAACGTTTAAGTTCTCAAAGCCATGGAGTATGGACACCGTTTGAATTCTCAAAGCCGTGGAGTATGGACAACGTTTAAGTTGTCCAAGCCGTGGAGTATGGACACCGTTTAAGTTCTCAAAGCCGTGGAGTATGGACACCGTTTAAGTTCTCAAAGCCGGATGCATCGATTTAAAAGAAGTTACCTCTATCGAAAGGGAACACAGTATACCGATTTCTGTATTGCTGGACAATTTGCTTAATTTCATGGCGTTTTCTTTGCATTGAAATAATAAAATTAAAAGCTAATACAAAACATTGTTCATTGATCAATCGATAAAATTATTATCATGTATTAACCAAAAACGAAATTCAACGAAATATAGATACGATTTTCCATCTTTGTTCCCTTTAAGCCTAGACCCATATTTAGGTCAATTTTATCATGTAATAACTTCAAAGGTCCAAAGAACAGAGTACATGCATAATAATGCGTGCGAACGAGATACGAAAATTTCTTTCAGAATGTCCCTAGAGGGGCTCTGTATTTTTCAAGCGGGTGACAGATGCTACGCAAATCAAGAGAGACCCCGCCCCCTTTTCCTCAGCCAACTTTCCAACTTAGCTGGGGAGGCCCCCCCCCCCCCGGCGATGATCGCAACCTCTTTTTACTCAATCATCGGATTAAAGTTGTCATCGTGACAAAGACGCGTCAGTAAAGCAATGAAATACGTCATCACATGATGTCTTCATTCGAACACCTACATGCCATATGGACAATCTCGACGCCGCAACACCTGTTGGCCGACCTATCCTCAGCCGGAAACGCTTAAATCTCCGAGTGACAAGACGGACTGTAGGTGGCTATTTCTTTAGCTCTATATTTCTTTATTATGTGTATCACACAGGTATACTGAGGTGGGTGGGGCGCTTTGCTGCTTTCAGATCTCCTTTCGGCGTTGTAGTGACAGCTGGCGCGTACAGGCGTTGGCCAAGGTCATTCGCCACAGAATCCGCAACAAAGAGTTCCGCAAGGGGGCACCACCTAATCTGGATTTGGGTGATGGATAACTGTCGTGGCTCACAATGAGGGCAGACACCGGATTAAATGTCAGGTGGTCAATGGAGCTTGTGGGTGTGGGTGGGTTGAGGGCTGTTGACAAGCTTATTCACGAGAAACTGGGTGCCCTACATTTTGATGGGTATAAAATTAGCTGCTTGGAGTTAAAGTGCATACATGAGAAAGAGACTGCGGGTCGACAAGTCAACTTCAGCACTTATCGTCACCTTGAAGTCAACAGGTAAGCTAAGACCACTCTCGACCAGCCTCCCCCACAGTCTCCTTGTTCTCACTTGATCACAACAATTGAATCTAGTGTGGATGACGTGGAATGCGCCGGTGGTGGCAGACACGTTTGATTGAGATAGAGTTCCTTAATTATTACACAACGACTGTGGTACAGTTCGAAAGAACAAATAATGCCTTCAGAGGCATTTTCAGTTAGCTGCACGTCAAAGTGGCGTTTGTGGGTACTATGTCAACAAATTGGGGCAGTGTTCACGATTTTTGCCAGTTAAAAGATTATCAAGCATGGCGCAGGTGATTTCTACGAACAATCTGAAATTCATTATCCGGAGAGACAAATGTTGTATGAGTAACTATAATTGCGAATGGTGTGAATCGTTGGTCACAACGCAAGTTATATATGTCGCCAACATAGAACAAATGCCAACTTGTTAATGAGGCATGATGCAAAGGTGGACCCATGGAAATGCGGGGGGGGGGGCGGTAGGGGGGGAGGGGCATTCTCAATTCAGAGCTACAACGTAATGACCAGTTCTACCCATGTTTGCCAAATTGAGCCAGTGTTTCCCATTAAAGCACTCTCAGTAAAATGAAGGGAGGAAACGGGTAGGAGGGGAAATTCCGCCTCCGCCTCCGCCTCCGCCCCCAAGCTATCCCTGCACCACCCTAGATCCGCTCCTTGCAAACGATTGTTTCCGACAGCACACATCATGTCTCCGCGAGCCTCCGCCGCGCTGTGCTTCTTCGCGGGCCTCATCGCCTTGTGGCCGGATGTGACGTCAGCAGGGAACTGTAAGCAGATCATTAAGGGGGATCCTTGCTACCCCGGTGGGTCGCCCTCCTCAGTCTGCCCGTACTTCCAACAGTGCTCTCCGGCTACGCAAGCGTGCATTTGGTAGGTATATACAGTGGGCGACATTTAATTGCACTTCGGTTAATCGCTACTTCCGCTTAATCACAACACAAATTTACCTGAACACGGTCGGGCCCTTCCGATAATTGCAACATGTATATATATATAAATGTCTATTATTGATTTGTGTTATATTAATTAATATCGCACATGGTAAATCGCCACCATCATATATTGCTTGCGGTATAAGTGATTGCTGTACGTCTCTGAGCTCACCGATGGTTTTCTTTATCGAAAGCAATAAAAGCAAGAAAAATTCCAAACGTACGAAACTTAATTAGTATAAAAAAGAGAGAGACATGTGAAGGTGAAACTCAATTGTATGACATGCTACTGACGACGTTCGAAGCCAACTTTTGGAAGGAAGTAAGCTCATATTTCTTATAGAACATCCAACACGCGTAAATGTTATAAGGTTTCTCGATAACACAGAAGCAAGATGTTATAACCTGCCTGCCAAAGAGGGACAGGACTTGGGAATTGGTCACTAACTGGCGCCCACTTTCTCTGGTGAACACAGATTATAAGATATTGTTTTGCAAGATACTGATACTAGCGTATACAATGAAGAGAGTACTGCATGCCGGGCGTTATCAGTTCAGACGAAAACGGATTTTTAGAAGATCCGGTATGGTGAAAAAGAAAAGGCGTTTGATACTTGCTGAGCTGGAGTTATAGATATCAGCTTTTAGATATGAACGGTTTCGGTGAAAATGTTATGAAATGTATTAGAATATGATGTAGGGATGCCTGCCGTTGTGTTATAAACAATGGTGTTTTCTTCCGTGTTTTCCCTTAGGGCGCGGCTGTAGACCGTGGCCCCTATTGTCATCGAACTAACTTATTTTATCTATTGAACTGGCTACGTTGATCAAAAACGACAAATATATTAAGGATATACGAATTTGTTCAGTTTTCAAATATGACAACATGCGCAGATGATACATTTATGTTGCTAGACGGAAGCGTTAGAAATGCGTTAAGGGTTCTGGAAATGAAATTGTGTTCGGGTTGAAGGTAAATGTTGACAAAACTAAAGCTGTTTGTTTAGATAAAATTGCTAAGTAGCTAAGGAGCGCCAAACCCTATGTCCTGATTAACTCTACCTTAGGCCGAAGAGTTTACTTTATCCCAAGGCATTTTACACCGTTTTGGAGAGTGTTTGATCATAACATGTTGTTCTCTTGCGTTGCAGCCAGATAAACCTCTGCCCAGCGACACAGTTCTGTGGCACTCTCCTTGTAGAGGCACCATCAGAACCGGGTAAGGGCAAAAAAGGTAAACCGTTATGGCATCAGGTCGACACCATGCTAATTGTTACAACAAAATTTGAATATATACGTGATTTTCTCGTTTATTTATGGATTTATCGCCAAGAAACCGTCGGCCATTAGCTGCGAAAATTTTGTTACGTAGGGTTTTATTCCTGGGGCTGCTTATTTGTGGTTAGTTCGTACTTCGTACGCGCTTTCGTACACTATTCTATATTTAGTAAAATGAATATTTTACACGAGAAAGGAATGTCACTTTATCGTGCTAATAGTGAATAAATATTATTTGCAAACAAAAGTCAGTAGAATTTGCTGGTATGTGTGGCAAATGTATATATCTTCTGCTCACGTGCAATATATGTATACGTGTTACCATGAATTTTAATTAACTTTTAGTTTCACATTGTTGTTGTTTTGTCCTGTCAGACTAACCCTTTACCGTGGATATCAAATACATACTTTAAATGTTTATACTAAACCATAACATAATTTTTGACCCGATTTCTTGTCATATGCAAACAAAACTACATTTATTATTAATTTGATGTTACATACTAGTGTGGGTGCATTTTCAGATAAGAACTAAGTGATGTCTTTCTGCATATTACACCCCGACGACTCCTAGAAGCTTCCCGACATTCTCCGACCACGGAACCACATCCTCTATTTCATTAGAATACATCAGGCCTGTCCTTCAATAAAATTATAAGCGAAGCAAATTACAGAACTAAAGCGTGGTTACGTCCAACCGGTTTATTTAAGAAACGGGAATACAAAAAGTCATTAATGGGTGCACTTTATGTATATATATGCAACAGGTGGATATGGATTCTTCAAGCTTGCTAGTATATGTAATACAATACAATACAATAGTCATGAGACACGCTGAAAGAAATTTAGTCAAATAAGTCTTATTTAATAAGTATAAACAACAAAGAGGGAAAACGAACAGTCAATGGCCAACTGTTGACCTCTGATATTGCATGCTTAAGTAAGATAGAGATATAGGCTGCACGGTGCGGTCCCTAGGTGGCGCCACTCGGACCTGGAGAAGTCCGTCACACTTGAGTGTGGGTGTTAACCTCCGCATATCCATCCAAACTGATCAACTGCGCCGAAGGCGGATATGTATACTGTAACGAGACAGAAACCAAGTAAACTCAATGTAAAAAACACAGTAAACACTCATTAGCGGTCATATGAACCAAAGCGAGACAGCAATATATATATGCAGGACACTTTTCTTTTAGATTTCGCATTGATCACGGCGTTGCAGAGATCACCACCGCTTTGTCATCACGGTTAATAGTTGTTAATAAATTAATTGATATTACCGAATTCAAGAATAATAGTAATAATATTAAGTAATACATTAATCCGCGTTGCATTATTCCTTCGTTCATGGTACAGCGTACTAGAAGAAATGAGAAAACCATACAAGGACATAGCAAGATGGGGTAAGACGAATATTGTTGAAAATAATGGCTCAGCAAATCTAGAACAGAAACTTTGCATAACGCGTTTTAACTTTAATTTATCATCGCTATTACAATAATACATTAATTAGGTGATGGTTGACAGTAAGATCGGATAAATACGTACGTCATTGACCACAAACGAAATAGGTCTATGTGCCAAGGTGGTCAACATTTAACTTCTAATTCTGGAAAGAAGTACAGCATGACGCGAATGGTGGATCCGAGATTATTGTGAGGGTACAAATGTAGCTCAACATCAACATTAACGCAGAAATGTAGAAAGAAGAACAACAACAACTACAGATACATCTACAGCGACACAAACAAAACACCAAAGGGACATTGATGTTGGCAGCTATTAGGAAGTGACAGCTTGAGAAATTGAGTCTAAATGTAATTGGTTCATATTATAACTGTCTCTGCTAGCCTAATAGTGACTTTGTACATAGAAATGCATCGTAACCTTTATCATTCAGACAGAGTAATCTTCAATCCCACTAACATGCGGCGTATTCTGGAACTCCTGTAGCTTTGTACGCAAATCATTTTATATCTTCATGTACTCAAAGCATGTGCTTGAAAATACAGTCACATATCAGGATAACTCTATCAGGTCAGGTGACTTATTAATAAGCGTTCATGCCACGAAAGTGATGATTCGCGATATACTCGCTGGTCTGTACCGATAAGTCCAAATGGAGATACAAGAAAGACGAAGGAACGAAGCTGGTCGTCTTCTCTTGGTAAAGTCGTCATTCGGGTAATTTTCCAAGATGGCCAATGAAAGTATTTTCATGACCTATTTTTGCCCGATTGCATTTAATCGGGTGTCGTCCAATTCGATGTTTAGATAACGTTATCTAGTAAACAACTCTTCTGGTTGACAAACAATAATATCGAATTTAATTATCCCAATGACCCACGTACGTATGAAGAACATGATTACATGATATGATTGCTGCAGCCTAGGGGAAACAAGGATATGTTTGTTAAAGTGCGTTTTACTTAAAGTACCATTTACTTCTTGAACTAGATATTTGTATTTATGCTAATATCTAAATCAATTTTATTCAAACAATTTAACAATTTCAAAAGTAGCATATTGGGGTATGTTCGGTTAATTAATATCATTTTATTCCACAATGCCGCAGAATTCAGAGTAACTAATATACTTACGTGTATATAATATACTTACGCGTGCGATTACAATGCCTTATGAAGTAGCTTAGTAACTTTAAGGACAACAATAGAATAACATAGAACCTGATGTACATGCACAATAAGCATAACACACTATAATACAAAACTGTAGAATACGTACGCAACATTAAAACGACTATTATTAAAGCCAAAAAAACACCAAAAACATTTGGTGGCGACTGCCATATAAGAAAAAAAATAGGGGGGAAAGATGGTGGGAGGATTGCAGTATGACGTCATGCAGGCTAAGGGCGCAAGGCACAGGTTCTGCATAGTTATCTTGGCAATGCATTGTTTATCATTATAAGCACATATGTGACCGGCTGTGGGCGGGTCAAATATGCCCAAAGGGTAAAGCCGAAGCAGCTATGGGGATTTATAGACTACAGTTCTGGAATTGGCAGAAAGCAGGCAGAGGGCATTTAACAAAAGCGTAAGAGAAGCGTCTAAATCTCGGTATCCTTGGTGGAATACAGAGGGATTAATGCATGTTGTAAAATTTCAAGGGTCAAATTGCTGATTTGTTCGTACGATCAGTTCCTGGGCCTTCGTCCAGCCAGCGCCAGGGGACGCAAAATGCAGGCCTAAGAACGCTGCTCATGTTGTAGGATCCCGAGGGGTTTAATCGTACCGAAGTCTCACATTTACGTTGTTATTAAACCATGTTTTTTGCTCATTGCCCTTTTATGTACGTATGATTTCGTTCTTTTCTAAAATTAATAACGAACTGTAGCACTTTACTCCCTAAAAACACACATTTAAGGCGGTAGAGTTTTCTTTTGTTTTGGCTTCATGCGGCGTTTTAGTCCAAAACACATCGTGAAAGAGTTATAATAATATATATGTGAGATCCCGCAGTCGGCATGGGGACGCACGAGCGATGGCGTCGTTAGGCAGGCATATGTGGCGCTCCCTGGCGACTGACAGAAGAGACAGAGAGGACTAAATACCGTGGACATGGAGAGATTGGGCGGCAGGTCAGAGGGGTGCTGTCCTACCGCGGAGGTGGCCCGGTGTGCCTCAGGCTTGCCCTTAATCGACAGCCGAGCCTTGGACCTCACAGCGTTAGTGAAGGAGGTCTGTCATATCGGGAAAATACAGTTATTGCATCGTTATAGCAATTATTAAGCGGTGGCAAACGTACACATACTAGACAGAGAATAAGTCTCATGTTCTATTCTATGGCGAAATGGTCACTTAACGACCTTATGAGTCACAAGCTGATGGCAAACCTTTCCGGCTGGTTTACCGAATTACACATGGGATAAAACATGGTAGAATACATTTAATATCATGCGGGGTACCCTTGGACTTATGTTAATGGCCCGTTATATAGTCACTCAATTCTGAAATAGGACTCACAGTAAGTATCTTCAGGTTAGTTCGGTGCGAAGTGTCACATTACAGGTCTTGGCTAGCGGTCAGGAAACGGTAAACACATTTTTCACTCTCTGCATTGGGTACACAGCGTATTACGCTATAGATCTGACATCGGCTACTTAGTCTACACATTTGCAGGTTTATCCGCTAGTATATTTATATTTATACCACAGAAACTAGGAACTAGAGTAGTTTGTTGTCTAAATTATGCAAGGCTCGTTATTTTTAAGTTTTAAATGATTATGGGAGACATTATAATAACTGTTTTTCAATAATCATCAAGTTAACCATCTGCAGACAGCAGCGGTCTGACCGTTGGAACGGACCGCCACCTAGCGAATGGGAGTCGAGGTGTTCCTGCCACGTACCTGTCGACGCCCCGCCTCAATCCGGGACTTGTAGAGGAACTCGAGCGCTGCCATTAGCAACGCCAGCATCAGCCCTCCAATCAGAATGTAGAAGATTCCAGCCACGTTGGATAGCATCAAGGCGTTGGTCGTATCCGACTGAAATGATGTCAAAAGCAATGTTATTCCAACTACAATAATGCTAATAAACTTCTATTCAAACCAATGGCTGTCTGAGGTCAAAAAAATAATTCACTTTATCTTATGACTTTTAGTTATAAATTGTCCGCCAAACCAATGTGGAATCCTTTCGCACACAAATTTCACTTCAAATACCAGAGGATTCTGGAAACAAATTACTTGGATTTTCTAGAATTCCCTTGGCCAATTTTACTCCACTTAATGTGAGGCCAGACAAGTAAACGTAAAATGGACACAGACTGGTACAAAATATGGTAATTTCTTACGCCCTTGGCTGAGCTCTGCTTGAGGCATTCGCCCTTATCGTACCACCACTTTTTCTCTAACTTAGCAAGGTCACCATTCTCTCTCAAGGTCAACACGGCCAAGGTGACTTGGTCTCTGAAATAAAAACAGTTCGTTTGTCGAAATATGAGCGGTGAAGCGAGCCACGGAGCAATGAAGGCATTAAGACTTACTTTTATATGCGACACACGCATATATGTTTCAGTATAATATTTAGGGTAATTCAAATCTACGCTCCCACAAAATAGTTTCTACGCGGCGGGTCAATTTAAACTTCGGGTTTTGTTTTTCAGCCTGCACTTAGAAAACACCATTAGTTTTTTTCCATTTTACTCAATAATATTTATTAGCATATTAAGATCCCGGTGGCTCCCCCCGACGGGCGGACAGTCGACTAATATCAAGAGGGCGACCCAGTACATGCACCCCACCCCACCCCACCCCCGGCATATTAGGATCCCGGTGGCTCCCCCTGACGGGCGGACAGTCGACTAATATCAAGAGGGCGACCCAGTACATGCACCCCACCCAACCCCGCCATCCCACAGCTCTGGTGGCTCCCCCAAGCGGGCGTTTGGAGGGTCGAGTGATTGGTACCTGAGGTCGGAGCCTCTAGGTGTGGCGATGCCGTAACCCTTGGAGTCGAGGTTGTTGCCGACTTTCATGGTGTTGCAGGGCAAGCGTTGGTTGATGTAGTCGTTGGTGGTCGACTCGGTGAGGAAGGCGTACTTGCCGTTCAACTGGCGCACTCGCTTCACTCCTTCCTCGTTGCTCTTCACGAAGACGCTGGGTTGTTGGGAGTTCATGAAGGTCCACATCCTCTCGTAAACCTGGATGCTGGACGTCTGCACAACAATTCAGAACCAGAATCAGCATTAATATACTATATGGAGAACATATTGAAAAACTCACTCATAACACAAAACACATAGATTCGTTCGGGAGACTGAAATGAAATAGGAATATCAAATGATTGATGTGACAAAATCATAATTACTTGATTTGAAACGGATTATGTAAGAAAATCCGCCTAAAAAGCATTTTGGGTTTCAATTAGTAGTAACATGACACTCCGAGGGTCACTGGCTTTGCTTTGCATTTGTGTTCATTTCTGTTACATACCCCATACAGTTTTTGACAGATAAATATCCATATGCCAACTAGTTTATGTATGCATTCTATTCGATTGTACACGAAACCATACACTACACTGTTTTATGTCGCGCAGACAACATGCGTAAGGTCAACGTAAGTGTTCCTTAAAACTCCTCGCATTCCAATCCAAGGTGGCAACAAAACTAAAGTCGGCCAAATGAAAGACGATTTTAGCATGTCCTGTCGGCTCACCCTGAAGAACTCCTTGGTGGTTCCCGAGTCCACAGTGCCGAACTTGATCTCTGTCTGCTTGGCCAGGTCATCGGCGGACTCGATGGGCGACTGCATCCGCTCCACCGTCAGGAAGGCCGCCAGGTTGGCCG
Organism: Arenicola marina; assembly: GCA_964019135.1. NCBI lineage: Eukaryota > Metazoa > Annelida > Polychaeta > Arenicolidae > Arenicola > Arenicola marina. Next base: position 32,015,353 of record OZ025260.1, on the reverse strand, counting down.
TGTAGGACGAGATGATGATGAGGGTGAAGAACCACCAGACACTGCCCACGATACGTCCTGACGTCGACCTGATTTATGAGGGGTGAGTTATGAGATACTGTTGGGTTAGCGGATCACCTTAAGCGTGTGGACCATACGGGTGAATTAGGACAAGAATCTCACGGAAAAATGAATGGGATTCTCTATGAAGCCTGCTTGAACCATGGAGTGGTGCAAACCCATGACCTGTGGCTCTGCAGCACAACCCGCCTGCGCCATGAAGTGGTGTGAACCCAAGCAAATAACGTAGTATTATTACATCCAGGTCAAGCGCTCAATGGATGACATATGTACGATATGATCAATATAAGACTTTGCATAAAGCATCGCTTAGTCGCTCAATATCAGAATGTGCAATCATAAGAAAGCATTGGGGTATTTGCTTTCAGTTTCTTTTTAATATTAAGCAAGGTCGTTTTGCTTATGCACATTTTAGAAAGCCCATGGATCAGCTCATGCTATGCAGTACATAACTCAGTCTACTTACACGTAGCACAGCCTCATCTATAGATACCATTAACGTCTCTTCGCGACACTATTCACCATGGCGACACGGTTCGTCACTAATTCGATTACCGTATCGCAATCTAGTGAGATTTGTCGCAGATAACTGATAACAACCCCCCCACCTTCACAACTTACGACATATATATATGCACCCCAGGGGAACCTGCTTATGTGTTTATGAGGGAGAGAAAGGGGCAAAACCCTTCTCCGGTGTTGACCGGCTGCCCAAATCTAAATGACAAGGACCAACGCGCACAACATAAAGGCTAAACGAGCGTGTTTCACACATTGGGCTACGGCAATCAAAGAGAAGGGTGTTTTCATCCTAAGTTACTCATCCAGAAATATTTTTCTTGAAAAGTGTAAAAACTATTTTGATTGGAAATGATGTATTTATATTCTTAGCATAGAAGTACATAGTATTGTATGCAATAAAATGCCATATATGTTGCGGCAGTTTTATATCTTTCATCATGCGATTACCGATCTATTTCTTATGAAGGTTACATTTATACAGTCAAACAATGTGTTCTAAATGTGTTTCCAAAATATTTCGAAAACTATAATTTAAGTAAAAAATTAGTGCATGAGCAGCTTTAATTTAGATTTTGCGCTCCGTAAGAACACATTACACAACCCCACGCCTGCTGACCTGGGTTCAATATCGCAGCCCTGTTGCATGAAGGCGCCGAGGGAGAACCAGAGACTGTTGAAGATGGTGAAGTTGTTGGTGACGGAGGGTCCGTCCTGGTTGTCCTCGATGTGCCACTCGAAGGGGCTGAACCGGCTGACCAGGAACAGTACGACACTGACGCCGATATAGGCGAAGATGACGCACATCCAGATCTCGTAGGAGAGCGGGTACATGAAGGAGAAGACGCCAGGAGCCTCCTTGGTCAACTTCTTGATCATGATGCTGATGCCCAGGCTCATGAAGGGCTTGGAGAAGTCGATGACGCGCTCTCTCAGAGAAGTGATGGTTAGCGGTGCGATGGCGAGGTCGGCCTCCTACGTGGGAGGGGATTGAGGAATCAGGTCAGGTCAGGTCAGGTCAGGTCAGGTCAAGGCAGGTGAGTGGTTATAACTGTAATGTCGCGTCTGGTAAGGCCCCTGAGGGTATTTTGCTAATGAGTTAGCTAGACGCTCGAATTTTGTTTTATTTTAACAAAAGTTAATAATAAATGTATAATAATACTAATTTCATTGCTTTCAACACATAAATACACGAGTAATGAGAGAGATATCTGGGCTGGCAGTTAGGTGCTCAGCTACAATTTATTACGGACATGATCGGCGCATCAGTTCACTACCAGCCACACCAGCTCGGCTCAGCTACAGTTAATTACGGACATGCCCCCCGGGTCAGCTCACTATCAGCCAAACAAGCTTGGCGCAGCTGTATCATAAGACCCTGACCAATCCCGGTCAAGATGACACACTTGAGATCACCCATAAGCAGTAGAGATTCAACGGGTGGATGGGTAACCAGTCACACACACACCATTACCTGTTGGGCAGCTCCGGTTGGCCAACCGAAAGATGTTTTGATAACACTTACCTTGCATCAACAATTGATACGCAACCGTATTACACAAGACCCATATACAACCATTTTCTCCTCCTCGCCCCTTACTTACTTACCATCCGCTCACTCGTCACTAGTTGCCTTCACATACTTCCGGTTTGTCACGTATCCGGCAGTTGGCACTGATGGCCTGCGCTTGTGTGACACTCAGACAGAGGGGGGGGGGGGGGCGCACAGCCATGTTGTGGTAGTTAGCTGTTCAATAATTCTCCCTCACTTTTTTCTGTTGTGTTAAACAAGGTTGGAGGAGAGGCATGAAGACTGATGTAGAAACGTGCGGCGAACCAGTTTGTATCCTGGAGATAAGTGCTCGATCACGCATGTAATGTTTCTCATTACCCCAAACATTTGCCCGGTACAATCCGAGTGTGTACAAAGGTGGCTTAAAACTCTATTCCAGCCGCCTGGTACGAATATTCCTGTGTTATTTGTGTGTTATAAAACCTGATAAATTGACTTGTGAACTGAGAAAATGCTGCCATGTTTTTGCACGACTCTTGAGAAACAAGAAGGGTCAACTCACCACCTGTAGAGTGTCCTAGTCTAATCCCTCTTATATACATCCACCGCTTACACCTGCTGCACAGCTCTAGGTTTTTTGTGGCAGCTAATCATATCAAAGCTAATATTAATGGTTATAACTGGTTCATGGTCAATCAGCATAATTCATTCCAACGATCGTGTTGAAACCGTGGCGCCCTCTGCATGAAGATTGTAGCCACGAAAGAAACTTTTGTTTCCATTGTCCATTGTGTCTATTGTGTTGACTGGGTGGTTCCCAGCCCCTAGCCAGGAAGTCCATTCTATAGACTGGCTGGTTCCCGGCCCCTGGCCAGGATGTATATTTTGTGGGCTGGCTGGTTCCCGGCCCCTAGCCAGGATGTCCATTCTGTAGACTGACTGGTTCCCGGTCCCTAGCCAAGATGTCCATTCTGTGGACTGAGTGGTTCCCGGCCCCTAGCCAGGATGTCCATTCTGTAGACTGACTGGTTCCCGGCCCCTAGCCAGGATGTCCATTCTGTAGACTGACTGGTTCCCGGTCCCTAGCCATGATGTCCATTCATGTTATTTATGTTATGTTTCCTTCTATGGTAGCATATTTCTGATAGTGGGGACCTTGATCGCACCAATGTCAAGGACGTAATGGAGTCATTGAGTGAGTCGTATCAATGTATTTGTTTTACAAATAATTTATGAATTGTATTATATTGCATTGGAAGGACAACATGATACTGCAGGACATGTCATATAGCAACCTTAGGTCTGCTATCACTAGCGGCCAGACAAGCAGGGACGTGTAGCAAACTCGTCCGGTCTGTAAGAAGTAACCACCCATTTGTGTTCCAGTTCAAGTTTATACAATCAAACTCGAAGGCTGCATGAATGTCGGCGACAAAGAGGATGTGGCAGGGGCACCCAGGGGTGGGCGGGGGAGGGCGTGGGACAGGGGGATTTAAGGGTGGGCGAGGGAAGGGGTGGGGCAGGGGGATCTAGGGAGGGGCGAGGGAGGGGATGTGGTATGAGGATCTAGTGGTGGGCAAGGGAGGGGGTGTGGAAGGGGCATCTAGAGGTGGGCTAGCAGGGGGGGGGGGGCAGCGAATCTAGGGTTGGACGACGGAGGAGTTGGAGCAGGGGGATCTGTGAGTGGGCGAGGGAGCGGGGAGGGTAGGGGGATGGTAGGTAGAGATGGGCACTAGAGACTTGACCCAAGATGACCGACGATCGCGAAAAATTGAAGGATATTGAAATTGTGAATTGTAGTAAATAGGTACAAGAGATGATAAAACAACATAAATTGTCATGTTTTGTCCTGTTTACAACGGGTTCGACTAGGTGGCAACTACATTAGACCGAATACCGATCGAATCAAAAGCAAACATCATTGGCACCAATCTGCGACCAAATAAGCAACACAGTAAGATCATATATATCAGTAATTAGCGTGTTGCTCATAAAGGCAGACAAAGATGACAAGGACGTATTGGGTTCGAACTGCCCCCGCGCAGTCGCAGCCACAGCCACTGAGCAACGTTGAGGTGGCGATTCACATTTGAATGCGTTGTTGGAAACCTCAAGAAAAGTAACATGTCAAACACAGGTTTTTCCAAATATGAGATGAAGCAACCAAGGGACGGTGGGAGTGTTTGTGCTATTATTGGTTGTTTGATCCTGTCTTTCTTTGACGTGTTTTAATACGCATTTCGTTGGTTGTCATTTCACAGTGACGAGGATATGGCGTAATAATTGGTGTGAAATACCATGTGGTACACTCAGCATGAATGATTACAATACCTTGTCCACCGCTTACGACCCTGTCAGCTGTATAGCGTGTGAGGGAAGGTACCTTGAATGAGATTATGAACAACCTTGAAAGTTCCCCGTAAAGTACTATGTTAAAGAAAGGTCTGGTATTTACTTTACGAGCGTAGACAAAACGCAGCCATGGATTGTCAAAGCGAGGATAACATCAATGTATTCCAGACCTCGATGAACAGGAGGCTGCGAGCACGTGGTCTGCGTTGACATCCGGGTTTCACTTACATGGCGGATGAGCTCGCCCACCATACCATTCCATGTTCCGTTCTCGTCGCGGGCTCCATAGTTGAAGTCCTTAACCGGCCTAATCTCATACTTTATGCCGATTTTCTCGGCCACCTTTTCTATAAGATCGGCGCAGTAGCCTTCATATCTTTCGCTTCCGTTAGCAGCCGGGTTCTTCAGCGTTAAATATGGCGCCGTCTGCAATATTTTTGGCACATTAAATTGGTTGGAGTTCGCGTAGTGAAAAAGGAAAAAAAAAATCCAGAATGGCTTTGTTCATGCATGCAAGCGCGCCGTGTGGAAGAGAGTGGCGAGCACCATTAAGATTGCTCTCCACTGCTCTACACTGACCGCGCCATCTTGGATTGCAGAGGCCGGTGAAACCCTGAATCCAACGCCATTCAGCGATCTTTTCATTCTTGGATGATTTTTTCATGACTTCACAAGACAAAGAAATATATGTTTTTTTCCCCCAAGACGAGGTCAAAGAGCAGCAACAGGCAGATATGGTGTCAAGGAGGAGGTACCAATTGAAAGCCAAAACGTGGGGGAACCCCAAAGTAAGGGGTTCCCTCAAGCCACAAAGGAGGCCGTATCGAAGCTGGAACGGACACAGCTAAGTTCAAAGTAGGGGCACAAAAGGCAGAAACCCACCGATGAGGTGTGTAAATATATATTGATATATCATACAGCGACAAATGATCGTAAGAATACAAGAGATGTTAGTACGTTGTGCGCATCACGGACATTGAAAGCAGTGCTGAGATGTAATAAGAAAGGAGAGTGTGATATAATATTGAAAACACCCCAGGCGTCCTGTGAGTTGCGCATGCTGGCATGCCTTGATTCCTATACCTTTGTTATATGTGGCTTATGGGGTTAAATGGTGTCATAGTTACCTATTTGTGGCTATACACAGTGCACACTGATCTACACAATAGTTTCAAGTTGTGGGTGAAAAATAAGCATCATTGGTATACTAGTCAGGCCATAACACAGCCCACCATAATTATACCTGTATAATCAGTGCGCATGCCTAACGATGTGAATGTGTTCTTGGCGAGGGTTTACTTATACTTACCACGATAGCTACTTCTTGAGTGCTCCTTACAGACTTAGTAATGGTAGACATTCATGCGCATTTCACTTACCTAGGCTTCTGTGGCCTTGCTTCCCGGCCAGAGCAATGCTGTTAACTTACGTACACTTCCAAAAGGCAGTACTTACGACCAAAAGTGGTTAAATCGTCCTTAATACACAACTATATACAACTAACCAACCAACCAAAAGACATGGCTACATACATGGCCCAACTTCACGATGGAGTACATACAAACTTGTGTATGTAATTCATGGCTCGAAGTGATTATTATAATAGGGGGTATAAATTCATGTCATGCCCGGCAAGACGCTATAGGCATACAGCGGCCATCTTGAGACTGTTATTGCACTTAAGTCGTCAGCCAACAATATCATTGGACGATTTTTGGATCTCATGTGCGCTGATTGGTTGACTGCGAAACAGGCTAAATTGGCTAACTTCCCATCATCAGCAGATTACCCAAAAACCAGTTCCGCGGTTCGGCATACACGAGTTTAGGGCATCCTGATTGGTTGACTGAGACGGGGAGGGTAAACGTGCGCCTAACCGTCAATCGTCGACTATGAATATTTGAAGAAAAAAAACAGCTCCACAGTGAGAAAACCTCGAATTTCAGCTTTTCCATCGGATTACGCCTCAAACACACGCGCATTTAGTCATTCGAGAGAGGACCATTAAATATCGCAATTAGCATTTTGAATCCCCCACCGAGACTGAGAGACAATCGTCGAAGCCTTAAAAACTTACATGACGAACCAGCTCTCCGACCATTCCATTCCAGCTCCCGTTCTTATCCCGAGCTCCGTAGTTGCCATCTTTGACGGGTTCGATCAGGTAATCCAGGTCAATCAAAGTCGCCAGTTTTGCCGCCAAATCGGCGCAGTAACCTTCGAATTTGTCATTGCCCTCAGCATCCGGGTTTCTGACCATTAAATAGGGCGACGTCTGGCGGAAAAAGTGTCTTCACATGATTTATGAATATCATTGGGGTACAGGAGGTAACACGGCTTATTATTAGTCATTGGACAGGCGTTGTGCGCAACTGGAGCGACACGTGTAAACATCGGAAAACCGAAAAACTGAGTGGTGTTTTGGTGATATTTGGAGTTGTCCATCAATATATCAGGATAGTTAAATTTCGCCGTTATTTTCTAGCTTCCATTTTTAATGTACAGCTTTCGGGGACATGACGTATAATACATGCTAATGGCATGTTTTCGACAATCAGCATCTTAGCAAGAGTAGAATGCTGTCACCTAAATGTTCTTGACGGTCAATGCAATGATGAAGCCTTACGCGTACAAGTTAACAATGCCACGAATAAAGGATATATAATTTGGTTTCTTTGGTAACTAAGACTTAAACTCTCACCAACAAGTTAATATTAGAGGTAATGCATCGAATGACAATGACTTCAGCAGCCACAATAGCGATAAAATGTGCAAATGTAAGCCTCAAACAGCCATACATAATAACAGCCATACAATTAATTGCATATCCTGGCATATATAATACCGTCTCTGTTGTGTGTGTGTGGGGGGGGGGGGGGTAACACCCATTATACTTGTCTGGAACGATGCATATTGAGGTGATCAAGGGCCTGAGTCGAAGAATATATGACCCAAATGATTCGAAATAAAGAGGTCAGCCTTTGGTATTTTGAATATGTTTCGAAATATAGAACAGATGTTGGTAGGTTCAATACATATGCTAACAAATAAGGTTAAGCTCTTGATAATGAACATGTATAACATTATTGGTCAGCTATTAGTAACTTTAAGTGAGTTTTAGTTAATTAGGGCAAGAAAGACATTGAGCATGTTCATGCTTTTGCAAAGAAGCGTCAGTCTCTAATTAATAAGTACCGGGTCTGCGTTTTACTTTAAGGGCTATGGTATGCTATGTGCAGTTTGGCTCAATTATAGGCCAGGGTACTTATTATTAAGACATGTCTCGAACTTATGCCCGAACTTTAGTCACAAACGAGAGGGCAAACAGGGGTCAAATAATTATAGTTAAATGTATGTCTAATCTAGACCCATGCATTTAAAGCAATGAAAGGGTAAAATTGGTCATTTCTGTCTTATTAATTTAGGGTCCAATTTTGTTTATAAACCTTAACACGTGCAAAAACACATGCTGTTAAGGTCACGACATAGGGATATCAGCGAACTAAGATGATATTTTCATTCACAGTCATCATTTTCATCAAATTCTGGTTTAACAGGCATTTTTACGGTATTGCGACTACCACAAAATCCCTCTTTCGTTCCAGAATGCACTAAGTATACATAACTGAACGTGGTCCACACATTATATCTTTAGCATACACGCGCCACTGTGTTTCTGGCCACGATACATTCATTCAAGTGACGTTTGTTGTCGAGATGCACCTCCAGGCGGCATCACTGCCAAGACTCGACAAAACTAAATAACTAGTTAAACTTGGTGAGTTGTTAGTACGGAGCAAGTCTGAACATGCGTTAAAAGCTGACATGCGGATCTCGCTAAAAATAGGAGTAAAAGTTATAATGACATGCGGAAGTATCTGTTAATATAGGTCTCTTTGAACACACATCGAGGGCATTCCATGCGACGCGTGGGTCAAAAATACGGTTTATGGGTTCCAGCGCTATCAGAAATGACTCCCCCATTTAACAGCGAAGTAAGCGGATTTTAATCATGCAGTCTGCCGTAAACCGGCACTTAATTCCGCCTTTTGCATGCAAGAACCTCATTTTCTAGCATGGCTGAAATTATTTAATACAAATTATATAATAACCATCAAAAGATTTCCGAAATCAAAGCAGTAGACTTACAATTTAAATCCGCTAACTGAGACAATGCAATATGTCTGTATATTTCTGTATACTGTACATATAAACATATGCAATTGTTGTACTTCATTATGCGCGGACTCATCCGTCATTAGGCTGAGAAATGAGGCAGCAAATATAAACATATTGGAAGATTGGAATTCCCAGAAGTTACATTAGACACCCGATGGTGTCTCGGTAATTAGTTCAAGAGGAGAGGAAACCGGAAGTGAGTGTCACTGACCAGGATGGAGGTGACGATGCGTGTCCGGTTGGTGTTGGTGTTGTTGGGTGGTGGCTGCCGGATATCAGGGGTCTGGTAGGCCAGGCCGCGATCAGAGTGCCACTGACCCACCTGCAAGGGAGAGAGGGTGGGTGAGTCGGAGTGTGAGAGACAGGGTGGATGTGAGATAGTGAGGGTGGATGGGAGATAGAGAGGACGGGAGAGAGTGGGAGAGAGGGTGGGTGAGAGTGGATGAATGGGGGGAGTGGGTGAGAGGGTGGGGAAGAGAGCACGTGGGAGTAGAAGAGACAGAGGCAAGTGGGTAAGAGAGCAGCAGAGATAGAGAGAGAGCGCGTTGGAGGCGGACACAATTATATGATAGGGAAAAACAGTGTACTAAGGTAATGACGGTAACAAGGAAATGGCTGTCGGATTGAATAGTAGACCAACCATCATCTGAGGCCAGTGTTGCCAAATGTGCGCTCGATTGAGCTTTACTCTCATCTCCAGTTTGCGTAGTTCTCAGTCCCTCACCTCTCGGTTAAGCATTTCCTCATTTATATTCAAGACTTCAGCCTTCAACCCCCCGGGGTTGGGGCACTACATACATAGTAAAGTATATATTATACACCCAAATGATCTCTTTTTGCACCTCTTCTCTCAAATTCCACGGACCAGAAATCTGCAATTTCTCGATGTGCTTTGAAACTGACTTTTTCTTCAAAATTGCAGATCTTGACTATGACTATATATTCCAGTTGATATCAAACCCCCCATCACTGTAGTAATGGAGTGCCCCCTGCCCCCACGACCTTCACGCACGATAACGTTCACTCGCACGCGTGCAGAGTGCAAATATAGTTTCACCTCTGTGAGACATTCAGGAACAACCGAATACCAAATACCAAAAGAGATCGGAAGTTGCAACGATAATTGCCTTAATATGAGTAGGTGCTACCTAAAAAATGCGAGCGTATATTTATTAATTCAGATACTCCGAGGGGATACTTCTAGATTAATATTCAAAATTAATCTCACTTCGGCTTGCCATAAAGAATATCTTTGGCGGGATAACGTATACCATGCACGTGCTTGTGGTATATCATTCGGTCGCTTAGGAACTCCCATTGTGACGTCATGTTTATAACATTTTGACGTCACAACTACTCACTATGACAGCAGCCGATGGGCGGTCACCAAGAGCCCTCTGCTTGTCAACAGACATTTAGCCCGTCGCTTATAAATTAACTTTAATTTGAAGTATACATCCAGTGTTAACATTGAATAATTTATTCGTTAATTTTGTGGGGCAGCTGATTTAATTATTAAAGACGTGGCATAATAGGCTTCGACCTCTCTTTGCTTGAATATATTTATGTACAGCTGATATTTACTCCGAATCCGAAAACGTCTCATGGGGGTTGTTACGCGAAATGAAAGTCCTAAGCCTATGCTTGAAATGGACTTTGAATATGCATGCATGTTACCTTAAGAGCTCGCTTGCGCTCGCTATTAAATACTGTCTGCCCTTACCTTAGCCAGTCGACGCTCCCGTGTTACTTCCATGATTTCTAGGCGGTAGCGAGTGCGCAAACCGTACTTGTCAAAGCTTACCCTTCCGGTTAAGCCATTGAGCGAAATCTATGGAACAAAACGGAACATTTTGGCTTCCAAAGATGATAGGAACGTTCGAAATTTCCTGGATAATAGTTTAAAAAATCGAGGTCATATATTTTTATTTGACATCAATGAGTTGAAGTGCTGCGTGTTGAGATTTGTTGTTCATGAAAGGACAATATAAATGTGGCATTCAGAAATGATAAGAATGTTCGACATATAGAGAGTGCAGAGATTTAATATCCGCAATAAAGATATCCTTGACCGTATGAAATATGTGGACGATAAATGGTTATTTACTAATTAAATATTTTAATTCATCAAATTAATTACTTGGAGATTTACATTTTCATTTATGATCAGTTTAAGTCAGTTGGCCGCATTCAGGCCTCATCTTCAGCGGCTTTGATCCATATGTAGCTACCTCTCGAAGAGCCTTCATGATGGAGTAGCCGTGTTGCCACGGCACGACGTGCTCGGCGTTACAGTCTATTCCCTCTGTGCCGTTGTTGTACACCTTGCCGTTGCGCAGGGCGTTCTTGAAGGCGTCCTCGTGCTGTCCCACCATGACGCTGAGCGCCTTGCCGATGACAGACACTGCGTCCACGGCCAGCGCCGAGGCGTGCTGGAAGATGGGATGGTTGGTTGTATATTCAGGACGCTTTTAACCAACTCTGGTCATATCGCGTCAATGGGAGAAGGAAGGGAAGAGCGGCGATATGTGAACCACCGCGAACCACCCATCCACGTGCCGTCTTCAGGCTCTAATGAGGCCAGCGTGCTCAATGTGAGCGCTCTAGCCCACTGAGCTATCGAGCCGGCCCTCTGCGCTGCTATGGCAAATTACCACGCGAGAATACGGAATCTTCAGTTTCGACATGTTGAGTGACTGGGTGCATTTCTTATTTGGGCCAGGACGGGTTTACCTCCCGGTGTACCGAATTTGTGACAATACTCTTCCGGACGTGCCGATAGGGCTACGCCATATGGCAATGAAATGGGATCGCCAGTAATGGCTGGGGCATTTAGGGGCATTGGAACCAGCCTAGACCATCGCTTGGCAATCAGCCGCCATTTCCTTTCATTTTCACACTTGGGGACATCGAAAATTGCACTAGCTTTTTGCACGACAATAGGATCAGGCGGTGGGTCACGAGACTGTCACATAAAGCGAGATTCCGCGCGATTACGTATGCTAGAGACGCTGATATCTAGGTAGAACAAAGAAACAGAATTGCTGGTGATTTAGGCCGCTGCCGTGTACATAAAGACTGAATTTGGCCAAGAAACGTGAGACTAGAAATGACACAAGGAGTGAACGTGTAACAGTTTTTAAACGGCAACATAATACATGTACAATAAATAAATAAATATAATAAATATATATAAATAAACATAAATATCCATGGAACATCGAATGACAAACACAATGAGATCAACCTGATCGCCAAGTAGTAGGACCAGTTATCAGATTCACGATCGGTTACGCTGATACTAAATAACAGGCACCCAAAGGCAAAGGGTGTTACAGGGCGAGTAACAACAAAATGGCGTCCGAGACTTCCACACAACACGTGGTGCTTACCGGGATCTTCGGCTCGGGCGTGGTGCCAGCTTCCCATTTGGCCATGAATCTCTTCACGTCCGGGTCGTCGTAGTCGACGAGATTGAAGCCGGTGATGTTCATACCCCCGTGACGTACTGGGTGAACATCCAGCTCCTCCACCCCCTAGCGACCGGAGATCGCAGTACAGCCGTTAAAACGCATGGCATGTCAAGCGTGGAATACCCTTTTTTCACCCGATACTGTTTTCACCCGATATATTATGTAGTTAAAATTTGTATTTTGCTGATATTTACATGTTTATGTTTGTATTTTCGGCGAACTGAATGTTGATACGAACATCCAATGGAAGTTTTTTTGCAGTAAACTTACCAGCTCCACGACGAAATAATGATGTCTTACAGTTCTAGGTTGTTGTATCTGAATAAAAAATAACCAGATCGTTAAAAGTCAACGGGTGTTGTTTAGAATCAAATATATGTAATATGATACTGATGGGTTAGACCTGCTGGAATTGTATTGCCCTCCACATTTCGCGCTCTGTTAGACATTAAAATGGGGGAGAGGCGGGGGGGGGGGTTAATTGGTTAATCGGTTAAAAAAGTTAATTGGCATTGAAAAAAACACATCCTCCCTAAAGCAAAGCGGGTCGGGGTGTTCCGGACTCCTCCCCGCCCCTTTGGATCGGCGCCCCGGCTTTCGTGGTACAGCTTCGATATGACATTTATAACAACTCAGACCGACCCTGCCACATCTCGGCCAAGTGCTTAACCGCTTCTTCTTTCCACTTTAAGGTGACGGAGTTCGAGGCGGAAAGCACAGAACTCACTTCGAGTCAATGCTGTCAGGTTGTGAGGCGGAGAACTCTTTAGTCTGCGTATTAATATGATGCTGTCACATGATCGCACTCACTGCCACGTGACCGTGAGTCTATGCCACATTGGTTGTTAAATACTCCTGATGTTTCCCAAGTTAGACAAACATGCTAGAACGTCGGTTTAAGTTTAGGAGCACTCTGGCACACATTAGCGTAGTTGCGATGGAAACTGCCTCACCTCTCGTCTGAACAGCGCTTACTTCCTCAACTCTCGTCTGAGCAGCACTAACTTCCCCAACTCTCGTCTGACTGGCACTAACTCCCTCAACTCTCGTCTGACTGGTACTAACTCCCTCAACTCTCGTCTGATCAGTCTACAGTCACTCACCTCTCGATGGAGCAGCACGGACTCCGTCACCTCTCTTTTCAGAAGCACTCCGTCATCTCTATTTTGATCAGCCTTCAGTCACTCTCGTCTCATTTGAGCAGTCATCAGTCACTCACCTCTCGGTTAAGCAGTCCTCAGTCACTCACCTCTCGCTTGCGCCGTCCTCAATCACTCACCTCTCGGTTAAGCAGTCCTCAGTCACTCACCTCTCGCTTGCGCCGTCCTCAATCACTCACCTCTCGTTTGAGCAGTCCTCAGTCACTCACCTCTCGGTTGAGCAGAGCCTTCACATCCTTGATGCTCATGTCCAGGACGAGTCTCTTGTCCTCCTCTCGTCTCGAGTCGATCCGCTTGAGGTTGACCCAGAGGTCATCCAGGTCCCGGACGCGAATCACGTGTATCTTCAGCTGGTACTGAGCGGCCGTCAGGGCGTCATACAGCTGCTCCAGCCGCATCAACCCTGCCACCATAGCAACCAGCTTCAGCTATAATATGTCTCTATGGGATATTTTTTTTCCATGCCTTTAGCGTGTCAGGACTATTGTTTTAGTAATAGCTCACGTATTACTCACGTGCACAAGCCGCTAACCACGAGGCCACATGTTATAGGAATTACTCTGTTGAGTCTGTTATTCTATCGATTCTTTGATTCTATCGATTCTTTGATTCTATCGATTCTTTGATTCTGTCGATTCTTTGATTCTATCGATTCTTTGATTCTATCGATTCTTTGATTCTGTCGATTCTTTGATTCTATCGATTCTTTGATTCTATCGATTCTTTGATTCTATTGATTCTATCGATTCTTTGATTCTATCGATTCTTTGATTCTTTGAGTCTATCGATTCTTTGATTCTATCGATTCTTTGATTCTGTCGATTCTTTGATTCTGTCGATTCTTTGATTCTATCGATTCTTTGATTCTATCGATTCTTTGATTCTATCGATTCTTTGGTCCTGTCGATTCTTTGATTCTATCGATTCTTTGATTCTGTCGATTCTTTGATTCTATCGATTCTTTGATTCTGTCGATTCTTTGATTCTGTCGATTCTTTGATTCTATCGATTCTTTGATTCTATCGATTCTTTGATTCTATCGATTCTTTGGTCCTGTCGATTCTTTGATTCTATCGATTCTTTGATTCTATCGATTCTTTGATTCTATTCTTTGATTTTATCCATTCTGTTATGCTATTTATTCTGTTAGTCTATCGATTCTAGCATTCGACACAATACAACAACGCCAACCCTATAATTTAACGTAACACATACATCTGTGGAACAGGTTTTATCCAACTCCATTCCCTTGTCCTTGGAGACATTTTTCTTAGCCTCTTTGCCCAAGAAAGTACCAATATGTCTTTCGTACCTTCGTCGCTGTTGTAGATGTACCAGATCTCCTGCCACCCGTAGTAGTCCTTGATGAGGTCGACGATGGCGGCCGTGTAGAGCGGCTTCATGTAGAGTTGGTACCCCAGCTCCTGCGCCGAGCTGTTCAACGCTGTGCTGATTGTCACCAGCGGCATGTTGAAGGTGCGGCTGAACGCTCGAAGGGCGTTGATCGTCCCGGCGTTGTGCATGCCAAACAGCGTGAACACCCCATTGGCCAGATGCCGGCAAACTGAAAACAGGAGGAAATAGTTTATAGATTACAGCGGTATGGTACGGTATGGTAAAATGTTTGTTCAGTACTTTAGGCACAACACCCATGGTACATATATAAAATTTTCGATACAATATTCATATAGATAACGTACATGTCTATATAAAAATATCAGCTGCAGCGATGTATTATGCTTAGGTTGTGTGCTACTAAATGGTTTACAGCTGCAGTAATTATTACGTATCGGTGAAAAAGAGAGCAAATTATGTTAGGATGGAACGTAAACCCTGAAGAAACAGGTGTAATTAGTATTAAACTTATTGTGAATGCGGAACAGCGTCAAGATACCATTGGCCACGTGAACAATGCAGGTTATCAACAGGCGTGGTTAGGAGTGGTTTGCGTGGTGGGGGGGGGGGAGGGGGGCAGAGGATTAATGACTTTCAGAAATTAACGACTTCCAGAATAAGAAACGACAAAGATTGGATTATATTTGTTGCTAGAAACGGACTACGGAACTCAAAAGGAAGGAGGTAAACCCTTGGAACCCCATCTGGATCCGTATCAACACACTTAAGGCGGTGTTGACGTGGTAGGCAGGAAGGTATCAGCACACTTACAGGCTGTGTTGACGTGGAAGGCGTCCTGGGTCCGCAGGTGCTGTGTGTTGGCCTGGAGAAGGGCTTTGGGCTTCTGGTACACCCCCTCCTCGTCCTCGTATCCCTCGTTGAAGCGTTCCAGCTGGAAGCTGAATGCAGAGTTCGCGTGCAGGGCCTCTTCATCACTGGCAATGATGGCGCCTGAAAACAAAGGTCAAATCCACCAGTGTGTCGTGTGCAAAAATAAACAATGCTCGTCAATAGAATGACAAAATGCTAAAATATTAGGTTGAGTTAATAAGTATGGTTCTTCACCATTCTTGCCTGTATGCATCACTGATATCATTATCCACATTGTCGATATCATGATATACGTCGTTAATATATATGTATTGTTTGCGTCAATATATACATTGTTTGCGTCAATATATACATTGTTTGAATCACTATAAATTGTTTGAATCAATATAAATTGTTTGTATCAATATGTGCATTGCAGCAATATATACATTGTGTGTCTCCATATATACATTGTTTATATCAATATATTTATTGTTTCTATGAATGCAACATTATACAGTATTTGTATCGACATGTACAGTGTTTGTATCAATATATACCTTGTATATGCCAATATATGTATATGTTATATTGATGTCAGTATACATTGTCTGTATCGATATATATATATGTTTCACATCAATGCATGTGTATTTATTGCTTGTATCGATCTGGACATTGCGCATAATTCAAATGACGATGTCGAACATTGCATTGTTGATGTTGAGAATTATATTGTTTATCAACAAAATAGATTTATTATCCAGAATTGCATTAATGAGCCAACACATTTTATTGTTCATTTTAGGCACTGCATTGCAGATTAAAATTCAGCGAAGTATTATATATAGGATGGTTACATCTTAACAATTGCAGCGAAGTATTATATATAGGATGGTTACATCTTAACAATTGCAATGAAGTATTATATATATAATGTTTACATCTTAACAATTGCAATGAAATATTATATATAGGATGGTTACATCTTAACAATTGCAATGAAATATTATATATAGGATGGTTACATCTTAACAATTGCAATGATTATGTATATTATGTTTACATCTTAACAATTGCAATGAAGTATTATATATAGGATGTTTACATCTTAACAATTGCAATGAAGTATTATATATAGGATGTTTACATCTTGACAGTTGCAATGAAGTATTATATATAGGATGTTTACATCTTAACAATTGCAATGAAGTATTATATATATGATGGTTACATCTTTTGCATTGTCCATATCCGACATTTGCCGAGTTTATGTCCGATATGATGTATTTAATGTTGCAATATGAATGCTATAGTTAAGACACTCAGATACACAAGGTGATAGGTCATTGACAACGAAGGTGCACAGAATGGGCGCATTTCTTTGATAACCCGGGTATATCCCCAAGGTGGACCGAATACGTACGTTACGCATCGGTATAGCGCCTGACACTTCTTTTACCCAGGTATGGGTGTGCGCATCCATTCGGTATGCCGATGTGTCCCGTTCAAAACAGCACGGGACGATCGGGAGAAGATTGCGGCTGATGGAAAGGGGATGAAAGTAGGTTGGTCCCAGTGCCCCTACGTGCACCGGATGTGAACGGTGTGTGCATTGTGATTGGAATAAGTATGTCCCTATCGGCACACCCAGAAGTTCCCTGTCACGTGTTGAGGATCCCGGGCGGGATACCGAACCTGGCCCAAAGACATACGCCCTTTATGGGGAGCCGGATCAGAGCGCAGATCATAACGCACCCATAATGCCACATCACCGCTCAATCGGGTCTGTAAGTCATTGAATGACCTCTGATGAATGACGTTCTGTGTTTGCAGCGCATGGAACGCTAACATGTGCTCACGCATATATACAGTGGCGGATCTAGGGGGGGGGGGGGGGGGGTTAGGGGGGTTGCAACCCCCCCCCCCCTTGGGAACCAGAACATACAACATACATGTTAACATACATGTTAAAGTCCCAAGTCTTCAGAGAGCAACGCAACCCCCCCCCCCCTTGGGAAACTGAACATACACTTGTTAAAGTCGGGTTCTCCAAGCCCAAGCACCCCCCCCCCCTCGGTCGGAAGTTTTCAGAGAGCAACCCCCCCCTTGGCAAATTCCTAGATCCGCCCCTGATATATATATATATCTATATAGCACGTTCATTTTGTTCTTATAATCGATCTATAAGTGTTGTGAAAAATGTAGCTCAATTTTGAATTTGACATAATCCTAATTGTTATGCCATTTTGAATTAACAAATTTCAATACATATTTAGTTCACGTCACAATGAGTACTTGCCAATGCTGGCTCAGTGGAGACAGGAGAGGTCATGTAGCCAGACGCCATTGTTAGGGTGAACCATTGTTTAAGCGTATCTCACGTATTACTCACCCCGACCAGTTACTACGGTAATCGTGGGCTCTAACATGGAAGGCGGACCGCACCTTGTACTCCAGTGTGCAACCTCTACGCCAAGTATGTGTTTTTTTCTCTCCCACCTCTCTTTGCACTAACCCTAATCCTAGCATATATCAGACCAACGTCTACAGACCGTATAAATACCAGCACATCTGGACGGCTAATTCACCAGACCGGAGCTATGATGTAGTGAATTAACTGATTAATGGCAAAGCGACGCCTTCAGCATGTGTAAGTTGGCGACATTTCATAATCGTATTGTGCAAATGCAAATAGGCAATAATAAAATTCCTCGCTCAGTTGCCTAACTGCTAATGACTCGAATAGAGCAATTAGTGTCAACTTGTGGTCTTGTAAATGTGGTCTTGTAAATGTGATCTTGTAAATGTGATCTTGTAAAT
This sequence comes from Arenicola marina, assembly GCA_964019135.1. Lineage (NCBI taxonomy): Eukaryota > Metazoa > Annelida > Polychaeta > Arenicolidae > Arenicola > Arenicola marina. The sequence goes on along the minus strand of OZ025260.1, from coordinate 31,997,069 downwards.
GTGATCTTGTAAATGTGATCTTGTAAATGTGGTTTTGTAAATGTGATCTTGTAAATGTGGTTTTGTAATGTGGTCTGGTAATCATAGTCTGGTAAACGGTTGGCCCTTATAGCGAAAAGACAGTCGTCCGCGAAAAGACATTTTTGCGAAAGCCACAGACGCTGGTTCAGCTTAATTTTTTGCTGTGCTATACTTTATAATACTTAATGATAATTAGGAAGAACAAACATCCAATTAGTCAATCGTATATCAACTTAACTGTGTGCATGAGCCAACGGCTTCTGTTAGCGTATTTTCACAAGTGTATCATAGCGCAACCGTGACTGAGCCAATTTAGCATACCAATCCCCAGCCTTCTGTTAACACCTTGCCCATGGCTCACTGCTTCTGTAATCTGCATGAAAGAAGCTGTTATTTGGAATGGCCAGGTATATCCTTGTTGGGCATGGCATGGCTTCTCACAATTGATGTTAACCGAAGCCAGTTTTTATTGATGATATCACTTTGGTATCTGGCCTTTTATTGGTTAAACATGTCATTTCGCACAGAGATAGTCGTCCGCGAAAAGAGCCAAGACCTCTTCTAGAGCTCATCGACCTTCTACACCGTGTTGTGGACATACAGCTCGAACAGAGTCTTGTTGGTCTTGGCGACTTCGACCTGTGTGAGCAGTTTCAGCGATTTGCTGTCCCCATGGAGGTGTGGGCATCTCGCACCAAGGAACAGCGGGACCGCCACATGGCACGCTTTATGAAAGCGTTGAAACTCCCAGACCCCAAGAGCGTTTGCTCCACTGATGGCAAATTATTGGTCACTGCACCAAACGGAGGCAGAAAACCAAACCAGCGCAAAAGGAAACGAGCTGCAAGGACAACTTCCGTCGTGTGATAGCTGTGTTTGCGCGAAAACAACGGACAGGCCACAGCTGCATCCAGCTTCAATTGCTCAATGTTTTATATGTTTGGATATGTATATAGGCCTTATTTCTTTAAGCAAGAAATGAATGCTGCTGAATCAATGAAATCTTAGGTCTTTTCTTTGCACAACGTACTAAGTTATTCAGGTGCAACCATATCATAGTGCAACCATGCAACCTACACCTCACTAACAAGCAAGCACCCAATCTATGAAAATCTAGCTTATCTGAGCACTTTGTAACGAAAAGAAAATCTTGTGGTACAAGGCACAAAGTATTTGTAGCTGTTTGTTATTTATCTAAGAAATAACCTCTCATTCTCCTGTCTTTTCGCAAAAATGCCGTCTTTTCGCGAAAAGACGTGTCTTTTCGCCATAAGTGCCAACCCTCTGGTAAATGCCTTTCTTGCACTCGTCTAGCCACCCTTGATGTTTAATTAAGACCGACATGGCGTCTATGATATAAATCGCACTGTGTTCTGCTGATGCTCCATTGACACAATAGTATTATTATATAAGCTTAAAATATATGACCTTGATTTTATTAACATTATATAAGAGCAGATATATAGGTCTGGCAACAATTGTCAAATAGACGATTCTGATATATATATATAACTGAATATCCAACCTTTATTAGTTATAGGGGTAATCGATTATGGATCGCATGAACATTATCGCTTTGACTTTGACATGGATTTACATCTGTTTGTACGTTGACTGCAATGTCCTCATCTCTCACTAAACAAATATATATATTGAATATGTATGCAATGCCTCGAGTTTGAAAGTCAGCGGTTTGCCACAAAAAAACACAAGTTTCCATATATGTACATTTGCTGGCTCAGTAACAATATAGCACCGCTGACTTTACGCCCATTCAGATTTCCCAAAATACGTCCTCGCCATAACGCCGTAACGATTCTTATCACGGTAAAATGAAGGTTCAACGTGTAGAAATGGGTTATATATAGATGACGCAGGGCTGGTTCCACCTACCAATAGGGTACTTGTGGGCGAAGCCTTGAGCAGCGGTCAGCAACGTGAGACCGTTAAAGAGGAGGACAACAACCAAACACGGCGTCGAAAGGGCGCCGATGGTCACCATCTTGCCCGATCAGGGGCGGCGCTCCGCTCCTTCTCCCTGTCGACTGTCTCTGTCTCTGCTCCGACTGTCGCTATATTGCAGCGCTATATGGCACTACGTGAAGGTCCACACCGTCTTCCGGTTTCTGAGCTGTTTTCGACTGTTAGTTCATGGTGTGTGAGCCCCGTTTTTCGCCGGGTCTGATGCCGCCATGTTGTGTCGCTGCCTCTCTCTGGCGGGGATGACATTACGGGGGGTGCGCCCGTCGCTGCATAAGTGGCAGTTTGGCTCGGGCTTGTGGTTCGCCGGACTGGGTGGCTGGCTGGCTGGCTGGCTGATGGCAGGGTGGCGTTGTCAGCCGCCCCGCTTCCGAGCTTAGTTGAGCGAAGCTGAGGGTGGTTGCGAGCTATGGGCTGCCGCTCCACGACCGGTCAACTGCCGGCGGGGACAGCAGCAGCCGCTGCAGCAGCAGCAGCGGCAGCGACGCAGCCGTAGAGGACGTCCCGTCGCCCAGTCCCAATGCTAAGATATCAGCCTGAGGAACTGCAGGGAGGCAGGCGAGGGTTGGGGTAATGGGTCGGGGTGGGGGCGGCAGGCTGGGAGGATGTGTGTGCTGGTGGGGATGGTGGGGGTGGGGGGGGGGGGGGCAGGAAAAGGGGGCTGGGAGGCGTGGCAGGAGGGGGCAGGGAAAAGGGTTCTAGATAGTCTAGTTGAGGTGCTGGCACAGCGCATGCGCCGGACCGCCAATAACATACCGGGAGGGGATGTACTTGAAGGTGCTGCCGCCTGGTGGAGAGCTACAACATTGTTGGTGTCTTCGTGGCGACTGCGCCACGGAGGAGAATATCAAGCCATAAAGACACCAGTCCCCGAAGTCAAAGATGCTCATTGATGCTGACTACACACAAACACCGAATCTGCCGCTTTGCATCTTTTGCAAATAATTGTATTTGGCCGACTTTGTTGACCATTGTGATGCTGGCGAATAACGAATGCAACCCATGTATTACTCAAAGGCGGAAACCAGCGGGTGGTTTGCAGTCCATTGTGGGTTTAGTTAGTAAATGTATATCAACAACTTGGCAATGCATGGTACCACTTCGGCACATATGGGAAACTATACTTTTTATAGCTTACCAGAAAACATTACGCCTATGTACATGAGAAGCTAAATTTGGGAATTCTACCCGTTTGTATTGCATTGTATTGCGTTGCGTTGTGTTGCGTTGCATTGTGTTGTATCGTTATTGTATCTGCATTGTATCAGTAGCTGTGCATAATGTCTGTCTATTGTTCGTATATTGTTTCTTATACATAATATTGTAGAGGATAATATATTTCTGCATAGTTTTTTGTGTGTTATATCTATGTCTTGTGTCTGTGTTTTGTCTATAGATTTTTGTGCTATATCTATGTCTTGTGTGTGTTTTGTCTATAGATTTTTGTGTTATATCTATGTCTTGTGTCTGTGTTTTGTCTATTGATTTTTGTGTTATATCTATGTCTTGTGTCTGAGTTCTCTCTGTGTATTTCGATGCGTTGTGTCTGTGTGGTGATCATTCAGGTTGCGAAGTGTCTTGCCTCCATGTTCGACCTTTCTAGTGGACAATTAGTATTGGCGTATACCATAAGCTGGGCAATACCAATACAATATGCATGAAGACCCAAGGTAAATAGCCCTAGCGTTTGCCCTGTTTCCAGTTGGCTTGCATGCAATCCTGCTGCTGCACTCATAGGAAGTGGCCTGCCTAGCTACCTACCTACCTGCACCACAAACCAATCAGCGCTTGGCCGCGTTGGTACATAATAAACACCGCTAGATGGCTCTAGTAGCGCTGCCGCCATTGTCAACACTGAGTCGAGCAGCTGTTGGCCCAGCTGAGGGCGACATGACCTGGCGCCACCACACACTGTGTTTTATTGCATGGCAATCTTCCTCACAATTGCGTTATGTGCCGACAACGGAGATGATTTCGCAACAAAACGACCCGCGTGCCACGGAAAATCGATGGCAGCAGTGATTTCTTGCCCGGAAACCGGAAGTCGATGGTTGAAGGCCCTTGAGCGCCTGGACAAAGTCATTCGCGGTGGAGACACGTTCTCCAAAGACACCTGTTGCGACGACTAGCGCCCTCTATATAGTCAGACTGCAGGCAGTTTTTGTTATAAATACTGACAAACTGATTTCTATAAGCTCCCGGTTTACGCAAGCCTATGCTAGGCATCTGTATGTCCATTATATAACAAACCTAAATTAAACAGATGATGTTACGAAATATTTATTTATATGGTTGATATCGGTTGATATCTATATTATAAATATATTTGCAGTTTGCATATTGGCAAGCTAAGTAAAATTAAACAGGGGGTTATACGAGAGAATATGTGCATATACATATATAGATGTATTGTGGACTTGCGTATTGGGACGTACCTTGGGGCCCTAATCGGTCGTTTAGCTAGCGGGTGATTCTGTGTCCAAACTCCTGCTGGTCTTGTTCGAGACCTAGTGGTCCCATCAATCTCACATATACCCCTCCCCCCCCCCCCCCCACATTCCTCAACACGTCTGCCAACTTCCCGTTCCTGTCTCCATCCCTATATCTCTTCGTACCACACCCCATTATTTCTTCGCCGCCCACGCTCCCCCATATCTCCCCCCCCCCGTTTCTCTTCCCCATCCATCCCTATCTTCAGTCCCCACTCCCGCCCTCATTGCCCCTACCCGACCACCCACCCCGCCCGTCCGAAAACCACTCACCCCCCCCCCCCCCCTTCTCTTCCCTCACTCTCTCCCTCCATCGTTTTATCTTCGTGAACGTGAACGCCGAGGGTCCCAATTCCGGCCTTCACCTTCCTTCTACTTCTACCCCGCCTCCCCCGCCATCGCTTGCCCCCCATCCCCCCACATCCCCCACCACTACCGCCCTATATCTCTTCGTACCACACCCCATTATTTCTTCGCCGCCCACGCTCCCCCATATCTCCCCCCCCGTTTCTCTTCCCCATCCATCCCTATCTTCAGTCCCCACTCCCGCCCTCATTGCCCCTACCCGACCACCCACCCCGCCCGTCCGAAAACCACTCACCCCCCCCCCTCTCTCTCTCACTCTCTCCCTCCACCCTCCAGGGCCCCACCCAGCCCCTACGGCCGGTTCCACATCGTTTTATCTTCGTGAACGTGAACGCCGAGGGTCCCAATTCCGGCCTTCACCTTCCTTCTACTTCTACCCCACCTCCCCGCCATCGCTTGCCCCCCATCCCCCCACATCCCCCACCACTACCGCCCACCCTCCCCTACAGCCTCCCTCGCCCTGTCGTCGTGGCAGCATCCTGCCGTGCCCTATGCTCACTGTAGCGTGTAACGGGGCGAGGGCCGCTCTTGGTCTTCTCTGGCTAACGTCCCTTCGCCATCAGAATCTATCCTTGTCAACCCTCCCCACGCACCCACGCCTCCTCCTATCTCATTTTACTTGCCTGGACCACCACTAACACCCACCCGTGTCACACCCCCCCCCCCCTTCTCTCTCTGTCTCTCTGCCCCTCCCCCACCATCACCCCAGCCGTTTGCTTCCGTAGCAAACCCGTAGACCCACTCCACAATCTGCACCCGACTCATTTCCACATCTTTCTCCTCAAACCCACATACCCGCCCCTCACTCCCTACATGACTGCTCTCCCCAACCCCTAACTCGCAACCTCCTCCGTTCCAATCCCTCCAACCCCTATCTCACTCCACCTCTCCAACCCCTCTCCCATCCCGATCCCTCTCCTCCCCCACCCTTCACGCCCTCCCCCTTTCCGTCCCCACACCACCCCAGCCTTCGTCCATCCCGATCCCCTCTCCCCATGCCCATCCCCGCACCCATGCCCACCCCTCTCGCCCTTCCTCCCCCACCCCCAGTCACACACGTAGCGGCGTGGCTAGGGTGGGCCTGATATAAGCGGCTACCATAGTGACAAGTCCATCAATCTAGATTTGAGTCTTGCAGAGAGCTTAGTCGACGCGATGGGACCCCATAACCAGCAAAGGGGGGGGGGAGGGGGCTGGAACGGGGGTGATAGAGGCTGGGGGAGGCTGGAGCGGGGGGTGACACTCGTTGGGAGGGCTGGAGCGGCGCGGGGGGGGCTGATAGTCGCGGGGAAGACTGGAGCGGGGGGGCAGTCGTTGGGGGGGGGGCTGGATCGGGGGGGTGACAGTCGCGATGAGGGGGGGGGCTGGAGCGGGGGTTGACTGGGGGGGGGGGGGCGGGGGGCTGCACTAGGGCGTTGAGCAGGCCACGGCGAGACACCCACTGCTTGACGCATCCGGTTTGAACCCACTAACAACTCCAGATATCCCGAAAGCTGACATCCTCGAAAAATTTGACACTCTAAGCTAGTCACCGCGAATATCACAAAAAAGGAAAAAATTAATGTATCACCTTAGTAATTTGTATAATTAACCTGTACCACGCAATAATGCTATTGTATTGTGTCGCATTACAAATGATGTTACTATAGTATTAGACTGGAAATTACATTTACACTGTGATAAAGCACTAATACCCCGCGTGCTCTCTCTTGACTACCCATACGTCTCCATCCAATGCTACCTCCCTTGACCACCACCAACACCTAACCATCTCCACGCCCCTCTCTCTCTCTGCCCCGCCCCCCCCCCACCCCATCCTATCACTAGACT
>OZ025260.1:31927189-31990183 GCA_964019135.1 Arenicola marina | reverse complement strand
ATTGGGGGGTGGGGGCTAGAGTTTTAAACCACCTTGGTGCGCAGTGAGACCAAATATTATTTACCCAAGCCCCCCCCCCTCCCTCCCGATCCCATCACCACCACCACCCCAACCTCCCGTGGGACCACAAGATGAAAGGATGAAACGGTATGGGACGCAGGTGGGGGTTCACGGAAGGAATCCGTATTTTAGGACAACAGGTTTGTGTGGGCAAAGAGTTCCAACCGGACCGAACAGCTGCCTGGGACGATAGATTGGTAAACTATTCCCCAGCCCGCTGGTGTGGTGTCCAGGGAGGTGTTTTCACTGAATATTGCAAGTTCGTAGCCCTCTCCCTTGCACGTTATGTTCACATCCAATCCTCTTCCATACCACCAACGACCTGTGACGTCGAGGTGTTGATGCAACTCTGTATTATGCACCATATCGGGGTGTGTGTGTGTGTGTGTGTGGAGGCCGGGGGCGGGGGGGTCACCATGGGTCCGATGGCCTTATAGACTAGATTTTCTTACCTACCTTGCCAATACGACCAACTGCGGTACATTGATTCCTGATATCCGCCCTAAGCCACTGTAATTCACATGATAATTTTCTATTTCTAAACAGTTTAATGGTTATAATTTGTACAGAAAAACAGTACTAGTTTTCCCATAATTTATTATGGGTTTCAACAAACTCGTGCAATGGCCAGCATCCCTTACATGCCCGGTATATTAAATCTTAGCTAAAGGTCAGTACTTAGCTCTGAATATAACAACCTCATACATGAACTACAGTTACGGCATATTTAAGATTCTCACAATTAGATGCTGCATCATACATGTTATACCAATAAGATAATACAAGCATGCCATCTCTTGTTCTTACCATTCCGGGCATGAGTTGTTTTCCCGGTATACTCATATATACGATACGTGGTCGTTCTTCCATGTAACAGCGAACCATTTTTTCAGCATAGCTCACGTATGACTCAGGCTTAGCATTTACTATTATAATAGTAAAGCATTTCGTGGGTCCTAACATGGAAGATGGGACCCTACAAATGCTATAACCATGTCATGCATGAGGTAAGTTTCCTCCACAAGAGAGCCGTTCCTGTCATGAGTTATTGTACGAACGTCATGCGTGAAACATCACCTCATCTAAGGGTCTTCCGTAAAACACCGATAATAAACAACGCATAACAATCTCCCTCTAACTAAAAAAACTGCCAAAACGGTGTTACATTCGGATATGTCGGCCCCATGTACCAGCGAGCCGAATATTGTAATGAAAAGGAGGCTTTTGACGGGCGTTTGATTGTCTTTCTGCCAAGTATGAAGTGCAATTTCCGTGAAACGCTATAACTGGATCTCAGTCGTAATTTTCCGAGGTGATACTGGAGATGGAGTCCCCCATGGTTATTCCTTGTTTTAGGAGATGAACCGGCGAGCGTGGCTGGGCTGGGCTTGGGGCCGGGCTAGGGTGAATGCGTTATCAAGCAGACGTGAGAGTTACAAAGGGACAGTCGGAAATATACAAGTGAGACAGTGAGATGATGAGACTATGGCATGGATAAGAGTATTAAGAATATCTGGTATTCCAACGTTATTTCAATTTCAATTGTTCGGGAAAAACTAGCGACGCAGTAACATAAATAACACACGCGGGTAAAAATATCTACCAAACTAAGCCATTTTGCGTTACATTTTTCCATCATGTATTTATTTCACGTTAAATGAAAACCCATCCCCAAATAATCAGAGGCGACTGTTTCAAGACGTCACGTGTTTTTTCCCAGTATAACAAACGCTTTAATCGGGGGGGGGGGGGTCGTGTTTCCAGATCACGAAGAATAAATATCTTTATTCCCAGGTCACGATGTATTAAAAGCAGAACTTTCCGCATGCAAAAGAAGGGCGGATACACGCTACTAAATGGACGATTTTCCGATTCACGGCTATTTAATAATAAAATTCCCAGTTCACGATTAATGAAAATCCTTGATCACGGGGGTCGGCTAATACAGCATTCCCAGTTCACGAAGAATTATTTTCGGCATTCCCAGTTCACGGTGAAATGAAAAGCCCAATCCCGAGGAACGCAAATAATCTCAGTGACGCCAGTTGGCATCAAAATGACTTTTTATCACACCCGACCTTCACAGTTACCATACTATACGGTAACTAATCACCGATATAATGTGTTATCTCCCTGGTCAAACTGCTTTGATAATTGTTGGGACATGTGATGTATAGATATGCTGCACTTTACGGTTTACCACGCCCTGTTTTGGTGATAGAAGCCTACATGGCTTTGCGAAAGACAAATAAGGAATGTGGACTGAGCGTCATACCCTAGCATACCCCCATTATCGCCCAGGAGCATGAGCTTCGTATTCGCTGCGGTACTCGATCCCGCTCACGATCTCGCCGAGTCGCTCCACCATTGTAAACATGTCACGTGGGCGATAATTAAGCGCTTTTTATCAGGTTCGTTAATCAAAGTCAGCATGAAAGACATTGCTGCGCTTTAAGTATCTGCATATACAGGGATCCGACCACCCCATATACAGGGTCTAGAAACACTCTACACCCCCCCCCCCCACCCCCACGCCGGCCCTTCTTCTCCATAGCCCCCTCGGACAGCACCGAGCCATTCAGGCTTGTGGCCCTCACCAGTCTTGTTTACCCTGAACGGGCAATGGCGAGATTAGCCAGCAAACCACAAATCACGCGTGGAACGTGGGGCGAAATGCTGAGCCGGGGTGGGTGTATCTAGGGGTGGGGGTGAATGTGGAGGCCAGCGTGGGCGTGGTGGTTGGGTGGGCGTGGGGGTGGATTGGGCGTGGGGGTGAGGGAGGTGGTGATAGTGGGAGCTGGTAGCAGTCAGTGGCGACGGTGGGTGGTGGTGGTGGTGATGTGGGTGTCGATGGTGGTGGTGGTGATGTGGGTGGCGATGGTGGTGGTGATGTGGGTGGCGATGGTGGTGGTGGTGATGTGGGTGGCGATGGTGGTGGTGGTGATGTGGGTGGCGATGGTGGTGGTGGTGGTGTGGGTGGTGATGGTGGTGGTGGTGATGTGGGTGGCGATGGTGGTGGTGGTGATGTGGGTGGTGGTGGTGGTGGTGGTGATGTGGGTGGCGATGGTGGTGGTGATGTGGGTGGCGATGGTGGTGGTGGTGATGTGGGAGGCGATGGTGGTGGTGATGTGGGTGGCGATGGTGGTGGTGGTGATGTGGGTGGCGATGGTGGTGGTGATGTGGGTGGCGATGGTGGTGGTGATGATGTGGGTGGCGATGGTGGTGGTGATGTGGGTGGCGATGGTGGTGGTGGTGATGTGGGTGGCGATGGTGGTGGTGGTGATGTGGGTGATGATGGCGGTGGTGGTGATGTGGGTGGCGATGGTGGTGGTGATGATGTGGGTGGCGATGGTGGTGGTGGTGATGTGGGTGGCGATGGTGGTGGTGGTGATGTGGGTGGTGGTGGTGGTGATGTGGGTGGTGGATGGTGGTGGTGGTGATGTGGGTGGCAATGGTGGTGGTGGTGATGTGGGTGGTGGTGGTGGTGATGTGGGTGGTGATGGTGGTGATGTGGGTGGCGATGATGGTGGTGGTGATGTGGGTGGCGATGGTGGTGGTGGTGATGTGGGTGGCGATGGTGGTGGTGGTGATGTGGGTGGCGATGGTGGTGGTGGTGATGTAGGTGGCGATGGTGGTGGTGGTGATGTGGGTGGTGGTGGTGGTGGTGATGTGGGTGGCGATGGTGGTGGTGGTGATGTGGGTGGCGATGGTGATGGTGGTGATGTAGGTGGCGATGGTGGTGGTGGTGATGTGGGTGGTGGTGGTGGTGGTGGTGATGTGGGTGGCGATGGTGGTGGTGGTGATGTGGGTGGTGGTGGTGGTGATGTGGGTGGCGATGGTGGTGGTGGTGATGTGGGTGGCGATGGTGGTGGTGGTGATGTGGGTGGTGGTGGTGGTGATGTGGGTGGTGATGGTGGTGATGTGGGTGGCGATGGTGGTGGTGGTGATGTGGGTGGCGATGGTGGTGGTGGTGATGTGGGTGGCGATGGTGGTGGTGGTGATGTGGGTGGTGGTGGTGGTGATGTGGGTGGCGATGGTGGTGGTGGTGATGTGGGTGGTGGTGGTGGTGATGTGGGTGGCGATGGTGGTGATGTGGGTGGCGATGGTGGTGGTGGTGATGTGGGTGGTGATGGTGGTGATGTGGGTGGTGATGGTGGTGATGTGGGTGGTGATGGTGGTGATGTGGGTGGCGATGGTGGTGATGTGGGTGGCGATGGTGGTGGTGGTGATGTGGGTGGTGATGGTGGTGATGTGGGTGGTGGTGGTGGTGATGTGGGTGGTGGTGGTGGTGGTGGTGATGTGGGTGGCGATGGTGGTGGTGGTGATGTGGGTGGTGGTGGTGGTGATGTGGGTGGCGATGGTGGTGGTGGTGATGTGGGTGGTGATGGTGGTGATGTGGGTGGTGATGGTGGTGATGTGGGTGGTGATGGTGGTGATGTGGGTGGTGATGGTGGTGATGTGGGTGGCGATGGTGGTGGTGGTGATGTGGGTGGTGATGGTGGTGATGTGGGTGGTGGTGGTGGTGATGTGGGTGGTGGTGGTGGTGGTGGTGATGTGGGTGGCGATGGTGGTGGTGGTGATGTGGGTGGTGGTGGTGGTGATGTGGGTGGTGGTGGTGGTGGTGGTGATGTGGGTGGCGATGGTGGTGGTGGTGATGTGGGTGGTGATGGTGGTGATGTGGGTGGTGATGGTGGTGATGTGGGTGGCGATGGTGGTGGTGGTGATGTGGGTGGTGGTGGTGGTGATGTGGGTGGCGATGGTGGTGGTGGTGATGTGGGTGGTGATGGTGGTGATGTGGGTGGCGATGGTGGTGCCGGTAGCGGTGGCGCCAATATCTGCTAAACCCAGGCTGTCACAAATATCCTCCCCGTAAGGATACTTCTCTCTTCCTCCCTTCCCCCACCCCTTCGCTTCCCCCACCCCTTCCCTTCCCCCACCCCACCCCTTCCCTTCCCTAACCCCCTCCCTTCCCCCACCCCTTCCCTTCCCCCACCCCTTCCCTTCCCTAACCCCCTCCCTTCCCCCACCCTTCCCTTCCCTTCCCCCACCCCTTCCCTTCCCTTCCCCCACCCCTTCCCTTCCCTTCCCCCACCCTTTCCCTTCCCTCCCCCCCACCCCTTCCCTTCCCCCACCCCTTCCCTTCCCTTCCTTAACCCCTTCCCTTCGCCCACCCCTTCCCTTTCCCGCTTTCTCCATCTCCCTCTCTTCGCCCTCCCGCTCTATCGCTCTCTTCCACTTCCCCTTGTCTCTCTCGCTATCTTTCTCTCTCTTTTGTCTCCTCCCCTCCCTCTCCATCTCCCTCTGTCTGTCCCCTTTCCTCCCCCCCCCCCTCGCGCCCCTCGCCCCCTCTCCGTCCCTCTCTTCCCGACTCGCCGGACCAATGACGGTGGGGGGGGGGCCTCGACTACCACAGCCTGGGACGCGTCCCCCGGGCGGCCAGCGGGGTGACAGTCGACCCAAACCCCCCCGCCATGGACTTCCTGAATTATTCAGAAGGCATGGGGAAGCGGGAAGTGGGACGTTTGGCCTGCAAGGGTGTGTGTGGTGGGTGTGTGTGTGGTGGGTGTGTGTGGTGGGTGTGTGTGGTGGGGATGGGTGGTGGGTGTGTGTGGGTATGTGTGGTGGGGGTGGGTGGTGGGTGTGTGTGGGTGTGTGTGGTGGGTGTGTGTGATGGGTGTGTGTGGTGGGTGTGTGTGGGAGGGTATGGTGTGCGTGGTAGGTGTGTGGGGGTATATATGTGAAGGACGGGCGAAGGGAGAGGAAGATGTTAGCGGAGTGTGAGAGATAGGGGACCGGTCAGTCAGGGGCAGAGGGACAGTAATGAGGGTGGGGTGGGGTGGGGCGGGGCAGTGATGCGTTACGGATGGTGGTCGGCTGTAGGAGATACGGGATGGAGGAGCGATGATAAGCATGTATTCCCCCAGCCCCCTGTGGACCCGTATGGCCGCCTCGAGGTAATTGCATATATGGCGGGGAACTAGCGCCAGGTTTGGATTTACAGCGCTCCAGATAAAGAGAGGTGAAGGGGGCAGCCTTGTTCCGGGCGATAGCGGAGGGGTAACGGTGCCTTGGGAAGCGTGGTTACCAGGATGGCGTGGTGCCTAGGATGGCGTGGTGCCTAGGATGGCGTGTTGCCTAGGATGGCGTGTTGCCTAGGATGGCGTGGTGCCTAGGATGGCGTGTTGCCTAGGATGGCGTGGTATCTTGCCTAGGATGGCGTGGTGCCGAGGATGGCGTGGTGCCTAGGATGGCGTGGTGCCTAGGATGGCGTGGTGCCTTGGGTGCCGTTGAACCTAGGGTTCTTAGAGATGGTGCGAGGTATAGCCTGGTGCTTATTATATGCAGTGATTGGAGACGGATGGGTTTGGGAGGTGGGGGGGTTTTGTGGCGAGATAGCGAGAGAACTGCACAGCAATGTTAAATGTTAAATGAAATGGTTTGTACATGGGTATGGTTTATTGTAACTTCTCGATATTTAATTGGTGCCTCGGCATGTCGTTAAAGGCTAGGCTTGGGGGGTCTTGTACAGCTGGTCAGGCAGTGCGGGAATATCTCGACAACTGTACCCGGTAGTTGTATTTAGTACGTATATTTAGTGTGAAAAAAACGTTCCTCCTTAATTCTTTCATCCACTTAAGAAGAAACACCAAGTCATACAATCAGAAATTCGATATCAAGTTTATTATAAACAGTACAGGTGCAAAGTAGCAAACCGGCGACCTCTGCTGAGACAGACACTGAATTTTAATTGTTGACGCTAGAAAGTGACATCGGCTCAGCTCAGCAGCATCTCCATGGTAACACACGTCATCAGTACATAGCAACAGGCCAATTATTAACAACAGACGGAAAAAAACACCCGAACTTTGTGAATGGATCACAGTGACTATATCCGGTCAACCTATAGCATGGAACAAATAGAACCTTAACAGACCAACAATATATTTCATGGTACATGTACAGTAATAGTAGGCAAATCAGTGAGAGTGCGATAACATCGGGAGAGTAATGCAAGAAGGAGTCGGAAGCCGTGTTCAAAACGAGGCGAATATTACAACGCTAACGACGAGAGCATAATTTGCATACAGGAAACCCGATTCCACCATGCGTCCATTGTAGCTCATGCCTTCGCGGCATGAATTGCATACGTTAGGGTACGCAAGTGTACGTTGATACCTACAGCATCTAACTCTAAATTTAGTCCCATATATCGCGTCTACCTCTAGATTAGTGCTTGAATAGCGAGTAAACCTCTCGAGTTATGTCATATAGTGAGACTATTTCTGCTTTTTGTCTCAAATAGCGAGTCCACCTCTAGATTAGTTAGACGTTCTGTAGTGATTAGTGATTTTTGTACCAGAAAAGCAGCTCAGATATAGCGCGCCTACGTATATATATTATACTATGTAGCGCGTGTACCTCTAGATGATTCTGTGTCAGCATGCGTTTTGATCTATTGTGTGCCAAAGTTATAATTTTGCCTTCAGCGTTAACTTGATAACTTCAGCATCAATTTCCGTCAAAAGGCGAAGATGGATATTTCAATTTATTTAAAATTAAAATCCAGTGTCAGACGATCTAAATCAGCTCTAGCCGCCTTTATATTTCCAAGCAATACAATCTAGAGGTGCACGCAATATATCGGCGAGCACATTAACAAACCCTTTTTTGCACGTTCTTTCTCAAAAATAAAACTGAAAAGCATTTTACTGCATCTACAGAGCAAAATAAAAGCTTCCTGAAAAGTGCAACACATACTCACCATGGATTGTATCGGTATAAAGGCCAAAGTAACTGAATAGCAACTGAAGCGAGAGTATTATATAATTATAAAACGTACGCACGCCCAATATACAGAAAAATCGAATCGATTCATCTAATGTTTCTACATTATAAGCTGTTCAAGGCCTGTACACTCTATATACAACCACGATCACCATGAAAATGACCCTTTTTGTGTGACATAATCTACAGAATATCTCTGATATGTTCAGTGCATAACAATGGTTAGGTGTCTTTGAGACAGGTGATTATGGGACAATGGTATGAGACGCTCGGCAGACTCCGAAAGGAACCCCCCTGAGTATTAGGTTTCCTCACTAAGCATACTGAGACACTCCACGTCTCTCATTCGACGAGCAGTCCGCGGCAATGTTACCTAGCATATTCATGCAGAGAATAAATCGGCATATTTATTTGGTTAATTAATCAGCATGCTATTAATGAACCTAAGGGTTTAATTTCTTCAACAAAGAAAACAAATATGAAGCACGAAGCGAGGCAATTAGAGGTGAGCTTTAACACGTGAATGTTTTTTGAAGTCAAAGAAATGTTAAAATTATATATACTTGTGTACATGTTTATATACTAGTGTTAATAAATGTGCCATTCGCATATGAACTTTGACAATTGAAAATTCATCACAGGGGTTGATTACCGTGATGTTAATGTGCATGATGCTCGCAAGACCCGATAGATTTTGCGATGAACCCGAAATCACAAATCCAGTTACTTTATCCGTCGACGTCTTGCTGTATTTTACCGCTAGAGGCGCCACCGGTTGCAGCCACTTCGAGCTCCCTCATCCCATAACACGATTGTGTCACATCTACTCCATGCAGATGTCATAAGTGCAACACGACACGGTTGGGGATCGTTTCCAAGGGCGTCTGTACCGTAAGGAATATCCACTGTGGCAGTTATAAGGGAATAGTTCGCGCACACAAGCGATGGCTTGGTCTAGTGTGCACCCTCCCCCATCACCGCCCCCCCCCCCCACCCCTCCATCCGGCGACGAGATGGCGACGAGATCTGCTCGCTGCTCGTATCCACATTTGAGTCGGCCATCGACGGTGCATGAGCACTAAGGAATGTCACGTGACTTGAGTTACAGGCTCTCACTGGACAATGCAATGGCCGTGTGATGCGTGTGATGCGGGAGGTTATCCAACTTGGAGTCGGTATCAGTTTTCTGCTACACTGTCTCGTTGGCAAGTAGCTTCGCGCTACACTGCTAGGTCAGTGCCTGCTACAATATATTGCGTGTAGCAGCACCGTCCCGCTGTGCTACATCAACAACACAGCGACGTGCAAGCTGGATTCTGCCCTTCTGTGGAGGCGAAAGCAGCTGCGTGCTGAACGTATTTGTGAGCGCAAGAAGCTGCGCCATGCACTCCTGGATTGGAAGAAGCAGCTGCGCCCTGCATTCCTGGGTGAGTACAAGCAGCTGCGCCCTTCACTACTGTGCGAGTGCAAGTAGCTGCGCCCTGAAGGCCTGCGTGGATGCAAGCAGCTGCGCCCTCCTCTACGGGGCGAGTACAAGCAGCTGCGTGCTGCATTTTTGCGTGCCTGTCGGCACCGATCTCCGCGCGGAATCAGCAGATGCATGTCTCCCTGTGTTGCGCCAACCAGCTACTTGCTACACTTCTGCAGCTGCGTGCTACACGTCAGTGTGGGTGTTGCTGAACTCGCCGTAACGGTCTAGATTGAGAACTTGTGACGGAGGGGTGTAAGTGTACTGAAACGAGAGGGGTCGGCACTCAGGCACGCCATCGTCAAGGTCAAAGTCAAGCACTACGTTCATCGGTCTAAGATTGAAGGTCACATGACATATTTCTTTATGTCGTGACCAAATAAACTTGATATTAAATAAAATACTAATAAGAATTCTAATAGGATAGAAAAATATCATTTCGCCTGATTATTATGGAACATTATTAAATTATATGTTTAATTTAAATGCTTAAATATATTATTACCATATTATAGCCATTAGCTTATTATCATTACATTTTAGTATACGAATACATACGAATACATAGAATGGGATTAACATAAAGTCTTACTATTATGCATTATTCGTTCATGGCTTCTGTTATATTATATTATTAAATTGCATACCATGTTTCGGACCATAAACGTGACATTCGGGTAAGATTGCGCGCTTACCTCTAACATGGATTACCACAAAGCAAATCTTGCCAAGTAAATTTCTCTTATAGAGAGACAATGCTAACAACACTGATAAGTGTAGCATGCGATGTACTAGTCTAGGTGCCAGCTACCATTAGATTTCACGTCCAAGTCAATAGTGCATGTAAGCTAACGTGTAAGGAGAGCGCATGTACCTCTAGAAAACGACGTTTTGGTTTGTTGGTAAGTTTTCCATCTCAATACAGCATGTAAGAGCATTGAACTGGCATTTTCAAATAATAATACTGACATCAAATAGATACATATGGACAATTATTGATTCAAACGAGCGGAAACATGATGGAGTAGATTTGAAGACATTTCAGTCCATATTGTAACACGGTAATACTATGTTATATACGCAGTGTATGCGCGTGAGTATATAGTGCAGTGCTACACAGAACGCCATTTTCTACAGGTAACCTGTGGTTCACTTATAGATTAGATTTAAGCCCACGGTACCCTATTATCATATAAGTAGCGACGACGATGTGGAATGGGCTACTCACCTGCCTCAGGCTCAGGCGAGAGCAAGAAACGACCATGCAGATATGGAGGAAAGAAAAGAAAGTTTTATCATCGCCCAACAGGAAACGGATGCAAGCACCCCCGTTGAAACCCAGACCAGTCACGTCTACAACGACAGACGAAGCCACAGCCATGGAAAGATACTTCTTGTGAGAGAATCGCAAGATGAAAAGACTACGGATACGATTTCGTCATCGTTTGATGACCCGGACGATGACTCAGCAAGACTGAAGACGATAAGCAAGGCGAAAGGAAGGCGAGATGCACATGAAACATGGAGGAGTAGAAACCAAACACCTCGTCATCTGAAGCAAGCCACTGGACGTCAAGGTCATAAGGTCATTCAGGGTGACGTCGTTTCCGTAAAGTAAAACCCGTGTGTCGAAAAAAGGTTCTTACGGCTAAAATCTCCGAGTTTATTACAAAGGGGCAAAGTGATATTTCATGCATGCATCACAATTGAAACAAAAAGACAAAATTCTCGATAGTTTCAAATGGAAATAGTTCCTGTCACCGCAAAAAGAAACTATAAAACAAAAAGTAAATGCGGAAACCGAAAAGACGACAATATTTATCATGGCAACAAAGGGCGGAAACGCGTCATTGGCTGCGTTGTCATGGTATTGAAGACCAAAGAATATATACCAGAGTGTTGTAGAATGACGCAGTGGAATAAGTACCCGTGGATGGGACGTTTACGGCCTTGGTTAGCTTCGTCTAGACGAGACTGACCGCGCTAGAGCGGGCTATGGGTACCGTAGACATAGACTTAGGCAAATCAGGGGAGCCTACCCCTCCGTTCTCCCGCTCGGGGGTGCTACGTGTCGAGAGCCTCGTTTTGGATCGGTAGGTCGAAGCCAGCGCCTGTGGAGCAGAGCAAGACCCACGTGACATGGCATTAACAAATGAAGAAGTTTTTATCAGAGCAACAATGAGCCCCAGGCTCACTCGTGTTGACAAAAATGCAATACACTGACATGTACTAAGTGATAGCGGGCACGCAACATATTGCGTGGTGGTCTCTCGCCAGAAAAACAGAAATACTTGTATGGATGTAGTAAGGAAGTCCTTTGCAAATGGAATTAGGGTGGTGGTTGTTGGGGGGGGGGGGGGGTTATACCCAGTAAACACAATATAGCCCCTTTTGTCAGTACAAATGGCCACCATTTGCATCTCCATGCCTTGATTTTCACAATAATTGAGAGGGTCGTGAAGAGGGGACATTTTTACTCGATAAATGAAAATTGATTTTCCAGAAAGGCCGTTTGCTATAGATCGGTACAACTGTCTCGTGGGAAGTCTCGTACCCGTTGGCGCCGTGTCTCTAAGCGAGATTTCCAGAGGAACTCGAGCAACGAGACGACCATGGAGAGACCCAGGCCACCAATCAGAATGTAGAAGATTCCGGCGACGTTACTCAGTGTGAGGGCGCTCTGCGTCGAGCCCTGCAAACACACAAACAAACACACATTAAACGCTTTCATGTACGCATAGGCCGCGTCAATAAAAGCAAAATGCAATCCCCGGGATGGTACTTGCGAGATAATGTACGACGGCGGAGATAGCGTTTAGTGTCGACAATCTTTGGTTTATGACATCGTCCGTTATTGGATAAGATAACACGGGCCCGAGGCATCGACATCGAGTAGGATCTAGAGGGGCCTCCGATGGACTCATGCTCCATCCACTAACGACTGAACTACGGTAGTTTCATGGAAGCAATACGCCAACGCATGATGAATAAACAGGTCATCGGGAAACGCACTTTCCCAAAGCGAAAAATGGATACAAACAAAATAAATTCGGGATTGTAACAAGCGATCCTCCATATGTGAATTATACTATGGGCGATATTTCATACAGGGATTCCAGCTCCAATAGTCAATTACTGTTGTACCCCCGGCTCTTCACCAATAAGCAGGCTTGATATCGAGAAGGGTGTTCTTACCTTGCCTTCCGTCTCGGCGGCACACTCGCCCTTGTCATACCACCATTTCTTCTGGAGCTTCTGTAGAAAGCCAGTCTCTCTCAGTTGTAACACCGCCAAGTTGATCTGCTCTCTGTGGCAGAAACAGAGCTTCAGATCATCCATAGTTACAGCCAATGTAGTTTTTAGTGTAGTTTTTATGTATGGCTTGGTACGATTCTATGCAGACCATCTATGATCACAGCCAAAGTGGTTATTACGTTTACCGTGGGTTTTTTTTCTTGGAAACGGGCTGATATCCACAAATGAATCTGTATTAATCACATTATATGCTATGCATGACACATTTTATTGGACCAGTCGGTACAAAAGTATGGTTTCTTGTGTGGACAGGGTTTAGCAGAAGGTGTGCCTAGGTCTATACATTGGGAGAGGTGCTGTCAGGTCAGGTCTAAAAATACTGAATAGTACTGCATTATTTATATATATATGTATAATCTGTAATCTGTGAGGAAGGAAATGTCTCGTTTAATTAATACACGAAGCTTGCTGAAGCATATATAACGTTGATACTCACAGTTCATTCGAATTAAAAAGGAAAAACTCTAACTATCTTAAACGACGAAGATTCAGGTCATGATACGAAGATGATTACGAAGATGAAGATGGTATCCAGCAAGTCTCCAGACTGAGATAGAAAGTAAAATATTTGCAAAATGAAAACTTGCGTAGCTTACCTTAAATCGGAGTTAAGTGGCGTGGCGATTCCGTAGTGTTTGGAGTCCAGATTATCGCCCACTTTCATGGTGTTGCAGGGTTTCCGTTGGTTGTAGTACTCGTTCATGGTGGATTCGAGCAGGAAGGCGTACTTGCCCTTGGAGCTGCGTACCCGCTGCACCCCGGCCTTGGTGCTCTTCACGAACACACTCGGCTCCGCATGTTGCATAAACTTCCACATCTTCTCGTATACGTTGATCTTGGAGTGCTGGATGGAGGTGAGCAGGGCGGAGGGGGAATTGAGAGGTTCATAATGATGATAATGTGGGGCTTTTTTGCGGCCGCTTGTGTGCACTTGCAGGTTAAATGAGGGGAGGTGGGGGGGGGGGGAGGGATACCCGCGAATCCCCTGGATGCCCATCGCGGCGATCGGAAAAGGTACCCCCCCCCTCTAAATTGGGACACCGGGACACAACTGTGGTCATAAAATGTTTGCCCCAGTTGCAGGTGCCAGGGTTCGAACCCACGACCTGTTGATGTGCAGCTCGGCCTGTGTACAGACTCACTTTGTGATTGCGGATGATTTGATAGGTTTATATGGCAATGTGGTAGGGGTGGATCCAGCGGGGGTACATGTCCCATATCCCCCTATGCAGCCCCTTTTGCAGATTTTTCTTTTGGGAGAAAAAATTCGGAAAATGAGGTCATTGTGCGACGTAAACACGGGGTGTGGCTCATTTTGAATGGAAATCGTCCCCCCCCCATTCTATCCCCCGGTGCGATTTATAAAAATACCAACTGTAGAATCTCCATTGCCCAATATGGCAGAAAGGCCCAATTTCAGACAAAATTCCCAGATTTTCACAGAAGATAAAAGGACTTGCATAGGGGATGACTCGGATGTCGTAAGTATCTTCTGATTCCTTGAATGGGTTGGGGAGGGAGGGGGAGGGGGGGGGGGCAATGAACGGTGCCTCTTTCATCCACATCAAAGTCTCTGGCGCGGGTCAGAGGTCAAGGGATGGACACAGAGGCCGATGTGATGCGACGATTCTTGGCTCATCGGGGCTCAGATAGAAGGGATCAATCGTAGGGTAATTTAATGAGGTCTGGGAGGGTGGTCGTTTCGGGCGGCGAAGGGTGGGGAATTAGTGGGCGCGGCGAGGAGGAAGGAGGGGGGGGGGGCGAGGTAAACCGCGGGGCCCCCGCTTACCCCATAACCGGGCGGTGGGAAGAGGGGGGGAGGGGGGGGGGGAGTTGTAAGAGGTCAAAGACGAAGACGACTTCGGGGAGATCAGAGACGAGAGAAAAGCGAAAAAGGAAATGTTGGTGTATCCGCCAGTGAACAGTGAGCGATATTTAGGGAGCGACGTCACGGGGCGTTCAGCGCCGAGAGGGACTTGATGAAGCAGGGTGTGTGGGGGGGGGGGGCTGTGAGACTGGGGAGGTCACGACGGCTCACAACAGAGACTTGATGTGAGAGCTAGGGGAAGCGGTTGGTAGGAGTGGGGCAAAACGGTGGGGGGGGGGGGGGGAGTTGAGGCTGCCAGACTGAAGGCTCGGGTGAGCCATCTTTAGTCGTCTGGACGGACGGTGGCGTTCCCAGCGGGGGAGACCAAGACCGTCTGAGACGGGGGCTTTGTGACGTGGGCAAATTAATATCTCATGACGTCAGACAAGGGGGTTTGTTGTTTACGACCCCGAATCGGCTGACAGGGGCCATGGTACGCGCCTCGACGGGGTATAGATAAAACTGGCGGTATAGGGCGTCTGGACTATCGTCGTCCGGGGGATTCACGAGGGGGTCCCCCCCTCCCCGGGCCAGGAGTATCGGTCGGTACTGGGCAGGACCAGGGCCGCTACGGTCGAAATGACCCGGGGCCAAATATTTCGCCCCAGAAATAAATAATGCTTGTGCTGGTGGCCAAGGGTAGAGGTGGTGGTGGTGGTGGGTCGTTCTTCCACGTTCGGTTGTCCATCTTCTATGTTAGAGTCGATGAAATAGATTAATAGACCGATCCATACCCCGACACTGAGCCCCGCCCACGCGTGAGTCGTGAGTATGAAATTGACAAGTAAAGCTGATGGTAGGCAAGTGAGAAGTGAGAAGTGAGACCTTTTTTCACCATATAATTGGATAAAAGCAACAGTGACGTCAGTGACTAATTGACAGCCGGGATAGGTCTATTAATGCAGTACGCGGAAGGCGTGAGTCATACGTGAGCTGTGATGAAACAATGGTTCGCCCTATCATTGAAGAACGTCAATGTTGGGTCGAAGTATTGTCACCATAGCTCACATAAAACTCACGCCTACCCATTATTACAGTAATCTATTTCGTGGAATCCAACATGAAAGATTGGTCTGGTGTTGGGGGGGGGGGGGAGTGGGGGGAGGGGGTCGCTCTTCGTTCACGTAAGGGCGAACCATTGTTTATGCATCATACAGTGGTCCACGCTCCGAGCTAAGCCCCGCCCACGCTTGTTCTTTTTCCTTTATCGTGAGTATAAAATTGACAATCATAGCTGATGGCAGGTATGAGGATTACTCATATCTGAAACTTACAAGAAAGTGACATGCTGCTTTGCTTGTCGGACTTGTTTGTTGGGCCTAACGCACGTGGAAGAGCTTTTTCACCAAATGATTGGATTAAACCAACAGTGGCGTCAAAGAATGATTGACACCCTGAATCGGTTTATTCGCGTGTCACCCCCGCCTACCATGTACCATTACTATTCAGTATTGGTGGCGGTACCTTATAATGAAACACAATATGTCAGGCCACGTTTGTGCATATAAAAAAGACTAAATTGGAACCTCTCGGGAAAATGACAATGGATTTCAATAATATGTCTCGGCCAGATGAAGGTACATATACCAGGTTCGAACCCCCGACCGCGTTACCTTGAAGAAGTCCTTCGTGGACCCATCGTCCAGCGTGCCGTACTGGATCTCATCCTGCTTCGCCAGGTCGTCAGCGGACTCGATGGGAGTCAGCATCCGCTCCACCGTCAGGAAGGCCGCCAGGTTGGCCGTGTAAGACGAGATGATGATGAGGGTGAAGAACCACCAGGCACTACCCACGATACGGCCTGACAGCGACCTGTATGGGGTGTGTGGGTGAATGGGGGTGTGGGTGCTCAGGTAATGGTTGGTGGGTTGGGGGTGGATGGAGGGAGGACGGGAGCGGGGAAGGATGAGGGCGAGGGTGATTGGGGCGAGGTTTGGGATGGAAAGTTGGTGGGGGTGTGGGTGGGGGTGGGGTGGAGACACGCGGTAAGCACCCCTGTGGACCGGGTAAGGGTTCTCTGGCGTCCCTTACCCCTTCCACTTTACACATAGGACAAGAATGAAGAAATGTATGCATTAAATTGACAATAGAATGTTATTTGGTTGGAGTATTGAGGCATTGGTATCATTATAAATACGGGCATAGTTGTCTGCACTATGGAGGGCCTGGTGCTAAATAGGGCGTATCCCAGTAGATCACAGTGAATAGATATCCAGAGACTGGAATAGGCTCACCGGACAAGAAAACAACTGCATTTGGTTGATATTAGACAGTCTGTTATCTCGGAGAATGAGCGCAAGAGCGTGGGGGGGTGGGGGGGTAACCTTCATTATCACCAGACCCATAGTTGTCCAAACAACAATCCATTATTAAATCATCACTTGCAATAATTCACAATCTATGTCAATATTATACTGCAGATAAATTGACATATAAAATATAGCCAGATTAAATTCACATTACTTCGTCCATTCGGTGTACTTATATTACTTCAAGTTCTTGCGCACTACATCAACAAGACACCATAAGACTGTTCTGACACAACTGCTTGATCTCTTTAAAGGTCAAGGTCAAGGACACATTGCCCTCGAGGGACGCTTCTCCATTTTAAGGTGGTCTATTTCGATAACCAAGACTCTTGTCTCCTACTTAATGGCCGGACCGTGGAGGGGGAGGAGGAGAGGGGGAGGGGGGGAAGGAGGGGTGGGGTGGAGGTATTGCGGGGGTGGATTACGGTCAACTCGGGGGGTAGACAGCAACGCGCAAAAGGGCCGCAGTTGTGAATGGACGCAGTCGACGGAAAGCCGTATCAAAAAAATAGCTACAAAGGTGCGCCAATAAGCACAATCCACAGGCTCATATACGTCACAACATTACATATTTCACGGAGCTCTGGTACAGGCTCCTATGCTAAAAAAGTCGACGAAACTATCCAGCCCATCAGAGCAAAATTTTGATTACATCCGTCATATAAATATTTTGTTATATAACAAATATTCATATTCAGAGGTGAGAATCGACTTCAAAAACCACTTATTGGGCTCGTAGATGTTTGAACAGCCGGAAATGACTTGCCAGTAGCATGTGGGTAGTGCTTATGGTTCGCACCAAAAGGAAATTCTTGTCACCAAATTATCTGTACCACAACTGAGAACCATCACGCACTACCACCACAAAAGACAATGTGGCAATTATTAAGGAAAGCAAGTAACTATAACATCCAAGCAGAATGATTGGAAAAGACAGCTTAAGCACTGCTGGTGAAGTCAAGAGCCATACCGCCGAAGGAGGACATAGAGAAAGCGCTTGGGGCCTCATGGGGGTGTTAGAATCATACACGGAGTTTCATTCCAATGTATTCATACGCAAAAGTTACATTCACTAGCGTATGAATCATAGCAGGGTATCATTGGCAGGCATGAAGGAGAAAATGGGATTCATCAAAGAAGAGATATTTATGTAAATATATAGTATATATCTATATTGAATGCATGAGTAAAGGAAGTTCATTCCAGTTCATCCAAGAGAAGAACTCATTCTAAACCGATTGGTGCATACAAGAGGAATCGTATGAAGCATATCACTTGCTATATATGCAGAATGGTATGTATCATACCATATGATAACTATACAATGCCGTATTTATCATATGCAGGGTCATTCAAAGCCTACTGACGGAACCATAAAGGCCCAAGATGCAAAGGGAGTGTGTAGGCAGAAGAGAGGAGGGAACTCTGTTGAGGAGAAACTATGATTGACAAGAGAAAGGAATCGGTAGTTGTCGTCATGGCAATGAATAATATCAGTTAATGCTGCAAAGACCAATGCCATGTGAAGGTCAATGTCATATGAAGGTAAAGGTCATATTAAGGTCAAGACCATATGAAAGTCAGGGCCATATGAAGGTCAAGGCCACGTGAATGCCAAGGTCGTATGAAGGTCAATGTCACATGGATGTCAAGGTCATGTGAAGGTCAATGTCATATGAAGGTCAAGTCCATGTGAACGTCAAGGCAAGGCCATCTGGAGAGTCCGGGCCATAGAGAAACGGGATGGCGGTGACGTTTGAGACGGTCACCGAAATGAAATGGCATGTAAAGTATGCGAATCGACAGCCCACATCGAGATAGTCTTCGCACCTAAAGTGGAGGCATTGATGTATTAGAGAAACAGAAGGCGGTATCCGTGGGTACCCTGCTGGGCCATGCCGCGTTATACAAAGCTGTACTCATTTATCACTCAATGGCCAAACCATTGCAATTAGATTGAAGCCTATATATATATAAATAAATATATATATATCAGTAAATATATATATAACATTTTCTCACCGCGAGGAGGTCGATATGAAGCATGAAACAACGCTGTCGAGGGAATAAACATTAAGCCAAGATTAGCAAATAACGACCAAGTAAGTCGAAAGCGATCGCAAAAAAAACAGCTGGCAGGGAGGTGTGTATGCCAAGCACGGAGCCACGCGCTCTGAACTGTTGGCTGCCGACTCGAACCAAAGACGTTTACAGCCAACCAGCACATCGCTAGCTGAGCGCGCTGGTGGCGCTAGGTCCGCTCGGCGCCCTGGTGGCAATCTAATTGATGACTACCACATGCTGATCAGCACTCAATAAATATGTCACAATATCAAACAGCATAAGCGCGCGGGGGTGGGGGTAGGGTGGGGGGGGGCATGAATGGATTGAGGAATCTGAGGAAATCGGTGGGGTGGGAAGGTGTAAGTGGCAAGGGGTGGGCGCATTAATTGTTATTCATTCGTTAGTTTTATCAAAGCGGCGGGGGAGGGGCAGGGCAAAAGGAGAACGACAAGGGAGGGGTCTGAGGGGAAGGGGTGCGGGCAGGAGGAGGGGGAGGGAAAGGGGCGGTGGACGGGACGGCGGGGTCTTTGTTTAATTTGGGCATCTACAAGAAACCTAGAAGCCTGGAGCGACATGCATGTCGGCAACATCAGCCTTAGTGAGAAAATATCGGAGCGATATTTTTTCGGGGAACCGTCACTGAGCGGGAGAAGGTAGTTGACAGGGGGGAAGGGAGGCAGATGACAATTAGCATGGGGGGAAGGGTGGGGGGGGTCAAAAAGTAATCACTGAATGTATTCATGCGCCGGATGAAGTATTTACGCATGCGCCGAACCGTAAAATGCCCCTACGCAACAAAGAGTGATATTTCTGCAAACTTGAGTGTGGCCACAACGGACATACAGACGGTCGTACGCATTTTACGGTCGAGCATGTGTAGAAGAAAAGGTGCGTACAGGTTATAGATTGTGCAAAGACTACCTCTCAGCTAATAGTGTAGGTGGCCGCAGTATAGAAACGGTCTCTTCCAAACTAACGGTAGGTGAGATACGAACCGGCTGCAGGGGACTACATGATCGTGTATGATAGTGCCAGCTGGTCTGATCCAGCGTTGCGGTGGGTATCACCTTAAAAGTCTGACGCACACACACAGAGAGGGAGATTATAACTAGACAGCTGTCAGGTGAAAGACGACGAGAAAGATGTGGCGAAAGATATCGCGGAAATGAAGTTATATACATCTATCTCTCTATATATATAATATATATAGATACACGGGGATATTGACTCGATGTGAGTGTGTGTAACGAAATCAACGGAATTGACGATATAACGGGAGGGGATTAGCAACATGAACTATAAACAGAACATAAGGGAGAAGCGGATCGAAAGAGGCGAAGAGAGAGACAGAGAAAAGGGAGATGAGGCCCCAGAGAGGTGCGGTGCAAGGTCAAGGTCAAGGCGAAGATCAAGGTCAAGGACAGACAGACAGACAAGACAGTCAGACGTGACACTGGTACCTTCCGCCAGCGAAATCGGAACGTGGTGACGTCACCATGCGTTGCGGGGGGTGATTGTCTCCCACGGGTGGGGCGTGCATCTGTCTAGGCTACCTCTATCGCCACTACCACTACACTATTATACTCCGCATCCACTACTACTCAGGCAGGTGGCCGTCCCAGCATAGGGCGAAGGGTACGAGCGGCAGGCAAAGGGAGAGGAGGGGGAGGGTGGGGGCGGTTTGGGGTGTGTAGGATGGGTTTGGAGTGCATGATAAATACCCGGGCAGACGGATGCATTGTAAGAAAAAGCTGTAGCAAAGAGTCAACATAAAGACAAAAATCAAAAACTGAAATTAAAACAAATGTTTTCAAACCAAAAATAAACAAAGCTAACAAACGAGACTATAAGTATATATCTAAAATATATATATATATAAAAATTGGTGCCATTCCTTGAAAGGTGTCGAAGACAGGCAGGCAGGTAAGTAGACGGAATCGTGGGGGAGGGGGAGGTGGGGGCATCTGCACCTGCCACACACTGTGCACGAGTTACTAGAAGCATCGCTGATTTCGGCGTTACACTGAGCGATTTCTGTCAATGAAGCGAGATGTCAATGCTAATGCGACAAAAATAATAAGGATATACATATATATTATATATAGATAACTCCGACTCTGACCATAGTCGGCCCTGTTGGAGATCGAGACGGGTGGAGTGCTGCTAACAACTACAATAGTCATGGTTTTGTGCGTGGTGGTGGTGCGGGCATGCAAGCGACCGAAAATGCGTACAAAATGGCAAGCATTTCGCCACCGTGTAAGTCGAATGGTGGTCATGGGGATTTGGTGGCAAGAGAAAAAGCACCCGCCCCCCCCCCCCCTCGGGCGTGGCGTGACAGATCCATGGATCTCTCCTTATCTATCCTCTCTGCTAGATAAGGTTGGCGCACGCGCATGCGCACGCGCACGCGCGCCGACCGTAGCCGGCGGCATGCGTGCGTGGCAGGCTATACACAATGCGGCGATGGCGACCTACGTCGCAGCGCGGCACACCAACCAACCTTGGGGAAATATCACATCCTTGCTGCATAAAAGCACCCAACGAAAACCAAAGACTATTCAAAATGGTAAAGTCGTTTGTAAATGTGGGGCCGTTGACACTGTCCTCGATCTGCCACTCGTATGGACTGAAGCGGCTCACGAGGAAGAGGACTATGCTGACGCCGACATAGGAAAACACGATGCACATCCAGATGTCCTTGTCGAGGGGGTCCATGAAGGAAAAGACGCCCGGCTTCTGCTTCTCCGGCTTTTTGATCATGATGCTGATGCCCAGGCTCATGAAGGGCTTGGAGAAGTCGATGACGCGCTCTCGGACGGAAGTGATGGTCAGCGGGGCGATAGCCAGGTCGGCCTCCTGCGGAACAGCAGCGAAAACACCACACAAACCAGTGACGTCACTCGTCCATTTATCAACGCAAACCCGTGACGTCACTCAGTCGCTTACTAACGCAAACCCGTGACGTCACTCAATCGCTTAATAATTAAATGCAAACCGGTGGGCGATATCCAGACAGAGGGCGTTCCGATAACCTCACGTACATACATTCTGGATCAAGTTTATCCATCAGCATTTTCCTTCACACTAAAATGGGAAATTAGTCTTATGAAAGAAATATTCAATATTCAGATAATTCAGATTTCATTATTCTGCGACATGAATCCATCGAGGTAAAAGCTCGAAGCGTCTTAAACTCCTGCAGTCCTACTTTTCTGACATATTTTATTCCCCAGTTGCTCAATTGTAGTCAGTGCATCTACCAAGGCATTGCCAGTAGGTCAGCTCCCCGAGCTATCTACCCCGCCCCAGTCCTTACGCCCCGGGTCAGCTCCCCAACCAACCCACCACGCCCAGTCCTTACCCTCCGGGTCAGCTCCCCGACCCACCCACCACGCTCCAGTCCTTACCCCAGGGTCAGCTCCTCGACCCACCCTACACGCCCTAGTCCTTACCCCCTCGGGTCAGCTCCCCGACCCACCCACCACGCTCCAGTCCTTACCCCAGGGTCAGCTCCTCGACCCACCCTACACGCCCTAGTCCTTACCCCCTCGGGTCAGCTCCCCGACCCACCCACCATGCCCCAGTCCTTACCCCCCTCCCCCGCCGCATCAGCTCCGAATGCCTAACCCCCAGGCCAGCTCCCCGACCCACCTACCATGCCCCAGTCCTTACCCCCCCCCCCGCATCAGCTCCCAGTCCTTACCCCCCGGGTCAGCTCGCCGACCATGCCGTTCCACGTGCCGTCGTCCTTGCGCGCCCCGTAGATGCCGTCCTCCACCTCCTTCAGGATGTAGTCGAAGTTGACGAGGTCGGCGATCTTGGAGGCCAGGTCGGCGCAGAAGCCCTCGTAGCGGTCGTTGCCCACCAGCGGGGTGCCGTCCTCGGGCGTCTCCACCCGCTTCATCAGGAACGGGTTCGTCTGCAGACCGAGTGACGTCACATGATGTGCAGGCACGTTGCCATGGTGGAGGCGTGAAGGTGGCGAAAACGTGGTGACAATGTGGCGAAAGCGTGGTGACAACGTGGTGATAACGTGGTTATGACGTGATGATAATGGGAGGATTATGTGGGGATAATGTGGTAATACATTCGGTGATCAACGTGGCGATAACATGGTGACCACGTGGTGATTAGGGGGCGATAATAAGGGCGGATCCACTTAGACCCTTTGGCAACGCCGTGGGAATACTGGGGCGTCACTTAGCATAAGGTGGTAATAATACACCACCACTTACTGCGACGGTGGCGACAATACTGCATGGTGGCGCCATTCAATATTTGTGTGGTGATACTGTGGTGATGATACTGGCGGCGTCGCTTACCATGATGGTTGTGACCATTCTGATGCCACCATTTACCATGGTGGCGCCATTTACCTAGGTGGTGCCACTTACCATGAGGCTGGTGACGATTCTGGTTTTGTTGGCTGGAGTCTGTTGTCGTGATTCCCGGAAGCCATCGTAGTCATTATCTATGAGGATTCCTATCTCTGTGTCCCAGGAACCAATCTGAGCGACGAACGACATTAGGCATAAGTCAACAACCGAACCACCATGTGCGGTCGCGTCTAACCAGTGTTATTGTGTAAGTCCGCAGTAAGATTCCAAGGCGAAGAAAAACA
This sequence comes from Arenicola marina, assembly GCA_964019135.1. Classification (NCBI taxonomy): domain Eukaryota; kingdom Metazoa; phylum Annelida; class Polychaeta; family Arenicolidae; genus Arenicola; species Arenicola marina. Next base: position 31,966,691 of record OZ025260.1, on the reverse strand, counting down.
TATATTTCCATCATACTGTTATTTGAATAAATGATTGCAACAATGTAATTATACAGCACCTTTCGCGAAAGCTTTCCTAATAAAAGATTAATATATATATATACGTATTGGATACCAATGGATATGGATAATTTAGAAATAAATACCATGTACATTGTCTAGTGTTCTTTTTTCTTTGCGCAAGGCAAGTGTACAACTCGAAATAATGCACAGTAGTAGCATCCAAAATACATACCTGCATAATATCTGTGTCTAGGACCATCTTGAGGACATCCAGTTTGTATTTAGTTCTGTATCCATACTGATCGAAGGCCACGGGACCTGTGATGCCATCAACGCTCACCTGTCAATGGCACAAACAGAAGGAAATACAGTAATATGCCGGTGTTACCTGACTTTATGCTAGGGTTGTAAAGGCTGGTTTGGAAGAACGATGGTCACTGGGGCATGAAGAGTATTTTGATCATATTATATATAACAACCAATAACTTCTAATATGCTACTTATAAACTGTAAATGTTGATTGGTATTGGGCGATATATGTATACAGTCTTTATCGATTGCACTGACTGCACCGCTCTGTTACCATGAGGGCAGACCCGTGTTACCTGGGTGAAGCTCTGAATGATGGCAGACCCGTGTTACCTGGGTGAAGCTCTGCATGATGGCAGGCCCGTGTTACCTGGGTGAAGCTCTGCATGATGGCAGGCCCGTGTTACCTGGGTGAAGCTCTGCATGATGGCAGGCCCGTGTTACCTGGGTGAAGCTCTGCATGATGGCAGGCCTGTGTTACCTGGGTGAAGCTCTGCATGATGGCAGGCCCGTGTTACCTGGGTGAAGCTCTGCATGATGGCAGACCCGTGTTACCTGGGTGAAGCTCTGCATGATGGCAGGCCCGCGTTACCTGGGTGAAGCTCTGCATGATGGCAGACCCGTGTTACCTGGGTGACGCTCTGCATGATGGCAGGCCCGTGTGACCTGGGTGAAGCTCTGCATGATGGCAGGCCCGTGTTACCTGGGTGAAGCTCTGCATGATGGCAGGCCCGCGTTACCTGGGTGAAGCTCTGCATGATGGCAGACCCGTGTTACCTGGGTGAAGCTCTGCATGATGGCAGACCCGTGTTACCTGGGTGAAGCTCTGCATGATGGCAGACCCGTGTTACCTGGGTGAAGCTCTGCATGATGGCAGACCCGTGTTACCTGGGTGAAGCTCTGCATGATGGCAGGCCCGTGTTACCTGGGTGAAGCTCTGCATTATGGCAGGCCCGCGTTACCTGGGTGAAGCTCTGCATGATGGCAGGCCCGTGTTACCTGGGTGAAGCTCTGCATGATGGCAGGCCCGCGTTACCTGGGTGAAGCTCTGCATGATGGCAGGCCCGTGTTACCTGGGTGAAGCTCTGCATGATGGCAGGCCCGCGTTACCTGGGTGAAGCTCTGCATGATGGCAGGCCCGTGTTACCTGGGTGAAGCTCTGCATGATGGCAGGCCCGCGTTACCTGGGTGAAGCTCTGCATGATGGCAGGCCCGCGTTACCTGGGTGAAGCTCTGCATGATGGCAGGCCCGTGTTACCTGGGTGAAGCTCTGCATGATGGCAGGCCCGCGTTACCTGGGTGAAGCTCTGCATGATGGCAGGCCCGCGTTACCTGGGTGAAGCTCTGCATGATGGCAGGCCCGTGTTACCTGGGTGAAGCTCTGCATGATGGCAGGCCCGTGTTACCTGGGTGAAGCTCTGCATGATGGCAGGCCCGTGTTACCTGGGTGAAGCTCTGCATGATGGCAGGCCCGTGTTACCCGGGTGAAGCTCTGCATGATGGCAGACCCGTGTTACCTGGGTGACGCTCTGCATGATGGCAGGCCCGCGTTACCTGGGTGAAGCTCTGCATGATGGCAGGCCCGCGTTACCTGGGTGAAGCTCTGCATGATGGCAGACCCGTGTTACCTGGGTGAAGCTCTGCATGATGGCAGGCCCGTGTTACCTGGGTGAAGCTCTGCATGATGGCAGGCCCGTGTTACCTGGGTGAAGCTCTGCATGATGGCAGACCCGTGTTACCTGGGTGAAGCTCTGAATGATGGCAGGCCCGTGTTACCTGGGTGAAGCTCTGCATGATGGCAGGCCCGCGTTACCTGGGTGAAGCTCTGCATGATGGCAGGCCCGTGTTACCTGGGTGAAGCTCTGCATGATGGCAGACCCGTGTTACCTGGGTGACGCTCTGCATGATGGCAGGCCCGCGTTACCTGGGTGAAGCTCTGCATGATGGCAGGCCCGTGTTACCTGGGTGAAGCTCTGCATGATGGCAGGCCCGTGTTACCTGGGTGAAGCTCTGCATGATGGCAGGCCCGCGTTACCTGGGTGAAGCTCTGCATGATGGCAGGCCCGTGTTACCTGGGTGAAGCTCTGCATGATGGCAGGCCCGTGTTACCTGGGTGAAGCTCTGCATGATGGCAGGCCCGTGTTACCTGGGTGAAGCTCTGCATGATGGCAGACCCGTGTTACCTGGGTGAAGCTCTGCATGATGGCAGGTCCGTGTTACCTGGGTGAAGCTCTGCATGATGGCAGACCCGTGTTACCTGGGTGAAGCTCTGAATGATGGCAGGCCCGTGTTACCTGGGTGAAGCTCTGCATGATGGCAGGCCCGCGTTACCTGGGTGAAGCTCTGCATGATGGCAGGCCCGTGTTACCTGGGTGAAGCTCTGCATGATGGCAGACCCGTGTTACCTGGGTGACGCTCTGCATGATGGCAGGCCCGCGTTACCTGGGTGAAGCTCTGCATGATGGCAGGCCCGTGTTACCTGGGTGAAGCTCTGCATGATGGCAGGCCCGTGTTACCTGGGTGAAGCTCTGCATGATGGCAGGCCCGCGTTACCTGGGTGAAGCTCTGCATGATGGCAGACCCGTGTTACCTGGGTGAAGCTCTGCATGATGGCAGGCCCGTGTTACCTGGGTGAAGCTCTGCATGATGGCAGGCCCGCGTTACCTGGGTGAAGCTCTGCCTGATGGCAGGCCCGCGTTACCTGGGTGAAGCTCTGCATGATGGCAGGCCCGTGTGACCTGGGTGAAGCTCTGCATGATGGCAGGCCCGTGTTACCTGGGTGAAGCTCTGCCTGATGGCAGGCCCGCGTTACCTGGGTGAAGCTCTGCATGATGGCAGGCCCGTGTTACCTGGGTGAAGCTCTGCATGATGGCAGGCCCGTGTGACCTGGGTGAAGCTCTGCATGATGGCAGGCCCGTGTTACCTGGGTGAAGCTCTGCATGATGGCAGGCCCGTGTTACCTGGGTGAAGCTCTGCATGATGGCAGACCCGTGTGACCTGGGTGAAGCTCTGAATGATGGCAGGCCCGTGTTACCTGGGTGAAGCTCTGCATGATGGCAGGCCCGCGTTACCTGGGTGAAGCTCTGCATGATGGCAGGCCCGTGTTACCTGGGTGAAGCTCTGCATGATGGCAGACCCGTGTTACCTGGGTGACGCTCTGCATGATGGCAGGCCCGCGTTACCTGGGTGAAGCTCTGCATGATGGCAGGCCCGTGTTACCTGGGTGAAGCTCTGCATGATGGCATGCCCGTGTTACCTGGGTGAAGCTCTGCATGATGGCAGGCCCGCGTTACCTGGGTGAAGCTCTGCATGATGGCAGACCCGTGTTACCTGGGTGAAGCTCTGCATGATGGCAGGCCCGTGTTACCTGGGTGAAGCTCTGCATGATGGCAGGCCCGCGTTACCTGGGTGAAGCTCTGCCTGATGGCAGGCCCGCGTTACCTGGGTGAAGCTCTGCATGATGGCAGGCCCGTGTTACCTGGGTGAAGCTCTGCATGATGGCAGACCCGTGTTACCTGGGTGAAGCTCTGAATGATGGCAGGCCCGTGTTACCTGGGTGAAGCTCTGCATGATGGCAGGCCCGTGTTACCTGGGTGAGGCTCTGCATGATGGCAGGCCCGTGTTACCTGGGTGAAGCTCTGCATGATGGCAGGCCCGTGTTACCTGGGTGAAGCTCTGCATGATGGCAGACCCGTGTTACCTGGGTGACGCTCTGCATGATGGCAGGCCCGTGTTACCTGGGTGAAGCTCTGCATGATGGCAGGCCCGTGTTACCTGGGTGAAGCTCTGCATGATGGCAGACCCGTGTTACCTGGGTGACGCTCTGCATGATGGCAGGCCCGTGTTACCTGGGTGACGCTCTGCATGATGGCAGGCCCGTGTTACCTGGGTGACGCTCTGCATGATGGCAGGCCCGTGTTACCTGGGTGAAGCTCTGCGTGATGGCAGGCCCGTGTTACCTGGGTGAAGCTCTGCATGATGGCAGGCCCGTGTTACCTGGGTGAAGCTCTGCATGATGGCAGACCCGTGTTACCTGGGTGAAGCTCTGCATGATGGCAGACCCGTGTTACCTGGGTGAAGCTCTGCATGATGGCAGGCCCGTGTTACCTGGGTGAAGCTCTGCATGATGGCAGACCCGTGTTACCTGGGTGAAGCTCTGCATGATGGCAGGCCCGTGTTACCTGGGTGAAGCTCTGCATGATGGCAGGCCCGTGTTACCTGGGTGAAGCTCTGCATGATGGCAGGCCCGTGTTACCTGGGTGAAGCTCTGCATGATGGCAGGCCCGCGTTACCTGGGTGAAGCTCTACATGATGGCAGACCCGTGTTACCTGGGTGAAGCTCTGCATGATGGCAGGCCCGTGTTACCTGGGTGAAGCTCTGCATGATGGCAGGCCCGTGTTACCTGGGTGAAGCTCTGCATGATGGCAGGCCCGTGTTACCTGGGTGAAGCTCTGCATGATGGCAGGCCCGCGTTACCTGGGTGAAGCTCTACATGATGGCAGGCCTGTGTTACCTGGGTGAAGCTCTGCATGATGGCAGGCCCGTGTTACCTGGGTGAAGCTCTGCATGATGGCAGGCCCGTGTTACCTGGGTGAAGCTCTGCATGATGGCAGGCCCGTGTTACCTGGGTGAAGCTCTGCATGATGGCAGGCCCGTGTTACCTGGGTGAAGCTCTGCATGATGGCAGGCCCGTGTTACCTGGATGAAGCTCTGCATGATGGCAGGCCCGCGTTACCTGGGTGAAGCTCTGCATGATGGCAGACCCGTGTTACCTGGGTGATGCTCTGCATGATGGCAGGCCCGTGTTACCTGGGTGAAGCTCTGCATGATGGCAGGCCCGTGTTACCTGGGTGAAGCTCTGCATGATGGCAGGCCTGTGTTACCTGGGTGAAGCTCTGCATGATGGCAGGCCCGCGTTACCTGGGTGAAGCTCTGCATGATGGCAGGCCCGTGTTACCTGGGTGAAGCTCTGCATGATGGCAGGTCCGTGTTACCTGGATGATGCTCTGCATGATGGCAGGCCTGTGTTACCTGGGTGAAGCTCTGCATGATGGCAGACCTGTGTTACCTGGGTGAAGCTCTGCATGATGGCAGGTCCGTGTTACCTGGATGATGCTCTGCATGATGGCAGACCCGTGTTACCTGGGTGAAGCTCTGAATGATGGCAGGCCCGTGTTACCTGGGTAAAGCTCTGCATGATGGCAGGCCCGCGTTACCTGGGTGAAGCTCTGCATGATGGCAGGCCCGTGTTACCTGGGTGAAGCTCTGCATGATGGCAGGTCCGTGTTACCTGGGTAAAGTTCTGCATGATGGCAGGCCCGCGTTACCTGGGTGAAGCTCTGCATGATGGCAGGCCCGTGTTACCTGGGTGAAGCTCTGCATGATGGCAGGTCCGTGTTACCTGGATGATGCTCTGCATGATGGCAGGCCTGTGTTACCTGGGTAAAGCTCTGCATGATGGCAGGCCCGTGTTACCTGGGTGAAGCTCTGCATGATGGCAGACCCGTGTTACCTGGGTGAAGCTCTGCATGATGGCAGGCCCGCGTTACCTGGGTGAAGCTCTGCATTATGGCAGGCCCGTGTTACCTGGGTGAAGCTCTGCATGATGGCAGGCCCGTGTTACCTGGGTGAAGCTCTGCATGATGGCAGGCCCGTGTTACCTGGGTGAAGCTCTGCATGATGGCAGGCCCGTGTTACCTGGGTGAAGCTCTGCATGATGGCAGGCCCGTGTTACCTGGGTGAAGCTCTGCATGATGGCAGGCCCGTGTTACCTGGGTGAAGCTCTACATGATGGCAGGCCCGTGTTACCTGGGTGAAGCTCTACATGATGGCAGGCCCGTGTTACCTGGGTGAAGCTCTGCATGATGGCAGGCCCGTGTTACCTGGGTGAAGCTCTGCATGATGGCAGGCCCGTGTTACCTGGGTGAAGCTCTGCATGATGGCAGGCCCGTGTGACCTGGGTGAAGCTTTGCATGATGACAGGCCCGTGTTACCTGGGTGAAGCTCTACATGATGGCAGGCCCGTGTTACCTGGGTGAAGCTCTGCATGATGGCAGGCCCGTGTGACCTGGGTGAAGCTTTGCATGATGACAGGCCCGTGTTACCTGGGTGAAGCTCTGCATTATGGCAGGCCCGCGTTACCTGGGTGAAGCTCTGCATGATGGCAGGCCCGTGTTACCTGGATGATGCTCTGCATGATGGCAGACCCGTGTTACCTGGGTGAAGCTCTGCATGATGGCAGACCCGTGTTACCTGGGTGAAGCTCTGAATGATGGCAGGCCCGTGTTACCTGGGTGAAGCTCTGCATGATGGCAGGCCCGTGTTACCTGGGTGAAGCTCTGCATGATGGCAGGCCCGTGTTACCTGGGTGAAGCTCTGCATGATGGCAGGCCCGTGTTACCTGGGTGAAGCTCTACATGATGGCAGGCCCGTGTTACCTGGGTGAAGCTCTACATGATGGCAGGCCCGTGTTACCTGGGTGAAGCTCTGCATGATGGCAGGCCCGTGTTACCTGGGTGAAGCTCTGCATGATGGCAGGCCCGTGTTACCTGGGTGAAGCTCTGCATGATGGCAGGCCCGTGTGACCTGGGTGAAGCTTTGCATGATGACAGGCCCGTGTTACCTGGGTGAAGCTCTACATGATGGCAGGCCCGTGTTACCTGGGTGAAGCTCTGCATGATGGCAGGCCCGTGTGACCTGGGTGAAGCTTTGCATGATGACAGGCCCGTGTTACCTGGGTGAAGCTCTGCATTATGGCAGGCCCGCGTTACCTGGGTGAAGCTCTGCATGATGGCAGGCCCGTGTTTCCAGGGCACGGCAGGATCCGTGGTGCACTCGATGCCTCGCGTCCCGTTATTGTAGACCTGGCCTCTACGGAATGTGTTCCGGAAGACATCTGGATCTTCCTTAAGCATGGAGTTCAGTCCCTCAACGATGACCTTAACTGCGTCCATGGTCAAGGCCGCGTCCAACTGTCGTGCACGGAAATGATTGGACAATTTAAGGTCACAGGTTTGAGATTCTTGCCTAAAATATCCCCTACCTGCAGCACGCTATCGGCTGAACTACAAGCCCTTGAACGTCAGTTAAATTCTTGTGTACATACATGTTGGGTAATGTAAATATATAAAAGGTCTCCAGGAATTTTGCCCGAGATGTTGATTACATATAAACGGACAATGGTTGCCATAACAACGATTTCTTACGCGCCGTTGCGATGGCAACTGTAATGAAAAGGACACACTTGTCCCTGAGATATGTAAAGCTGTTAGAGGCATTTTGCTACGGGCGGAGACCGGCCAGTCGAGCGGGGGGTGGAGGGGGGAGGGGCGACTGTGTCCCGGGTGCACTGGCTGCTGACGACGAGAGACGGGGTGTTGGGGGACGGGTCTAGAGGGATGGAGAGGAGGGAGGGGGGGGGGGAGGGGGGGAGGACCAGGGGTGGCGCGGGCGGGGATCGGCGTCTCTTCGTGAAGGTTACAAATGGCATTGCTTCTTCGTTAACAACCATAGCAACCCCAGTGAAGTCACGTGCCCAGAGGGAATGGCGAGCGATGCTTCCTTCGCTGTCAGTGTCCCTTTCTCCACCCCCATCCCCCGGGCTCCCCTACGCTTTTCTGTTTGTGTCAGCCTTCTTCCCCTCTCCCCCCTCCCCCCCCTGCCAACCCCGCTCGCCCCGCCTCACCTCACCGGGCCGATCTGTTCCGCCTTACGTACGCATGGGAGCCAATGCCCCAGAGAGAGACACAGCGCAAAAGACCATGGAAACTTCCTTTAAAAAAACCGTCGCCATTCACCTTTCACCCCTGCCGTCCATCCCATCCCCCACCCCCCCCCCACCCCCGTACCACACCAGCGGCCAGCAAGATCCTGCCCTTCGTCAGACATATCTCACATTACCCGCAATCACTCCTCCCCATCAAAACCCCCGCCCCCACCCCCACCCCCTCCTCTCCTGCTCTTACCCCCCCCCCCCCTACTCCCATGCGCCAGGGCCCGCTTTGTTTGAGGAAATCGAGGACTGTCCAAACACGTATCGATCGAACGAGGAAGGCAATTTTGCGGGCCGGACCTGGCGGCTGGCGCGGGTTATCAATGGGGAATTACACGAGCCATCGCTTCGGGGTCGTAATTGGCCAAGAATATTGAAAAGGAGAAGAGCAGAGGAGCACCGCAGTGCCGCAGTCCCCATCCCCTCTCCCTCCCCACCCCCTCCTTAACCCCTCCCACCCCCCGCTCCCCTGGCAGGCCATCCTCGGGGGGTAGCTATAGAAAAGGAAAGCCAAATGTTGTGAATGCGCCTTGTGCTGCTGGGGTCGCCGAAGGTTCCACGGCGGCAAGTGCCCGTATGTTGGCGCTGTAAGTACGGACTGAGGGACCCGAGGTCTTGGGAGGGGGACGCGCTGGTGTTTATCCCGATGACAGAAAGGACTTCCTTCCGCCGGAGATCAGTACAAACAAAGTCATGTTATATAGCTGTGTAAATGATAGTTGTCTCACCTAGTTGTAGCGTGTCTGCTGTGTATATCGCTGTGTATATCGCTTTGTGACTAGCTAAACATTGCTTTTTTCACTAGCAACAGATCGTTCCGTCTCTATGGAACTGTAGTAAACATATCGCCAGTTGTATGTAGCTCCATCTGTAGCTCTATGAAGCTCCATCTTCAGCTCTATGAAGCTTCATCTTAGCTCTCTGAAGCTTTATCTTGAGCTCTCTGAAGCTCCATCTTCAGCTCTGAAGCTCCAACTTTAGCGCTATGAAGCTTCATCTTCAGCTCTATGAAGTTTCATTGCCCCGGGATATTGCTTCATCTTGAGCTCTCTGAAGCTCCATCTTCAGCTCTGAAGCTCCAACTTTAGCGTCCCCCTCTCAAGACCTCGGGCCCCGCTAGTCGGCGCTGCGACCGCCAGGCGGCGCTGCTACTTTCCCACTCTTGGCAGGAAGACCCTCCTCTTTCATCCCTCGTCTCAGATCAAGCATTACCCATGGAAAATCCACTCGAGCCCTCCCGCCCTCCCCCTCCCACATACACATGTGGTCCCTACAGGAGCCATTCCATGGCTTCTCGCTGGCAAGGCGCTTCCACTAATGGCGTCTTCCACATAACGACAGATATGAAACCAACAGAATGTCCTTCAGGCCATGTCGTGCTTCCTGACTTGAGCTGTGTGTGTCTAGATATTTATTGGCACATCCTACGTAAACCAACGACCCAACCAAGCTTCCGAAAAAATAGCCCTGATCTACCAATGATAGCTCTTATATAGATCTAATTGTTATATATTTCTGTTCTGTCTGTCTCCTTGCGAAAGAAAAGGATCTTCTTCTTGGCGACAGTGTTGGGCTCCTGCCAAGATAGCTATACAACGCTCCTCAATATCTTATGAATCTGCTGGAGGGACCTCTGGCAATACACACCCGGTGGTGATATTGGCGCCGATGCCCGTGGGCGGTGGTGGGGGGGGGGGGGGGGTTGTAGCTCGGTATATACTGTAACATATGTTCCGCCCAAATGCACCAGTTTTCGCCTTCTTTTTTTTTATTCCCCGGAGTACAAATCTAAAATTTCTATCGATGTTCCCATCTGAGACTGAAGATTATTTTAAATGGCAGCTCGTGATTCCAGTCATATCGAAAGTGTTTCAATAATTAACCTCCATATAGTTGCCTTGACTGTCATTGAATATTTTTTATTCTTTGTCGGTCGTTTTTCCGTGTAAGGGCGAACCATTGTTTCAGCATAGCTCACGTATTACTCACGCCTAACGTTTACTACAATAATACATTTCGTAGGTTCTTACATGGAAGATGGACTGCTTTTTCAACAAAACAAGTCTCTGTCAATGACCACATCTCCCACTTTTCTCTCGTTCTCCATATGACCTCTATGACATGGTTAGCACACCCCCATCATTGTTGTAATGTAGTAGTATGTAATGCCACCCCCCCCCCGCCCTGGGGCGCTGATGGCTGCAGAATCCACTCCCAGACTCTTAATTGACTACCAAATACGTGACTTGAAACCGACAACACTTGAGTGAGAGACAAAATCAACGAGTCATTATATGAGTTGAAATCAGCAAGATCAATAATTCAACTCCCAACCACAAGCGCGCGCTTATATAACCAACAGCGAATGTCGCGCTGCGCATTTGGTTCTAGCACAAAGACACGGCCACTGGTGGGCTTGAGGGTGGAGCGTGGGGGGTGAGGTCACGGGTGGATGAAGGCGGGGAGGTGTTGCTGTCGATTCAGCGAATGTCTCATCATGCCCAACCAGTACGTGGACGGGTGGCAGTATGTAAGATTAGTGTCAGATGTTGGAGGAATATTGCTTAGTGATTACCGGCAGGCCAAGGCATCGGGAGGGGTCATTTTTTCCGTGTTTGTTTTCCCTAGATGTCAGAAGGAACCAGACGCCTTTCGCGTGTCTAGCGTCATGAATTCGCGATTAGACCAAGGTGGTCCTCACTAGCGGGACTTCATTTGCATCCGGAGGGCGATGGGGGGGGGGGGGGTGCAAATAAGGGTGAAATGGAAAAGACCTTCTCGTGTGAGAAATAAGTTGCACCACTGGTGTGGCCAAAACAATATCCCGGGGCAATGAACAAGGTGTGGCTATATCGTGTAATGCCAATTTATTTATGAAACCTTTCGCCGCAACCTCCTAGAATAGGCCTCTGTATAAAGGTTCAAATCATATACGTATGTACAAGTCATATCATGCACATATCCACCTGCTCGTGGCCACAACTGAACATACAGTGGAACCCCTACAAACCGAACGTTCCCGGACCACATCGATATACTAATAGTCTATTCGGTTTAATATGTGAGAGGTTTTCGGTTTTACAATATTCAATTTATCCTAAACAAAGACCCGATACTGACGGGATTTCGGGTTATGCAGGGTGTGATAAACGTTATGTAACCTCAATGGCACACATATACTTTTATGTTTATTTATCGCGTTTCTTTTTTTGTTAGCTTGCTTGCATACCATTTTCAGCTAAAATCACTTTACCTAATACGAGCGAATAAACCGTTGGCTTCTGCTCTTGTGCCGATAAATGTCTTTCAAAATGTACTGAATGAATGTAATTGTGTTTTATACTTGGGACAATAAACTGATTATTATAAGGGTTCTGCTTAGAGACGTTTTACTGTATGTATATCGATCACGGTAGACGTCAGAACACCAAAGGTGTGATTGCGGTGGCGGGCTGGACCTACCTTCAGGCTGTTCTCCTGGCCAGCACCACGCCAGTAGGCAGAGTTGAGCTTGGCCCACTCCCTCCTGATAGTCAGAACACGTGGGTTCTCCGGCCGCAGCAACCGGAAGCCCGTAATGTTAACTCCGCCATGCTTGAAGTCAGTCAGATCGAGTTCGTCCATCACCTGTTAGGGAATAGAGTGGTTTCATTATCAATAAAAAAAGACGTATTTGGCTGGTGGAGATTATTATACATGCCGGGAAGTATCATATCGTAAAAAAATACGCCTGCAGCTACAAAATGAAAAGTGATGTTTTTTTCTGTAATTGATATTTGAAGCTTATACCGTCTCGTGGTATATCTAACTTATGACATGTCACGCCAAGTAAGGAACGTTGGGTTGAAGTGCATTCGTGTTAGTCTTTCGACGAAAAGCGACGAAAATATTGGTTAAAGTGGCTTGGATGGGGGGGGATGGGGGGGGGGTGTGAATGTCGAGCTCAAAAAAAGGGGGAAGGTTCAGTTGGAGCCCGTTCGGAGTGGGCATAGGGGTTAGAACTGGCAATGCAAAATAATGTACTTCGCTTAATGGCCCAAGTATAAAAAAGTCGAGAGACAGATGGTAGATAAGATGCTTTTTCCATATAAGATGAAATATAGATAATGTAAGTTTTGCTTTCAATTACATTATCCGACGACGAAGTGAAGAAAACAAGAAAACGCGCCATGTTCGCGACATCATAACAATCTGTATAAGGATAATAAGGGACCATTGTCCATCGTGATAATTTAATTTAATTGTCTCCCCTCCCCCCTGATGCCCCCTCCCCTTCTCCCTGCTTGCCACCCACGCCTAGACACACGACATCAGTGCGGCGATCTGTCTACCCCACCCCACCCCCCCCCTTCGAACCCCGCGCCCCACATCAGACCCACAGACTCCCTGCGACCCCCACCACCCACCGACCTCACTCACATGTTGCTCTCAAATGCCTGTCACATTTTCCTCGTCATACCCGCCCGATGGCAGGTTCTCTTCCCGCGACCTACCCCTCCCCCCCCCCCCCACCCAGAATTAGAGACCTCCCCCCTCCTCCCCCCACCTCCCTGGGGAGTTGTTGTCTGACCCATAGCGCTCTCTCCCCGGGTCTGTAAACATGTCATGTACCCCCCTTAGACCCACCCCTCTTCCCCCAAAGGGACCTATTAAAAGCCCCTTAATGGAGCTGCCTGGCTCACATCGGCAGCTACCATGGGAGCTGGGGGGGGGGGGGGCGGGCGGGATGGTGGGAGGGGGTTGGGAAGTGGGGGGGACGGGATGGTGGGAGGGGGTTGGGAAGGGAGGGAGGGGGCGGTCGGAGGCCGGGCCGGTAACGGGGTCGCGAGGAAGCGGGGGTGATGCGTGCTAAAGGGAGGGAGGGAGGGAGGAGGGGATGGGGTGGGTGCGGCGGGGCGCGCGGGGGAGGGAGAGGTGGTAGCTAGGGGGTGGGGAGGCTGGGCTAGTGTAATGGGGGAGGAAGGAGGTGGGGCTGACGAGAGCCAAGGGGTGGGGGGGGAGGATGATCAGGCTCGTAACTACACTAAGTATTGTGACGAATGGCCGCCTTTTGTCCGCCTTTCGTGCGGTCAACAAGTCCTGTCCTTCGCACCGTGCCACTGCCTCTATGCTGTCAGTGCGGTCAACAAGTCCTGTCCTACGCACCGTGCCACTGCCTCTATGCTGTCAGTACGGTCAACAAGTCCTGTCCTACGCACCGTGCCACTGCGTCTATGCTGTCAGTACGGTCAACAAGTCCTGTCCTACGCACCGTGCCACTGCCTCGATGCTGTCAGGGCGGTCAACAAGTCCTGTCCTACGCACCGTGCCACTGTCTCTATGCTGTCAGTACGGTCAACAAGTCCTGTCCTACGCACCGTGCCACTGCCTCTAGGCTGTCAGTGCGGCCAACAAGTCCTGTCCTACGCACCGTGCCACTGCCTCTATGCTGTCAGTACGGTCAACAAGTCCTGTCCTACGCACCGTGCCACTGCCTCTATGCTGTCAGTACGGTCAACAAGTCCTGTCCTACGCACCGTGCCACTGCCTCTATGCTGTCAGTACGGTCAACAAGTCCTGTCCTACGCACCGTGCCACTGCCTCTACGCTGTCAGGGCGGTCAACAAGTCCTGTCCTACGCACCGTGTCACTGCCTCTATGCTGTCAGGGCGGTCAACAAGTCCTGTCCTACGCACCGTGCCACTGCCTCTAGGCTGTCAGTGCGGTCAACAAGTCCTGTCCTACGCACCGTGCCACTGCCTCTATGCTGTCAGTGCGGTCAACATGTCCTGTCCTACGCACCGTGCCACTGCCTCTATGCTGTCGTGCGGTCAACAAGTCCTGTCCTACGCACCGTGCCACTGCCTCTACGCTGTCAGGGCGGCCAACAAGTCCTGTCCTACGCACCGTGTCACTGCCTCTATGCTGTCGTGCGGTCAACAAGTCCTGTCCTACGCACCGTGCCACTGCCTCTACGCTGTTGTGCGGTCAACAAGTCCTGCCCCACGCACCGTGCCACTGCATCTATGCTGTCAGTACGGTCAACAAGTCCTGTCCTACGCACCGTGTCACTGCCTCTATGCTGTCAGGGCGGCCAACAAGTCCTGTCCTACGCACCGTGCCACTGCCTCCACGCTGTCAGTACGGTCAACAAGTCCTGTCCTACGCACCGTGCCACTGCCTCTATGCTGTTGTGCGGTCAACAAGTCCTGCCCCACGCACCGTGCCACTGCCTCTATGCTGTCAGTACGGTCAACAAGTCCTGTCCTACGCACCGTGCCACTGCCTCTACGCTGTCAGGGCGGCCAACAAGTCCTGTCCTACGCACCGTGCCACTGCCTCTACGCTGTCAGGGCGGCCAACAAGTCCTGTCCTACGCGCCGTGCCACTGCCTCTATGCTGTCAGGGCGGCCAACAAGTCCTGTCCTACGCACCGTGCCACTGCCTCTACGCGGTCAGGGCGGCCAACAAGTCCTGTCCTACGCACCGTGCCACTGCCTCTACGCTGTCAGGGCGGCCAACAAGTCCTGTCCTACGCACCGTGCCACTGCCTCTATGCTGTCAGTACGGTCAACAAGTCCTGTCCTACGCACCGTGCCACTGCCTCTATGCTGTCAGTGCGGTCAACAAGTCCGGTCTTACGCACCGTGCCACTGCCTCTACGCTGTCAGGGCGGCCAACAAGTCCTGTCCTACGCACCGTGCCACTGCCTCTACGCTGTCAGGGCGGCCAACAAGTCCTGTCCTGCGCACCGTGCCACTGCCTCTACGCTGTCAGGGCGGCCAACAAGTCCTGTCCTGCGCACCGTGCCACTGCCTCTATGCTGTCAGTACGGTCAACAAGTCCTGTCCTACGCACCGTGCCACTGCCTCTATGCTGTCAGTGCGGTCAACAAGTCCTGTCCTACGCACCGTGCCACTGCCTCTATGCTGTCAGTACGGTCAACGACTCCTATTTTGCACAAACATTGCTATGCTGTTACAGCAACGGCACTCCCTTTAGTGTCGCCTTCACCTTTTGACATTCAGAAACGGTCAGATATATTATTGCAGTAACACGTATTTTCACAGGACTAGACATTACGAAACGTGATGTGACATACAAGAACCCACCTACGAATAATACTCTATTTATATGTATACAAGATACTTAGGTGGTTGTGCTAAATAATATATGTAAGTTATGGATTTCAAGTGTGGATCTAAGATTTTTAAAAAGGTGGGAGAAAGGTGGGTGGGAGGTCCACTCTAGGTAGACACCAGAATATAAGGAGGGGGGGGCATAAAAATTGGGGGTGGTGGAGGAGGGGGTGGGGGCGTCCACACTTTATAATGGCGTACAATTTTTGCATTACATATCTCGGTCAAAGAGGCTAGGAGAGGGGCAGCGGGTGGAGCTGGATTTTCCTGGATCAGTGTACTGTGTTGGCTAATTTGATCAGGCTTTGTTCACCTCGATCATTTTCGCCACATTACCATAATACGGGTTAAGAGGCTTCAGTGTCCTCCTCAAGCCGTGTTTAGGCCACTTGTGTGTACAAGGAAGGTAAAGTCGCCCACGAAGTCTTCCGGAACAAAGACATGGAGGTGGGCTAGAACATGACCCAGATACAGACGCCAGGGCGCGAACCCACGACCTGCTTATCTGCAGGTCAGTCAGCTTAATTACCAACTGGGATTCGAGATACTCCTTGTCAAGACAGACAACTAACTAGGTCATGGGTTGTAGGTATAGGGGTGGTAGGGGGGGGGGTGGTAGTAGTGAGGGGTGTTAGTGGTGAGGGGTTGTAGGTGTGGGGGTGGTAGGGGTGGGGGTGGTAGTGGTGAGGGGTTGTAGTGGTGAGGGGTTGTAGGTGTGGGGGTGGTAGGGGTGGGGGTGGTAGTGGTGAGGGGTTGTAGTGGTGAGGGGTGGTAGTGGTGAGGGGGTGGTAGTGGTGAGGGGTGGTAGTGGTGAGGGGTGGTAGTGGTGAGGGGTGGTAGTGGTGAGGGGTGGTAGTGGTGAGGGGTGGTAGTGGTGAGGGGTGGTAGTGGTAAGGGGTGGTAGTGGTGAGGGGTGGTAGTGGTGAGGGGTGGTAGGGGTGGGGGTGGTAGTGGTGAGGGGTTGTAGTGGTGGGGGTGGTAGTGGTGAGGGGTGGTAGTGGTGAGGGGTGGTAGTGGTGAGGGGTTGTAGTGGTGGGGGTGGTAGTGGTGAGGGGTGGTAGTGGTGAGGGGTGGTAGTGGTGAGGGGTGGTAGTGGTGAGGGGGTGGTAGTGGTGAGGGGTGGTAGTGGTGAGGGGGTGGTAGTGGTGAGGGGTTGTAGGTGTGGGGGTGGTAGAGGTGAGGGTGGTAGTGGTGAGGGGTTGTAGGGGTGGGGGTTGTAGTGGTGAGGGGTGGTAGTGGTGAGGGTGGTAGTGGTGAGGGGGTGGTAGTGGTGAGGGGGTGGTAGTGGTGAGGGGTGGTAGTGGTGAGGGGGTGGTAGTGGTGAGGGGTGGTAGTGGTGAGGGGGTGGTAGTGGTGAGGGGTGGTAGTGGTGAGGGGGTGGTAGTGGTGAGGGGGTGGTAGTGGTGAGGGGTGGTAGTGGTGAGGGGGTGGTAGTGGTGAGGGGGTGGTAGTGGTGAGGGGTGGTAGTGGTGAGGGGGTGGTAGTGGTGAGGGGGTGGTAGTGGTGAGGGGGTGGTAGTAGTGAGGGGTGGTAGTGGTGAGGGGTGGTAGTGGTGAGGGGTTGTAGGGGTGGGGGTTGTAGTGGTGAGGGGTGGTAGTGGTGAGGGGTTGTAGGTGTGGGGGTGGTAGAGGTGAGGGTGGTAGTGGTGAGGGGTTGTAGGGGTGGATGTTGTAGTGGTGAGGGGTGGTAGTGGTGAGGGTGGTAGTGGTGAGGGGGTGGTAGTGGTGAGGGGGGTGGTAGTGGTGAGGGGTGGTAGTGGTGAGGGGTGGTAGTGGTGAGGGGTGGTAGGTGTGGGGGTGGTAGTGGTGAGGGGTGGTAGTGGTGAGAGGTGGTAGGGGTAAGGGGTAGTAGTGGTGAGGGGTGGTAGTGGTGAGGGAGTGATAGTGGTGAGGGGTGGTAGTGGTGAGGGGTGGTTGTGGTGAGGGGTGGTAGTGGTGAGGGGTGGTAGTGGTGAGGGCTGGTAGTGGTGAGGGGTGGTAGTGGTGAGGGGTGGTAGTGGTGAGGGGGTGGTAGTGGTGAGGGGTGGTAGTGGTGAGGGGTGGTTGTGGTAAGGGAGTGATAGTGGTGAGGGGTGGTAGTGGTGAGGGGTGGTAGTGGTGAGAGGTGGTAGGGGTAAGGGGTAGTAGTGGTGAGGGGTGGTAGTGGTGAGGGAGTGATAGTGGTGAGGGGTGGTAGTGGTGAGGGGTGGTAGTGGTGAGGGGTGGTAGTGGTGAGAGGTGGTAGGGGTAAGGGGTAGTAGTGGTGAGGGGTGGTAGTGGTGAGGGAGTGATAGTGGTGAGGGCTGGTAGTGGTGAGGGAGTGATAGTGGTGAGGGGTGGTAGTGGTGAGGGGTGGTAGTGGTGAGAGGTGGTAGGGGTAAGGGGTATTAGTGGTGAGGGGTGGTAGTGGTGAGGGAGTGATAGTGGTGAGGGGTGGTAGTGGTGAGGGGTGGTTGTGGTGAGGGGTGGTAGTGGTGAGGGGTGGTAGTGGTGAGGGCTGGTAGTGGTAAGGGGTGGTAGTGGTGAGGGGTTGCAATGGGAACTTACTAATATTAGTTATAGTGGAACAATGACCTTTTACACAAGTCATTATAATATAATATAATATACTTGTTTCCAAAAACATATTTATTGGGGTAAACGCTCGGACGCCTATGGTTAATTTCGGTATTTAGCAGTCGGCCTCAATTTCGGCCTAAAAAAAACGTTCACACCGGTGCATCCCCCCCCCCCCTCCCCCCTCCACCGTCGCACCCCATTTCCACGAATTAAATCTAATGGCGCAAATTTGGGCCTATAGATAATGACATTATAAACTCCGCCATGCTAGGGTTGTACATATTGCTCCATGCACCAGTTTGCTTGCCGCCTGGGGTCCGGAGATCCCTGTACCTGGGTGGAATCACATGGAATCACATCATACGGCCCTTCAATTCACTTACAGCCGTAATAAGGAAATGAGTGAAAGTCAATTGGACGGCTACCCGCGGTGTAGTGCCATGTCGCATGGGACTCCAGATCAGGCGGTGTCAGCCAGGGTGGCCATGTGGGGAGGGCGGGAGAGGGAGGGGAGGTGGGAGAGGAGAGGAGAGAAGAGGGAGAGAGGGAGAGGAGAGGGTGGTGGTGGTGGTGGGAGGGGGGGGGGGGTGGGATTCGACGGCGGGGGCCGGGTTGGGGTGGGATAAGAAGCCCACAGGATCCCAGCTGTTGACAGCAAATAAGTTATTGTGGCCGAGTGAACGTGAGTTGCTTGCGCTCTTCTCCTGGGGAATTCACTCTCGTTGCGAATCTCGCGGCTCCGCGAGGTCTCAGGTGCGCGGCGCTTCAATTCATCCTCCCGTCGGGGCTAGCGCACTGTATGCCTTTACAGAGTCAACACACCCGGCCCACCCCACCTCCATCCCGCACCCCTTTTACCCCCCACCCCACCCCCACCTCCATCCCGCACCCCTTTTACACCCCCCCCCTGCATCCACACGGGTTGTTTTGGTTGCTTACCATCGCCTGTATAGACCTGCCATTTTAGCCATAAAATGCTTTAGTTAGCATAGTCGCAGAATAGGGAACAGGGACGCATTGGCTTAATCAGAACGAGGCTGGGTCGCGAGCAGACGACATTTATTTTGACTCCCAAGGAGCAGGAGGAGTGAGTTACGAGTTGGCGCCTCGAGGTCGGGGATTGTTCGCAACGCACGACGACTTTAAATCATGAGCCACACCTTGTGGTTGCCATGGTTACTCGTCTTTACTCGAGCTTACGCGTAGCACGTAACGCCGCCTCGGACCCGACGCTTGTTAAGTATCTGTCGGCGGCGGAGTGGGTGTGGGTGTGGGGGGGGGGGGGGGGGGGGGGGGCAACGCGGGGCCATTTTACAACGCATTGGAGAGAGTCCACCCCTTCCATGCTGGCATCAAGGTTTCAATAACGAAAGAGTTTTTCATGTTTTGTTTTCACGCCTGTCTTTTGCATTTGACGTCATAAATCGTGACTTTGAAGACGTAAATTGTTCGGCCTGTGCTGTCGTCCGCTTGGCTTTCGCCAGAAGACTTCGGAGACGTTCATTCGCTGTCCTTCTATTTGGCGCCATTTGTAATCATCAATTTAACATAACATACTTAATGGCCACTGTATGCGACACAACTAGTCAGAAGTGTTTGGTAAATTACTCACCAAAGTTCCCAGTAAATAGTGATAACTTGCTCTGTTCATTCCGACATTCTGAATCTGAAAAAAGAGAACGAAAATAATATATCAGTGCTGGTACCATTATTGAAATAATTCTCAAAAAAGTAAATAACGTTTGAGGATTTACTAACAATTCACTTAAATTTAGGACTGGATGTGGCATATACAATAAGCATGCATGGACCACGAGCGTCTTTTGATTGGTTGGCATACGGCATAAGATGATGAATACATGATCCATTTTCTTGCACTCATTTGGCTGTGTCCCATTGCGAGACCAGATCCGGCATTCTGCGACTGGACATTTTCGAGAAAAAAAACTTTATTGTCACTTTCCAGGGTGAAATTTGATTGTGGTTTATGCGAGAAAATGCATATCACGTGACTTCGCATGCGAGATGGGTTTATCTCAGCACATATCTCTTATTCTATCCCCAGGTGGAATGGTCCGGCAGGGCATGGGAGACTTGTGCTGAGATAAACCCATCTCGCACTCGAACCAATGCCATACAGATATTGTAATATATGTGTGGCTCAGCGCGTAACATTACTATATACCGTAGTTGTTTGAATAAGCGCGCCTGTTTAGGTATAATGGCTAAGACGGGACATAACTCACCTGTCGTAAAAGTGATTGCAGCTTGTAATGTATTTATGGCTCAGTATGTAACATTACTATATATAAGGTTTGATGATTACCGCGCGACATAACCCACCTGCCGTAGAAGTGATTGCAGGTTCTCTTCTGAAGACATATCGAGCACGATGAACTTATCTCCCGTTTTCTGTCTGCCGTCCATATCCCGCAAGGTGGCGTAGCAGTGCTCCACGTTATGAATGCGTACGACGTCGAGTTCGACCTTGTAGCCTTCCGTACTGATCACTTGGAAGATACGCTGAATTCGATTGAGACCTAGAACAGAAACCAACATTTTAAGGCTTTTTGTTCGGTTAAGAAAATATATTACAAGCAATACTAAATAGTACTAAAGTCAAAGTGGGATCCACTTATAGTAGATATACATGACATACAACTTAGATATACAACTTGAACGAGCGTGAGTGTCACCGAGATTTGATGTCTGTAAATTGAACAATAAAAAAAATACATGTGTTGAGTACATATATCATGAGTACGTGATTTATGGGTGTATATCATATTTGCTGATTTCTATTGAGGCATAGAAAATAAACCATACGTAAGCTGTGATATGTGGCGGGATTGAGATGTGCTGAATTATCGTGAGACTAAATTAAAACAACGTGTATATATTAATTTATTCAATGAATAAATTTGATTCGTCAATATTCGCTAAATTATTTTCATCCCTGAAAGAAAACCCAGCATACACGATACTCTGACCAAAGAGTTTGCTAACTGGGTCATGTGCTAATTAGAGCTTCAGTGTTCGGTTACAATCATTTGTTATCTTCAGGATTCTTTGAGTAACACAAAAGTATATAGGACACCCTATATCTAGAAGAAAATCGGTGACTTATATTGAGCCATACGCATGCATGTATACGCATTTATGAAGACCATTATTTTAGGCCGATTTTATGCCCAGTGAGGTAAAATCGTACCAAGAAACCTCTGAGGCACTGCCGACCCCAGACAATGATGACCCTAGACACCCATGGCATTTCAACCCACAGCCGGTTGTTCGCAGTCCTGTTTACTCCATGTCCCGACTACCACGGCTCCCTACGGTACCATATAGCGAAGTAATATACATATGGCCTCGTTCCGGCGAATAGCAGCTTGTAGGTTTCAGTTCAAGAAGTGCAACCTATTCTGTTGCCTTTCCTTGGCACAAAAAAAAGCAAAAATCGAGAACCGAACTACCGTCATGGGATTTGCGTAGAGGCCAAAACGTTTGAATCGTCTGTGTTATTTATGAGTAGCTTGTGGCCCTAGTAGGCCTATAAGACGTCCCCTCCTTCGTCGTCACTAATTGTCTGTGTTACTGACGGAAAATATCGCGTTGTAATAACGCCAGAAGAAGGAAGGGAACTGTGAGTAATTTGCTTACAACTAGTAAGGAACAGGGAGTAAGGCTTCCATAGCTTCCATAGCTCATACAGGAAAAAAACACATTTTTGACCAATCAGTAAGGTGGATGAATTCTTGTGAATTAGTTCCTAAGCTGCTCAGAAACGGAGCAGCAGGAAATAAGCAAAACCCGTAAAATATTTTAATATATAGAACGGTGAAGCAGTCATTGTCAAGATGGCAATGCATAACATGTTGGCTGTGTGTAGCCATGCAATGATGTTGTGTGAGCCACAAGCCACGGCATAAGGAAGAAGCACGTGGTGAAAAACAGCATCAGACCCATCAGATGTGAAAACACTGGATTCCAGCGGGCATTATGGGCAAAGATTCCTTGTGACGGGAACTCTTTTCAAGCGTCTCTGTGTATTGTAGTGTGTGGACAAGAGAAAAAATAAGAACAAAACCATATTTTCCTCTTCGCTGGCATATTCAGCAGATGAAGCCAATTAAAAAGACCCGGTTAAAGAAAAAAAATGAAAAAAAACCCCACCCAGATCTGCTCATCACACGTACCTGACCCTCATGATCCTGCACCCGCCCCCTCCTCCCATACACCCCACATATATCGGTCTTGTAATGCGGTAAACGTCGTTATCATTACCTGCCGTCCCCCCCACCCCTGCGCCCCGCCCCCTAACACCATTGCCCCCGCCCCTACCATGGCTCCTACTTCAACCCCCCCCCCCACCCCGCCCTCCGTCTCTCCTTCCTGATCAGCCACTCGCCTTTGTAGCATGACAACACAAAGGCAATTATGGGATGTCCTGGGGAGGATCACTTCCGCTGGCCATCGATCGCCGTGGCACCGTGCGTAAGCCGCACTTGTCGCCGACTCGGGGCGGCGGGCATCTCACACTGGTAATCCGCTATCAGCTTGAACCCCACCACCTCCCGGGACTTAGTCAACTGACCGGGGGACGTTCAGACGCCACCCCCCCCCCCCCTCACACCACCTCCCGGGACTTAGTCAACTGACCGGGGGACGTTCAGACGCCACCCCCCCCCCTCACACCACCTCCCGGGACTTAGTCAACTGACACCCCTCCCCCTCAAACCAGCCCCCGGCACATAGTGACCGGGGAACTTAGTCAACTGAACGGGAGACCTTTAGACGTCACCGCCCCCCCACCCCCCAGTTGACCCCCGGGACATAGTCAACTGAACGGGGGACCTTCGGACGCCACCTGCCCTCCCAATCCACCCCCTGGGAGATGATCAGCTGACCGGGAAACGCACCCCATCCCACCCCCATCGTGACCCCCACCCCCCACTCGGCTGACCAGGAAACCCATCCCATCCCCTGTCGTCATCACCTAACCAAGCCCAGCCCCCCCCCCCGGCACCCACCCACCTCCCAGGACTCAACTGATCAGGAAACCCGACCCACCCTCGTCGTCACCCCACCGCCCCGCTTCCAAGACACCCTCCCAATGTTGTGTCCATTGAACTGCATGAAATAAAGGGCCTTGTAGCAGTTTCTAGAAGAGGTTCCACCGATTTGTCAGTACTCCAGGGTACATATTATCCAGGGTTGTGGCTTCAGGGAGGTACTTTTTACGCATGGACTATTGGGTTTAGCTCCTGCGTTTTTTCACCAGGAACACAATATTTCATTGCCGTTGCATTAAATGCAACAGAACTTACTGGGTTTTTTTGGTTTGGGGATTGTCATCCGAATTGAACCCGCTTCGATTATTGCAAGCACTGGTAAGTAAATATGTGGTGTTTTTATATTATGGACATATTCCGATTCCTTCTTCATCGCCTGAAGCGGCACGTTGATCGGTGGTTCGCGCCCCGCTGTGGTCATGTCTGTGTTGTCGCAGTATTAAGATCCCATGTCCTTCTTCGCAAAGAGTAGGGAGATACCCCCGGGGACATGACTCCACTCTCCCTTCCTTCTCACATTGACGCGATATGACCCGAAGTGGGTAAAGCGTCCTGAATGTACAACCAAGCTTCATCGCCTGAAGCTATCAAACCAACACAGCGGGCAAGAACCCAGCTTTGCTTTCATAGAGACAAGGGTCACGTGTTTTTTTCTACGTAGTAACTGTGAAGTATTTATTTGCTGAAGACGACGAAAATGCGGTTTGTTTTGCAGCCGTTTATCTACAACCACGCCAACCACAATGTAATATAGATGGGGTTGGGCCCGCAACGTAATATTGACTGTAATGTCCAGACGAGATGAGAGGGTGGCGGCCCAGAAAAAGAGAGATATGTTACACATACCACTCTGCTATCTATCTCACTGCGCTATTCCTCGGCTCTCCACACTGTGTGTTGTTTTCTGCGATGTGGGTTAGGGGCTGGGGGTGAGGGGAGTTGCATGGGTAGCAGAGAGTTAGGCGAGGAGACGGAGACGGACGGGGGGGGGGGGCGAGCGGTGACTGCCGCTAATGGTAGAAAACTCCCAGCCTCCATTGTCAAGTGACTTGCAAAGAATGAGCGCCATGCACCAGCCGTTGTTTCCCGTTCCCGATGTCCTTCCCTCAATACTTGCATGCCTCTCCAGGTCCCTGACCCTGGCTCCCCGTGGGGTCTGATCATGGAGAGGAGAGGAGAGGGCGGGAGGGGTGGAGGTCTGATCAGGGAGAGGAGAGGAGAGGGCGGGAGGGGGGGGGGTTACGGTCCCCCAGGGGGAGGGAGGGGGGGAAGGGTCTGACGGGTGTCACAAAGCGGCGGTCAGAGATAAGCGCCGCCCGGCCCTGTTTCCGACAGACCCGTCTGGCCGGCCTGGACAAACCCGTCTGGCCGGCTTGGACAGACCCGTCTGGCCGGCCTGGACAGGCCCGTCTGGCCGGCCTGGACAGTCCCGTCTGGCCGGCCTGGACAGATCCGTCTGGCCGGCCTGGACAGTCCCGTCTGGCCGGCCTGGACAGACCCGTCTGGCTGGCCTGGACAGACTCGTCTGGCCGACCTGGACAGACCCGTCTGGCCGGCCTGGACAGTCCCGTCTGGCCGGCCTGGACAGACCCGTCTGGCCGGCCTGGACAGACCCGTCTGGCCGGCCTGGACAGTCCCGTCTGGCCGGCTTGGACAGACCCGTCTGGCCGGCCTGGACAGACCCGTCTGGCCGGCCTGAACAGTCCCGTCTGGCCGGCCTGGACAGACCCGTCTGGCCGGCCTGGACAGACCCGTCTGGCCGACCTGGACAGACCCGTCTGGCCGGCCTGGACAGTCCCGTCTGGCCGGCCTGGACAGTCCCGTCTGGCCGGCCTGGACAGACCCGTCTGGCCGGCCTGGACAGACCCGTCTGGCCGGCCTGGACAGTCCCGTCTGGCCGGCCTGGACAGACCCGTCTGGCCGGCTTGGACAGACCCGTCTGGCCGGCCTGGACAGACCCGTCTGGCCGGCCTGGACAGACCCGTCTGGCCGGCCTGGACAGACCCGTCTGGCCGGCCTGGACAGACCCGTCTGGCCGGCCTGGACAGACCCGTCTGGCCGGCCTGGACAGTCCCGTCTGAGGATAGAGCCAGGAGAGACGCCGGCGCCAGGGACGTCGAAACACGAGGCAACCATCGGCAGAAAGATAGATATGTACAACTCCATCCGGGGTCCACCTCCATGGGGCGTACATCTTCCTTATGAAGGGCCCCTATGCTTTCCCGTCTGCCCAAAGAGTAGACCAGGGAACCCCCAGGGATCGCCCACCAGGGTCCCCATGGTCTGCCAGGGAACCCCAGGGATCGTCTGCCAGGGTCCCCATGGTCTGCCAGGGATCCTTCGCCTTGACGCCGTCTGACCTTCGCGTCAGTCAATCTGGTATGATGTTATGGTCAAAGCGTTCTTCTCAAACCAGCCAAGCGTGGGAGAGGCTATCCCATCGATAAAAGCCATGCTGCTGTGCTGGAATCAGAAAGCGCAGGTTTTCTGTTATATTCCATTGTTAAGAATATCCACGTCAAGACGATGTTTTTTTGTATATTCAGGACGCTTTAACCAATTTTGGTCATGTCGCGTCAATGGGAGAAGAAAAAAAAGAGTGGAGCCATGTCCCCGGGGGTAACCCCCTACTCTTGGCGAAGAAGGACATGGGATCTTGATCCTGCGACCACACTGACATGGCCACAGCAGGGCGCGAACCACCGACCCACGTGCCGTTAGGCTCTCAGGTGGCCAGAGCACTCAATGCGAGCGCTCTAACCCACTGATCTATCGGCCCGCCCCCCACCCTCCCCCGCGTTAAGACGAATCCATCCTCACTGTTTTACCCTAACACCACCCCCGCTCCCCCTCTCGTCATTCCATGCCCCCCCCCCCCCATGGTGCGGTCTGCCAACTGCACCGCCACGCTGCTGAAGCCTACACAACACCGGAAACGTCACTAACCGGAAGTGACGCGAGGAATGCCGGGTAAGGCGGTGCCGATGTCACGTTGCGTCGCGTTCCCCCCGCAATGCACCAATCTCATCGCTCGTTAATGACGCAATCAGTCTCCCTACCGAAGAGGCCTCTGATGGTCGGCCTGGTGTCGTCGCCATGGCGGCCGCCGTGGCGCTGGCGGTTGGGGTGGCGGTAGCGGCGGTGGTGGTGGCAGTGGCGGTGCCGGTGGCGGTGGCGAGGCCGGTGACCGTGGTGTGGGGGAGGGGGGGGGGGAGTGATGGGCGGAGGGGGTGATGGGCGGTGGCTGTGGGCGGCGGAGGGCGGTGGGGGAGGGAGGGGTGATGGGCGGTGGCGGTGGGCGGCGGAGGGCGGTGGGGGAGGGAGGGAGTGGATGGGCGGCGGAGGGCTTACGTAATGTGGTCCAGGCTTTTGATGACACAATTCATCACATAAATGGTCATGGGTCCCGTAACTAACCATTGCTGTCATCGAAGGAGGAGGTGCGTGAGGGTCGGGGGAGTGCGGTGGAGAGGGAGGCGGTTTGGGAGGAAGGGGGTGGGGGTCGGGTGAGTGTGGTGAGGGTTAGCGTGTGCGGATATGGAATGGGCGGGGGGGGGGGGCATGGGGAGATATTAGGCCCGCGGGGAGAACGACCTACAAATTTCAGTGAGCAATATTAACGTGGGGATGTCACACATCGACGCCTTCTAATTACGCGTGCTGACTTATATCTGTGCTTTGAACGCTGGGTCGGGCCTGTCCACAGTAGATAAGGCGTCCCGCAAGGCGTTCCGCCTGGTGTCCCGCCTGGTCCAACGGCTTTATTCCGTCTCTATTTCACCATTGTCTGGCTATTCGCCCGGTCCGGTAAACGCGCTGGAGAAGCAAAACAATAGAAAAGCCACCCGCCGCACGCATGCGCAGTTTCGAATGACTTCCACTCGTGTTGTCCATGTGAATAGTCGGTTCGCCGGAAAAATCGAACATCAGAGCTTATTAATTGACAAAAAAAGGCCATCTCTTTTATCCCATCATCCATGTTTGACAGATGTCGATGTTAACAGCCCCATTGCGTCCAATGAAAGAACGAAACGACTGAATGGTTCGGTGTTTTAGGACACTTTTGTGCACGCACACACATGAGGGTACACTCGCGGGAAAGGCGTCCTCATTATATGACATGTGAGAAAAAAATAGACACGGGAAGATTAATATGTGAAACAGCGTCCAGAGTAAGATCGGGGGTCGGGGCTTGATCAAGGAAAGTCGAGTCGCATCTTCCCCGGGGCCAGGCTCACACTACTAGTACTACTACAGAGGTTTACCCATTATGTCCTGGAGTAAATTGCAATGCAATGCTCTGCAAGCAATACCCCCGTTGGTATTGAACACATGGGCGCCAGGGACAAGGTTCCACGAGGAACAACAAAGGAGAGAGTCGCCGTAGCCTACCAGTGTCGTAAGTACAGGAAATGCCGCTGCGGCCATCAGTCCAAATGGTTCTTCCTTTGTTCCCCATTGATGGCTACAAGTCACGCCATATGGAGGACAAATAACAGGGGCCTGGCTTATTTAGCGACGAGCAAAACCAATACTTTTTTTTAAAGAAAAAGCCATTTTACATCATAGGCTCAAAATTCCTCAAACAGACAGATTTAGAAGCTCACCGTGAGCATCGTACCCTGGGTTCTATCTACCCACCCCACGGCTACCCTCAAAATCGCAGCCCCACCTCCCACAACCCCACCCACCCCGAGACTGCCTACGCGCTACCCTCGCGTCTCGCGTGACACAACCTCTCTCGCGTTGCCCTGACAACTGCGCCTCCATTTGTCGTCCTAAGCACCCGCCCGCCCCGCCCGCTCGGCCACATCCCCACCTCCGCCCCGCCCCCTCCAGCGTGTGTCAATGGCATCAAACTAAAACAATGGGTTACAAATCTATCACTTGACGTCTTCTTCTGTTCTCTTTGCTTTATGCGGGGCCCTCACGCCATCCACGCACGTACGGCGAGCTTTAATGGCCGCCAAAAACACGTCTTAGGCTGAGGCAGAGGCCGGGCTGAGACCGCATAGAGCGACTCTATCTCCTACAGCCCAGAGCGACTCTATATCCTGCAGCCCAGGGCGACTCTATATCCTACAGCCCAGAGCGACTCTATATCCTACAGCCCAGGGCGACTCTATATCCTACAGCCCAGAGCGACTCTATATCCTACAGTCCAGGGCGACTCTATATCCTACAGCCCAGGGCGACTATATATCCTACAGCCCAGGGCGACTCTATATCCTACAGCCCAGGGCGACTCTATATCCTACAGCCCAGGGCGACTCTATATCCTACAGCCCAGGGCGACTCTATATCCTACAGCACAGGGCGACTCTATATCCTACAGCCCAGGGCGACTCTATCTCCTACAGCCCAGAGCGAGTCTATATCCTATAGCCCAGGGCGACTCTATATCCTACAGCCCAGGGCGACTCTATATCCTACAGCCCAGGGCGACTCTATATCCTACAGCCCAGGGCGACTCTATATCCTACAGCCCAGGGCGACTCTACAGCCCAGGGCGACTCTATATCCTACAGCCCAGGGCGACTCTATATCCTACAGCCCAGGGCGACTCTATATCCTACAGCCCAGAGCGACTCTATATCCTACAGCCCAGGGCGACTCTATATCCTACAGCCCAGGGCGACTCTATATCCTACAGCCCAGGGCGACTCTATATCCTACAGCCCAGGGCGACTCTATGTCCTACAGCCCAGGGCGACTCTACAGCCCAGGGCGACTCTATATCCTACAGCCCAGGGCGACTCTACAGCCCAGGGCGACTCTATATCCTACAGCCCAGAACGACTCTATACCCTACAGCCCAGGGCGACTCTATATCCTACAGCCCAGAGCGGCTCTATATCCTACAGCCCAGGGCGACTCTATATCCTACAGCTCAGGGCGACTCTATATCCTACAGCCCAGGGCGACTCTACAGCCCAGGGCGACTCTATATCCTACAGCCCAGGGCGACTCTATATCCTACAGCCCAGAGCGACTATATATCCTACAGCCCAGGGCGACTCTATATCCTACAGCCCAGGGCGACTCTATATCCTACAGCCCAGGGCGACTCTATATCCTACAGCCCAGGGCGAGTCTATATCCTACAGCCCAGAGCGACTCTATATCCTACAGCCCAGGGCGACTCTATATCCTACAGCCCAGGGCGACTCTATATCCTACAGCCCAGGGCGACTCTATATCCTACAGCCCAGGGCGACTCCATATCCTACAGCCCAGGGCGACTCTATATCCTACAGCCCAGGGCGACTCTACAGCCCAGGGCGACTCTATATCCTACAGCCCAGGGCGACTCTATATCCCATAGCCCAGGGCGACTCTATATCCTACAGCCCAGGGCGACTCTATATCCTATAGCCCAGGGCGACTCTATATCCTACAGCCCAGAGCGACTCTATATCCTACAGCCCAGGGCGACTCTATATCCTACAGCCCAGAGCGGCTCTATATCCTACAGCCCAGGGCGACTCTATATCCTACAGCCCAGGGCGACTCTATATCCTACAGCCCAGGGCGACTCTATATCCTACAGCCCAGGGCGACTCTACAGCCCAGGGCGACTCTATATCCTACAGCCCAGGGCGACTCTACAGCCCAGGGCGACTCTATATCCTACAGCCCAGAGCGACTCTATATCCTATAGCCCAGGGCGACTCTATATCCTACAGTCCAGGGCGACTCTATATCCTACAGCCCAGGGCGACTCTATATCCTACAGCCCAGGGCGACTCTATATCCTACAGCCCAGGGCGACTCTACAGCCCAGGGCGACTCTACAGCCCAGGGCTACTCTACAGCCCAGGGCGACTCTACAGCCCAGGGCGACTCTACAGCCCAGGGCGACTCTATATCCTACAGCCCAGGGCGACTCTATATCCTACAGCCCTATAGGGCGACTCTACAGCACAGGGCGACTCTATATCCTACAGCCCAGGGCGACTCTACAGCCCAGGGCGACTCTACAGCCCAGGGCGACTCTATATCCTACAGCCCAGGGCGACTCTATATTCTACAGCCCAGGGCGACTCTACAGCACAGGGCGACTCTATATCCTACAGCCCAGGGCGGCTCTATATCCTACAGCCCAGGGCGACTCTACAGCCCAGGGCGACTCTACAGCCCAAGGCGACTCTACAGCCCAGGGCTACTCTACAGCCCAGGGCGACTCTACAGCCCAGGGCGACTCTACAGTCCAGGGCGACTCTACAGTCCAGGGCGACTCTATCTCCTACAGCCCAGAGCGAGTCTATATCCTATAGCCCAGGGCGACTCTATATCCTACAGCCCAGGGCGACTCTATATCCTACAGCCCAGGGCGACTCTATATCCTACAGCCCAGGGCGACTCTACAGCCCAGGGCGACTCTATATCCTACAGCCCAGGGCGACTCTATATCCTACAGCCCAGGGCGACTCTATATCCTACAGCCCAGGGCGACTCTATATCCTACAGCCCAGGGCGACTCTATATCCTACAGCCCAGGGCGACTCTATATCCTACAGCCCAGGGCGACTCTATATCCTACAGCCCAGGGCGACTCTATATCCTACAGCCCAGGGCGACTGTATATCCTACAGCCCA
Source organism: Arenicola marina (assembly GCA_964019135.1). Classification (NCBI taxonomy): domain Eukaryota; kingdom Metazoa; phylum Annelida; class Polychaeta; family Arenicolidae; genus Arenicola; species Arenicola marina. The sequence goes on along the minus strand of OZ025260.1, from coordinate 31,936,281 downwards.
GAGCGACTCTATATCCTACAGCCCAGGGCGACTCTATATCCTACAGCCCAGGGCGACTCTATATCCTACAGCCCAGAGCGACTCTATATCCTACAGCCCAGGGCGACTCTATATCCTACAGCCCAGGGCGACTCTATATCCTACAGCCCAGAGCGACTCTATATCCTACAGCCCAGGGCGACTCTATATCCTACAGCCCAGGGCGACTCTATATCCTACAGCCCAGGGCGACTCTACAGCCCAGGGCGACTCTATATCCTACAGCCCAGGGCGACTCTACAGCCCAGGGCGACTCTATATCCTACAGCCCAGAACGACTCTATATCCTACAGCCCAGGGCGACTCTATATCCTACAGCCTAGAGCGGCTCTATATCCTACAGCCCAGGGCGACTCTATATCCTACAGCTCAGGGCGACTCTATATCCTACAGCCCAGGGCGACTCTACAGCCCAGGGCGACTCTATATCCTACAGCCCAGGGCGACTCTATATCCTACAGCCCAGAGCGACTATATATCCTACAGCCCAGGGCGACTCTATATCCTACAGCCCAGGGCGACTCTATATCCTACAGCCCAGGGCGACTCTATATCCTACAGCCCAGGGCGACTCTATATCCTACAGCCCAGGGCGACTCTATATCCTACAGCCCAGGGCGACTCCATATCCTACAGCCCAGGGCGACTCTATATCCTACAGCCCAGGGCGACTCTACAGCCCAGGGCGACTCTATATCCTACAGCCCAGGGCGACTCTATATCCCATAGCCCAGGGCGACTCTATATCCTACAGCCCAGGGCGACTCTATATCCTATAGCCCAGGGCGACTCTATATCCTACAGCCCAGAGCGACTCTATATCCTACAGCCCAGGGCGACTCTATATCCTACAGCCCAGAGCGGCTCTATATCCTACAGCCCAGGGCGACTCTATATCCTACAGCCCAGGGCGACTCTATATCCTACAGCCCAGGGCGACTCTATATCCTACAGCCCAGGGCGACTCTACAGCCCAGGGCGACTCTATATCCTACAGCCCAGGGCGACTCTACAGCCCAGGGCGACTCTATATCCTACAGCCCAGAGCGACTCTATATCCTATAGCCCAGGGCGACTCTATATCCTACAGTCCAGGGCGACTCTATATCCTACAGCCCAGGGCGACTCTATATCCTACAGCCCAGGGCGACTCTATATCCTACAGCCCAGGGCGACTCTATATCCTACAGCCCAGGGCGACTCTATATCCTACAGCCCAGGGCGACTCTATATCCTACAGCCCAGGGCGACTCTATATCCTACAGCCCAGGGCGACTCTATATGCTACAGCCCAGGGCGACTCTACAGCACAGGGCGACTCTATATCCTACAGCCCAGGGCGACTCTACAGCCCAGGGCGACTCTATATCCTACAGCCCAGGGCGACTCTATATCCTACAGCCCTACAGGGCGACTCTACAGCCCAGGGCGACTCTATATCCTACAGCCCAGGGCGACTCTACAGCCCAGGGCGACTCTATATCCTACAGCCCAGAGCGACTCTATATCCTATAGCCCAGGGCGACTCTATATCCTACAGTCCAGGGCGACTCTATATCCTACAGCCCAGGGCGACTCTATATCCTACAGCCCAGGGCGACTCTATATCCTACAGCCCAGGGCGACTCTATATCCTACAGCCCAGGGCGACTCTACAGCCCAGGGCTACTCTACAGCCCAGGGCTATCCTACAGCCCAGGGCGACTCTATATTCTACAGCCCAGGGCGACTCTACAGCACAGGGCGACTCTATATCCTACAGCCCAGGGCGGCTCTATATCCTACAGCCCAGGGCGACTCTACAGCCCAGGGCGACTCTACAGCCCAAGGCGACTCTACAGCCCAGGGCTACTCTACAGCCCAGGGCGACTCTACAGCCCAGGGCGACTCTACAGTCCAGGGCGACTCTACAGTCCAGGGCGACTCTATCTCCTACAGCCCAGAGCGAGTCTATATCCTATAGCCCAGGGCGACTCTATATCCTACAGCCCAGGGCGACTCTATATCCTACAGCCCAGGGCGACTCTATATCCTACAGCCCAGGGCGACTCTACAGCCCAGGGCGACTCTATATCCTACAGCCCAGGGCGACTCTATATCCTACAGCCCAGGGCGACTCTATATCCTACAGCCCAGGGCGACTCTATATCCTACAGCCCAGGGCGACTCTATATCCTACAGCCCAGGGCGACTCTATATCCTACAGCCCAGGGCGACTCTATATCCTACAGCCCAGGGCGACTCTATATCCTACAGCCCAGGGCGACTGTATATCCTACAGCCCAGAGCGACTCTATATCCTACAGCCCAGGGCGACTCTATATCCTACAGCCCAGGGCGACTCTATATCCTACAGCCCAGAGCGACTCTATATCCTACAGCCCAGGGCGACTCTATATCCTACAGCCCAGGGCGACTCTATATCCTACAGCCCAGAGCGACTCTATATCCTACAGCCCAGGGCGACTCTATATCCTACAGCCCAGGGCGACTCTATATCCTACAGCCCAGGGCGACTCTACAGCCCAGGGCGACTCTATATCCTACAGCCCAGGGCGACTCTACAGCCCAGGGCGACTCTATATCCTACAGCCCAGAACGACTCTATATCCTACAGCCCAGGGCGACTCTATATCCTACAGCCCAGAGCGGCTCTATATCCTACAGCCCAGGGCGACTCTATATCCTACAGCTCAGGGCGACTCTATATCCTACAGCCCAGGGCGACTCTACAGCCCAGGGCGACTCTATATCCTACAGCCCAGGGCGACTCTATATCCTACAGCCCAGAGCGACTATATATCCTACAGCCCAGGGCGACTCTATATCCTACAGCCCAGGGCGACTCTATATCCTACAGCCCAGGGCGACTCTATATCCTACAGCCCAGGGCGACTCTATATCCTACAGCCCAGGGCGACTCTATATCCTACAGCCCAGGGCGACTCCATATCCTACAGCCCAGGGCGACTCTACAGCCCAGGGCGACTCTATATCCTACAGCCCAGGGCGACTCTATATCCCATAGCCCAGGGCGACTCTATATCCTACAGCCCAGGGCGACTCTATATCCTATAGCCCAGGGCGACTCTATATCCTACAGCCCAGAGCGACTCTATATCCTACAGCCCAGGGCGACTCTATATCCTACAGCCCAGAGCGGCTCTATATCCTACAGCCCAGGGCGACTCTATATCCTACAGCCCAGGGCGACTCTATATCCTACAGCCCAGGGCGACTCTATATCCTACAGCCCAGGGCGACTGTACAGCCCAGGGCGACTCTATATCCTACAGCCCAGGGCGACTCTACAGCCCAGGGCGACTCTATATCCTACAGCCCAGAGCGACTCTATATCCTATAGCCCAGGGCGACTCTATATCCTACAGTCCAGGGCGACTCTATATCCTACAGCCCAGGGCGACTCTATATCCTACAGCCCAGGGCGACTCTATATCCTACAGCCCAGGGCGACTCTATATCCTACAGCCCAGGGCGACTCTATATCCTACAGCCCAGGGCGACTCTATATCCTACAGCCCAGGGCGACTCTATATCCTACAGCCCAGGGCGACTCTATATGCTACAGCCCAGGGCGACTCTATATCCTACAGCCCAGGGCGACTCTATATCCTACAGCCCAGGGCGACTCTATATCCTACAGCCCAGGGCGACTCTATATCCTACAGCCCAGGGCGACTCTATATCCTGCAGCCCAGGGCGACTCTATATCCTACAGCCCAGGGCGACTCTATATCCTACAGCCCAAGGCGACTCTATATCCTACAGCCCAGGGCGACTCTATATCCTACAGCCCAGGGCGACTCTATATCCTACAGCCCAAGGCGACTCTATATCCTACAGCCCAGGGCGACTCTATATCCTACAGCCCAGGGCGACTCTATATCCTACAGCCCAGGGCGACTCTATAGCCTACAGCCCAGAGCGACTCTATATCCTACAGCCCAGAGCGACTATATATCCTACAGCCCAGGGCGACTCTATATCCTACAGCCCAGAGCGACTCTATATCCTACAGCCCAGAGCGACTATATATCCTACAGCCCAGGGCGACTCTATATCCTACAGCCCAGGGCGACTCTATATCCTACAGCCCAGGGCGACTCTATATCCTACAGCCCAGGGCGACTCTATATCCTACAGCCCAGGGCGACTCTATATCCTACAGCCCAGGGCGACTCTATATCCTACAGCCCAGAGCGACTCTACAGCCCAGGGCGACTCTACAGTCCAGGGCGACTCTACAGTCCAGGGCGACTCTACAGTACAAGGCGACTCTACAGCCCAGGGCGACTCTACAGCCCAGGGCTACTCTACAGCCCAGGGCGACTCTACAGACCAGGGCGACTCTACAGCCCAGGGCGACTCTACAGTCCAGGGCGACTCAACAGCCCATGGCGACTTTACAGCCCAGGGCGACTCTATAGCCCAAGGCGACTCTACAGCCCAAGGCGACTCTACAGCCCAGGGCTACTCTACAGCCCAGGGCGACTCTACAGCCCAGGACGACTCTGTATCCTACAGCCCAGGGCGACTCTATATCCTACAGCCCAGGGCGACTCTATATCCTACAGCCCAGGGCGACTCTATCTCCTATAGCCCAGGGCGACTCTATATCCTACAGCCCAGAGCGACTCTATATCCTACAGCCCAGGGCGACTCTACAGCACAGGGCGACTCTATATCCTACAGCCCAGGGCGACTCTACAGCACAGGGCGACTCTATATCCTACAGCCCAGGGCGACTCTACAGCCCAGGGCGACTCTATATCCTACAGCCCAGGGCGACTCTATATCCTACAGCCCTACAGGGCGACTCTACAGCACAGGGCGACTCTATATCCTACAGCCCAGGGCGACTCTACAGCCCAGGGCGACTCTATATCCTACAGCCCAGGGCGACTCTATATCCTACAGCCCTATAGGGCGACTCTACAGCACAGGGCGACTCTATATCCTACAGCCCAGGGCGACTCTACAGCCCAGGGCGACTCTACAGCCCAGGGCGACTCTATATCCTACAGCCCAGGGCGACTCTATATTCTACAGCCCAGGGCGACTCTACAGCACAGGGCGACTCTATATCCTACAGCCCAGGGCGGCTCTATATCCTACAGCCCAGGGCGACTCTACAGCCCAGGGCGACTCTACAGCCCAAGGCGACTCTACAGCCCAGGGCTACTCTACAGCCCAGGGCGACTCTACAGCCCAGGGCGACTCTACAGTCCAGGGCGACTCTACAGTCCAGGGCGACTCTACAGTCCAGGGCGACTCTACAGTCCAGGGCGACTCTACAGCCCAGAGCGACTCTGCAGCCCAGGGCGACCCTACAGCCCAGGGCGACTCTACAGCCCAGGGCGACTCTACAGCCCAGGGCGACTCTATATCCTACAGCCCAGGGCGACTCTATATCCTACAGCCCAGGGCGACTCTATATCCTACAGCCCAGGGCGACTCTATATCCTACAGCCCAGGGCGACTCTATATCCTACAGCCCAGGGCGACTGTATATCCTACAGCCCAGAGCGACTCTATATCCTACAGCCCAGGGCGACTCTATATCCTACAGCCCAGGGCGACTCTATATCCTACAGCCCAGAGCGACTCTATATCCTACAGCCCAGGGCGACTCTATATCCTACAGCCCAGGGCGACTCTATATCCTACAGCCCAGAGCGACTCTATATCCTACAGCCCAGGGCGACTCTATATCCTACAGCCCAGGGCGACTCTATATCCTACAGCCCAGGGCGACTCTACAGCCCAGGGCGACTCTATATCCTACAGCCCAGGGCGACTCTACAGCCCAGGGCGACTCTATATCCTACAGCCCAGAACGACTCTATATCCTACAGCCCAGGGCGACTCTATATCCTACAGCCCAGAGCGGCTCTATATCCTACAGCCCAGGGCGACTCTATATCCTACAGCTCAGGGCGACTCTATATCCTACAGCCCAGGGCGACTCTACAGCCCAGGGCGACTCTATATCCTACAGCCCAGGGCGACTCTATATCCTACAGCCCAGAGCGACTATATATCCTACAGCCCAGGGCGACTCTATATCCTACAGCCCAGGGCGACTCTATATCCTACAGCCCAGGGCGACTCTATATCCTACAGCCCAGGGCGACTCTATATCCTACAGCCCAGGGCGACTCTATATCCTACAGCCCAGGGCGACTCCATATCCTACAGCCCAGGGCGACTCTATATCCTACAGCCCAGGGCGACTCTACAGCCCAGGGCGACTCTATATCCTACAGCCCAGGGCGACTCTATATCCCATAGCCCAGGGCGACTCTATATCCTACAGCCCAGGGCGACTCTATATCCTATAGCCCAGGGCGACTCTATATCCTACAGCCCAGAGCGACTCTATATCCTACAGCCCAGGGCGACTCTATATCCTACAGCCCAGAGCGGCTCTATATCCTACAGCCCAGGGCGACTCTATATCCTACAGCCCAGGGCGACTCTATATCCTACAGCCCAGGGCGACTCTATATCCTACAGCCCAGGGCGACTCTACAGCCCAGGGCGACTCTATATCCTACAGCCCAGGGCGACTCTACAGCCCAGGGCGACTCTATATCCTACAGCCCAGAGCGACTCTATATCCTATAGCCCAGGGCGACTCTATATCCTACAGTCCAGGGCGACTCTATATCCTACAGCCCAGGGCGACTCTATATCCTACAGCCCAGGGCGACTCTATATCCTACAGCCCAGGGCGACTCTATATCCTACAGCCCAGGGCGACTCTATATCCTACAGCCCAGGGCGACTCTATATCCTACAGCCCAGGGCGACTCTATATCCTACAGCCCAGGGCGACTCTATATGCTACAGCCCAGGGCGACTCTATATCCTACAGCCCAGGGCGACTCTATATCCTACAGCCCAGGGCGACTCTATATCCTACAGCCCAGGGCGACTCTATATCCTACAGCCCAGGGCGACTCTATATCCTGCAGCCCAGGGCGACTCTATATCCTACAGCCCAGGGCGACTCTATATCCTACAGCCCAAGGCGACTCTATATCCTACAGCCCAGGGCGACTCTATATCCTACAGCCCAGGGCGACTCTATATCCTACAGCCCAGGGCGACTCTATAGCCTACAGCCCAGAGCGACTCTATATCCTACAGCCCAGAGCGACTATATATCCTACAGCCCAGGGCGACTCTATATCCTACAGCCCAGGGCGACTCTATATCCTACAGCCCAGGGCGACTCTATATCCTACAGCCCAGGGCGACTCTATATCCTACAGCCCAGAGCGACTCTATATCCTACAGCCCAGAGCGACTATATATCCTACAGCCCAGGGCGACTCTATATCCTACAGCCCAGGGCGACTCTATATCCTACAGCCCAGGGCGACTCTATATCCTACAGCCCAGGGCGACTCTATATCCTACAGCCCAGGGCGACTCTATATCCTACAGCCCAGGGCGACTCTATATCCTACAGCCCAGAGCGACTCTACAGCCCAGGGCGACTCTACAGTCCAGGGCGACTCTACAGTACAAGGCGACTCTACAGCCCAGGGCGACTCTACAGCCCAGGGCTACTCTACAGCCCAGGGCGACTCTACAGACCAGGGCGACTCTACAGCCCAGGGCGACTCTACAGTCCAGGGCGACTCAACAGCCCATGGCGACTTTACAGCCCAGGGCGACTCTATAGCCCAAGGCGACTCTACAGCCCAAGGCGACTCTACAGCCCAGGGCTACTCTACAGCCCAGGGCGACTCTACAGCCCAGGACGACTCTATATCCTACAGCCCAGGGCGACTCTATATCCTACAGCCCAGGGCGACTCTATATCCTACAGCCCAGGGCGACTCTATCTCCTATAGCCCAGGGCGACTCTATATCCTACAGCCCAGAGCGACTCTATATCCTACAGCCCAGGGCGACTCTACAGCACAGGGCGACTCTATATCCTACAGCCCAGGGCGACTCTACAGCACAGGGCGACTCTATATCCTACAGCCCAGGGCGACTCTACAGCCCAGGGCGACTCTATATCCTACAGCCCAGGGCGACTCTATATCCTACAGCCCTACAGGGCGACTCTACAGCACAGGGCGACTCTATATCCTACAGCCCAGGGCGACTCTACAGCTCAGGGCGACTCTATATCCTACAGCCCAGGGCGACTCTATATCCTACAGCCCAGGGCGACTCTATATCCTACAGCCCAGGGCGACTCTACAGCACAGGGCGACTCTATATCCTAGAGCCCAGGGCGACTCTATATCCTACAGCCCAGGGCAACTCTATATCCTACAGCCCAGGGCGACTCTACAGCCCAGGGCGACTCTACAGCCCAGGGCGACTCTACAGCCCAGGGCTACTCTACAGCCCAGGGCGACTCTACAGCCCAGGGCGACTCTACAGCCCAGGGCGACTCTATATCCTACAGCCCAGGGCGACTCTATATCCTACAGCCCTATAGGGCGACTCTACAGCACAGGGCGACTCTATATCCTACAGCCCAGGGCGACTCTACAGCCCAGGGCGACTCTACAGCCCAGGGCGACTCTATATCCTACAGCCCAGGGCGACTCTATATTCTACAGCCCAGGGCGACTCTACAGCACAGGGCGACTCTATATCCTACAGCCCAGGGCGGCTCTATATCCTACAGCCCAGGGCGACTCTACAGCCCAGGGCGACTCTACAGCCCAAGGCGACTCTACAGCCCAGGGCTACTCTACAGCCCAGGGCGACTCTACAGCCCAGGGCGACTCTACAGTCCAGGGCGACTCTACAGTCCAGGGCGACTCTACAGTCCAGGGCGACTCTACAGTCCAGGGCGACTCTACAGCCCAGAGCGACTCTGCAGCCCAGGGCGACCCTACAGCCCAGGGCGACTCTACAGCCCAGGGCGACTCTACAGCCCAGGGCGACTCTACAGTCCAGGGCGACTCTACAGTCCAGGGCGACTCTACAGCCCAGAGCGACTCTACAGCCCAGGGCGACTATACAGCCCAGGGCTACTCTACAGCCCAGGGCGACTC
>OZ025260.1:31659561-31926989 GCA_964019135.1 Arenicola marina | reverse complement strand
TATCCTTTTGGGGAAGCCTGTAACTCCCCCTGATATGAGCAGTTGGAAAACGAGACAGGCCAAGGGCTGACCTTTGACACCACCCATCTTTTCTTTCATTCCGCCTGGCGATTCCCCGTTTTCACTGCTGCCAACACACACAACCTCCCCTTGTGTTCCTCCTTCCTATCCACGGAGGAAGACCAAAGACAAACTGACGTGCGGGGCGCGCTGACAATTTCATCGAAATCCCCGATGGTTGGAGATGCAGCCTATTAATCCTATAGTACGAATTTTATCACAACTTGACTGCGGCGGTAGAGCGCGGTTTGTGTCAGGCATCCTGCCCACAGTGGGCGGCTGGGGCTTGTTCACCGGCCACGGCCGGTAGCTTGCTCGTCCTCGACTCTTCTCGTCCCCGGCGTCGGCTCGCGACCGTCTCCAACTTGGCAGGCATGGCACACCACGAAAGAGTGAGGGGGGGAAATATTTCTACGCATGCGTCGTCGTAGAGCGCGGCGGCTATCCTGCTGCCGGCACAGCGTTGCGATAGGCGGCGTGTCAGCCAAAATGGCCGGTCCGAGAGCATCTTTGATCACTGCAAAGACAAAACCTGACGACCGTGTTGGTGTGTTATTCTCGGTGTGTTATATTGTGGGTTCGGGATGTGATTCTATTCAACCCCGAGAGGCAGTTGGTAACGAGACAAAATCGGCATTGGAGGAGGGAGCGAGAAAGCGAGCGAGGCCGAGGGTTGGAGCGGGAGAGGGCGAGGGGGAGGGGGCGGCTGCGGGACACGGGACAGGGTGAGTACCGCTTCGGGCGGGGACCCTGGGCGGGATGGGGAGAGTGCAAGGGATGGGGCTGGGCGGGGGGCGGAGCGCGGGGCGGGGGCGGTGGGCGCAGGGTGGGATTGAGTGCCGGTGTGATGACGGTGGGACGGGTAACGGAGCCGAGAGGGTGAGGGGTCGGAACCCGGGTCGGGACACACGCAAATGAGTGCGGGGGTGAGGAAGGGGGGGGGGGGGGGGGGGGGGTGGCGGGAAAGGCTTGAGGCACCAGGGACGGAGAGGGTGGGGCTGGCGGTTGTTAGAATGGATATATGATAAGATGCTGGAGGACCACTGGGCGGTTGGATGGTAGACACGGGGACGCAGGGTACATACATAGCCAAGCGGCTGGCGCTAGGGGTTAGAGGGGGCGGGGGCAGGGAGGGGGGAGGGGGGGGAGGAGGCAGGGTGTGGGGTGTGGGCCGGGCCGGTCTCACCTCGCCCTCCTAAAAGAGCGATAATAGGGGGTGAGGTTGGGGGGGGGGGGTGGGCGGCCCCTGACGATGCGATAGGTGACGCAGAAGAGTCATTGCGCCCAAAGACGGCTACAGGAAGACCTCGGTGGCGGGACAGCTAGCCGACACAGTGTGCCCCACCCCACTCTCCTCCCGCCACACCCCAGTCCCCTGGCCACCCCAGCCAGCCAACCGGCCGCACCGGCCTGAGTGCTCCCCGCAATGCTAGGCACGTATCTCCTTGTCGACGACCGGCCATGGGCAATTTGACTCCTTGCTCGCGGTAAGGGTAAGGGGTGGGTGGGGGGGGGGATACAGTCGAACGAAAGGGGACAGGAACCTGGGAGAGGTAGGAAGGGGTGTGGGTGGTTGGGGTAGGGGGGGGGGGTGGGTTGCAGGGATCGAACGCAAGCCGAGGTGAGAAGCGGCACACGGTAGGGCGGCTAAAGACGGGTATCCATTTAAAAGGACGGCCCTGTCAAAGATAAAGCACCTTCTCCAGGACATCCAATTAAATTGGAACCTCCCACCCATAACTGGTTCTCGCAGCCGCCGCCAGGGGGCGACACAGAAAGGACTGCCCATGTAGAAGATGGTGTGAATCTGTACGCCAGGGAAAGTGGTGGAGCGTCTCACTTCCAGCGGGAAGCCAACCTCCACCGCTAGAGGGAGTCATGGAGTGGGAGGTCGTCGCCCTCCACCGCTAGAGGGAGCCAGGGATGGGAGGTCGTCACCTATTTATCGAACCGTTAGATGGTTTTCCTCTCCTTCACTCGTTCTTCCTCTCCTGACCTCTTTGTTTCTCTCCGTCAGTGTTTCTCTTTTCACTCTTCCTCTCTCTCCTTCATCCTTTCACTCTCTCCTTAACTCTTTTTCTCTCTTCTTCACTATTTCTCACTCTCCTTAACTCGTTCTCACTCTCCTTCACCATTTCTCTCCCTTCTTCACTCTTTATCCGTGTCATTCACTCAGCATCTCGATTGCTGCGTTGGCCTCGAGGCAGACCGCAGTAGGCTAAATTGGTATAATGAGCGATAACTGGTTTTACTGCAGGCACAAATTACATGGAAAGCCGAAAACGTACACCCTACATTCCTATAGGTCGATAATTTCTTTATAATGGCCGGATCCCTGCCGCCGAAATAATAACCAGCGGATGAAATTATACCGCATACTCCAAGGCTTATACTTGCCAGAGCCATTTCCGGATAGCATTTAGTTCCAGTCACTAAATTATTTTTGTCAGTTTTGCCAGTCCATTCCGGTTGCGACATTTACACTTACAGGTCTTACGTATGTAACATATGTTACAGGATATACACGACGGAGAAGCCAGCTATTATTTCCTTCAGTCGTAGATGCAGAGTTCAGTACTAATGACGTATGTCACCAGTACTTATAGCGCTGGAAATGTTCACACGTAGGCCACACGTCGGTGACAACTCATTTGTTGTGTTTTTCTTTTTAATATATTTATTTATATCCACAGTAATGTTGGTACACGGTAGATCAAAGACACATATTCAGATCCAAACAATGAAAGTATAACAAATTCCTCTCTAGATAAATCTAGACGGCTATTTTTGTGATAATAAAGTGACAGATATGCGGTAAAATCGTTCAACCATGAACCTCGTCATGATTGTAGAAGTACCGTCGATACACTGTACCGACGACAGTGTGACTGAACACATGTCTTAAACACCGACCGTGACGTGTGGACATAATGCCAACGAGACGGATTTCTGTTCTGACGCAAACAACTGGGCAAGAACTGGGCATGCTATGGCAACAGTTGGATCAAATTAATGGGCCCTTTGAGGCCAAGCTATGCGAATTTCACAAATCCTGGATCGACCGTCGTTAATGGGTTATCGTTGAGTTTGGATGGCTGAATATGCGGCTCTTTTAACAAAGTCGGGTCTGGGGTCGGGAAATGATAGAGGGTGGAGCGGCGGCGGGTTGATTCCGGGGGCAGTTACATCAACGTCACGACTGTATGGCTGCTGGATCCTGTACCGGTTACAACAATTACATCAATTGGTGTTTCAGGCCGCGTCTGTGCACACAAGGCCTAAACAGGACAAAAGAAATCTCCCGGGGCGACGAAGCATCAAAGAATGAACCAACCATGCCCCAGATTGTGTCCGGTTCCCGATTCGAACCCAGGACCTGCAGTCTGGTGTACTAATTACCAGTACAAGATGACAACCTGATGACAATTGCCTCCTGACATCTAGGACCATGCTTAACGCTATGTTTACATATGACGCTGAAAAACCCCTTAGCGTAGGTTCGGAATAACCTATATGGCTCTCCATTAGAACTAGTCCCTAGCAATACAAACATGAGAGGACAGAGGAGGGCACATGCTTCCGGCAAGGATTTCACCGCGGGTGGTTATTACTATAATGCGGAGTGAGTTGTGACTCATGGGGGCGTAGCTACCGTGACCTTATATTATGGCGCGTTGACCACGTGGCTTCCTATGTCAACCTTGGCGCACACCAAACCTGGTTCATGACTTCTTCACGGCTTGTTCATATTCAGCCATGATCAAATAAAGTTCTTTAATATCGAAAGCGAGAATATGTGTGGCTATCCGTATACATGCGCCGAATAACTGACCTTGATCAAACCCAACACATAGATTTTGTGTAGATTTGGTTGACTTATATCACTTGGCAGATATCAGATCAGATATGCATTACCGGTGGACTTATATCATCGGTAGATTTATATGACTGGTAGATTTATATGACTGGTAGACTTATATCGCTGGTAGATTTATATCCTTGGTAGACTACTATCACTGGTTGACTTATATTCCTACCACTGATAGACTTATATCACTGGTAGACTGATATCACTGGTAGACTGATAACACTGGTAGACTGATATCACTGGTAGACTGATAACACTGGTAGACTGATAACACTGGTAGACTGATATCACTGGTAGACTGATATCACTGGTAGACTGATAACACTGGTAGACTGATATCACTGGTAGACTGATATCACTGGTAGACTGATATCACTGGTAGACTGATATCACTGGTAGACTGGTATCACTGGTAGAGTGATATCACTGGTAGACTGATATCACTGGTAGACTGATAACACTGGTAGACTGATATCACTGGTAGACTGATATCACTGGTAGACTGATATCACTGGTAGACTGATATCACTGGTAGACTGATATTACTGGTAGACTGATATTACTGGTAGACTGATATCACTGGTAGACTGGTATCACTGGTAGACTGGTATCACTGGTAGACTGATAACACTGGTAGACTGATATCACTGGTAGACTGGTATCACTGGTAGACATATATCACTGGTAGATTATGGTACCATGGGTGCATTATGATACTAACAACGCTAGCATTGCTGGACATGGTATTCGTTTGGCCGCGTCACTGAACATGATATAGCCTAACTATTAACTTTATTACCCGATTAGGAATCCACGTATGAACCTTGCAGTGCCTGGCTTTTCCCTTGGAGTTGCCTATATCCTATATACCGCCATTGTGAAATATTTTTTGTTGCACAGGAACGTATGCTGTCGTATTCTTTACGTCTGGACTTGCTTCATGGAGCTGACTGAACACCATTTCATCCTGGACGTTCCAAAAATTGGAAACTACGTAGATATTTTGTTAACCCAAGTTTGATTATGTGCATTGGCAATTGTGGTATAATTGGTTAATATCAGCCGACTCTTCATGAAGCGACTCATTGAAGCGAAGAATGATTTATTGGTTTAGAATAGCTTACGTAGTACTTATAATCCGAGGGGCCGCCCCGATAGCTCAGTGAGCTAGAGCGCTCGCATTGAGTGCTCTGGTCACCTGAGAGCCTAACGGCGCGTGGATCGATGGTCCGAGCCCCGCTGTGGCCATGTCTGTGTGGTCGCAGAATAAAGATCCCATGTCTTTCTTCGTAAAGAGTAGGGGATTACCCCCGGGGACATGGCTCCACTCTTCCTTCTTTCTCCCATTGACGCGATATGACCAAAAGTGGTTAAAGCGTCCTGAATAACCAACCAACGTATAATCCGTGTCGGTACCCGTAATTGCGCAATCCGTGTCTAGACCGGGTCAGTGGGTAAGCGGTCTGAGCTTCAAACCAACGGGTCGTGGGTTCGAACCCTGGCATTGGCATTACGGACAGCTTTCATCAACCCCATCAGGAGAGACCATGCACATTTGTATTTCGCTACTGGAAACCTCAGAAAACAAAGGTATATTAAAAGGAAAAAAAGCATTGTCCAGAGAGGCTTCGTGGTCCATGTTAGCTATTCGGGTGCATAAATGTGGATTTAAACACCGGATTTCATTTCATGTTGCATGATAAGAAGGATGAGATATTGATATGTTTCTCGATCAGGTTAACACATGATATAAATATATAGTGACGTAATATCTTATACAGTCAACATAATTTTATATCTAAAATATAAAAATATAAGCAAGCATATCAAATACGATTTTCATTGTCTTTTTCATACAGTAATTTAAAAGAAAAAAACATATGTAGTCCAACGTTTGGGAGAGTTGTGTTGTGCCACGTCCCTGACAGTGTGAGATTACCCGGTATGGCCGCCAGATAAAGTCATTTAGAATTTTTGTCAATTTCGCATTTCGTGTCGGTTTCTAGCTATTAATCTAATGCTTTGGATGTTTTTTTCCGCCACGTCCCATCAAGTCTCACATGTCGTTTGTCATCAGACCGCAATTAATGCCTTTGCCTTGTGCGGATTAGGTGGGGCGTATATAGGGGGAGTGTTATATGTGAGGGTGGACCAGGGCGGAATGAGTCTGGGTGAGGAGGGGGTTTGGATATGGTGTGATGAGTCTGGGTGAGGAGGGGGTTTGGATAGAGTGGGATGAGTCTGGGTGAGGGGGGGTTTGGATGGGGTGGGATGAGTCTGGGTGAGGGGGGGGGGGTTTGGATGGGGTGGGATGAGTCTGGGTGAGGAGGGGGTTTGGATGGGGTGGGATGAGTCTGGGTGAGGAGGGGGTTTGGATGGGGTGGGATGAGTCTGGGTGAGGAGGGGGTTTGGATGGGGTGGATGAGTCTGGGTGAGGAGGGGGTTTGGATGGGGTGGGATGAGTCTGGGTGAGGAGGGGGTTTGGATGGGGTGGGATGAGTCTGGGTGAGGAGGGGGTTTGGATGGGGTGGGATGAGTCTGGGTGAGGAGGGGGTTTGGATGGGGTGGGATGAGTCTGGGTGAGGAGGGGGTTTGGATGGGGTGGGATGAGTCTGGGTGAGGAGGGGGTTTGGATGGGGTGGGATGAGTCTGGGTGAGGAGGGGGTTTGGATGGGGTGGGATGAGTCTGGGTGAGGAGGGGGTTTGGATGGGGTGGGATGAGTCTGGGTGAGGAGGGGGTTTGGATGGGGTGGGATGAGTCTGGGTGAGGAGGGGGTTTGGATGGGGTGGGATGAGTCTGGGTGAGGGGAGGGGGTTTGGATGGGGTGGGATGAGTCTGGGTGAGGAGGGGGTTTGGATGGGGTGGGATGAGTCTGGGTGAGGAGGGGGTTTGGATGGGGTGGGATGAGTCTGGGTGAGGAGGGGGTTTGGATGGGGTGGGATGAGTCTGGGTGAGGAGGGGGTTTGGATGGGGTGGGATGAGTCTGGGTGAGGAGGGGTTTTGGATGGGGTGGGATGAGTCTGGGTGAGGAGGGGGTTTGGATGGGGTGGGATGAGTCTGGGTGAGAAGGGGGTTTGGATGGGGTGGGATGAGTCTGGGTGAGGAAGGGGTTTGGATGGGGTGGGATGAGTCTGGGTGAGGAGGGGGTTTGGATGGGGTGGGATGAGTCTGGGTGAGGAGGGGGTTTGGATGGGGTGGAATGAGTCTGGGTGAGGAGGGGGTTTGGATGGGGTGGGATGAGTCTGGGTGAGGAGGGGGTTTGGATGGGGTGGGATGAGTCTGGGTGAGGAGGGGGTTTGGATGGGGTGGGATGAGTCTGGGTGAGGAGGGGGTTTGGATGGGGTGGGATGAGTCTGGGTGAGGAGGGGGTTTGGATGGGGTGGGATGAGTCTGGGTGAGGAGGGGGTTTGGATGGGGTGGGATGAGTCTGGGTGAGAAGGGGGTTTGGATGGGGTGGGATGAGTCTGGGTGAGGAGGGGGTTTGGATGGGGTGGGATGAGTCTGGGTGAGGAGGGGGTTTGGATGGGGTGGGATGAGTCTGGGTGAGGAGGGGGTTTGGATGGGGTGGGATGAGTCTGGGTGAGGAGGGGGTTTGGATGGGGTGGGATGAGTCTGGGTGAGAAGGGGGTTTGGATGGGGTGGGATGAGTCTGGGTGAGGAGGGGGTTTGCATGGGGTGGGATGAGTCTGGGTGAGAAGGGGGTTTGGATGGGGTGGGATGAGTCTGGGTGAGGAGGGGGTTTGGATGGGGTGGGATGAGTCTGGGTGAGGAGGGGGTTTGGATGGGGTGGGATGAGTCTGGGTGAGGAGGGGGTTTGGATGGGGTGGGATGAGTCTGGGTGAGGAGGAGGTTTGGATGGGGTGGGATGAGTCTGGGTGAGAAGGGGGTTTGGATGGGGTGGGATGAGTCTGGGTGAGGAGGGGGTTTGGATGGGGTGGGATGAGTCTGGGTGAAGAGGGGGTTTGGATGGGGTGGGATGAGTCTGGGTGAGGAGGGGGTTTGGATGGGGCGAGATGAGTCTGGGTGAGGAGGGGGTTTGGATGGGGTGGGAGGAGTCTGGGTGAGGAGGGGGTTTGGATGGGGTGGGATGAGTCTGGGTGAGGAGGGGGTTTGGATGGGGTGGGATGAGTCTGGGTGAGAAGGGGGTTTGGATGGGGTGGGATGAGTCTGGGTGAGGAGGGGGTTTGGATGGGGTGGGATGAGTCTGGGTGAGGAGGGGGTTTGGATGGGGTGGGATGAGTCTGGGTGAGGAGGGGGTTTGGATGGGGTGGGATGAGTCTGGGTGAGAAGGGGGTTTGGATGGGGTGGGATGAGTCTGGGTGAGGAGGGGGTTTGGATGGGGTGGGATGAGTCTGGGTGAGAAGGGGGTTTGGATGGGGTGGGATGAGTCTGGGTGAGGAGGGGGTTTGGATGGGGTGGGATGAGTCTGGGTGAGGAGGGGGTTTGGATGGGGTGGGATGAGTCTGGGTGAGGAGGGGGTTTGGATGGGGTGGGATGAGTCTGGGTGAGGAGGGGGTTTGGATGGGGTGGGATGAGTCTGGGTGAGAAGGGGGTTTGGATGGGGTGGGATGAGTCTGGGTGAGGAGGGGGTTTGGATGGGGTGGGATGAGTCTGGGTGAGGAGGGGGTTTGGATGGGGTGGGATGAGTCTGGGTGAGGAGGGGGTTTGGATGGGGCGGGATGAGTCTGGGTGAGGAGGGGGTTTGGATGGGGTGGGAGGTGTCTGGGTGAGGAGGGGGTTTGGATGGGGTGGGATGAGTCTGGGTGAGGAGGGGGTTTGGATGGGGTCGGATGAGTCTGGGTGAGGAGGGGGTTTGGATGGGGGAGGGGGTGAGTAGGGGGTTGGAAAGTCTGGGTTAGGAGGGGCTTGAAATGAGAAGGGGATGTTATGGACGAGGTGGAATGGGGGATGGGGTAATGAGGGGTTGGGATGGGGTAGGATAGATGGGGCTGGGCGATGCTGGAGTTGCAATGGATGAAACTGGAATCTGGTGGGGTTTGCTGGGGTGGGGTTGGTTGGGGTGGGGTGGGGTGAGGTGGGGTGCGGTGGGGAAGAGTTGGTGGGGACGAGACGTCAGACTGTAGCACACTCCCTTTGGTTTTTGTTTTGGGACGGCAGAAGCTGAAGAACCATACTGGGATTAGCTATTCGCCTGGCCAATAGCTAATCTCGCCCTCGCTCATATTATACAGTTACCCCATTACGGCCCCTCTTCAGACCGCCATCTCGCCGTGTGACGCAGCCTTGAGCTCAGTCACCCACAACCCCCACCCTCCACCCCCCCCCACCCCCCCCATCCCTGGATATCATCATCCTGCTCCCAACACACCCCCTCCCATCCCTATGTCATCCACCACCCTCCCCCAACCAGCTTCCCTCACCACCCCGGGACAACCGCCGTAACGACAGGATCCAGTATTAGCTGCTTCATCATGTTTAGACAGGGTGACACGGACTTGAAAGGCAGCAGACAGGCGCATAATGATACGAGAGAAACACAACAGCCGCGTGGTTAATATCGACAAAATACAGCGATGTCGCGACATGGCAGATAGGCATCACGGAGAAACAAAGAAAAAGGTTAGGTTTAGAGTTATTGGCCAAGGGACACAGTTAATTACGTGCACGTGACCGCCGTCAGAGTTTGCATTCTCTCAAAATGGTCGCCGTCAATAACGGCGTTCTCTTAAAATGGCCGCCGTCAATGGCGGCATTCTCCCAAAATGGTCGCCGTCAATGGCGACATTCTCTCGAAATGGCCGCCGTCAATGGCGGCATTCTCTCAAAAAGGTGGCCGGTAAAGTTAGCATTTCTGAAAATGGCCGCCATCAAAGTTTGCATTCTATGAAAATGGCTTTCCTTCAACATGGCGGCCAAACTGTCTCCAACATACAACGGATGTCACTTTTTAGTCCTGTACATTAGCTTGGATCAACATCATGACATTCAATACGACATTTATGTGAACCAAAACAGTGCTGCAAGATTGTCTCATGTAAGAGGGAATATCTTCAGTTGGTACGCGGCATTTCTTCGTTTGACGAGAATGTTCGTCTTGGTTGATAGATCAGGTGAGTAAGCAACATAAGGCTCCAAGCCGCACTGAACATTCCAGTGTTTATCCGGTACAAGGCAAGGGTGTATAATTAGCCAAATCCTATTCTTTATGTTTATTAATCAGTTAATTGACATGACCGTGCAAGAGCAACGGGTGTCAAGGTATTTACATTGAGCGATTTAGTATTCCAAGCAATTCCATTGGCTCTATGAAGTTATGCAAGTGAGAGACATGTGACTGGAGTCTGGTGACTCATGCCTCCCAATGGAATTAACGCTCATCAGTGCAATGGCCTTTCACCGTTGACCTCATGTCCGCATACTGGAGTCAACTTCAGCTGAGACCGACGCCACGACACGTGCTAAAAGACTGCGTGTCCTTGACACGTGGTCCCTGCACTCCTCAAGGTCGCCCATCGCAGCGGCCAACCCAGGCTGAGTGTACGGCGAGAGAAACAAGGAAGACAACACATTATAAGAAAATCAAACAATAACTATATTACTGGTTACTTCCATTTATTAGTTATATATGCGCATTGGGAGTACGTCATAAATAAGTAGTTTTATCACTTAAATGTTCACGTGACTGAGCAATTATCAAAGAATTTACACAATTTACGAGAAGTACAAGTAATAGTGTAGCTAGTTGCGGATAGAGATTTGGTGATCTTGTTTTTATCTATGACCTTTGACCTCAATGTAAGTATTATGTGGTTTACTATCGTGCGATGTTGATATTCAAGCAGATAACTGACCTGGGCTTTAAACAACTTCACCAGTTTCTTGAACAAGTACTGCTCACTCCTGTAGAAGTTCAAGATACAAGTACTGTTAACTGTTGTAAATGTAAGTCCAAGATATATGAGTGCGAACATTTTAGGATATTTGGACAAGATTTGGTGGGTTTCGTTATATATAGCAGCAATGGGTATCACCACATATGAAGACGTCACGACAATGTGCACAACCGTTGAGACCCTAGGGTTTTGTGAATACATAGCTGATAAACCAAGCGCTTTAAACAGTGTGTTCAGCTTGAACAAGGTCTGGGCAAAGTGAACGCAAGATATGTGGAACTATTTCAGATACCTACCTGGCCTGCTTTTCCGCCGGAGTATTTGACAAGACCTTTGCAAAGTGATCCAGGATGAGTTCCCTGTCCACGCTAGTCTCCAGAGGCGCCTGGGTGGGCTGCGGCACTGCGGAGGGTCTGGTGTCATTGGTCCGGTCAGTCTGGTCTGTGACGGCCCTCTGGATCAGGCTGGCTATCTCAACACTACCCCTAGCCCGACACAGTGGGAAGGTTTCCTGTTATGAAGTAACGCGACATGGGGGTCACAGAACATTCACGCAGAAACTGTTCGTCACAGAACGTTCACGCAAAATTGGTCGTCACAGAACGTCTTAGTTTGTTATATATAACATTGATATACTTACGCTGATCAGAGCTTGCAGACCACCTGGTGAACCATCTAACCTGTTGATCAGAGCTTCTAGAAGGTTCAGCTGAAGATGACGATTCTGGAGGAGTGCCTACAAAAAAACACCATTCACTATATCTCCAATTCCCAAATTTTAACCGTCACCCAAATATTGTTTTCGCCCGTCGGACACTAGGCAATCTAGTGAAATTGTTTCGCATCTCAATTGTCCATCTTCATTCGCCCTTGTTGGAGAATTGCTGGATAGTTTCTATATGGCGGGCACAGTACGACACTCCAGATATTATACATGGCAAATTTGTGTTTCTCCTAATTGACAAACCACCAACCTTAGTCGACATGAAATAAAATGTATAACAATTTAATATTCAAAGAAGATTAGATTATTCTGGATATATGCGATAAATGTCTTTATTCGGATTCGCCGCTCGTCGACATTTTCCTCGGTTGTGACGTGACTCCGCTGATACCGCTCTTTTAATTGCGTCAGCCTCGTTTTAAGAAATATGGCGCTATTTACGGCGAATTAGAGAGACTGGAGAAAATGGAGAGGCGGACAGATTGAACTTCAAATTTGTCACCGGAACACCGCACAATCGTGGGGGGTCCAGGCTAGACGATAGGTATTAAACTGCAACGGACAATACAACAGTCTATTCTACATTTTATCGCAAGTGATTCAACCGATAGAGGCCTTGAATTACGTGAAGATTGTTTTATGAAGATGAACAGATGAACTGTAGAGGTAGTATAGTAAATTTAACGTGAGCTATACTGAAACAATGGTTTGCCCTGAGCAATAGACACATGTAAAAGTTAAGAAATATATAGCCTCAGTTTGGCAAATTGCGTTTAATTTATGACTTAATGCCTGAAAACAATCGCATTATTTCTGCCTCATTGAGCGACCCGGGTGATAACTAGAGAGACTGACCTGCCTGAGGTGTCTGCTTGCCTCCTTCAGCAGCTCTAGGCTGATCGTCTGCCCGCCCAGGGCCCACGGCAGATCGCCCAAACTATCAATGTGCCGTGCCAATTCCCGGCGATATGGCTTGCCAGCTGCTTGGCGGTACAGCTGGAAATGGGAGAGGTACTTACACTGGTTACAGCATATTATTTTAACAGAAAATCTACCATTTTCTGCAAAAAAACCCCAAACTTTACCATGGGACCGTACGAGAGCATTTTGGCGAGAAAATGACTTCCTCAATTCTCCATGAAGGAGACAAGTCAAACGACACTGTGCGTGAGACATAGTCTTTGGACGCGAATGACATGCAACCAAGGCCAAGGGCATAGCAAGGTCAATAAGGTCATGAAACACATTTTACCCGCGTAACTCCGTTAATATTGGGTCTAGAGTTCCGCTGTTTGTTTGAGAGTATTCTTCAGAGAGAGGCGGAAAACCGGTATTGGCTCAGATTTTTCTGCATACTGGAAGTTTTTTTAGGGATTTTCAGCATCCTCTTCATGTAAAATGTTGTTGGCAAGGATTTTATTTACTTGATTCAGTGATACAATGCATTTTATGAAATAAGAAATGTGGTTGTGCCATACAAATACACGGGCGGTATATCACACTGAAACATATGTCTGCACATTTAGCCTTAAAAACAACTAAAAGAAGATAAAAGAACAATGTACTACATCAAGATTAAAAACAGTTATTTCAAGATCACGTAGCCACTTTCTCTTTTATTAAGAACAGGCTTACCCCCACCCACCCACCCGTCCCAACCCGCACCAGAAATAGGGTGCAGACGCAGCAAATTCGCAAGGTCGATGTTTTAGCCTGTCCCCCGGATAATTTGTGTACGATATGGTATGTCTGTGCTAAATCTTATGGACGAATGATTCGAATGTTACCAGATTGAATATAATTTAAATTACAAAATAAATTAAGTTCAACTGCAAGAAAAGAAATGCCACGTTTGGCGCATTTCTATTCATTGCATTTCCTTTATGTTTGGATTGAACATTTTTGTTTTTGTTTTAAATAAAGACACAAGCAAAGGCATTTTTCTCAAAAGATCAAATGATACGGAAACGAGTAATTAGTACTCTTATGACATAATATGATTTAAGAATTTGTTTTAGCTGGTAGACGTGCTATTTGGTAATTGGCAGGAAAACCATGTAAATTTTGACTAAACGTCATGCAAGAGTCTTTTATCCTGTATGTCCCCTTTCACAGTGTGACTTACCTGCTGACAGTACTCGGCTACCCGGAACCCGTTCTCCAAGTCCGTGGCTGTCCATCTGGAGACAGGATCCCCGCGGGAATCCTGGAGAACACCCAGAAACTGGAAGACGCTCTTCAGGACAGTCTCCACAGACATCGCCCCGGACCGCAGCAACTGCTTAACAAAAAGATTGTTAAGCCAAGATGTGGGGTTTATGTATGCAGTGATATACAAACACTATAAATTTCCTTATTATTTTGATCGAAAAACGCTGTTACCATCACCCCCCCCCCCACACACACACACACCCCTGCCCCCCCCCCCCCCCCACACACACGTTTGTTGGGCATTAGGCCAGCTACTTTTAGCTTTCTAGATACCTGGCAATTTCTCTTAATAGCCCTAGGACTTGGTATACTGAAAGCAAAACAGGAAAACTCTACGGGAAAATCCCGGAAAATACGCCATTCGTACAGTGGCGGATCCAAAGCGGATAGGAGGGGGCTTCTGAACAGGCTTACTCCCCCCCCCCCCCCCCCACCGACTATCGTAATAAATGGACACCCGTCATTTTCAATCCCCACTGGTCGCAGGTTTTTAGACAGCAAAGACACCCCCCCCCACCGCCCTTTTCAAATTCCTAGATCCGCCCCTGCCGTAGTATAATCTACAGCAATGTTGTTAGCTGCGCGATAACGAGGCTCCATACTTTCGCTTGCTACGCATGCGCGCCAAAATGTTCCATCCCGCAAAAGGCTTCCCGCATATAATAAAGAACGTGTGATAATCTATTTGATGCCAACATTTCAGGTGGAAGGCGTTCGATTCCATCCAGCAGCTCTTGCTACAATTGCTATACATACTGAATGTGGGCGTTAAACTGTGTAACAAAGGCTCACCGTATAACGCTCTATCTGTGTTGGTATTTATTGTAAGACCGTAGAACCAGTCGCAGCCGTAACAACGTCGCGGAAAAGGAACTCCATTTACGCGGGAAACCATGGCGTTTGCACGTGTGAGACCTTTATGTCGCGCCACCTAGCGATTAAACATCATAACGTATAGTTAAAAACCATGTTTTGTCATAACGCACCATCAAAGGTCTGGTTGTCCGTCAAGTTACCTTGAGAAATATTAGAAATATGAACAAAAATAGAAATTAGGTTTAGGTCAGCATTGTATTAATACAAATCTAGAATACGCAATACATGAAATGACATGCTGTTGACAGACATGTTTTGCCAGACTGCCCCTCTGCCCTAAGTTTATCTAATCAGAATTATCATTCATAAGCGAAAAAAATAAGAAAATAAGCATTGACCATTGTAAGGCTGCGTAGGTAGGTAGGTAGGTAGATAGGTAGGTAGGTAGGTAGGCTTCGTGCATTGAGGATTTCGGGTGTGTGTAGCGGTGGGCGGGGGAGGGGGGGGGGGGGGGTGAACGCATATATACATATGCAGCTCTGCATCATTTTTTTTTGTAAACACTATTTATTCGAGAGATTGTTAATAACGAATTCACATGTATTCAAACTAATTCACATGTAATCACACTAATTCACATGTAATCACACCAATTCACATGTATTCACACGAGTTATACATCATTGTCATGTATGCTAACCATGTAGGGGTCAGTGCGATCATAACCTGATGCACTCTTTGCCTTCGAATCGCTTGGCTAGGTCTCCATTATATCTCTGTTGTCGCCTACTTCCTCAATGCATTTTCACACTCGCCAGGACGGCGCATTTTCCCTATCAATTTGCGCAGCGCGTTTCAACAAATTAGCCGGGGCCCAGCCTAAGCTTAATAACACACGATATCAGGTGATGAAAAGAAAGCGTTTAATAACAATTATATCTGTTTCGAAAAGGTGCAAGATGTTTTTTGCTGTATTTAATAAACAGAGCTCGTTATTTTTATGTCTTATTCATGAAAATTATAAGTTTGCAATAAATTACAGCTGATTTGACCGTTTTGATTCTTGAACTTTGCCCCGGCCGACAGCAGCGGTAAAAGCAGAGCTAGCGTAGCGCCACCGTGCGGGGAGCTTGAACCTGATGATCGTCATACTTAGCACTGTTTATTATTTATAGGTGCTGCTAATAGGTTATTTATAATAGTGTCGCAAATTATGCTTGGCAATTGCTTAAGTTGCGTCATAGCCTTTCAAGCACGTGGCGGTATTAATGTTAATCCTAACGATTAACGGTTTAATTAAATAATGGCACTGTCCTATAAGTCTTGATATAGCTTTGATAAGCGGACATTATCTGGCGTTCTAATCGCCAGATTTTCTATTTGACATTAAGAAGGTTTGTGTCGCGTTAAGAATGGATTATATTACGGACCCACCAAGCGCTATACAGTGGCCCTTTCTGACGTATTCCATGTTAGTATATGATGGTTTTACCCTGATACAGGAACGGAATCACGGCTTAATAATGGGAAAACGTGGCACACGAGTCGACTCATGTGACACCATGAAGCTGAACCCGATATCGCAGAAACCAAAATGGTGCGGTACCATAGGTTTCAGCAGCACCATTATTGCAATCAAGGACCTTGTTGATTTTGTATTTGCCACGGCTGGGTACACCTGTGTGTGGTCGTGAGGGGCATTCGCTGCCAGCTAGTCCGCTCCAGCCAATATAAACGCTAGACTATCTGATATATGTGACATAGTTATATCCGTTACAGATCCAGTCATCGGATTTCGATTTATCAATTCCATATGTCGTGAGTAGCTGGCCTGGTAGCTGCCACCACTCCTCGAGCGGAAACTTCTGCTCGATCAATAAGTCATGCGAGAAGTGCCTGGGTATAAGAGGGGAGGGGTGGGGTTGGAGAATAGCAAGAGGCGGGGTGGGGCGTGGGCGGGGGCGGGGTAGATGGACTAGAGGTAAGAGGCGATACCGTGGTGTGTCCTATCTCAGCACCGGTTGACGCCATGTGAGGGGCTGGGGGGAGGAGGGCGCGAGGGGAGGGGGGGGGGGGGAGCGAGGGGGGTGCTACTCGATCGCCATTTGCGCACTGGCGCGCGTGGCATTGAGAGTGTCTCCAAGAGTGAATAAATCGCGCGGCCGTTTTTAATTACACCCCGGACCCAGCACCAGACCTCTGACGGCTGAGGGGGTGTATTGAAGGCGACTGTTTGCCCGGTCCGCGGCCTGGTGCCACGAGTGCCGGGAGTTGTGTTGTGACAGGCATACCCCGGGGGCCGTCAACCAGATGCTGGTCCTCCCCACCGCTCTACCCCTGCCTGCCCCACCCCCACACCACGTCCGCATGCAGAGGGCCACCCCCATGTCCGCTGCTACGACACGGCTCTCGAGGTGGCCAATGCGCATGCTCAGAGCTCGCGGGCCTTCAGGGAAGTGTATATATAAGGCGCGACTCCAATCTGTGAGATCCGACATAAAGGGCGGGGGGCGGGACGGGGGGTGGTGGGGGTGGGCAAAGGGCTTTGTAGGTGGGGAGGGGGGACAAGGGGACTGTGGGGGTGGGGGGGGGGGGCAGGCGGCATTATCACAACAAGACCAAGACTTGTTGACTGACATCAGTGTTGGGGCAACACATATTCTCGAATTGTGCAGCAGAGGGAGAAAGAGAGAGAGAGATAGAGAAAAAGGGTACCACTACATACTCAACGACGATCAAACCACGTGATTTTATGGCCATGGAAACGAACCGTGTGCAGTGAACAGGCTGGGACAGGACGGTGGGGATAGCAAGGTTGGTAACCAATCACCGAGTATGTTAATATCCTAATTACTACTAAAAACTAATCATACACGATTGCCGTCGAATCTAATCTCAATTATGTATAAAATGTAGTGAATTATTGTTACTGGGCTGTGTCGTTTCCCCTCTCCCTAATGTATAATTAATTACCAATCAATGGCGTTTGTTAATTACGAAGTCATATCATATTCGTCTGGATCTGAATATAAAATAAGTTACCAATATTTGATAGCAATGACCATAAGAAGTGGAGAGTATGATTAAGGAGTCGTCATGCCGTAGTTTTGCACTGGAAGGAACACATTTTTACTGGTCAACTTTGCCTAATTATATCAAGCAGATTAATGACAATATAACATACTTCTTATTATAAAAAACATCGGTGATTGCGTTATCATTCATGGAGTGGGGTGGGGAAAGTGTGTGTTAGAGTGGAGGTGGGGGGTGGGGGGTGGGGGGGGGGGGAGGGCGCAGCCAGAGGAGGAGTGGGGAGAGGGGGGTGCTGATAAGGGTGTCAGGAATTCTCGCATTTGACATGTCAGTGTCCAAAGATTATGTTGCTTTCTCTCACCATTAACGTGCAGAAAATAGTCTGAAGCAAAATAAGATTCGAGTCAAATCTGGTATATATAGGACACATGCAGGTATCCCGCCAGACACAAATTGTCATAGACTGCAGGTTCCATTATATTTAAAACTTAATGGAACAGCGAACAACGTAAATTAATCGTTCTACTTCTACTTTTAATAGGGCGTATTCAACATAGCCTTGTTATCTATGAAGGTAATTGCTTATTACATTTACTGGGTGATTGAACTGAATTCGATAGCGAATACCATAGGAAACCCTATAAAGTGATGCTAGCTGGTGAAGTACTTTTTTCAGTAAATATGATGTTACCCCCTTAATCTGGTTGTTATATGACACACTACTAACATTGTAGTCAATGTTACCCCCTTAATGTTGCTGTCGCATTTTTGTCTGCTATTTTTCTGAAAACTTTATTTCACAAATCGTATATATACGTAGTACGTAGTATATATAGGCACTAATATCATTCCACTTTAAATATTTGTAGACAGTAGCATTGAATAATAATTCGCTCTTAATAATAATAGTAATAATAATAATAATAATAATAATATGTTTGATGTTTGCCACACTATACTGCCTTGTAATACATGTGATCCCCTTAATGCGGCTGATGTTTGCCACACTATACTGCCTTGTAATACATGTGATCTCCTAATGTGGCTGATGTTTGCCACACTATACTGCCTTGTAATACATGTGATCCCCTTAATGCGGCTGATGTTTGCCACACTATACTGCCTTGTAATACATGTGATCCCCTTAATGTGGCTGATGTTTGCCACACTATACTGCCTTGTAATACATGTGATCCCCTTAATGGGGCTGATGTTTGCCACACTATACTGCCTTGTAATACATGTGATCCCTTTAATGTGGCCGATGTTTGCCACACTATACTGCCTTGTAATACATGTGATCCCCTTAATGGGGCTGATGTTTGCCACACTATACTGCCTTGTAATACATGTGATCCCTTTAATGTGGCTGATGTTTGCCACACTATACTGCCTTGTAATACATGTGATCCCCTTAATGCGGCTGATGTTTGCCACACTATACTGCCTTGTAATACATGTGATCCCCTTAATGGGGCTGATGTTTGCCACACTATACTGCCTTGTAATACATGTGATCCCCTTAATGGGGCTGATGTTTGCCACACTATACTGCCTTGTAATACACGTGATCCCCTAAATGCGGATGATGTTTGCCACACTATACTGCCTTGTAATACATGTGATCCCCCTTATGCGGCTGATGTTTGCCACACTATACTGCCTTGTAATACATGTGATCCCCTTAATGCGGCTGATGTTTGCCACACTATACTGCCTTGTAATACATGTGATCCCCTTAATGGGGCTGATGTTTGCCACACTATACTGCCTTGTAATACATGTGATCCCCCTTATGCGGCTGATGTTTGCCACACTATACTGCCTTGTAATACATGTGATCCCTTTAATGTGGCTGATGTTTGCCACACTATACTGCCTTGTAATACATGTGATCCCCCTTATGCGGCTGATGTTTGCCACACTATACTGCCTTGTAATACATGTGATCCCCTTAATGCGGCTGATGTTTGCCACACTATACTGCCTTGTAATACATGTGATCCCCTTAATGTGGCTGATGTTTGCCACACTATACTGCCTTGTAATACATGTGATCCCCTTAATGTGGCTGATGTTTGCCACACTATACTGCCTTGTAATACATGTGATCCCCTTAATGTGGCTGATGTTTGCCACACTATACTGCCTTGTAATACACGTGATCCCCTTAATGCGGCTGATGTTTGCCACACTATACTGCCTTGTAATACATGTGATCCCCTTAATGTGGCTGATGTTTGCCACACTATACTGCCTTGTAATACATGTGATCCCCTTAATGTGGCTGATGTTTGCCACACTATACTGCCTTGTAATATATGTGATCCCCTTAATGCGGTTGATGTTTGCCACACTATACTGCCTTGTAATACATGTGATCCCCTTAATGCGGTTGATGTTTGCCACACTATACTGCCTTGTAATACATGTGATCCCCTTAATGTGGCTGATGTTTGCCACACTATACTGCCTTGTAATACATGTGATCCCCTTAATGTGGCTGATGTTTGCCACACTTCACTGCCTTGTAATACATGTGATCCCCTTAATGTGGCTGATGTTTGCCACACTATACTGCCTTGTAATACATGTGATCCCCTTAATGCGGTTGATGTTTGCCACACTATACTGCCTTGTAATACATGTGATCCCCTTAATGTGGCTGATGTTTGCCACACTATACTGCCTTGTAATACATGTGATCCCCTTAATGTGGCTGATGTTTGCCACACTATACTGCCTTGTAATACATGTGATCCCCTTAATGTGGCTGATGTTTGCCACACTATACTGCCTTGTAATACACGTGATCCCCTTAATGCGGCTGATGTTTGCCACACTATACTGCCTTGTAATACATGTGATCCCCTTAATGTGGCTGATGTTTGCCACACTATACTGCCTTGTAATACATGTGATCCCCTTAATGTGGCTGATGTTTGCCACACTATACTGCCTTGTAATATATGTGATCCCCTTAATGCGGTTGATGTTTGCCACACTATACTGCCTTGTAATACATGTGATCCCCTTAATGCGGTTGATGTTTGCCACACTATACTGCCTTGTAATACATGTGATCCCCTTAATGTGGCTGATGTTTGCCACACTATACTGCCTTGTAATACATGTGATCCCCTTAATGCGGTTGATGTTTGCCACACTATACTGCCTTGTAATACATGTGATCCCCTTAATGTGGCTGATGTTTGCCACACTATACTGCCTTGTAATACATGTGATCCCCTTAATGTGGCTGATGTTTGCCACACTATACTGCCTTGTAATACATGTGATCCCCTTAATGTGGCTGATGTTTGCCACACTATACTGCCTTGTAATACATGTGATCCCCTTAATGTGGCTGATGTTTGCCACACTATACTGCTTTGTAATACATGTGATCTCCTTAATGCGGTTGATGTTTGCCACACTCTACTGCCTTGTAATACATGTGATCCCCTTAATGTGGCTGATGTTTGCCATACCATACTGCCTTGTAATACATGTGATCCCCTTAATGTGGCTGATGTTTGCCACACTATACTGCCTTGTAATACATGTGATCCCCTTAATGTGGCTGATGTTTGCCACACTATACTGCCTTGTAATACATGTGATCCCCTTAATGCGGCTGATGTTTGCCACACTATACTGCCTTGTAATACATGTGATCCCCTTAATGCGGCTGAGGTTTGCCACACTATACTGCCTTGTAATACAAGTGATCCCCTTAATGCGGTTGATGTTTGCCACACTATACTGCCTTGTAATACATGTGATCCCCTTAATGCTGTTGATGTTTGCGACACTATACTGCCTTGTAATACAAGTGACCCCCTTAATGTGGCGCTGTTGGCTCTGCTTCAGGCCGTGGACCATGACGACGGTGGCGCTGAGCCACTTCCAGAGACGCCACCGCGAGCTCAGCGGTCTCAAGACCCGGACTCGCAGCTTCCTGTCGCAGATCCATGGTCTCCACTACGACTACGCCGAGTGGCTGGATCGGCGGCGGCAGTCCTTCCTGGACACCGTCAAGGGGGTCCAGTTCGCTGTCCCCGCCCTCGTCCCGCAGAATGTCGCCACCATCAGGGACTTCCGGTCCGTCGCCACCATGGCCAAGCGCCTCCTCCTGGCCGGGAGACGCTTCTCCGGATACGTCCTCCTGGAGGAGTTCCTCGCCTTCTGGACCGAGTTCTGCGCCCTGAAGGGACGTCTGGATCTGTTTCTTCAGGAGCTGGATGAGTATACTCGGAGCGTGACCCGACTCCGGGATCCCGCGGTGCGAGACTCCGTGGCGAGGATGTACGAGGATCTGAACTGTAGGTTCTCCGAGACGTTCAGGTTCTCGGATCTACACAACGACAGAGATAATCTGTACACGTATCGGCTGATGGTGTCTGACGCCGGGTTCATAGGCCTGGTCGGCTACCTGCCCTTCCTACTGAAACTCAGCGCTAGAATATGCCACAAGATAACGCTCATTCACCTCGAACAAGAGTAACTGTTACAGGGGCGGATCCAGGGGTGGGGGGTTTCCAGAGGAACCGGATTTCCCCCCTCTTTTTGAGGAAGAACGTTATCTGAGGCGG
The DNA here is from genome assembly GCA_964019135.1 of Arenicola marina. Classification (NCBI taxonomy): domain Eukaryota; kingdom Metazoa; phylum Annelida; class Polychaeta; family Arenicolidae; genus Arenicola; species Arenicola marina. The sequence goes on along the minus strand of OZ025260.1, from coordinate 31,904,827 downwards.
CGTGGACACCCCCCCCCTCCTCGGTCGCAAGTTTGTTGTGGACTCCCTGGTCGCAATTTTGTTCAGAGCCACCCCCCCGCCCTCTCCTGGTTTCAGTGGCTTCCCCCTTTTCCAATTGCGGGATCCGCCCCTGTGTTGATAGCGGTGTGTCCGTCTAGAGGTGACTGCTTTTATAAATAAGGGTTCTAAGCTGGTTAACACCCGAGACAGTAGCAGATGTCTTGTCACCACATTGATTGTAGCGGCATCGCGTACAATTTAGAGTAGTTATATACAGGCACAAATCTGAATCTGTACAAAAAAGTCAATATTATTTATACTGTGATGTACTTAGATAATGTAGTAAAATACTATACAATGACAGACTGAATTGGATATTTAATTTAAACGTATCTAAGAGAGGCCTGACACCATATTGTCCGGATATATGTTTAAGGATATGAACGCCCACCCCTAATATGTGCATAAGTTAGGCCAGGTATTTATGGACAAAGAACACAAGGCGCTGTCCTATGAACAAAAGCAAGTAGCCAAGCTCACTCCCTGTAAGTTGTTTTCAACATTTTCCGAGACTCGTTTCAAGGCTAACCGATCCAGGGTTAAAGAAACTACCGAGCCAGAGAAAACTCTCAAATCCAATTTCGAGTTCAAACTCTCTCCAGGATCAGGATCAGAGGTCACTTCCGGTCTCAGGTTTAGCGGTTTCCGATGGTGGATTAAAGATTGTCATTATGGTGATATGTTGTATATCCACCTGAGAGATTAATAACAATTGTGTCTTAATATCACGTCTGTCACAACACGCAGGTAACCTTTGGTTTGGCATTGATCAATAAGGATCTGCGCATAAGGATTACATAAAGATTAACATATGCAGATGGACAGTGCTTCGCTAAAATCTAAAATCAAGGTCATTGCTCTGAAGAATGACGTTACATGGGTCCTCTATGATCTACAATCCCAGCTACAACCACCAACGTTTGACAAAAATAAGCAACAAATTGAGATGTTCGCCTTCATGCCGGAATATTCAGTATTTAAATATTTATTTGATTAGCTTGTAATACGTAACATATAGCATGCATTTAAATGTCTGCAGAGAAACTAATAATTGTGTGACATATTATATTATTATGTTACATATACGTTGTCAAGATATGAGAACACGGATTAAACATAGAACATTATTATCTGGAATAATAGGAATAAGCAGGAATCCGCAGGTCGGACCCACATTGATATGAATGGACATGGCCATGGAGGGCAGTCGACTGCCAAACACATAAACATGTATTGTCCACGGAAGACGTTATGATGTACGCACAGCGCTTTCCTTCTGAACCAAATGGTATCGTGTTGCAACAGCGTAACGCAATCCCCAAGAAGATGGCAGCACACACTGCTCCATGCAACTGCGGAAAAGCCCACCAGGTGGCGACACTGCTTTCTCAGGTATTCGCATGTAACATAAGGGGCATACCCTGCCATTCCTACGGTGATGTGGAGGCAGAGGGGAATTCCTCTGGGCTTGGCCTCGATTATTAGATAACATGCAGAACACAGAGTGAATGCTTTCAGTTGCTTCTCATAATATGAATTAATACGCTGCATTGTTCTTGATATGAGCATCAGTTTTGTTTGTTATATCTTTGTTTGTAAACTTACCTGGAAACAGAATGTATCGGTCAAACAGTTTGGGTTGGAAAGAGCCTTTGACGACTTGTTCTCAAAAACAGATTTCAATAAAGAGAAACATCTGATGTAAGATTGTGAGCCAAAGTGAGAGAACGATCATGACATCCCGAGACAAAGAGCTGCAGATAAACTTGACAAAATCTGAAATGTCTCCTGGAAACAAACAACACAAATATGCGCCCTTTACAAAGTGCTTCTATAATTCTGTTCCGTAAAAAAAAGACAAATTATGTCATTACCGATGTTAACATACAAAATCTCCTTGTAAGACACGAGGTTTCATGTTAACCTGTGGAGCCTCCCTAGCTCAGTTGGTAAGCAAAGCTGCAGACCAACAGGTCGTGGGTTCGAATTCTGGCAGCTTCTTCTGGGGGTATGATTCGCCGAACTCACTAGTCTTCATGTGCACACACGAGAAGTAAAATACCAACATTCCATTTCATGTTACCTTTCACTCTCTGCCTTCGACTCTAGGACGCTAGGGCTCCATTACATTTTTGTTGTCGACTACTGCCTCGATACATTTTCACACAGCTCAGTGGGTTAGAGCGCTCGCTTTGAGTGCTCCTGCCAACTGATAGCCTAATGGCACGTGTGTGTGGTCGTAGTATAAAGATCCCATGTCCTTCTTCGCAAAGAGTAGGGGTTACCCCCGGGGACATGGCTCCACTCTCCCTTTCTTCTGCCATTGAGCGATATGACCAAAAGTGGTTAAAAGCGTCCTGAATGCGATGACTTCTAGACACAGCCTGCCGCGCCCAGAGCTCATATTAAAAAGCCGGTCACATTGCGAGTAATGTGCTGCCATCTAGCGATGACTTGTAGACACAGCCTGCCGCGCCCAGAGCTCATATCAAAAAGCCGGTCACATTGCGAGTAAAGTGCTGCCATCTAGCGATGACTTGTAGACACAGCTTGCCGCGCCCAGAGCTCATATCAAAAAGCCGGTCACATTGCGAGTAATGTGCTGCCATCTAGCGATGACTTGTAGACACAGCTTGCCGCGCCCAGAGCTTATAACAAACAGCCGGTCACATTGCGAGTAAAGTGCTGCCATCTAGCGATGACTTGTAGACACAGCTTGCCGCGGCCAGAGCTCATATCAAAAAGCCGGTCACATTGCGAGTAATGTGCTGCCATCTAGCGATGACTTGGAAACACAGCTTGCCGCGCCCAGAGCTCATATCAAACAGCCGGTCACATTGCAAGTACGTCATCTAAAGCGATCGCTGTGAGCCACTGGGCATGGATTGCATCACTCTTCGTCGACGGATGTGGTGTGGTAAATAGCTCGGACTAGGGTTGGTAATTCAGGATAGAAGTTTGATATTGGCCACATCAAGGATTAATGGACCGATAAAGTGACCTCTGACCTATCCGCCTGGAAGTACGAATCATACTGGTCGCCATTTGTGATTGTTTTCCTTGCAAAGCCATGGCCATGAAAAATGGCAATGAAAGGCGAATGTCTAGGTTACTGATTTGAGTTTTATTATGCTATCCTCAGGGTTCAGCGTGTCCGCTATGGTACGCCATTTATCGCCGAAATACTACATGAAACCTTTCTGTACGTGTTTCTATATGAAACAGTTTTCATGTTTCTATATGAAACAGGTTAAATGTTTCTATATAAGTTTGCTGTTACCTCATGCAACAAGTTTGATGCTTCTACAAGAAACAACTTGTATGTTTCGATATGAAACACTAAAGTTTCCTGTTTCTGTTTCAATTTAATTTTATGAAGGAAAACAGCCGCCGGGAAGGTGATGCAGAAACTCAACCATGCTTTTGTGGTTGGTTGGTTGGTTAATCAGGACGCTTTGACCACTTTTGGTCATATCGCGTCAATGGGAGAAGGAAGGGAGAATGGAGCCATGTGCCCGGGGGTAACCCCCTACTCTTTACGATGAAAGACATGGGATCTTTATCCTGCGACCACACAGACACATGCTTTTGTGAAGTTACATGTACAGACGCATGTATCTCCGGAATGTACACTATGGATAGACTGACTGCCATTGGCGGCTCTTATATCAAACCCTTTGCTATACATTACAATCCCGTTAACCACAACAAGTTACACATGGATGCAAATAGATGATATATTTTTCGCTCTGATGACAGTCAGAAATTGTTCATTAATTTGTGTTAACGAAGGTATCGTTACATTTATACTGACTACATATAAACAGTTCGGGACAGATATCATTTTAGTCAGTATCAATCGGAGATTTGATCATAATCTACTTCATAATGTTCTTCTTTGTTTGCACTAGCAAATAGCAGCAAACCCCTTTTCACCCAAATGCATGCACCATCATCGCGCAATTTTTTTTTCGTTTGTCACTTCATTAGTCAAGCACATTCAATATAAGATATAAAACATATTTACTTGACGCAATTACATAATAAATGTGATTACATGAAATGCAATATGTAAGGTTGAGAGTCAAGTAAAGATAGTTTTAACCATTTATAATTTCCTTATCTAGATTTTCCTCAGAAAGTTTTAGACTCTAAAGTCACTTAAATTACTTAACTAATGCATACGCCTGTTAGAACCCAAAACGTCATAGTGACCAAAACGTCATACCTTGGTAGAATGAAACATACAGTTTAAAGTTTAATTTCGACCATCCCGGTTATCGCCCACACAACCCTGCGTGGCGTTTCTGAAGGTGACAAGGAGGGGCCACTCGGAGCTAAAGGATTAATTGATTGACAATTAGAGACCTCTTGGAGGCCGATATTTGCGAATTAAGATGCAGGAAAATAAGGAAATCTAAGGTTTCTTGGAATAGAAGGTTCCAAGGGATGGACCCGGAGGGAGGGGGGGGGGGGGGCGATACCCATATTCCATCGTTTATAAAAGCACTTAAATATATCTGAAACTGAAGAGTTACTGCCTCATATATTCATAGCCCTCGTCAACAGATACTGCGATCGAGGCACAGTGTGAAACTGTACATTTGCTCCTAGATGGCTCAGGCCGTGTGATCTGACGTTTTCGTCACTATGACGTTTTGGGCCCTAACATACGCCTAGGTTATTTTCGTATCACAAACGATCCTTACTAAAATGAGGCTGAAAACTACTCAAACATAACTTTGAAATCGCATCTTAATATTCCAACTACATAGATAAAGGCATCATATTGTCCTCTTCGTTTGCACATGAAAATCACTATAGATGCAATACACACAATTAGTGCTTACGCTTAAAATGCGACGCAAGATACAGTAAATAAACAAACAAACAAGGGTTAGAAAAATTACATTTGTTAGGCCTGAACCTAGAACAAGATGATCTATTATCAGCTCTTTCAATCATGGTTCGCTGACAGATGGGTATCCATGTACTTTGGAAGCCCGGACCGCCGCTATTGTACTGACAGTTATGATATATTCATATAAGCTTACATGTATGTATGAAAGTCCCATAAAAATTGTGTTCAATTTTGGTTCTTTTGCTCGTATATCTTCTGATAGTATACACATTTACATAGTATAATTCTTAATTAGTTCACTTTCACACGGTCGAAAAAAACGTCCAATACATGTTCAAAACAAATTGACATTACATAGGTTGTATGAACAACATCAGACAGAGACCCGTTTTATTTTGTGCACAGCATTATTGTCATTCAATCAGTGCGTAATCATTGAATACTTCAGATTCAACAGAATAAGACGCGAACCGGGCCATTAGAAGAGGACCGCAATGGACCATAACTGCATCATAATTACATCATCCAAGGTTGCATCACCTTAGCATTGTACAGGTGCCAATGTCGGCTTCATCCCATGTAGAACGTTAGTCGTGACAAGGAAAATGGCCGCCAAACCACGTGTTTTTAATGCCGAAGTAGGATCTCTTATCAGTGTGGTATTTGTAAGTGTTGAATATAATCAAGATCTACATATCAATCTCGGTGTGATGTGAATACATTGGTACCACTTCATTCAATTATTGTGCAGGGGCTAGATTACAAACTAGATTGCAGATGTGGAATAAATATCAGACTTTTTGAAACACGAGCATTAAAAAGCCTTGCTTCTGTGTAATAATGGAACGGAATCATTGGTTATGGCAAGCATCTCCCTTTAAATGTGCAAATTGTGTGCACCCTGTACATCGCTTATGACTAACGTTATGCTAAACCTCTTACTTGGACGGCAGGCCGGTTAAAATTCAGGACGAATGGACGGAACATACAAGTTAAAATATTGTTCCTGAAAGACATAATGTAATGCCAGCCATGGTCCTACACAGGGCGAATGATCCTTAATCAGCTGCGAAATTCGAAACACATTGCTGGTTTAGACAATACCTGGCAGCATGGCAGACAGTAGTGATCAGCGAAGAGCACAATCTGAACGCTGTAAAGTGACGGTAGTTCAAAACTCGATAGAAAATGCAGGCCACTTTTGTGTACATGAAGGTTAAATTGGGCCACGAAAATCTCTCCGGACAATAAAATGGGTTGGATGAAGCATCTTCTATCCCAAGTGTCAGGCGCGAATCTGTTGCAAAGCGTGGTAGCAGCTCAGTCGGTGAGCAGACTGGGCGATAAATGGGCAGGTCGTGGGTTCGCGCCCTGGCACCTTTGTCTCGGACATGTTTCATCCAAACCAGTTTCATTGGCCCGGGTGACTTCGTGGTCCAATGCAGCAATCATATCATTAAAAGTGGCGTGAAAGACAATCAGTTCCTTTCAAATATGTCCCATTCCACATAGCGTAGAGGCTGTAGAGGCTCTGGACAACCCGTGGCCCAGTGGCAGGGCGTTTAATTTCATATGTCGATGCCCCGACAACAAACGATGTCGTTTAGCTGATGGGGAGGGGTTGTTACATCATCTTGTTCCTTCTTCTGACATCATGTTAGTCTAATCGGTTTAACTGGTCCCGTCATGCCGACTTAATCACCGTCCCGTAAAAAAGTAACACACCAAGATGTCGGAGTTAATGTTAACGTTGATTGCTGATTCAGTATCCAATCCAACTTCAAAGAAGAAACGCTCTTTTCACCGTCGATAATACAAGATGTTGTGATTGTAAACAAACTCCCAATGATAAATTTCACAGTGAGCCATATTGCGTCCACAGTGAGGAAATGTCCTAGGCATTTTCCCTGCAACAACCGCTTGCCTGGTATTGATAAAAAAAAACACAACGCACTGAATGCCAACGAAGAAAGTCAGAGCCAGATGAAGCGAAGTGGCTAGGTGAGTCATTCCAGACAAGCCATGCAGGTGGGTGCTCTATGCAGTTACCTACGGTGGCCATGCGCCCGGGGCCATACGGCAGTCCGCTGGGCTTCGGGTCACCACGGGCCAGGGGGTTCGAACGACGGACCGACATGTATCCGCTTATGTCCCGAGTCTGAGCTCCGTATGAGCGATGCGCAGTCCTAGAATTCTACCAGACGGCTGGTCTAAAAGGGATCCGAACATCTCTGATTTATGCCCGCAAGATCCAAAGACAGTGCGACTTTTCTGCACCAGAAAGAAGATCTATTGTGTGTACGTCCCAGACTAATTCCTATGTTAGTAGTCATTTTGTTTAGACTATGGGTCCGCGTGTTGGCATCAGCTGCGCGGGCGGTATTCATTTCTACGGAGTTCCACTGGGGACCTGCGACTTATGCGCAGGTCATAATATTCCGTGATCACATGGTAACTAACAATGGCGCACATGATATTTTAACTTCCGCACGAACAACCAGACAGCCATATTGCTTGTCTACCCTAGTCCAAAACGGTTCATACAAGATGTCCCCAGCGGGATTCCGTACATTTTTGTTATCATTTGTTTTTCTGCCGCCGCCATTCTAGCTATTACTCGCGACATACATACTTGGATCAGATCATTATGGGGACCATTACCTTAGATTGACGAGGTTATTGTCCTGGCATTCTCAGGTCGGGTTAATAGCCTATGAATAATGGGATACCACGTGTGGGTTGGGGAAGAAAGTCTGGTCTGTCAGACCTCATGTAGTCTGTACCAAAGTTTTATCCACTTTTATTAGTAATTATTACCTCCTCTTCCGGCTGTAGACATACTGGGGGTTATATATAAACCGGTGGGGGCGAGCGAGGGTCAGAGCGGGAGTTGGGACGCGGGGTAGAGGGGGCTTACTTCCTCGGGTCAATTAACAGAGGACTGGTTGGCCAGGGTGAGCATGCCGTAAGACGTGGGGGTCAAGCCCAGTGAGTTGGGGGGGGGGGGGAGGTGGGGGCAGTGATGAGTCGGCCTGTCCCCCGTATCCCGCCGCCCACACCCCCACCGTGTTCCTCGTCTTCTCATAACAAGGCATCGTGGCGCAGCCTAGCCTCTCCTTTACTTACTTTGGCTGGCTCTGCCTGCCGTCAGGGCCAACTGGCTTGTCGCTGTCTTTCTTCCGCCGTCTGTCCTAGGCCCTCCTCCACCCCCCCTGCCCCCTCCACCACGCCCATCTCCTTCTCTCTCACCTTCTGTCTCCCTGCCCTGCCCCCTGTGTCCCACACTGCTCCAAACACTCACACACACACTCTTGGCGTTCTACCACCTGGGCTGCCACAACAAGCGGCGGTAATAATCGGCGGGGGGAAGGTGGAGGGGATGGGGGTTAAGAATGGGCTAGAGGGGGTGGGGTTAAGAATGGGTTAGAGGAGAGGTGTTAGGTGGGTTAGGTGGAGGGGCGGGTGGGTTAAGAATAGTGTCCGCCGGTTGTATGACTGACTCAGACAGCGCCCACTAAGTTTAACCAGGTGTGCTGCTAACTTTAGGCGGCAGCAGCCGTCCCAGGGAGGGTGATGTCTGCCCCCGCCATCTACCTCCACGCCGCACTCCACCCCACCTCCCCCCCTCACCCACATGCATACATAGCCCGCCCTCCATCTTCTGAATCCGAGCCCGTGCCTGCAACACCCACTCTCTACATAACTGTTACCCCAGACGCCCCCTTCCCTGCATCTTTTTCTGAAACAGCTATTTCATCGACCTCCTTCTCCTCTCCCTCCTCCTCCTCCTCCTCCTCCTCCTCCTCCTCTTCCTTCTCCACCGCCCCCTCCTCCTCTTCCTCCTCCACCACCGCCGCTGCCGCCCATCCAGCCACACACACGCGCCACTATTGCATCTTCACAAACCCGCAATACCGCCCACCGCACTCACCCCTTATCCCATAAGATAACTATTACCCCTTCTACCCTCCGTCCCACACCCCTCGTCCCCCACCCACCCCGCCCCCACACATCACGTGATTATCCCTCCACCACGCCCCTCCTATATCCACAACCACCTCCATCCCCTCATATATCCACAAGCACCTCCATCCCCTCATATATCCACAACCACCACCATCCCCTCATATATCCACAACCACCTCCATCCCATGACCCATGCACCCGTACCCTCTTCTTCCTACCAAGTTCCTGTCGGGTCCACGTGGATCCCACCGACGGCGGTGTCTGGGGCAGCCCAGCCGTGACTGAAGGACGAGGGTCCGCCAAGCAGTCGTCAGGAGCGCGTCTATCAGCTGCTGCACATTCAGTTTTATCACTAAGTTCTGACACCATCTGCTCTCAATTGGTAACATGTTGACGGTATCAGGCATGTTACTAAACATACGGGGTGTCGAAACATTCGACCGTCCATCTTAAAGAAAGTATTTATCAGTACTCATCCTTCATTGTTTGGTGGCGATGTTAGTCGAAAATTGAAAGGAAAAGGTATTCTAAAAAGTATCACAGCTTCATTATCGCCCGCTTATCGGGAAGTAATTACCGCAGCAATATATATCCTTTGTTGTGCAGGGAGTAGACTGGCGGTTGAAGGCTGAAAGCACAGGACAATTAGTCCGATGGGAAACGTTGGCAATCTTGTAAATAGGAATAATTTATTTATGTCCTTATTGCATAGATATATCGAGATCTATGTATTGTGTAACAAACAAAAGGGTATGTTGTCGAACTGGTGCATCTTGTGTGGGACATTGTTGGTTTGTTTGTGATTGTGTAGCCTACTATACGTCATTAAGATGTGGGTGATGCTGGACGGTATTGTTTTGTAACAAGACGGTAGATATGTGCAGCCATATATTACTTAAAAAAATACTACATGTCAGGCAATGTCCAGAAAATTAACAAAAAATGAAACTTTCTTTAGAATCCATTCAGTATAAGGATCTTGTGGCATGAACAGTTGAAATACAAGATTAAACAAGTGGATAACGTCATGTGATCCCGTATGTTAGGACCGAAAACGTCATAGTGACGAAAACGTCACCCCACACGGCCTGCGCCATCTGGAACCAAATGTACAGTTTCACACTGTGCCTCGATTGCCTTGTCTATTGACGGGGGCTATGTATATATGAGGCAGTATAACTATATTTCAGTGCTTGGAACCTTTTACTCCTAAAAACCGTAGATTTTCTTTGTTGATCAATCACTTCTTTAACTCAAGTGGCCCTGAACCGTCTCCTTCAAACACGTTACGCATGGTGGTTTGGGCAATAACCGGGATGGTTTAGGTTAAGTCAAACTTAAAACTGCATATTTCATTCCACCAAGGTCTGACGTTTTCGTCACTATGACGTTTTGGGTTCTAACACACGTATGCCTAATCTTCTTCACTGGCACAACATCTACTGAAGAAAAGATGCACAAAGAAAAGCTCCAAACGTGCGAAAGAACTCAAAAGACACCTTGACTGCAAGCTGAAGTATATTCTAGTTGTAGGTCTTACAAAGGCCAGGAGCAGTTTCTCGTTCCGACAGAACTTCATCCGGGTTTGAAGTGCTCTCCGGTAAGCCCTGCTAGTAATAACCGAAGTATAGGCATACGGCTTTAATTTCACCCCCCATTAAGGCCCACACCCGCGGTCACTCCACCGTTTTCACAAGCGTCTTTTGCCCATTAGCGAGCTGAAAGAAGAGGATCCTGCTCAGTGGTTCGCAGTGGGTTGACGTTGTCTGTCAAGAAAGATGAGGGTCTGAACATATCGGCGCAAAGCTGTCCAAAGTGGCAGGCGATAACAAAGTCCAAGTCATGTTTATACGCCTCTTCCCCTCATCCCAGTGACGCCAAGCCATTTCGCGGACGGTTTATGTGGTATTATGTGTAGTTTACGCCCCACAATGGCGCGATCGGTGGTGCCATCTGGTGCCCGTGGTAGACAACTTACGGCTTTGAGATGGGAATGTCAAGCCGTAAATCACTCCAATGGACTAAAAACAACGCTCATCTTTTTTTGTCATTCATAATCTTTCGCTTTCTCTATTCTCGTTTTTTTCGATCTCTTCCTCTCGGCATCTAATATCTCCTTATCCCCCTTCTCCATCTGGTCTCACTGTTGTTTTTCTCATTCTCTCTTTATAGCCAGCTGTCTCCATGACTCACGTTGTCAAGCACGGAGACGTCTATCCCTACGAAAGGCATCTCAGACAGCAATGACGGAGAACATATGTAATATGTTTAATATTACTTCTTTGAGATGGTGGAATGGTTACTCATGATCGTGTGCATGTATGTTATGTTTGTCAGTAGTATTCATTTATCGATAATACTGCAAATAATTAATAACTAAAGCTCTAAACACTTATAATGACTTGTTTATGATATAGATGTGGTACATCTATCATTATCATCAATGATATACGATGGCGACTATTCCACCAGGGCCAATGCGCTTTGCCATGTCGTTATGTAGGTCAGATGTCGGATTCATAAGAACATTGTTATTGCTAATCCTATCATTGTAGTTAATGCTACCATTTTATGCGAAGCAATACAACTCTCAGCCAACGAGTTTCTACGCTACTCTACGACGACATTTTCCTTTAAAACACTTAGAACGTAAGGAAAAGAAACTCCCGCTGCACTGTAGAGTCGTTCAGATTGTCAGCCAAGTGGCTGTCAACATGTAGACGCGCTTACGACGATACGGCAACTGCAATATTTCTTGCGGGAATACTTCTGATCTGATTACATATACATGTATCCTCCTCAATACCTATATTACAAGTTCGTATATTACGTTGAAGTATTTATTGTATGAATTATATATTTATATTCACGCGACTACTATTCGTATGTGACACGCGTTGCACACATATTTGATTTTATTAAATGCGTCTCTGTGCAGCTCCGTGGACCTCCATGTGAAGAACATTCAAATACAAAGCAAAAATCATACTTCAACTACATCTATATCTTTAATGCTGTTTATGTATCTAAGTATGTTAAGAAGAGATTGCTGAAAGTACTCTCAAATTGCTGAAATAACTCTCAAGTTGCTGAAAGTACCCTCAATTTTTTCACCATCAGCCGTCTCGTGTTTTGCATGTCTTATTCTTCTTTAGTTTGAAATGTTGAATGTCTTAGATCTGTTGATACATTACATGGCAAACATTTTAGTGTGCCTTAAGTGGAATCATATATTAATGTCATGACAGCAAATATACTGTTCTGTGCAACAAATAACGCGAAATAATTGTAGAAGATAATTGCCAGAAAACTGATACACACATTAGTGTTACAAATATTCTGTTCTGCGCAAGAACTAACGCAACATAATGTTAAAAAACATTTGCCAGAATAGTGACACAGACATACATACAAACAAGAATATACAACACATTTAAAAATTTATTAACACCATAACATCATCATGCTATATGCATATAGCATGATGTTAACACACAATATATTTGCGGAATTAGTATAAACAAATTAAACCTTAAACGATATCATATTTCCATCTTCTTCCGCTCTCTTACTTATTTTGCTTCCATTCGCACACGCTGTTCTCGCTTCATCTATACTTCTATTCCTTTCTCGCCCCCCCCCCCCCTATCCAACCTCCACCCTCTGTATCTGTCAGTCTGTGGCTCTATATCACTCCTCCCCGCTTCTCACCATGCGTCACCCCCCATGTTTTTCATACCACTGGTATCTTTTCTGTAACAAACATTGGTTCTCCTCTTGCTGAGCAAACCTGATCTGACGTAGCGATACAGTGATGCCCAGTTTTCGTATCACATATTTATGCATCTATAGGTTACCTGAATGCAAGGCCGATGGAATCTTGCAGTTAAAAATGCCTAAATACTATTTCTCTTATACTAAAATCTTGAACGGAATTATCATCGCATATGAGTGGATATGACGCCACCAGGGGCGACACTGTATTAATATACAGCGCAAGCTTTCGGGGGTACGTGCAAGAATAGTTTACGCTGTGAAATGTAGCATCCACAGCCACGAGCCAAACACAAACAACACCTAGTTCTGCGTCGCTTTAATAACAAAAAGAAATGAAAGGTTGCCGGCGTTTTCCCGCGTACACAGCCGTGTGCCTGGGTTTGCGAACACAGCCAACATGTGGGCTACGTTCCCCAGGATAGCGTGGATGTCCCACAGTTTCCGTGCGCGTGGCCAAGACCAAACAGACATGCTGAAATATGTATTTATAGTTTTCCAATGGACAGGGGAAACGAACGGTAGTTAAAGCCATGTTCCTCGCGCTGCAGATTTTTTTTAGGTTCGTTGAGAAATAATGGAAGGAACAAGAATTGTAACTGTAGCGATCCGTGCTATGCAGCCAGCGAAACCACGAGAAAACCATCCCATAACGGAAGGCGGGATTGCTCACACCATCCCAATGGCATGTGGAAACCTAGGTCTTTAAAACTAGTCTTGCACTTGCAAAGGAAATGTAGCTTACAAAGACTCAAATTGCTGTAAATACGTAATCCCGTATCAGTCGAACGAATCAGTCGAGTCCGAAAACCGATCTATCCGCTTCTCCAGAAACTGTGTTATGCATTTCTGACCACTCCCCCTGCATGTCACACTCACCCCCCCCCCCCCAAACTAGCATATTTCTGGTATTATTATATGGTGAATTGCAGGGGCGGATCCAGAAAATCTGGATAGGGGAGCCGGTTTCAGGGTCGGATCCAGATATGCTGGATAGGGGGGGAGGGGGGGGGGGCGGTTTCGGTTTTTATATGTTAATGGTATACATTTCGGCCCTAAAGGGGGGGGGGGGGGTCTGCCCCTGAATTGTATGGCTTATTATTACGTTAGTGCGTCAAACTGTAATAATATCCGTGGAAACAATGAACTAATGCAATGTACTGCCCAAAGAATGCACTGAGCCATTACATGAAAGCCGCCTTGGTACTGAAACAGGAATTGAAAACTGTGTTGAACCAGTTGGCAGTTGGTAACGTTTATTACACCAGGCCGTATAATATGTTGCCATACCATGTTGGCTTAACTCATCAGTCGTTTCGAGTATTTGTTCGTGTAGCGATATGAGACATGTCACATGGCACTCACTTTATAGGCATATAAAAGCATTATTATTATGACATACCTACACTTCTTAGTCATGATTTATTAGTCAGTATAATTAGTTTTTGACGTCACCCAACAAAACATGCGACACTTGAGACATGTGTGTCGGAGGAATAGTTTTCCCATGCTATCCTCTAGTGGCAGTAGCGCCGGAGAAAATCTTTCCTCGTGCAATTGTTGTGAAAGGCCATCACCTGTTGGATCGCATGCGCCAACATTACCCATGTTACACAATACGACTTCGTACGGGTTATCCAACTGCACAGACCACCCGGCCCTGACCTAACCACAGTGCCCTTCTGGGCTATCGAGGAGGCATTCCCATACAGGGGGTTGGCACTATACTTTTCGTTATATTTTGCACTTTAAATCTTGGTATTAATTTATACGAATTTTTAGTTTTTATGTTTTGATTATTTAAGTCCTATCGTAGCCAACGGTTAAAATCATGGCCAATGGTGATACAATTTATATTCGAGTCAATGCAAATAAAGAAGTATAAGTTAGTGTCCAAGGAAGACGACATTACCGGATACACGCTGAAAAACTTACATTACAAAAAATAAGGTCGTGAGAGAACAGTGGAGTGACGTCACCAGTGGTTTTTACAGCTTATTAAATCTACATGTTTACCAGTTTGCGCATATGGAAATTCACCGTCTTGACCATATCCATACCTCTACAAGAAGTCTAAATTCCACAACATCAAGGATGGTAAAATGACGGAAAATCGCAAAGCGCAATGTATGCTTGGCATAATCTTTAATCCGTCATGTGGCACGATATAGCCATACAAGCTGAAAATGCTGTTAACACCCAATCAAATCAATTCATCCGTCATGTAGAGACAATGGGGTCGAATGTGCTTTAGTGCACACAAGGGATAAACTGGGCCAATGCACTTCCCCGGACGATAAAGGATGAGGTACCAAGGCCAGGATTCGAATCCAGGACTTATTGATCTGCGGTCTCTTGCGCTAATCCCTACACCGGAGAGGCCCCCTCTCATTTATTCATAGACATATGGACTAATGAGATTCGAACCTAAGCACGAGTTATCGCAGTGACCTAGTAGAGCGAAGTCAATAAGAGCAATTATAAACCAAGTTGGAATATTGATCCTAGCAGCAGATACGACAAGACAAGATCTCAAGCCATCCACCGGTAATTGCGTTAGCAATAACCAGTAATTAAGACTTCCAGGTGCGCTTCAAAGTGTGGCATTCTGACATATATGATAAGGCTATCTCATGCTGGCGTGAATGGTATCTGAAATAACAGTTACCAGATGCGCTTTAAATTTGATGTGATGACATTACCGCGATAATTGTATTCCCTCAACTACATTTTAATATACAAAAAATGACGCATTAAACGGTTGATATGATACGGTAGATGCGCCTGAAAGTTTTATGATGTGACTTCTCATCTCGGTAATTGTATTGTCTCAGGGGCCGTATGCATAAACCCATTGAAGGGTGGCATCCGGCAGACCATACAGTTATCTTGTTCATTGTATCTGCCATATCTCTTGCTACTGCTCTCAGATCCCATTGGATTGACCACATGAGAGCCTAACGGCACGTTGATCGGCGGTTCGCGCCCTGCTGTGGCCATGTCTGTGTGGTCGCAGGATAAAGATCCCATGTCTGTTTTCGCATAGAGTAGGGGGGTGACCCCCGGGGATATATGGCTTCCCTCTCCCCTCCTTGTCACATTGACGCGATATGACCAAAAGTGGTTAATGCGTCCTGAATATACAAACCAAACCGTTGGATTGACACGTAGAACACCCGGAGAACTGTCCGGGCGTCGGTAGCTGTGAAATTGCTCCTGGAGATGTGATGCGTAAACTGCGACAGTTAAATGAACACCGACCAGAGATAAACCGTTGGTATTTTGGGCCATTTCTGTGTGCATGAAGGTTACACGCTCAGTACCAAACAACCTCCCGGGGCAATGCAATGGGGTTGGGTGAAACTCGCCCAAGGTGCAGGTCACGGGCTTTGAACCCACGATCTGTTGTTCAGAAGCCCGCTTACCAACAGAGCTAGAGAGGATTTGATAATGAATCTGTGGTGTTCGTCGTGATGGAACGAGAGAAATGGGCTCGCCCTGTCAACATCGGTCACACGTGGCTTAATGTTATAACAATAAGTAAAAAATACTCAGAAATAATACCCAAGCAAACATGACGGTAATGGCCCGGTTCTGGCCGAGTACGCTCAGCCAGTATCGGACTGTATTGGCCCATTTCCGGCACACAGAACTGGCCCAGTACCATATTGCACACCGGCGTTGTAATGGGCCAGTACTGTGTGTGTGCCGGAGGTGGCACAGTACTGACCATGTAAACAAACGGCATTGGCCCAGTACAGTATGCGGCATGAGCCCGGTATAGTACTGGGCATTTTCGCAGAGCGGTATAAACACTGCTGCCGGTACTGCCGGTATCAGCCGCAAAATTGCCGGTACCGGGCCATTACCGTCATGTTTGTCAATACCGTCAATAATAAATTCAACGGCGCATTATCCAACTTATCGTCAGTAGGTTGGCATTCATTCCGTCATTGCTTCCGGACATCATGGATTTCAGACAAGAGAACCGATGACACCGATACACATCCCACTCAGATTCCAGCAATAGCCATCGATCTACACAACTTGACGACTTGTGACAGTGGGAATGTTAGAGTGTCGGCACCGCCATGAGCCATAGCGTCACGTCGCAGCCCCGGGGATAACACGAGACATACGTATAACACACTCTAATCTACGGGTATGAAGGCGGTGTGTTAACATCGGTGACGTCATACACGGGGTCGCCATCGGTGACGTCATGCACGTAGTCGCCACCGGTGACGTCATTCACGTGGTCGCCATCGGTACTACTTCCGGTTCATGATGAAACGCCGTAAAAAAAACCCAGGTGCGATTCCGTGCTTTAGCCATTGCCATAACTTCAATGCTGTCACGATCTATCGGTAGATTTCCTACAACCTACTTCGTGCTTTAGCCATCGCCACAAGTACAATGCTGTGATGACACATTTATTGCAAACAGTGTAATATCAACACTGGTAGCCATTCCGAGACAAATGCTGTTTTCGGTATTTAGTCCATTGCCATGTTTCCGCTTGTCCCACCATAATCCCTCAGCCCTGATGGGTCTTCCTGCAATATATGTCTGTAACACAATTATGATATGATAATAATAGCTTTAACAGTGTTAAGAGTACAAACGCAAGCCGCGTGAATAGCTAGTATTAACATGCTACTTCGCGTGTCTTTGACTTTCCTGTGAGATCTAGAAACTCACGCGGAGAGGAAATGCGGGGTGGTATGTTTGGCTAGTAAAGAGACAGGTGAGAGGGAAGGTGGGGTAGAAGGGGGGGCGGATGAACCTTGTGGCAGTGCAGTCGGTAATCCAGACGAAAATAGTGTTAACATATTGTGCGGATATGGAGCGGGCTGAATTCATGCAGACGTACTAAGCCCTATATGTATCTTTGCACTCTGCTTGGCCAAGACACCTAGTAATGTAATCAGTTTTACAAAAGGAATTCACCAAGTCGTTGTCCTCAGCTGTTAATGCAAAAATCAATCAACAATAGCATTAAAGTCACGCAAAAAAACCCTCCCATGTGTTAGCATGGATCCGCCTCCCTCCCTTAACTATCAGAACATTTGCCATTTATTTCCACCGATGTACGGTTGCTGTTATTTCGGAAAGGGAATGCTCCTGCCTGGAGTCTGCCAAACAGGGGTTTGCCTTTGTGAAGGAAAAAGATGTTTACATGAGAAGTTTACTAACGTTAACGATATCACATCTTGTAAATCATTCCCCGCGAACTATAAAACACCTTGACTTGTGTGGGAGATATATACGCCTAACGCTAAAGAAGCCCTCTAACCCGCGAGGAATGCCAGCCGAGTCGGCCAGCCCCTCCAACTGAGGCTGCTCGCCATGGCTGTCTGTCGGCGCACCAGAAGCCATGAGCTGAACTATTTCACTATGAAGTAAGCAGCAGGCAGGGGGCAGAAGACTTCATCAACAAACTCGAAGGGGGTAGAGGGTGATGAGGGGACGGGGAGGGGAGGGGATAGGGAGGGAGAGAGGGTGGGGGGGGGGGGTGCAAAGTTACCTCCGCTGATGGTCTCAACAGAAAGCCATGATCGAAAGGGGGAAACCTTAAGGCCGTAGCATCACCATCTCCATCCGCAACAGCATACTTTCAAGCAGCTTTTGCCGAGAAACATTCCACAGAGATCGCCCGGTCCCCCAGGGACTAGACCCACCGTCATCTTCTCCTCCACCCCCACACCCTTACCGACACCACCCTCTCCCAATACCCCCATCAGACATCCTCCACCCGCCCCCCCCGCCCCCCCACTTACACCCTTGCTTGCCGAACAGTTATCTGTGGCGACCCAGATTTCGCGGCAGAATTGCCTGCGAGCGCTAGTCACGTGGTCTCCTTGATGGAGCGGCCATGTGCTATGCGCATTGCTCCACGCCGCATCATCCCGGAGATGGTCTTTTGCTTTAATTGCCAACACACCTGCTACGTACACCCCGAACAGTGAGGGTCGGTGCGAAAAGTGAAAGAGGAGTTGCTCCCAGGACTAGCAATAACTTCCCTGTTCACCAGATATCGAGTCTCCGCCATAAAAAAAACAAAAAAATAAAGTTCTACCTTAGTTTGGTCCCTTTGGGTGCCATACCGTACGTTCTTAAAGCTATACTTCTCTCATCCTTGTTGTCTGTAATAAAAAAAATGGGTCTTGTTTTGCCCGATTTGCCATGGCTTCACCTCCCTCCCTTCCCGCCCGTGTGTGTGCGCTGTCGTGGTCCCTTCATCCCTGACCGGCTAATGAGACCATGCTGGCGGAGCCACCAGCCCACGAAAGTGCTTCCAGAAGGCCCGTTGCCGCCGTAAAATCCTGATCTATTAGATCTCAGGCCAAGGCGGCCATGTTTCTGGATGTTTTTCGAACACTGGAAGGCCGAAGACTGCTCAGATAGCTGCTCAGAGCCGTGCCAGGCATTTAAAGCTCACCTTTTGGAGTCCTGCTCCTACCCGTAGCCGTACCCCTACCCCTACCCCTACCCCTACCCCTACCCCTACCTCTACCCCTACCCCTACCCCTACCCCTACCCCTTCCCCCTTCCCCTACCCCTACCCCTACCCCTACCCCTACCCTTTAATCTACCCCTACCTCTTAACCTACCCCTACCTCTACCCCTAACCCTACCCCTACCGTTAACCTTACCCTTACCCGTACCCGTACCCCTGCCCCTACCCCCGTGGATTCCCAAACACACTTTCACAACCCATCTATTTACCTATCTGCTCGCAAAAATACCCCAGTCCCCCTCCCCCAACCCGGTCCCGGCCTTCTCCAAGGTCGATCAATATACCGGTGTGGGATGTTCACGGTGACAGCTGTGATTTTACGTGAATCCACCCTGTTTATTATAGATAACGGCACCAGTAAATTAAACACACTCGCCCCCGCCCCCCTCATCCCCCTCCCTTTCCCCCAGACCCCAGTCCACCTGGCCTCGCACACGCTCCAGAAGTCCCACGCCAACCCAACTAGCTCCAGCGAGACCTGCTGGAAAAGTTGACAGCCTTTTACCCAATTTAGCAATAGGTAGGGGTGGGTCAGGGTCCCTATGTCCAGATACCGACCCCCCACTCCGCCCACCACCCCCCTGCTCGTCTCCTCGGCTCTGCCTCGGCCCACAATGTGCCTGAAGGCCTGGCTGCTGCTAGTCAGTGGTTTCTTAGTTTCATGGTAGACGACCCTGCGTATGTACATCGTATGTATCGCTTCAATAACTCCTTCAAAGTTCATCTCTTCAGCTCATCGTTGACCCCCCCCCCCCTCCCCTCCCCTCCCATCCCTCCTCTCCCCCTATCTCCCCGAACCACTCAGCCCAATCTTCTTCCACTCCCGCTACCAGCCATCCCCTGCCAAGCGTGTCTGTCCTCAAGCGTCTGTCTGGATCGCGGGGTAAAGGCGATGATGTGACGAGTGGGGGTAGCGGGGGGGGGGGGGGGGAGGGGGCTTAATGGGGGTCTGCTGGCTCCCATGCTTGACTTCACGAGAAGAGCAAGAGTGGGACAGGGTGGGGGTGGGGGTGGTGGAGAGGGTGAGATACGTAATGGCCAGAGATGGGGGATGGAAGGAGTTGGTTAGCGCTGGTCTATATATAAATTCACTGCCAAGGCCCACATTGCTAGGATTCTATACTAACCAAGGGCCCCCTGGTACCCCTGCGCACCATTGCAACACCTCCTAAAGCTAGGGTTTCTCTCATTGTATCTTACCAATGGCGGCGGGGATGAGGGGGAGGGCCGGGGGGGGTAACGAATCGATGAGAGCGAGTGGGGGGGGGGGGGGGCTGGAGGGGAGAGGGGGGCGGAGCTGGGGGGCGCGAGAAGGCCAAGTGGTTATAACGTATAGTAGACACCGCTCCTTTGCGCTTGGACGTTTTTACATCCGGGACCCTGCGCGCGCCGCCCACGTGACCTTGTGACGTATGCTGTCGTCTAGCGCCGCTAAATAGCCGTGTCCCCCACTTCGAAGTTCGAGAGCGGTCCAGAACGGGTCAGAGAAAGAGAGAGAGAGAGAGCTAGCTCCCCAGCCACTGCAGTCTCCGACATCCACGACACTTTTCCTTCTCCCACTGACAACAGGCGACACCGACCCACGACACACCAGCCAAAATGGACTCCGAATCCAGAGTTGTTAGGAAAGTCGTCAAAAGGTACGGCTTTAGCCGATTTTATCTTCACTAATATCTGTTCGTTCCGTTTATATATATATTTATATATATAACGTACTGACTTACAAGTCATCCTTTCCCTTCCTTGTTAATCTCTGTTCTTCTTCTTCATCGTAACTATAATAACACTCCTTTCTTCAGATCTTTGCTATCTGTGTAATGTCTACTGCTTCCCGTTGCGGCATTCGTACGCCGCGACCGCCCGTTGCTTCCTTGTTCCATATCATCACCGCAAAAAGCTTTTGCATCTGGATCAGCAGTCTGGATCTGCAGATCGGGAGTTAATTCCTGCGTTGCATGAAGGACCCACTGCCTTCCTCTGTTGGATATTATCGACTTGGATGAGGAATGCGTGCAGGATGTGTGCTACGCGAGGCCGGCCGCCAAACGTCAGCTGTGTCCACAAAGGAATATAATTCTCTGACTGACGCGCGCCACCACCGCCAGCGCCACCGCCACCGCCATCACCACCACCACCAGCGGCTGGTGAAGCGGCGGCACCTAGCGGGGGTGTTGGGGGGTACTGGCATGAGGACCCCCACCCCCCTCCCCCCTCCGCCGCTGCGGCTGCCCCCGCCGCCGGGGTGGTGGTGGTGGGTGGGCAGGATAAAACCGGGGTCAGGTAGCACGGGTTCCATTACCATCACAAGATGCCAGGATAATTGGTGCAAATGAAGAAAGAATGGAAGGCAGATCTAGTGGTATATTTAGTAGTAGCTATATAGTTATTTCTGTATCATTACGATATTGCAATAATTGCAAGGACAATGTTGGATTTACTTACTGACATTGCCTATTGTTGTTGGTGTCATTCGGAGACCACAACAGACGTTTTGGCTGTAACATTAGGGCTTTATCAGGGACAGTGTCTATAACACGACGAAGCACAGTTATGTTGCTTCAGCTGTTCTTTGTGGATGCCGTTCTGGTAGCATTGGAAGACAGCGAAAGAGGGCGAGAGAGGGCGAGAGACAGAGAGATAGGAAGAGAAAGAAAGACGTAGCGGATGGGGTTGGTTAGGACGTGAGACATGGGCCAAGATTGTCCTTGTTGTCTGCCATGGTTTTTGCCATGGGCAGCCAATCATCCTGGCCGCGCACATACAGTTGCGTGAGTTTTGACCTTTTGGCAAACAGTTTTGAAAAGTGTTGGAAAGTTTAGTTTCGCGAAAGAAACTTTGCATATTGGCAAATGTTAGCTCGTCACTACACCACCTTGTGGAATAACCTGTTAGCTGGCATATGAGGAGATAACAGGGGAGGGGAGGGGTGATGGAAGGGGAAATGTCGTGGCCGCATTAGAGTTACGTATACTCCTTGTGTCCCACATCCCACACTAACGGCTGTAAGACGTAAAATGCCACTGCCTGAAAGGGTACAAGGAGCTGTTGGGCAGGACATGAGTTGTTTTCAAGGTAAGGTGGCGCCGAAATGACAGTTAAGTGGTCAGGTAGTTCCATACACTGCCGTGTGAGGGCGCTTCTCGTCACCTGGCGAGTTGCCCTACCCCTCTCCCACCTCCCAGTCGCTGCCTCTACTCTCGTCACTCCCTCCCCACCCCCCCCCCCCCAACCCCACCGTCCTCCCGCAGCTATCGGGGTGCGTGCGGCGCCGATACCCTAAAGCGACCGCCTATCTCGGAGGCCGTAACTCCAGGCTGCGGGGTGTGGGGAGGGAGGGGAGAGTGGATGGGAGGGGCGTGGGGTGATGGAGAGAGGTAGGGGTGGCGGTTTCCATGCAAGGGTCATGGCGGTCAGGCACTTGGGGCTCCAGATGGATGCCAGCAGATGGGAGTGCCTCCGTTACAGACAGAATGGCTCTTGCCAGCCACCCCACGGCCACTGCGCCACAGGGCAAGGGGTACTACTTTACGACCACTGACTACAGGTGTGACTTGGAGAGGGTGAGGGGGGGGGGGGGGGCACCCATCCCAGGGAAGAAGCCGCCTAGCCAGGTACTCGGAGACGGAACAGCCGGGTATCAGCTCGATGGCAATAATGGCGGGATGAAGGATCATAATATGATAAGCGATATGTCCTTTGTGATGATATCGCTTTAGATTAACTATACGCAGATGTGTTATTTTACACAGGGATATAGTGTTGTCTCCACTACTCCCGAGCCACGAAACACTCCTGGGCAATGGAAGGCCGGGAGCGGCGGAGGGGGTGATGGTAGGAGGGTGTTGGGGGTGGGGGGGGGAGTTTGAAGGGGAACTGGAGTGGGAAAGGGAAGGGAGGGGAAGGGATGGCGGAGGAAGAGGCTTCTTGCGGCGCAGCCGCCGCCGCCGCCGCCGGAATGGCTGGTATCCTCCCCGGCGGTTGCCATGGAAATCGTCTCCTTTACCTGGGATGATGGTGCTCGGCCGGCGCGCGATTGTAGCCCTTCTCCGCCTGGCCCATCCCCTCTTCCCTCCGCCTCCACCCCCCTCAGGCTACCTGAGCCCCCCCCCCCCGCCCACCACCACCTCTGCACACCCAACCGTTCCACCCCCGCCCCCCCTAAGAACTGGCCTCAAAAGTTCACTCCCGCCATCAACCGGTGTGTGTGTGTGTGCACGTAACCTAACTCTCCCCCATGCTATTCCGTGGTTCCCATTATCTCTCTAAACTTGTATCTCTGTTTTCTATTACGGGCTATCGCCGCGATTATGACTGATAAGTCATATCCCGCCATGATCGTAAATCCTTTCTCATACTCACACCGTAGATGGTGCTTGTGATGTGGCGTAGAGCGTATGCTGTAGCAGTTATATATTACTGTAGTACATTCATTAATGAAGTGCTTCTTGGAAGATCCAGCGTTAACATTCGTTTGGACTTCCAAACTCCATCATAGGCGTAGTTAACATGTTAACTAACCAACTATGTAGCTTAACTATGTGCTGACAAAATGTGAACATATTCCTCATCCCGGGACTGATGTCTCTGCGAGGAGGACAATGGAGTGTTCTATGTCCGTTTCTGGTGTACGTTTCGCATAGTAGTGTCATCTGGTGTCATAGTTTGCTTTTCTCTGTCCTTCGATTTCTTTT
The DNA here is from genome assembly GCA_964019135.1 of Arenicola marina. Lineage (NCBI taxonomy): Eukaryota > Metazoa > Annelida > Polychaeta > Arenicolidae > Arenicola > Arenicola marina. Next base: position 31,880,955 of record OZ025260.1, on the reverse strand, counting down.
ATGTGGCTGGCCTGTGTAGCAGCAGTACGAGGTAAGCATCCATATGACGGTAACGTACAGAGGAAGGCTTGTGTATTCTTTACCAGAACTGATTTCACTGCCCGACGTACCACGAAATACATAACAAAAGAGATAAGAACGTAACGGATATAAATCCGCATATTGAAATCCCACATGTGTTTATTGACACGATATTATGTAACAATTATCACTCATAATTAAGGGTCACTTATAATTAAGTTCGTGGAATGTTGGCAGTGATGATATGAAAATATAATACAGTCTGGTAAAGGAAACCCAAAATGCTAAGTGCTTTTGGCTTTTACAGTCACGTGTTCAATTTGTCGCCCACGCAGCGTGTGTTTCTGCCTTACAATCACCACGTTCCTTATTATCGCTCACGTCCCATGTCATACCATAGGCCTAAGAACAAATGGCAGGCATACAAGTATTTACATCAGCGATACATTTGATCATGCTCTTTGTATCCAAACTGAGCAAGATCAGTGTATCAAACTTTACAGTTACACTGTTTACGGGTTCAGCGGTATGATTCATAATGACAGCGTGCATGTACCGTTTTGCCCATTTTCATCATTGTGACATTTATCCGTATCACACCTGTAAATAACGATACATAGCAACGTTCTGGCCTCTTCATGAGGCGCCATTCGAACTTTTGCCTTTGCATATATTCATTTGCCATGCCTTATACGAGATACATCATATATATTATGCACATATATAAAATATTATAAGGTGAAATTATCAGATACGTAGTCCCAATATATTACCCTATTTTTTTAGTTCAACTTTCTCAGCTCACCCATTCAACGGCCTGAGATATAACAGAACCTTACCTTGCAGTGAGTGGTTCGTGGTTACCATGTTTTCTGACTCAGAGTGGCCCGGTTAAGCTCCCTATATGTGTACAACAAGGTGGCATAATACGCCGATTGATCCGTGGCCCTGGTTCCGAGTGGTGTGGTCTGCAGTTGCTGTGTCCTTCCTCCTTATATCGCCTCCATCATGCAGTGGTCACCCCTAAAAACTAAATTTAAAGTTCCTTCTCACCACCATCCCTTTGTATCTGTTGCTGTGAGGGGGAGGGGGCGGGGGTGTTGGCTTGGTTACTGGATTGAATGCCCGGGGGTCTACCCACAGAGTCTGATGAGACCATCTTGAGTTCTCCCTCCCGTCTACGCCGCCTCTGTATAAATACCCATATTTAGCGGATTGCTAAAGATGCCACGTGTCTGCGGGCAGTAAAAGAGTTAAACACGTTGATCCCGGCTTCTTATAATCCGGTATCAAATTATCGCCCTGGTGTTCAGCCCTCGTGTTCTGTTTTCACTGGCGTGATGATTTCTTGGGGAATGTAAAATATACTTTTTGTTTGCCCTATGCCGTATTCTTCCATGACATTTCCTTTCAGCCTATGACATATATATATATATATATTTATATTGTCTCAACGTCTCCCTCTGTCCACTCATTAACCCCAATATATATATATATATATTGTGTGTATGCTGTAATGTCTTGCAAAAAAAGAGAGTAATATCAATATGTAAGACAGACCGTGTAGCTTGGTATTTAATGGAAGTAACGTTGGCATATACAGGGCGCTAACCAAACACGAAGTTAGGATAGTGTCTAGCAGGATGTTGGTGAAAAAAGGGGTTCGGGGTGAGTCTATGATGATGATGGTGTATACCGTCAGCCAACATACCATGGCGGTTACACGGGGCGGTTCTCGCCAATTATAACAACTAGACGAAAAACTAAAGATGGCGGCTGCAATAGGCACGTCGCGCTGAGGCTAGCCTGCATCATCCCTCCACCAACCTTTCTCTCCATTACTGAGCCCCCCCTCCCTAACACCCCCCCCCCTGCTCCTCACCCCCCCCCCCCCCGCCAGCCAGACGAGCTGGCGGTCGGCTTAAGAACTATCGGTAGGGATGTCGGTCCCGGATTCGACTTGCAAGATTATCGGGATCCGGGATATGGAATCACCTGGGTGTGGGAGAGGGGGTAAGAGATCCAGAGAGGAGAAATAAATGGAAGACAAACAAGAGGAGACATGTGAGGCGGGAGGTGGCGTGTGAGGGTGGGTGGGGGAGTGGAGGTGTTGGAACAACTGCCATGATGTGATGACTATGTAATTTCTTCTGAGGCCTCGGGGCCTTGTGGACCCCCCCCCCCCCCGCCCCCAGCTCTCTTTCCGCCCCGCAGTTGATGTAGTATTGCAAAGAACGCCAGTTTTCTTTGCCCAACCCGCAGCACATGGCTCCCCGTCTGCAATGTCCCGCCTGTAACCCAAGCGCCACGGAAGCAGCCAAGCGTTAAGTTATTATCAACAGACAGTCAGCAGCGCCCTCTACTGGCTGGCTTGGAGTTTTTTTCACTTCTTCTAGGCGGGAGCGTAAACGTCTTCGTTCTCCACCCATACACTAGCTCCAGACACTCCAAGCGCCCATACCCTCGCTCCCACCCCCACCAGGCAGACCGACCTATTTCTTCTTCCGCTCCAAATAGGGAAGACTTTAAATACCATCTAGAAACATCGATGCATATATCAATATATATATTAATATATATTGCGTGACAACTTATGCCAAGTTGAATTAGTACTTTTCCCATCTGCTTCTACCTTTTTCTATTTTTAGGCCTGAAAGTTTGCGGTTAATATCATTGCAATGATTACATGGACGTTATTAGCACTTGACCTGCTACAGAAGAATATTGAATTCAGACGTAGTTTTATCGTAATCAGATTAGGTTTATTTCCAATCCCCCCCCCCCCCGCAAAATCAGAATGGAAATTTATCTTTATCTTTCCGGCTTTCGAAATTTTATTCCCAGGATCGCAAGGAGCTCCAGTTGTCTGGTTCCCATCCTTTACTCTAACCATCCTTCATGCTGCCTCGGAGGCATTTTACAGAGGCCAAGTCTAAAAGCAAGTTCCTTTTAGGTGTTCGAGGCATAGACACTTATTTATCTTTTGCTGGAATTCTGGCATCCCCCTGATTCATCCCTGAACCCCTACCTCCTGTGCCGCCGCCATGGGATCTCTATCTCCCGTCCCCTCGCCCCCCCCACTCCCACCCCTACCCTCAGGTCTCGCCGCGTTACCTCTCCCGACTGCAAGTATTCTACTCCAGGGCGCCGCGAACCTGTGGTTCTTGGCCATGTTCCGCCGTGCTCCTTCTTCTAGGCAGAAAACAGCCATCCGACCGCCCCCGTGTCAGCCACCGCGCACGACCTACCTACCTTCTTCCCCTTCCTTGCTTCCCTCTCCCCTCTCTTCCCTCCCGCTCCCGCCGGAATGCCTCCACAAGCCAACTTGCGGTCCCTCGTGGGCATTGGTTTACGGCGGTTTCCAGGGAGCCGGCGGGAGGCAGCGGGTGGGTGGGATGTAGGTGGAGGGGGGGGGGGGCGGTAGTGGAGTAGTCCTTGTTTTTGCACTATGGAACGGGAGAGTTCGGGATCGGGGATGTCCAGACGGGGGAGTGGGAGGAGGGGGATGGGGGAGATGTGGGCAGACAAGACCAGGAAAAGATTGGCGAAGGTGGGCGGGGAGAGGGGGGGGGGGGTAGGTGGGGGTGGGGGCAGTAGATTCTGGATCAACCAACCAGCCAGCCAGGTCTGCTAGCTACCTAGCCACCCGAACCGAGCCAAGACGAGTGCCAGCGCACTCTTCCGGTACCTTCAGGGAACTAGGCGCAAGGGGGAGCCTTATAAATGGAGCGGCCAGGGATCACCGGGAACTAGGATACAGGGCAGCGGTTGCTCCAGCCAGGTCGTTCAGCGGGTCCGGCACGTCTCTCCCCGTCCACCAGTCTCTCTGTCCCAGTCAGTCTGCACGGACATTACAGCCTTTACCACTGTGTGAAGACACCTCATCCGTGAACACCGACTCGGACACCAGGCAGCCGTCCCTTCCCTCTTGAGAGTTCCTTCTCCTTCTAAAAGAGTCCCTCTCTGTTCGTCGCCCTCCTCACACCACAGCCATGGCTCTTCAACGCTCATCACGGTCCTCTTACTCCTCCAGGACCACCATGTCCGGAGATGGCGACCTGGATTATAGCGGCGGCGATCCTGAATCCAGGATCACCAAGATCCGCCACTACCAGGTCTACAGGGGCATGTCTCCCCCCACCTCCAACCGCCTAGAGGTAAGTCTCATACCCAACCCGCAACCACCTTCAGCATCCGTAGAACCCAATGAAGGGTAAACCAGTCAAGAACTATCGTGTACAAAAGTGTTTCGGATGCATTTATTCTAGATTAATGTAGCATTTTCGGTCCTATAATATTGTTCTCATCTAATAGTGTCATGAATGGCTGTGTTATCAGCATTATTAGTCATCGGTGATTTTAGTGATTGTCTACATAAATCTTCCAAAAGTCATGTTCGGTGCCACAATATTTTCTCGCCATTGTCACTGTTATAATGTTAAATACGTTTATATATTAAATAAGTTTGTATGTTAACAGCATACCAGAAACGAATTATATCTGCCTGTGTAAAGCGATGATGTTGTGACATGTCTTTGTTTTGATAGCTATTCCGTTGCAAAATATATTAACTGTGCTTAGGTATGCACCTGTTATAGTAGGGCCCATGCCCAAAGATCAAAATAAAATGGCGGACGTCTTAAAGGCCAGTCAGTATGACTCACGGTCTTACGTAACAGCCAGACAGACAGACAGACAGACATTGCCCAGCATGCCACACCACCAGTGCAAGGGAACAAACATCAGTCTGCATCCACCGAGAGAAAACACCTTTACCACGTACACATCATAAGAGAGCAAGGCTCTTATTTTGACAAACAGATAAGCCGTCTTTTGCAAAGAGTAGCTCACACAGTCACACAGTCTCTGCAGTTTCTCTATATTCATATCAACCTCTATTGTCGCCTTTCCGATTTCAAATGCTAAAAAGGAAACATAAAATATTTTACAAATGAAGTTTAAAAGACTTAAAGTATACGTACGGCCAGCTTTATTTAGTTTCGTACATGTGAAGTGTTACCATCACCCTTCCTTCCGCCACCTCCAATCCGCGGCCCCCAACGGAAACAATGAAAAGAAAAGTACTACTTTTCCTTCTGATCACAAAAGCCGGGAAATTTCTTGGTAAACACCGCGCAATGGCTCCCGTAACCGCCCCCCCCCCCCCAAACACACAAACCACTACCCCAGATACGTGGCAGCGGTGCACGGGCCGCCATCTTTGCCACCGCCATACCTACCAGCCCACCGATGCAGGCATAGCGGGCTATTTCTGGCTGGCCCAAGGTGGGGGGACTACTTTGTGCCCGGCTCCCTGCTTACGCCACTGCGGGGAGGCAGGGAGCCGGCTCTCCTGGAAGTACCGGGATTCCTACGCCTCTGACATTCCTTTGAACCCAGCGAACATAGGGACTATTATAGATGAATATAGGTATCGGGGTATACATGCGGGATATAGGTATAGATCTCTTGGGTAAGCAGTACATAGTGAGGCACGCCGTCTCAATATCGTCTTATCATGATGGTAGTTGGAAATAAAACATAATACATCCAAGAACAAGCTAGATTCTCCTCAATTAATTTTAGTGAAGATATGGAATAACAATAACTTTTAACACAACCAGATGTCAACTTTACTTCAATTCCGACCTTCTCTATCTAGTCCCTCTAGTCTCCCGCCCGTTCCTGGGTAATATTCACGATACTTTCTATCATACCACTATAGGTTAGTAGTCCCTAGCGATTGGTTTAGGACTTATGATTTTATTGCCGCAATGAATGGCAATACACCACTCATAAATCCTGCCGCTTTCCCCTTTCTCCAAACCTCGATTGAGAACCTCGATTTAAGACATCGAGACGATCAAGTCGTCCTGATGTCTTACTTACTCCTTCACTAAGTGAGTCAGTGTATTGTTGTTGCCCCCCCCCTCTCCCCCCTCATCCAATAAGTGCACCTCTCTTCCCCTGACCCCCTACACGAACCTATGGTGACCCCCCCCCCCATCGTCCTCATCCTCCCAACCCCCCAAGCCTCCTCTGAGTCCGTTCGATCGCTATTTTCTTCAGGTTGTACCCAGACTCCCCTTTAACCTTCAAGGTCGGTATTTGGCAGCGATAAATGGGGGGGGGGGGGAGACATCCGGGTCCTGTCTGACTAGGGCTGGTTATCAACAGACCATAGCGAAGACTATTCCCACAGAATTAATGGTCCCTCAATTACTGGGCTTGTTACTTCAGCGGAAAAGAGCAAATATTTACCACTCGGGGCAGAGTAAAGGGAACTCGCCGTGCGTGGCCGTCGTGAGAGGCTATCGTTGCGAGATATATGTAGTCGCTATATCTCTGTAGGAGTGGTCCTGAATAAGTCATCCGTGTTTACAACACATTACCACTACACCTCCCTCCAACCCATACCCCCAACAGTATTTCCTTACCCATACCGCCCCCCCCCCCTCCCCCGCCTACTGAACACACGGGCAAGCTCCCTCTCTCGCCGCCATTCACTCCTTGATGTCCCGCCACCACCCACCCCTGCCTATAACTCGGCGAACGTCTGCAGCAGTGATCCAGATAGTTTCCTGGCAGCCACGGGCTGCCGAGGATCGGCGCTGGGCATCCAGAGATCCAGCCCCCCCCCTTCCCCCACCCCACCCTTACTCCCCCCCTCACTCCCTCCCCAGAACCCACCACCTACAGACCCCATATAACTCGCTTCTCGGCACCGCGCTGCGGGCTCCGCAAAAACCAGCGCCTGAACGCCAGGCTGTTCCCGGGACACAATCGCTCCCATAGCCCCGGCCCCCACACCCCGCCATTCCCTCCTCCACTTCTCCTCTAGCCCCATACCCCCCTCCCCCCCACTACACCTTCGACTCCGTGACCTCTACGTTTACCACGCGCGCCCAAGTCTCGCAGAGTCTCGGCGGTAACTCTACGATGTTCTCGTATCTCTCCACCCACCCCACACACCCGGAGGCTTCTACCCCAGATAACCGGAAGTGGACCCCGTCACATTGAGCCCCGTTCCCCCGCGTGTACTTTCCGAAGAGAAGCCCAAGCGGTCCACTTTGCTGATAGTAGAGTCGACGCCATGGAAATATGTGTGTTTACTTAAAGAAGGGTAAATTATTGATGTGTGGCAAAGTTATACGATTGGTTTTCATTGTATCTAGATATATAGCATGGTCTATTTCCCATCAATACTAGAAGATTGGTATTCTGATATTGAGCTTAATCCGGCCACAGCCTCTGCACTGTATCATTAACTATTATAAAAAGTTATTGTAGCTAACCATAACCCATCATAGTTAACTGCGAAACCATGACAACGAATAACACGGGGACAGAGAAGTGTGACTATATATATGAGAACCAAACACAAATTAAGTATTATTTACACGAAAACGGAAATTAAATAATATCCAAGCTTGCACACTCCACATTGAGCCATGCCAGAGACGCCGGTTGGTAACGACTGGTGTGTGTGCTGAGGTAATCGTCTTGCCACGGCAGGTGAGTCACCCTCCCATTGACTGAGCTTTTTTTTCTGATTTACAGGCCCGTATTCGCGAGCTGGAGGAGTCGTTGGATGCCGAGAGGGATGCGCGCATGAGGGTAAGTACCACCCTTCCCCGCAATCCCCCCCCCCGCCCCCGACACCCACACAGAGGCTCCTGTTCCTCCTCCGCCGCCGCCGCCGCCGCCACCGCCGGTAGCTCCTCCTCCTTCTTCAGGCTGCTCTAAGGAGAACAAAACAGACCACTCAAGAAATCCGGAACCGTAATCGAACGAACCAACGAACGGTCGAACGGTACCCAGACAACATTCTTTCGAGCCACAAGGTCGTGAAGCCGCCTGGGCGGGTAAACACTGTGGTCTGGAAGGAAAGCAGGCGAGGCTGGCGGGCCGGCTAGCAAGCTGGCTGGATGGCTGGCTCGCAGGCTGGCTGGATGGCTGGCCGGCAAAACTGCTCGGGTTATTTGCACGGGCAAACAAGCCGCAGTCATTGCGTGCAGTCCCGCCAACGTGACCTAATGCAAGACAAAGAGATCTGAAGGAGATCTGCCGAGTCTGGTCGGTAACAGATGGATGTCCGCCTCCCCGTGAATGGTGGAGGCGGGCACTATCGTAAACAGATAACCCACGGCGGAATGTTGTTTACCTGACGAGAACGCCCTGCCGTCATAGCGACAGCTGACTATACAAATGGGTCACTCGGTTAGATTCCGAGTATTCCGGTAATTAGCAATTTACGCGTTATCGTTGTGAGACTAGTGGCTCGCTGGAACGCGTTATTTATTTCCGTAGCTGTGAGACATTAAAGTGACCCCGCTTCATGCTAACTCACAGCTGCCTCAGCATGAACTAGTAGTCCCAGCTGCGGTCCCAGCTGCGGTCCCAGCTGCGGTCTGGAATGGGAAGTCAATTAAGGAAGACACATATTCTGGGGGTGTTGAAGTGAAGGGAGTCCTGGTACTATATATATATATATATGTTACCGGCTACATATATACGCCAGTCCTAATAAGGTATATTGAGATAGAAAAGAACTAGTCGTTGTTTTGCCTGGCAGTGTTGGCACATGAGTCGGTTTAACTTCAGATAAGGACACCGAATATATATTGTAGTACTTTGCCAAGTTTTGTCAATAGAACCGATGTGGTTTCCTGGCTCCACCCCTTCCCCTCTCGACATTGTACCATGGAGTACATCTTGCACCAGCGACCTTAAGGCATACATATATATCTACATAGTTTATGATTTCACTTTTACAAATACATTTAGGAAGTAATTACTTATGATAAAGTTAATATATATATCATATATTAATAATTTACCATTACCGTTGATTATGAGTGCTACCAATGCATACTAGACGACTAAATAACGATGTTTCTTACCCGCAGGCGGAGAAGGAACTGTCGGACATGAGCTACCAATTCGAGTCCCTCAACGAGAGACTGGAGGAAGCTGATGGACTTCAGTCCGCTCAGGTAAGACCCTCAGGCCACCTGGTTCCCTGCTCGACCTGTCACATGGGTCCCTGCTCGACCAGCCACGTGGCCGACCACGTGGTCAAGCCCTTATAACCCACGTGTCACTGGCAGCGACCTTACGTCACGACAACCAACATATAAATTGAAGATTTGTGTTTAGTTGGTGTTATTTATGAATACTTACACTAATAATATTGTAATATTTATATAAAGCCATCCCTCGGTAAGATTGCATTTAGATGATAACGAAATCTATATATTGGGCCTATTTAGGCCTATAATAGGCGATATTGATGACGTTACCGTAAACTGTGGTGTTGCGGCTTGCAGACTGAGATCAGCAGGCGTCGGGAGCAGGAGGTGCTGAAGCTGAAGAAGGACCTGGAGCTGATAGTCGTTCAGAACGAGTCCTCGGAGGCCAGCCTCCGCAAGAGGCACCAGGAGGCTCTCAACGACCTCTCCGATCAGGTCGACCACCTCGGCAAGGCGAAGACGAAGTAAGCAAGCCCCGCTTATCCTACCTTTTGTTAAGAAATTCAAAGTTTTTTTTTTTTTTTTTTTTTTGGGGGGGGGGGCTTAAACAGATTTGTCTTTGGTTCGAAATTCAATTAAAACACAAAATTTTAAATTCGTTTGGCTGGAATCGAGTGGAAGTTGTTTTACTTCAGATTTGATGAAGTTTCATATGCAGAACTAACAAGAAGTTTAAAGCTTGTGAAACTGTGGGGCTGTTCTGACTGTTAGTTTTGTCGTGTCCCAGGTCGGAGAAGGAGAGGCAGACCTTGATCATCGAGATCGACAGCCTTTCTTCCCAGTTCGATTCTGCCAACAAGGCCAGGGTAGGTACCGCGTCAGCAGAAGACGTTATTACCGTAAACAACCGTAAAGGCTATCATGTCACATCGTGCTCCATTGGCCCACGTTTAAGGTTATTCCACGAAATAGATTATTGAAGTAAATGTATGGCGCGAGTAACAGGTGAATTACACGGAATTAATGCAAAAATAGAACGGAAATAAAGGTAATAACGCATGCATCATCTTCATATGAATACCGCAAGGGTTATAACTTAAATTAAAATTTTACAAATAACCAAAAAAATTAAGTAACAACATCTGTTATCATGCTTGCTTCTCCATTTTTTGCACAGGCCCACGCCGAGAGCAAGGCCGACGCTCTTGAGGACCAGCTCAGGCGTCTGAAGGCCCAGGTCGATGACCTGACCCGCCAGAACACCGACCTGAACAACCTCAAGGCCCGCCTGACCCAGGAGAACTTCGAGCTGCAGAGGCAGGTCCAGGACTTGGACAGCAGCAACGGTGCCCTGTCCAAGGCCAAGTCCCAATTGCAGGCCGCCCTGGACGACGCCAAGTCCAAGCTGGACGAGGAGGTCAGGGTGAGGAACCAGTTGACGATCACCGTCAACAACCTGCAGGCCGATTTCGACAACGCCAATGCCCGCCTGGAGGAGGAGTCTGAAGCTAACGGCATCCTCCGCAACCAGCTGTCCAAGCTGCAGGGCGACTACGGAGTCCTCAAGAGCAAGTACGAGAAGGAAGTCGTGATGCGTGCTGAGGAGATGGAAGACCTCAGGTAGGTGCCTGGTGGCTTAGAGAGCGAGAGGGTGAGAAGGGGGGTGGGGGGCAATGGGATGTGCGAGGAGCTGGCAGGGGGTTAAGGAGGGGGGGGGGGACAGACCACAGACCGAAGGCCTGAACATTAATTATTGTTGTCAAACTTAATTCTATAACCATTTGATAATCAAGGCAAAAGAGAATTGCCAACTATATTTCACTTCTGTTTGTACTACTACTAACATTATCAGCACATATACCGATAACAAACAAAACTGCAGTGATAATAAAGAACCAGAAGCAAGTTTGCATATTAGAAGAAGATACAGAAGACACCTCATGATGCTATCAGCTACCTCTTCCCATTGCACACACCGCTTACCCAGCAGTTAGTGCCCGTATGTCCATGTCATGTGGCCCCACTCCTCAACTACTTACACCGGTGTCTCCAGGCGCAAGCTGACTGCCCGCATTGCCGAGTTGGAGGACATGGCTGAACAGGCCAGAAGCAGAGCCAACAAGCTGGAGAAGGACAAGAACAGGCTTTCTCTCGAGCTCAGGGAGATCACTGTCGAGTTGGAGACTGTACGTTTCATTCTAATATTCGAGTATTTTATTCAGTGTGCCAGTTCTTAAAGGATCTAGTTTTAGTTATTATGCATGCCATTTGAATTATTATCAAAGGAGGTCATATCCTAGATTTAATTGCGTGTCTACTACAAAAGTGACGCAGGACGGTTCAATTATCAGCTATCGATAGCAGCCCCCCACAATCTTATTATATAACTGTGTACGACCCCTGCTGATGGTTTCCACCACACCCACCACGCTAAGTGTCCCTCGCACCCACTGTTACCCCACTTGCTGGAAACCACCGCCCCTGATGTGTGGCTCAGTGGGTTAGAGCGCTCGCACTGAGCGCTCTGGCCACCTGAGAGCCTAACGGCACGTGGATCGGTGGTTCGCGCCCCGTTGTGGCCATGTCTGTGTGGGCGCAGGATAAAGATCCCATGTCATTCGTCGCAAAGAGTAGGGGGTTACCCCCGGGAACATGGCTCCGCTCTTCCCTTGCTTACCCCATTGACTCTATATGACCAGGATTGGTTAAAGCGTCCTGCATATACAACCAACCACCCAATCTGATGTGTGTCGTGTCGTGGGGGTTTTGCAGGCCCAGGCCCAGGTCAACGATCTGGCCGGCAGACTGAAGCGCGCTGAGGGTGTCAATGCCGACCTGAGCAGCCGCGTCGAGGCCCTCAACATCGACCTCAACAACGCCAACGGAGAGAACGGCCGTCTGAACGCCGACAATGCCAAGCTGAGACAACACAACAACGATCTTCAGGACAAGATCGACCAACTGAACAGAGAGAACAAACAGCTTTCGGGTACAAGCTCATCCAACGAACACTCCGACACCCCCCATCCCTACCCACCCCCAAACTCCCAGCACCCCCCCCCCCTCTCTCCCCACCCACCCCCAAACTCCCAGCACCCCCCCCCCTCCCGAACTTCCACATCCGCGACTTGTCCTGGATACGGCAGCTCTTCAATGTCCCTATCAAATGCGTACATTGGCCCTTAGGCATTATTTCAGGCCAACTTATATCATATTGCCTAGGTTACTATGGCTGTAACATATGTCCTGGTATATTGTTAATATCGCCGATGAGATAACTTCCAGACATAGGATTAATATGGCCGATACGATAAATTTCTCTCTCTCTCTCTCTCTTGTGGGCGGAAGCAATACGATAAACATTTCGACCTTTATCTGTTAAACAGAGGCTCTGCGTGAGGCCCAAGGAAACAACAAGGACCTTACCCGCCAGGTCAATGACCTTACCACCATCCGCGTGACCTTGGAGGCCGAGCGCGACAACCTGGCCGCTGACCTTGCCGACACCCGCGACGCCCTGAGCGATGCTCAGGCCCGCCTGGACGCCGCCAACAACGCCCTCTCCGCCCTCAGGAGCGAGATGGAGCACAGGCTTCGCGAGAAGGACGACGAGATCGAGAACATCCGGTACGCGGGGGGCGCCACTGTCGCCATTATTTACCCTGTATATACTACATTTATAGTCTGTTGATGCAGTATATACTATAAAGATCCATTTTCTGCAGTTGATGTTTTAAATGTTCTAAATATATAACAGCGTATAGTGATGCTGCTTTCAACTCATGATTATCAAGATGTCGGTTGCTGGCGTTGTGGTAATGATCCCTATGCCTTATCACACCAGTCTATACTGAGCAAAACATGAGCTATTTTACTTTATATATATACATGTTACGCAAGATCTATGAGAAGCGACATGGCTGAAACACTGCACTAAATTAAGACCCCCACTTGTGACGTCACTTCCGGTGTCTTGCAGCAAGAGCGGCCAGCGCGCCCTGGATGAGCTGCAGCGCACCATTGTGGAGATTGAATCCAAGTACAAGGCTGAGATCAACAGGCTGAAGAAGAAGTACGACATGGAGATCCGCGAGTACGAGATCCAGGTGGACACCCTCAACAGGGCCAACGGCGAGCTGGCTAAGGCCAATAAGTCCCTGTCTGCCAAGGCCAAGGTCAGTACCCTCCCTGCCAGGGGGTCATTAACCAGTACTACCAAAACGTCACGTGATCGGTCTTTGGTAATCATCATCATTCCGTATTTATCTGTTTGTTGTTGTCCATAAAATGCGATATTAACCACGGTAAAATATATGATGATATGCATCAGTCCACAAAAGATAAAATGCGATAATATGCATCAGTTTACCATAGATACACTGTCATAATATTGATTAGTTTCAGCTTTTACCTGTCACATGACAACAGAAATACGATGCTGGGCCAGGTATCTGATTTAAATAGGCGAAGTGTCGCTGATTGTCTGTGTCTGCGCAGGTTTTTTGCATGAGGTGCTGTAACGAGCCTATTATCGCCCACAGGAGCTGGAGATTGCCCTGGATGACGAGCGTCGCTCTGGTGAGGAGGCTCGCACTGCCGTCACCGTGCTGGAGAGGAAGCGCATCGCCCTCACCACCGAACTGGAAGACGTCCGCTCCCTCCTCGAGACCGTGAGTGTCACTCTCCCATCCACCATCCACCCCGCAAACCCCTACCCCCTCTCCCCTCTCGCCTTAATGCCCACTCCAGACAATATCACACCCGAATATCGAATACCACGTGACGAATTGCATGAACAGTAATAATAATAATCGCCATGGAAACCAGGTTGTAAACTATTGCGTCTGATGCATAACAAAACCCATGCCAAACTTTTCAAATATAACAGATAAGAGATATCAATGACGAATATGACCCAAGATCTATACCCACCATGACCTGTAAATTCGAAACGAACGGGCCTGAATATACATCGCACTCGAATCAAACATTAGCATGGAGTCGAGGAAAAATCTCAGATACTCGGGCCCAGGCCATTTCGAACTTACGGGCCTAACACATCATCATATCCCGCTATTGTCTCGTCTCAATGTCTCTCCGTCACGTGTCCCCAGGCCGAGAGGTGCCGCAAGAACGCCGAGAACGAGCTGGGCGACGCCGCCAGCCGCATGAACGAGATGAACATCATGATCACGACCTTGACGAGCGACAAGAGGCGCATGGAGGCTGACATTGGCGCCATGCAGGGCGACCTTGACGAGGCCCTGAACGGCCGCCGCGGCGCCGAGGACCGTGCTGACCGCCTGGGCAACGAGGTGCACCGCCTGACCGAGGAGCTGCGCCAGGAACAGGACAACTACAAGAACGCCGAGTCCCTGCGCAAGCAGCTCGAGGTGGAGATCCGTGAGATCACCGTGCGCCTGGAGGAGGCCGAGGCCTTCGCCATGAAGGAGGGCAAGAGGCTCGTCGCCAAGCTCCAGAACAGGGTAAGTGGGGGCGTGTTGAGCGGGGGCGTGGAGGGTGGGGGAACGTGTTGGGTGGGTGGGTGAGACCACGGTGATGGCATCAGCGCCATCAGGGTCCATATTCTCTAACGATGTACGCCGATCTGTGTCTCGTTATTAGACTAATTTGATTGGTCGCAGGAAACGAAATTATGAATGAATATATCTAGGGTTCGTGATATCGTATATTTCTTCGAGAATGCTGAGCCGCTGACGGCAGCCGAAGTGTACACAGCTACACTGGCCGGGTGTATCAGTATCAATATATCTGAAATCAATTGTTAATGGGTTTGAGGGTTAACACTAAGCAGTTGAACTATAACCTGATCCAAAATGTTCATAACCCGATCTCTCCCTCCGTCTCTTCCTATCCCACCACCACACCCCGTGACCCTCCCTCCCCCTCCCTCCCCCCTCCATCCTTGACTCCCACTTCCCTCCCTACCCCATCCCATCTTCCCCCTCCCTCTCCCACCACCACACCCCGTGACTCTCCCTCCCCCTCCCTCCTTCCACCCTTGACCCCCACTTCCCTCCCTACCCCATCCCATCTTCCCCCTCCCTCTCCCTCCATCTCTTCCTACCCCACCACCACACCCCGTGACCCTCCCTCCCCCCTCCCTCCCCCCTCCATCCTTGACTCCTACCTACCCTCCCTCCCTCCCCCACCGCCCCCTCCCTCCCCCCCCCTTCCTGCCCCCTCTTCCCACCGCCCTCTCTCGTCCCCCCCCACCCTCCCGCCCCACGCTCCCTCCCTGAATCATCCGACGTGTAGCTTCGCGATCTGGAGTCGGAGTTGGAGCTGGAACAGCGCAGAGGTCGCGACCTGACGGCTGAGAACAAGAAGCTGCAGCGTCTCCTCATGGAGATCCGTGTCCAGGCCGATGACGACAGGCGCCTGGTCACCGAGCTGACCGAGTCCACAAACAGCATGGCCATCAGGATCAAGCAGCTGAAGCGACAGCTCGAGGAGGCCGTACGTACTACCGCAAAACATCTCCCCCAAAAAATTCCGATCCTGCACTTTAATCTTATATATCTTTGAACTTACCCGAGAAAGTACAGAAGATGATCCATTAACTGAAGAAATATGTCACACACATCTAATTACGGCTTGTCTATAATGATAAGCCTGGTTTGAGCCCCGCTGTGGCCACGTCTGCGTGGTCGCAGGATAAAGATCCCATGTACCTTCTTCGCAAAGAGTATGGGGATACCCCCGGGGACATAGCTCCACTCTCCCTTCCACAAAAGTGGTTAAAGCGTCCTGAATATACAACCAACCATAATACTAATCCTTTCGAATCAGTAGTCTGAATGATAGATTCGCAGTCTATGACGTACATATTAAGGATCTGAATTCATCATTTGACGAAACAAAAATATCGCGATCGCTAACCATTTCTACGGTGTCGCCATCTGCAGGAGGAGGTCGTGACGATCACCATGAACAAGTACCGCAAGGGCATGTCTATGCTGGAGGAGGCCGAACACAGGGCCGACCTCGCCGAGAAGAACATGCAGTCCTACAGAGGCCGTGGCAGGTCCATGTCTGTCACCAGGGAAATCACCAGAGTCGTCAGAGTATAAAGGTGAGTCGGTGGCGGCGGCGTGGGGAGGGTGTTGGTGGGAGGGGGGTGCAGGGCAGGGAGAGGAGGGAGGGGGGCACTTTCGGTTGTGGTTCGGGCCGGTGTGAATAATCACTGGAGGGTCAGTTGGTTGACTAGTTAGTATCAGGAAGAGCTGGGGAATTATGACATGGAGGGAGGTCGACTCTTTGAGGAGGCACGGGTGGGGATTGAACCCACGACATTTCTGTTGCCGAGTACGCTTGGGAGCACGAGACCAAATCTCTGACCCGATATGTACGGAAGTCTCGTTTTATGATGAGTCAAATGCTATGGCGAACACACTTGTTATATCGGCAGTTACGGGTTGACTCCTACACGTGTATATATAAATATTGAAGTAGAAGCAGAACCTGAATATTAAAATGCCACTCTTTAATGACTCTTTCTTGATTTGACTCCTTCCAGATCTTCGTAACCTGACCCAATCCGTTCGTTACGTGTTCCAAGTGCCGTCTTCGTGAAATCTACAACCGAATGTCATGTGACTTTCCCAAGGGGCTGCCCTGGATAACAATACCCAGGCCACAAACTGCCTGACGACCCCGTCAAACCTGTAGTTACACCTTCGTTATGCCGAGGCAAGGCGGCGGGGGGCCATGGGGGCTGGATACACCATCAGAAGAAGAACACCTAGTCCCGTCACGCCGACGAAACAATTTGTGAATATCTGCACGACTTTGGGCCTGATGTTACGAGCAGTAAGGTCAAGAACATTGGGATATATTACTACTACACGGCTGTCCCAGCAACCCACGACCTGGCGCGGGTTTAAATTTAGAAACGCTGGTAATGAGTTCCTGCTGCTACTGCTGCTACTGTTGCTGTTGCCTTTTCGCGCTATCCTCCAGGAGGCCTCCCCACACCACCACCGGAAGCGGAGAGGGGGGGGGGGCAGCAGACAGAGATACCATTGCTCTGCGGGACTTTTTGCAATTGCTCTACCATCAGTGCCGTCCCTGCAGACAGCAGCGCAGAGGAATCACCCAACCATCATACCTGGACCGCATCCCCCCGGACCAATGACGTCATCGCCCCAGCAGACGATCGCGTCCGACGGACGGCGGGAAACCGCGGTGGCGGCCGGAAGGTGGGGAGGGGGTCGGTTTGGGTTGTGGTCCGATAGCGGAGGCTTGAACACCATCTAACACCAGGGATATTTCTAGCGCTGGCTATTTTTGGCCACGTTGGGATGGGGGGATCCCTCCCTCCCGCCGCAGCATCGCCGCCCGCGCACCCGCCGGCTTAACTAACTGATGATGAGGAGTGGGTGGTGAGTAGGAGGTTACCGCGCCCTGGTAGACACGGGCCGGGCCGGGTGAGCGGGGGCGGGTTTTTCCACTGCTGCTGGTCGCGCGGCGGCTGCTGCTGCTGTGTTGGTGAGTGGGCCCAGCGCTCCTTTAGGTATGGTCGGCAGGCGCTAGGCGGCTTTCCCCACAGCCCTGGAATGCTCCTCGCCTGCGCCGGCCAGATCCGGAGCCCCGACTGCCTGGATCAGCACACCAGCCAGCCAGCCAGCCAGCCAGCCAGTCAGCCAGCCAGCCAGCGCGCCCCCCTCCCCCCCTCCTCCCTTCCCACCCTCACCCGGCGGCCAGCTACGCACGGAGATTGCGTTTCCACTGGTTCTATATATGGCGGCGACCTGGATAGCTCCCACCGACATATCAGACGGGACTTTACCCCCCCAACCCCCACCCCACCCATAACACCTACGCCCCTCCACCCTTGCTTTGCCTCCCACACCCCCAGTGACCGCCACCCCCCTAGTGGGCAGGCAGTCCCACGCCAACATTCATCAAGGTGTTGTAACTACTTGTAACTACTTTTTCTTTTATATGTAATTTAGTCCATGTTCTTTAACATTTTTCGGGAAATAGATTGTTAGCCTTGGTCGTCGTTCTGAACGGGATTTACATGTTCTCGCTTTGTCTCGTCTTGTCCTCACGTGACGGCTGATTTAGCCCACGGTGACGCTACGTCGTAATAAATAGCTGTTGTTTTAATTCAAGTTTATACAAACGCTTGCGTACTTGTATTGCGTAATTTAGTTCTGTTTAATTCGTGAAACGTTTCAATGCGGCCTGATGTACGTAGGCGCAAGAAGGAAATTGTTATGTTTTTGTACATTATTTGTTAACCTTTTTTTTTCTCCACTTATTCATATTATTTATTTTACATGTAAAGAACAAAAAAGCAAATAATTCTGAAAAGTCAAAATAAGGACTGGAAGCCTGATATTCTTACTATATAGCTGAGTTATATTTAAAAACCACCCGTTTTACGGGGTGAGTTAGCGACGTAAGCGAGCCGCCTAGAGGTTCTTAAGGCTGCGTGACTCGTTAGCTGTACATAAACACCTGAAGGGAACGTGTACCATACGAAGTGAAGGGAGAGACTTGTGTTCAGCTTTGTATATATATGTATCGGCTAGAGAAAATAGGGCGCTGAGAAGTGAGAAGGTTCTAGCTGGAGTGTTTGCCCATTCTCTGTTTGACCTCTCTGGACGTGAAAGGACCTTGCCTCCACCGGACCAACGAGTGCCAAACAATACGATACAAACCCCATAGAGTTTGCCTACGAACCAGATGGGTAGCAACCGAGTTAACTTAGCGCATGTAACTTTGACCGTAGTAGTAAACTAGATGTTGTTATTATTCGTAGCACTTCTGAGGTGTACAAGTGGAACAGGGAAGTGATACTGTGATCCGTAGTTTGCTAAACGCTTACTCCATACGCTGTACGAGTATTCCGTGCAGCTTGGTGTTAAAAGTCGACAACTGGAGAGTGTCTACACTCAAGCATTGAACAAAATACTCATATTTCAATATTACTGAAGAACGAGCCAAAAAGTTTCCAGTTTTTTTTTTAAACGCATCGCTTTTGACATATATCTAGAATGTTATATTTTATTGATATGTATCCATAAAGGCCATGATGGTTACATTGATATAATAGACTTATGTCAAAAGAAATAAACATCAAGAACATCAACCGATTATCAGTGTTTGATATCATTTGTTCACCCCCCCCCCCCTCCCCCCGCCACATACACTACCCACAAATCGTGGATTCCGAGGAGAAATGCCGGCGTTTCAATTAATATTACAGATTACATAATTATATTCATCCTACTGATAGGCGAACCAATAACACGATGTGGTACATCAGCGCAAGGTTATATATATATATAATGAGTGCTTCGGCCTCATTACTTTGCGAATCACTTGAGACGACGACCCAGGCGGAAGGATACATATATGTATATAGTGAGTGCTCCGGTTACTGTGTTGGTAGAATGGCACATTATAACATCCTCAGCTCCGGAAGATCCCGACGGCAACCCGATGAACCATTCTGACTGTTTCGGAGCAGAATATATCCTAGGCCTTTAACTCACTCGAGCTAACTCATAACAAAGGAGAGCGGAAACATCTTAATTTTTCATCTTGCGGCGGGAATGGGGATCTAGGTTGGGAGGGCGGCGGGCAAATCCAGCCAACAGCTGACAAGCTAACGGCTCCCAAATAAGAACGTACTTGGCGGGAGGGTGGGGGGGGGAGGGGTCGATGCAGAGGAAACGGGCCCAACATTTGCTAGTTATACAGCCAAACAAGTGTAACTAGAAATAGAAATAGGTATCTCTGTCAGGAATATCTTGTTTCAATTTGAAGAAGAAGGTGCGCTGTTAATTACTAACCGCGTTTTCTTTAGTTTAGTGTAGACGATAGAATGTTTTCTTGTCATAAAATATAATGTTTTTGTCTGGATTCTTCCTAGAACTTCCCGAGACCATGGGAAGCCAATTAAAGGTTTTCATGTTTGACACGCGCCAGTGTCTGGCTCTTCCCAGTTACTCATCTCTCCCGAAATACAATCCATTTATTATTGTTGGGCTCCACTAATGTCGAAAGGAGTTATGATAAAGCTAAACACGTGAGGAATACGAAACTGGCCTTCTTATCT
The DNA here is from genome assembly GCA_964019135.1 of Arenicola marina. Lineage (NCBI taxonomy): Eukaryota > Metazoa > Annelida > Polychaeta > Arenicolidae > Arenicola > Arenicola marina. The sequence continues at coordinate 31,860,867 of OZ025260.1, read as the reverse complement.
CGCTAAGTATACCGCCTTCTACCCTCGCGAAACCACCACCTCCCGCCCTCTCTGCCCATCCCGCCATCCCGCCACCAGCACACACTATGATCTATGCCCGCCTGCCCTACCCTCCCCCCTCCCACCCCCGTCGCACCTCAGACCAGGAGCGTCAAAAGGCATTCCATCCCCGACCAATCCTCCTTGCTATGCGTTCCCGGAGGCCTATCGCTAAGCACCCCCTCCCTCCCTCCGGCCGATCGACCTAACACCCATTCTTACCCCACTACCCATCCTCCCACTCCGCCGTTTCATGCACTGCCCCAGTCTTAACCGACCCCTCCCTACACCCAACCCCAAACCCCTCCCACCCCAATCGTCCCACCGTCCTGCCAGTATGTCTGCACGTGATCCATCACCAGCATAGCCCCTCACGTGGCAGACCCCACCCTCCCTCCCCCTCGCATACAGGGACTCCCACCCCAGCCCCACCCCAACCCCTGGCACACAGGGACTCCCACCCCCACCTCCACCAGCGCCCTCTCGGTCCGGCGCCCCACCCCACCTCGCCCTCCTCCCCCCCCCCCCCATCACCTCCACCCCACCCTGGCTGGCTATCACCCAGGGGGCCGATTCCTCAGGTCTTCCCCTCGTCAGGAAGGGTATCGATGAGTCCGCTGGGATGAAACATGGTTGTGTGAAGTGGATGGATGGGGTTAGACATCGCGCATAGCCCCCCCCCCCCCCACCCACACCTTCCCCCATTCCCACCCCACCCCTCACCTCCCAGGATCATCCCCACCCATCCCCTCCTAGGATCCTCCACACCACGCCACCCTAGTTATTTAGCAACGCTCATTCCCCCCGCCCCATACCACCCCTCCCTCTGATTACGCCCCTCCCTCTCCGCCCTCTTCTACACCAACCCCCTCCGCCTCGACCACCAGTCCTCTCCGATAGTTCCCTGCCGCTCTCCGCTAAGCCAACACCCCACCCCACCCCCCTCCCCCCGCCTGCCCCACCCCGTCCGCCATCTCCCCACGCCCAGGCTGAAATCCTAACCTGCCCGGCGGCCTCGCTCCGAGTAGATTCACCAAGTGATTGAAAATTATGCTAATAGCTTACCCCGTACTTTCTGGTTGCTACCTAGCATGCTAGGGGTTACCATGGGACAGGCGCGCCGTGCTTCCACCCCCCCCCCACACCCCACACCCTATGACGTCATTGGTAAACCTGTCCCACACAAATCAAACACCGCTGTGTTAGTACATCATCGTCATGTATACGGGAAACTATAGTTAATATATGCCAAACCAATTTATAACAGAAATCTGCCACAAGAAATCTCCACCTTTTTTAACTGAGAGTTACAAACTCGTAACCCTATCTTTTACAAGGTAAGTTAAAGGAGCATATCGAACTCTTCTCCCCCCAAACGAAGCCCAGGCGACATATATATCACAAATTGCAGAACACCCGATTGTTTAAGTCTATAAATTCAGAAACCTATTAAATCTCGACGTTTCGGTTGTGATATGGCAAACGTGTCAATCCCGGGACACCGCGAAACTCTGTCGCGGCACTGCTACTTATAACAAAGCATCGCGCATCGCATGAACTGTCTGCACGTGGTCCATCACCATCTATCTGTGGTAACTTCACTGGTAATATCACTGGCAAGGCTAAGAGACTCCATTTGGCAGTCCGCCATGCGTGGAATATTGACAATAGAAATTTTGGATGATTCAAGGACTGATTGTTATTTGCATTTTGACCTCTTTAGTTTTGGCTGGAAAGAGCTCGACATACGGCTTTAACGACTGTTGTCAACATACAAGCAATCAAAGTAAGCGTTATACAACAATTATTAGTGTACGTGCAGTCATCTTCTTACCCATATTACCCCGTACCCTCAAAGTAATGTCTCCAATGGTATTATAGTAAACTTAAACTTTTCTCCCTCTTTGGACCCGCAATAGGCCTACCATCTTTAAACATTTCTCGAGCCAAATTGAGGAGATTTTAGTGAACTGATCCCCTGGACGGCAACATGTTTGTCAAAGATGCGTGGCTTGCTATTCAGAACTTACCACGCTGCGCGTATGATTGTGTGAATCAAATGAAATTCAATAGAATTCTATTTAGGGTGCAACACCAACCTACTCATCGGCTCACGCGCTCTGTACCTGGGTTGTGGGTCTGGCTTAAGGGGCGCACCATTTCATATCAGGGGGGGGGCCTAGAAAATAAATTACCATGTATTTTTTTTTTGTATCTTTGTTATCAAATTATTTTTAGCCTGGTAATTCCATTCGAAATTTATTTATATAGTGTATAACATTTTTCTTTTTGACTTATGAAAGCAATTTTTTTTTCTTCTGAAAAGCACACATTTTTTTCCCCCAAATAGTCAAAACAAACTATTATTTTCAAATATTTTCTAGCACCCCCCCCCCCCTAATATGAAATGGTGCGCCCCTAAAAGACATGTGCTGGTGTGACTCGACCTGAACGCTAACTATATATTAACAGCCGCTGGATTAGCCGTCAATGATTATACAAACCAGGGCAGATAGCGGAAAGAACCGGCTTGCGCAGCCGGTTGGGGGTAAATAGGGCTCTCCTCGAGCTTGCCGCTCTGTCGTTATGCTCACAGTGATCACTGGACACCCCGGGAGGGAGCATTGCTTTCGGAGACCCCGCCCCCAACACCCACCCCCGTCACCCCCGCCTTTTCCCCGCAGCTCACCCCACCTTGTAGCAATAAGCAAGCCTTTCATGTATATGTAGCGATGATCGTCACCGGCGAAGTGGGTCGCTTATGACATGGGGTTACACGCTACTAGCTTCTTCCAAGGGCCTTCGGGACCACCCGCGTGGCCTAGTTGGTAGCGTGCTCGATTATTGTCCAATGATTACTGTACTGTTAGGCCAAACCAAGCGGCCGGTGCGGGGTTCGAGACGGGCATATGGTAACGTCAATGATGGGGAAAATGTGCGTTCATAGAGCCGGTTGCGGGAAAAAAAAGACCCCTTCCGATTGGAGTTTGGCGGTTAAACGCCCCCGACCGAGCGGAATTTGGTGGTAAAACGCGCCGACCGAAGGGTGAAAAAGGGGGGCTTTACCGCGGACCCCCCCCCCCCCCCGGGGAACAAAAAAAAGTCTTTCTTCGCCAAGAGTAGGGGGTTGCTCCCGGGGACTATATGGCTCCTCTCTCCCTTGAACCTTCTCATTGTCGCGATACGATCTTCAGAGGTTAAAACTACACAAACCAGCCAGCCAGCCCAAGTCGTCCCTTCATGCAGAGTTCACCACGGTTGGCCGGCGTGAGGCCTTGCCCCACTGAAAAACGCATTGCTTGATGCAAGTGTCCACAGATGCTGCTCATAGCAATGCGAGTCAGCAGTGGCTCCGCCTGGTGAGCCAGGCCGGAGTTATACGATGAACCATCCAGGGTGTGGTTTCGCAAAAGTTCGACGACAAATAATTGTTGTATTAATCGACCGTGCATCGAGCCATGCAAAGTCACCCATAAACGACTTCCAAAATTGTTCAGATTTCCGATCAGTTCAGATTATTCCACTGTGATGCGCAACTGCATGTGCTATGTATTCTGGGTAATATGTTGGTCTTTCCGCAGGGTTACATTTTTTGCGTCATCAAACGATAAGATATTATTTAGGTATGCACAATCCGTCAAATTGTCACCCATGTAGAGGATGTTAATTAAGGTTTTTTATGTTATTTTATTAGATCACTAAGTGCATTAAACTAATTCCATAATGTATTCCTTTCCCATACATGGAGAAATCATCTATACCTGGAGGTCAGATTTGTGTCTTTAGGTTACACACCAATAGGTCGTGCGTAGAAAAGTATATGGTGTCAAGCAGTGCCTAAAATATGGTCGTATATCAGGGTTATATGGTTAATAATTATTTCTGTTTTGGCATATATTGTTTCTTTTACTAATGTTTGGCCAGGATTATGCCTGTTCAATTAACCTGTGACGTATTTAATCATGCATGCGGATGTTACGGGTGTGTGGTTCGGTCGGCCTCATCACATGCTGATTCGCAGGGTCTCTAATTTTCAGCGGTTTGCGCTAGGGGGGTGTCATACTATGGGTTGTAGCGAAAAATATCGCACGTCAACCTATGTTTTGCTTGTTTTTAAAATAAAGTTGGATAATTGCTCTATACTTTCCCATGGCCCACATAGTTAAACATGGGTACCGATTTTTCTCTGGCATCGGGTTGAAAATTTAGGTTTTTCCATTGCTTATCATGGGGATGGTTTCTATTGTTGTGTAACCTTAATGACACCCGGGCGTATTGTGCCACCAGCGATCAGCACTGCTTCATATGGTTTCTACGGATTTCGCTTTCGGAATGAAACTCCTGATGATATCCCATTAAATATTCCACGAAAAAAAACTTGTGACGGGAGTGCGGGGGGGGGGGGGGGTAAAAATAACACTATTTTGGCAAGCTATTGAAGCATGGGTCATAGATGCCCGTGCAATATCGAAGGTAATATCCTTACTATATCATCATGAATTCGTGTGTAGTAGGTCACCAAAACCTGTTACAGCCGTTAATTTTGCCAGATAAAGTAAAAAGGTATGAAAATACCAAAAAAAACATATTTTTTTCATTACATTTATGTGTGAAACATAGGACTTTGAAACTTACTTTCAGACAATTCCATTTCAAAAATACAATGCTGAGATGAAAGGTTTTAAATTCAAATTTAACAAAACTGCAGTAACTGCAGCATATGTCAATATGTTCAGCCTATCCTTGACAGCGGAGGAAAACTACGTCATAACGTTATCGCATATTGCATATTTTGATTTCATTTATAGTTTTATAACACGGCGAATCTGTGTGTGAAATGATAAATATACCACAGACAACAAAGTTTAATGACGAGAATAGATTGTTGCATTAATACGCGATTAAAATATATTGGCGGCAAGAAAACCTTTGACTACCTTCGATAACCATTACTTGCTATGTAAAATATTGCATGGAGACATTATGACAGATGCTTTGCTAACTCACAGTGTTGTAGGTCACCTGGTGCTAGCGATCTGGCTGAGAAATGGAGAACACGGATCATATGACGACATAACGAAATTGGTATAACGAACGAAAGCAGACGTCACGTGGATCGATTTCGCTCTTGGTCCTTCACCCGAAGACGACTTTTTGACTGAGGCATTGTTTCGTTGTAGCACAAACATGGCAAATGGTGCTTTCACACATGGTGATGTTTCGTAAACTGAGGGCCTCATTGATTTACGTCTTCCAGAAGACGGAATTGCGCGATGAGTCCAATGCCTGTAACGAAATGGTAGAGGGGAATAAATATGGCGAACGGAGGTGGAACTATTGTTGTATAATATCGCCCACAGATGCGGTCGCACAGCACAAGGGAACTTTGCTATTCTAGTGCCATGCCAATAGGTCTACGTTGCCATGCTAATGGCGATACAATATCATTTAATTGATAACAATACAGCATAATGGGCACGTATTCTCCACTTTTGTGTTAGTAACCTATAGTTGTTCACGATCCTATGCAGTGACGGATCCAGCGGCGGGTATACTACGGCTCAAGCCCCCACCCCCTTGAGTTTGATATGCAATAGTCCTATAAAACGCTTCTGAAAATGAAATTATAATTATTCAATGCGGAATTGCACAGAAAGACAGCGGTTTCCTCTTTACTAAGCGAATACAAAGACCTCACTTTACCCTTGATTCTCTAAAATTATCATTCGTTGGTTATTGGGGCCAAATATACCCAGCTGTATTATCCAACACTTTAAAAAAAAAAATTATATACTATATTTCACAAATCGTGTTAAGTACATTCATTTGAAATACACAGTAATAGCGAGTGCAAGCGAGCTCTTAAGGTAACATGCATGCATATTCAAAGTCCATTTCAAGCATAGGCTTAGGACTTTCATTTCGCGTAACAACCCCCATGAGACGTTTTCGGATTCGGAGTAAATATCAGCTGTACATAAATATATTCAAGCAAAGAGAGGTCGAAGCCTCATATGTCATGTCTTTAATAAATAAATCAGCTGCCCCACAAAATTAACGAATAAATTATTCAATGTTAACACCGGATGTATACTTTAAATTAAAGTTAATTTACAAGCGACGTTGTTAAAGCGATATTATAAACATGACGTCACAATGGGAGTTCCTAAGCAACCGAATGATATGCACAAGCACGTGCATGGTATACGTTATCCCACCAAAGATATTCTTTATGGCAAGCCGAAGTGAGATTAATTTTGAATATTAATCTAGATGTATCCCCTCGGAATATCTGAATTAATAAATATACGCTCGCATTTTTTAGGTAGCACCTATCCATATTACTCTCATTAGGGGATAGTTGTCAAAGAGAGATAATCAAATCGTACCTACGAAATAACTGAATACATGCAGCTTAGTATGTCACTAATATCGTTCTACTTTAAAAAATTGTAGAGAGTGGCATTGGTTAATAGTTCGTTCCGTAAAGACCCTAAGCTAGTGAACCCTTGACGGTTAGCACAGTCTTGATCATGCAATAACCAGTCTTTGCATAAGATAAATATTGTTACGGTACAGATATCTCGCTTTGTAAACATATGAGTCTGGACAATATAGACATGAAGGATGTCTCGACTAAATGACCAAAATCAAATTTCATCGTGCGTCAATGAAAAAAACAGGGGAAATGGCGCGGTGGGGTGGGGGTGCTCTTTAGCCTCTAATTCAAGGGAGGATCACAAGCCATAGACCACACACTGCACCAAGTGTCCAACGAAATTGAAAACACGTGTCATTGCGAGGATTCATCATTGATTATAACAGATGCACTATTTGATATCCGGGTGGGGGAGGGGGTGGGAGTGGTTAACGGTTTTAGGTGGACGTATACACAGTTTTGGGGATGCCACGTAGGCTGGATTATTATTTGTCGTTTCTTGCTACGGTTTCACTATTTTATCTGCGCCATGTATTCAGTTTAATAGCGAGCACAAGCGAGCTCTTAAGGTAACATACATGCATATTCAAAGTCCATTTCAAGCATAGGCTTAGGACTTTCATTTCGCGTAAAAGCCCCCATGAGACGTTTTTGAGTTCGGAGTAAATATCAGTTGTAGAGTTTACATAAATATATATAAGCATAGAGAGGTCGAAATCTATTATGTCATGTCTCTAATAATTAAATCAGCTGCCCCACAAAATTAACGAATAAATGATTCAATGTTAAAACTGGATGTATACTTAAAATGAAAGTTAATTTATAAGCGACGTTGTTAAAGCGATATTATAAACATGACGTCACAATGGGAGTTCCTAAGCAACCGAATGATATGCACAAGCACGTGCATGGTATACGTCATCCCGCCAAAGATATGCTTCATGGCAAGCCGAAGTGAGATTAATTATTTTGAATATTAATGTAGATGTATCCCCTCGACATATCTCAATTAATAAATGTACGCTCGCATTTTTTAGGTAGCACCTATCCATATTAGTACGAGGGAATGAATTTTTATATCTGTAATATATATTCAGTTTAAAGCAATATATTCGTTTTTTTTTTTGTACCAACCTCTTCTCCATGTCAAATAAGTATATTCTGTCTTGAATTTAAATCCTGAAAGCTTGTGGCTGTCCGGAGAGAGCGAATCTGTTTACCGGAGCAGAAGAGTTGGTGGCCGGCTTTATATTCCTACGCCCCTGTTCGCTGTTCGGTAGGGTCATCAATAAAACGCGGAAAACTTCTTCGCGGCGGAGATTCCGAAGTTTTCCGCAGTATTTCGCATGATTTCACCGGTATTCCACAAATATTCCGCGTTTTATTGAGACCCCTTCGGTATTCTGTGTGATGTCGAACGCGGCTCGCTAGGATGTCCGCGCGCGATAGAAATAAACCGCGCATGTTAAAATTGTTGTTTTACAGACTCAAAGAGATAAATAATATATGCATCATAATTTTAAGATACTTTAGTCTTGATTGTAAAGTGTAAAAAATCTAAGATGGCGCATGTAAGTATATTGCTTTAAAGCTGCTTGTCGAGCCTTACCCGCCAAATCTAAGCCAAGGCGACATATATATCACAATATGCAGAAAACTCGATTGTTTCATTCTATAAATTCAGAAACCTAATCAACATCGCCGTTTCGGATGTGATATGACAAACGTGTATATCCCGGGACACCCCAGAACTCTGTCGCGGCATTGCTACTTATTGCAAACATCGCGAAGCACAAAAACTGATGTTCGTCACTAAGTTGAAAACCTGTGGTTAATTCATATCACGGGCAAGGCTAAGAGAGAGTCTGGCATGCGTGGAATATAGACAAACGAAATTTTGGATGATTTAAGGAATGACACTTGTTTGTAATTTGACCTCTTTTGTTTTGGTGGGAAAGAGCTCGATATGCAACTTTAATAGTACTAGGGCAAGAAATAGAGGCCTTTTTCTGTTTTCGGTAATAGCAAGATTTTTTTGTGACAAAATTCAGAGACAGATTTTTTTTCCAAAAAAACCATAGCCCAAGGATATTAAATGGTCCGTCAATATATGTTAAGGACAAAAAGGCGGCGAAAACAGAGATAGAGAGAGAGACGGGGGGTGGGGGGACGAAGAGCGATAGAGAGAGACAGATAGAGAATGTAGGTCTACAGTGGCCCCAATGTCAAAAGGTTGCTCACAACAAGGCAGTAGAAGGACACAAAACATGACCGGAATATTTCTTAATAAAGGACTAGTTTTGAGAGATTGGTCGCCCTCCCCGGTCAGATAGGCATACTGACGGACGTAGGAAAGTGGGTTACTGGTTCGACGTGGAACGGATCTAGACATGTCAGACGACGGATCGTATTTGTATTTTATCTACCGTTATATATGGGTCCCACGCCTTGTCTTATCTGGCATTCAACCGTCAGGAGCCAACCTCGAGACTTCACCGAGCCCAAGGATCAAATAATCTTGTTGCGACGGGAACGTTTAATCAGACGCCATTTGTTCAGCAGATAGCAACCTTCTACGCAGCCACTGCGATGGCTACCTCATATTAAATGTTATCGATTTTTTGGAAACAAGGGGCGGGATGAGGAGGAGTTTCTAGCCTTACCAATGCGGGAGGGGGGGGGGGGTTACTGGCCCTGGAAATAAATAAAACATTTAAATCATATCAAAATATGATATTACAACTTTGTACACTTTACATATGTCCACTCTGTGCATTTACTGTAATGTTAATTATTATTGGTATTTGTCTTGAACACACGCTACCATTTTTCACCACATACAGTTCTTCATATAATTCTATGAAATAAAGAATTGCGCCATTTGTGCAACTACTCCTTCCCACGTCCTCCGCCCCCTCCCCCTCCCCCTCCCCCGTCCTCCGCCCCCTCCCCCTCTAAGCGGTCATTATATTAAGGCCGGTTGTCTCGTGTTCCGGGTAGCTTGACAGGGACGTGGAGTAGAACGCTTTCTCTGATGTTAACAGACCAGGTGATTCTGACGTCATTAGTGAGACCCGTTTACAGACCACGTGATTTTGAAGTCATTAGTAAAACCCGTTAACAGATCACGTGATTCTGAAGTCATCAGTGAAACCCGTTTACAGACCACGTGAGTCAATTGTCTTTATAACAGTTGTAAAAAGCGTTTTGTTGCAGAGTAGAAACATAACCTGGGGTTACTTGGGGCTAAGCAAACCTTCCACTCTGCCAGCAGATGGAGCTCGGACCTCACCTCTGCCCCACGTAACCGCCAACCTCACCACAGAGCTCAACGGCGCTGGGGTCACGAAGGGTTTTGGAGGGTTGCAGTATTTGAAAACTATAGACATTCCGTTGTCGTACGACTGCATTGAAAGAGTTAAGCGAAAAACATATGTTTAACCAACACGGGGTAAAAGTTCAAAAGGTGCTTCACGTCTTTGACCTCGATCGAGCTCGAAAACATAGTTCGCAAGTAACATGGCTTCTTATTACTTAAAATCGAATGAATTCGTCCGGTGCGGTACTAGTAGCACATTAAATGCTAGTCATTGGTGTATTTGCATTCATCGGGAATGGGCTTTTTTTTTACCGTGAACTGGGAATAAGGAAAACAAGTTCTTCGTCCAGTGCCAATGAGATATTAGCTGCTGACCGTCGTGATCAATGTTTTCTTTAATCGTGAACTGATAGTTTTAATAAATAACCGTGAATTGGGAAATCGCCAATTTATCTCGTGTATCCGCACCTTCCATTGAATGCGGGGAGTTCTCCATTTAATTCAGCGTGACCTGGGAATAAAGAAGTTTATTCTTCGTGATTTCTGATCACGACCTCCCACCCCCCTCTATAATATTGATTAGTGCTAATTTGTTAACATTTTAACGGGTTAAATTGGGCCATATGCTATCTATAATGTGACCGTTTTGAGGTCGGGAGTATATTTGCAGTTAAATATGTATTTTTTTTCATTGCAAAAAACGAGTAACTTTATGAGCAAGAGAATATGCACTTGGTTACGTTTAAAATAATAAAATGTGTTAATGATATATAATAACTAACAACAACGAGAAGACATTTTCGCATGTACATCATAAATTCGATTTATTTACAGTTAAACGTTAGATTATAGAAATGCAATATATTATTCAATAATAAACAATGACTGCTTATGAACGATGTTTGGTATTGTGAGCCTGGAATTAGTGACATGGCTCCAACTAGATACTGTTCTTTGTATATCAGACGTCCACAAGTTTCGCTCGACCGCTGCTTCGCGACTCCCCCGTTAGGTGTGTGACTGTGCCACGATGGGTGCGGGTGGTGTGTGGATACGGGTCGCCGCCGGCCTGCTGGTTCTGCTCAGTCTCGCCTCAATTCTAAGGCTTGCAGATGCGCAAAGCTGTAACTCCATCATTAACCAAGACCCTTGCTCCTCACCCACCTCGGCCATGTGCGATAACTTCGAGATGTGTCAACCGCCAACTCAGAACTGCATCTGGTCAGTTGGATCTTTCGAGTTTAATTGATATCAATGTTCACAGTGAAGGTGGAGGGAGGTTGCATATAGAGGGTTGGTTCTCGTTATAATCGGAATCCACTCATTCAAGGGTGCAGATGAAATGAAATGCATCTTTTATAAGAGGAAGTGCGGGGATCTCAAAATTTCTCTGCTACGTCTCGACGGGACCCGCAACTGACAGTATTACTGTTGGATCAAATTGCACAAGGCGAAAGTCACAATTTAGCGCGTGCATGTTAATTTAAAATGCCGTTATTTTACAATAAGTGCATTTGTGTGATATTTACCTTCTACTTATAGTTCTCTAAACCTCTGCCCAGGAGCCGTATGTGGGACTTTACTGGTGCCGCCTACTACTGAGAAGAACGTGGTAAATACTTATCATCAATGGAAATAATTAAATGTATTTTTGCCACATATATATATCAACATGTAGTATACAACCAACCTTATTGTATCATCAGTCTACAGCCTATACATGTATCCATATGCTATACACAGGTAGGTCGGCATTAAAGCCCAAAGATGCGCGATGCTGATTGGTTTAGCTGCTTACGTCCAGCCACAATTCCTAATTTTGGATGTTATTTTAAAATAGTGCTAAGTAAAAGTACCAACGCAAAGGAAGAATAAGCACGAAGAAAAATATCTTGATTGATCATTTATACCCAACGAGAGAAGGTTGTAATAAGTTGACATTGAATATTGTGTGCATATTTGATATATTTTCATTGCATAAATAATCAATCTAGACCAGAATTAATAGCCTGACTGATAGCAGTATTTTTGTATTATTCGTGTGTAGTAGGTCATCAAAAGCTGTTGCATAGCTTATAGAGTACAGATGGCTGAACTAATAGGCCTAATACCATAGAACATATTTTCTGCATTGCCTACATTTAAGTGTGGAACTTATGTCATGTGTGAAAGTTACTTTCACGGATCAATCTATTTCAAAAATATAGAGCTGAAATGAATGATTTTACATTCATAGGAAACAAAAGTTTAGTACCAGGAGCATATGTCAATATGTTCAGCTAATCCCTGACAGCTGATGAACATTATGTATTACGTCACACAACACATTATTTAGAATTTTATAGCACGAATCTGTGTGGGTAATAAATATGCCACATACGACAAATGTTAGCGACCAGAATAGTTTCTTGCATTAATTTGTCATATACGGTTGAAAAATATTGGCGGCAAGAAGCTCGTTGAGTATCTTCCATGATCATTAAGTGTTTAGCATGGAAACATTATGACACTTAATGTGTTGTTGTAGGTCTGAGAAATTGAGAACGTGGATTACATGACGACATGACGAAATTAGCACAACGAACGGAAGTAATCGTCACGTGGATTTGGCTCTCGGTCCTTCACCCGAAGACGATTTTTGGACTTTTAAGCATTGTTCCGTTGTAGAAGAAGCATGGCGAATGGAGCGTTCACACACAGTGGTGTTTCGCAAGCTAAGGGCCTAATTGATTCACGTCTTTCAGAAGACGATGAGTCTAATGCATGTAACGAAACTGAAGAAGAGAATAAAGACGGTGAACCGAGATGCAACTATTGTTGTATAATATCGCTAACAGATGCGGTATCGCACAGCACAAGGGGACTTTGCTATGCTATGCTATGCTATACTATGCTATACGTTTCCAAGCGATACAATATCACTTAATAGATACCCGTACGCACTGACTACTACATAATGGGCACGTATTCTCCACTTTTGTTGTAGTAACCTATAGTTATTTTAATCCATCATATGCATTGACGGATCCAGCCGCCGACTACTGCGGCTGAACCCCCCTGCTCAAGTTGCAGAAGCCCCCCACACCGACAGGATTAACCCTCCGAGTATAGAGTTTGATATGCCATAGCCCTATTCTGAAAATGATGGCATGGCATGGCAGACTATATGAATGATTGATTTGTTATATCCGTGAGAATGTTTGGCTGGCGATGTGAATACCTAGACTCGGAAGATGGTGTGAAGATTTGATTTGGGTGAATGTTAAACTGATATAAATGAATTCCTACTTTAGCATCCGGTAAGCTAATAATACATAGACACATTTTATAGACCTCTGGAAATATACCGACTCGGAGGTAGATGGGACAACCAGTCTATGAAAAAAGTAAAACAAAAACTGTATAGTGAATCTCCAGACATATTTTGTTTAAATTGTTCATTCCCAACTAGTGATTCAGAATAAGTGCAATACTGTATATGTACGACAGATATATAATATAACATTCAGCTTTTAGTTATACTTGTGTTATTTTGGCAAACAATATCATAAATGTTTTCGTTGAATGCAAGGCTAGCCTAGAATGCCGCGACCGACTCTGGTGACTGGAAACAGTAGAATGTGGCGTGACAGCAAAGCCTACAAACCAACAAACTTTGCTTATGAATTTAACCAGCTTAAAACACATATCTTATTCTGTACAATATATCCTAAGCTTTGAGCGAAGGATATAAACAGGTGTCGAGATGGTTATAAAACAGCAAACTAAGACTTCGGCCTGACCCATCCTTAGCAGAACAATCTTGAACTGACCGTGCTCATTGAATTTTCTTATGAACGAAAGATCTAACGAAACACTCAACACAGAAGACACAAATCATCCTATGCACTGTAGGAGTCAGAGACCCCGTCCCCAGTGACCAGAGCATCGTACAACTAAGGGTTACAAGCTCAATTAACAGTATCTTATACCCGATAATTTAACGACAGATCGCAAGTTTATGAGCGACGGAAATAAGCGTTGTAAATACTGCCATTATTGAGGTGGAGCCATCTTCGTGCAATTTAGTTTTCACCAATATTATTCCACAACAAGTTTGCCATGTATTTATGATAAATTCAACATTCTTAATTTTTTAATTCAAGTTTTCATTTCACGACCAAACGCCACGAGATCTTAGCGAAATGACACCCAGGTGACAGACACTGAAAGGTTCTGCATGCCCTGTCAGCTGGTCAGATGGAGACAGTCACAGTACTAAATTTTAGTGGTATCCAGCACAGCCACTGTGCGCAAACGGCGGCCCGTAACAGTAGATACGGTCCAATAAAGATGGCGGAAGGTATGTCAGGTGAACTGTCAATTCGCGGAAAAAACATGAGAAATATGTCATTATGTAGTCATCTGTGATGTCCTTTCGATATAACTTTCCTTCAAGTTTGTTCTACTTCAATTTTTAGTACTATGGGTTGCATTTTTAGAGCATTTGAGCGTTTTTGCAGTGTTGACCTTACCTGAATCGTGTGAGCTCTACCAGAGTTACGGTCAACCCCCAATTTCAGTTACGGGCATCATCATGTTTACATGACGTTTCTACGATGTAATAAGACCAATGGTTGTTATCTTGCTTTCACAACAGCAGCTTCACGGCCGATGCACAGTCAGTTTCGAACAGATGACGAATAAAATATTCAACTGAAACTAAGTTACCTTCCGCCATCATTAGTTGGCCATATCGGCAGTTACGGGCGGCTGTTTGCGTAGAGTGACCCCAGTATAGCCTCGAGACCGGCCCGAGACGCAGGCCTTACTATACTGGATACCACTGCCAGACGTCACTGACAGCAGCCATATCAAAATCCAATTAAGCTTAATAATTACTTGGACAGGTGTAAATTAGGTAGCAATTGTTGCCACACATACTTAGCACATCAATTAGATAACACTTATCGCTTAGGCCCAGCTGTAAATATGTTTCTATGAATTTCCGGTGGGAACGATGATTTGAAGCAGATGAGCTTGTTAGGAACCAGGATCACTTAATTAAGTCTATTAAGATACGTCACGAAACAGCCCCTACGCCAGTGCTGGCAACAGACTACCAAAGTAACGATCGGAGCCCCGATAAGTTTACGAACTAATTTGCAAGGTCGCGTTTTACATAAAACGTTAAGAGGGATGTGCTTGGAGAATGGCAACTGACATTTAGCGCGGCGTTGATAAATTAAATGTTGTGTTAATATTAATAATCGCGATCTGCACCGAAAGCTTACATCTTGAAATTAAATTGGCGATTGTTATCGCTTCGTTTCGGCCGACTGGTAAGGTGAAAACATTAAGGCAACCCGCCCCCATCAATTTCGAGCAGCGCGTCATTTTGCCGGAGCAAGTGACGTATATTGTGACCTTTCATATGGCGCCGCCTTACGTTATAACTGGAAGTTATCTCGCGGAGGGAACTCTTCCGGTGGAGGTACCCTTTATGGGAAACGCGTGAAACGAGAGATCAGGGCCGCGATTTACGGATGAATGGCGGCAGTTCCAAGCCGCGCAGTAGACCATGATCCTAGTGTTTCATGGAAAATGACATCTAAACAAACTACTATACGTCCTGTGACGATTGTCTTCGTAAAAAAACATTGATTGGAGTTAGAATCGCAGCTATTTACATTAGCGACGGTCACGCGATCTTGCTTTGCTCACACACTAGGCGTGATTTCCGGTTTTAATTTGATTAAGAGTATGGCCTCCCGATTGGTCAATTGCGGACACACCTCCAACAAGGGCCAACAAGTCAAGCCACCCCCCTCTCATCCTCTAAAGTCTTTCAATAGTGTTCGTGATGTGAATGTTTTATCATCATCTTTCTGGAAACCGCATATGAAGAACTGTGTTTAGAAGAAAAGCTTATAATAAGCTATTCATAGTCTTCCATTTTTACAATTTTCAGAGAACAAATCATTCCGCGTCATCGTGAAAAAAATAACAGCGAATCTATTAATAGGTGTTTCACGTACGTTCAAACTTGGCATGTTTCGCTCCCACCATACATCAAGCAATAGCCTCTTATCCGTCTCTATTCAGACGCCCGAAGATTGTGGCCTAGCTCCACTGAATTACTCTACCCTGCCCCCCTCCACAACCACCCCGCCACCCATCATTTTAGCAGCGGCAGATTTTCAGCGTGAGCGTTCTAGGCGGTTTAGCTACGGCTATATGAAACATACGGTCCGCCATTTCCATTTTTCAAAATGGCCGCCAAATACGTATTTTCCCAAACTCTATGTGACATGGCTGCAGGGCAGTTCTGATTTCTGGAGGTTGCTGCCTTCACAACATGATTGCCTTCATCTTTTGTGCCAACTACTTCTGAGGTGATAGCCATCCCCAGGATCTCGTGCAAACACTCGTGTAAGCAGACGTGGCCGGGAAGCGGATAACGCAGAGTCAGAGGGTGGGAAGAATGCCATCTGCCACCCAAGCAAACGCAATCACCTTCTTACACAACAAGTGACAACTGCTATATATTGAAGATTCTAATCTCCTTGGGCGTCTGTTGACCTCTAGTCGCACAAATACAGTAGAACAAGGCAATAATTAGGTATATCTGGATTTAATAAGTCTGCATTTACATGGGGCCAAGAGTTACAGAATCTGTTTCGTCAGCCATGAAATGTGTCTTCTTTGAGGTCTGCCGGAAGTGGGAAACCAATGGTATGCGTATAGATTTTGCGACTGTCCGATGGTCTTAGTGCTCTTGGGTCACGACGGGTTTCCAAAAACGATTTTTTTATGTTTTATTTTCTATTGATAAAAGTTATTCCTCGACAAGTTTTGAAGCCTTGGCTTAAAATCTGTTAAAAGAGAAGGGGGCAAATTTAAGGCAGTCATTCCTTTGACCTCCATCGGATCGAAATTAGGGTTGGACGTTGCATGTACGCTCTGGTGTTTCCTTGCCACAAGCAATATGGGTTCGAACCACGCACCAACCGCTTGGGCTGGCCTAGCAGAGTACACGCAACTGAAGCCGAATACGCTACTTATTAAACCACGGAGCGCCCCTCCCCCCTCACACCCCCGTTCGAACGAATAACGAAAAGCTTGAAGGAGGGGGGGGGGCGTGGGGGGGGGGGGCGTGATCGAGGCGGTATTTCGTAGAATGAACAGGTAACACTGCTCTATAACATCGCCGAACCGAGTCTTATCTGTGTACTATTTGACTGTACAACAAAAATCGAGGTTGACCCTCTTATCACTGACGAATTTTTTCTAGAGCAGTGCATATCCCACAGGTGTCGAACTCCCTTCACTTTGGCTTATGACCAATTGCTGCCCACCTCTTTATAAGGTATTTATTGGCATTGAACTCAAGAAGACGATCGCACCGAAACTAACAAACAGAAAATGAGAGGTTTGATAGCTTTACTGGCCCTTGGCGTTGGCCTTGTACACGGTAAGTCCCATTCTGACTGATATAGATAATGAGTGCGTTATATCCTTTAAACCGCCATTGCGCTTTTATGCGTAGTGGTTTGCAGGCCCCAGGAGGCCGGCCCCATGAGTGCCGTAGAACCGCCGTTGCGTGTTCAGACGGTGTGCTGCTGCAGGCCCCGGGAGGCCAGCCCCATGAGTACCGTAGAACCGCCGTTACGTGTTCAGGCGGTGTGCTGCTGCAGGCCCAGGGAGGCCGGCCCCATGAGTACCGTAGAACCGCCGTTACGTGTTCAGGCGGTGTGCTGCTGCAGGCCCAGGGAGGCCGGCCCCATGAGTGCCGTAGAACCGCCGTTACGTGTTCAGGCGGTGTGCTGCTGCAGGCCCAGGGAGGCCGGCCCCATGAGTACCGTAGAACCGCCGTTACGTGTTCAGGCGGTGTGCTGCTGCAGGCCCAGGGAGGCCGGCCCCATGAGTACCGTAGAACCGCCGTTGCGTGTTCAGGCGGTGTGCTGCTGCAGGCCCCGGGAGAGCGGCCGCATGAGTAGGCCTACCCAAGAACCACGAGTGCGTGCTAAACCGTTTCTATGAATAGACAAATGGCAGAATTCTGGGTACTGTACATCCACACCGCATAAAACACGCACCGGCGGTTCTACGGTAGTACAGGTCTGGCGGTTTAAAAGAAATTACGGTGTCTTCCCGAGAAAAAAATTGACATGCCATATGGAACAATGTATTTCGCCATAATAAGAAATTCCTGTCTATATTTTAAGCTAATTAAAGGAGGATATTGTGAGACAAGAAAGGTTTAATATGAGAGTTAGAATTGCCATACCCGAAGTATTACCATTTACCATTTAATAGTGGCGTAAGCTAAGCACCGGAAACGTCCTTCTGTCGTAGCCTCACACGCCCCTGGCGGTAGTATCCCGAATCACAAGTTTTCTTCTTGGCCAACAGTTAAGTGAATTTCCCTTTTCTTATTCTAAAGTGCGCTTGGTTTATGGACGCGTTTGGTGTTTCTCCGAGGACACGTTTTTATATTTCGTACTAACTACGTAGTCTTAAAAAATGTTGCATGGCCTTAAATATGGCTTATGACGATGGTCAATATGGTATATGTACCTGAATACAGGCTCGAGCACCGTAGGCATACCCCCTCCCCCCCATTAGTGCATAATGGGGGGGATACCCCCTCTGAATCACGAATCCCCAAGAATTAGGGAGAGCAATATCGAATCTCCAAGATGACGACTGTTCAAGACTGGACACGAAACAAACATATTCAAAGTAATATCGCGAATATCGATGAATTCCCAACTGCTAAATCGGATCGCGATTGGGGGAAAGGATCTTCGCGTGGAACTAAAAATTGTACGGATAACGATCCCCATAAATTGCCAACAGCTAATCGCGAATCGCCAAGAATTCCTGGATGCCTATCAGTCGCGAATATCCGAAAATGCATTACCTCCCCTCTATAATGTCTAATAGTCAGGCCTAAATATAGATGGTTCTCGCTGGTCTCATGAAACCTGGTCTCAGTTAATGACCGAGTCGTTAGTATGCTCAGTTTAGAATCACGACAGGGTTAAGAATCCGGGTCAAGACCTGCTGATCACAGGGTCAGTCTTCATTATTACTTGGCGCTAATCTTTTTTTCTCATGTTGCACTGTACATATGTCACCCCTGTTTCTATCAGCCCAGAGCAATGCTGAGATCGAGGCTGCCTCTAGCGATGTCTGGTCTTCCGACTCCAACCGCTTCAGTGATGCCGACTGTCAGTACAACGCAGATGGACCTGTGTGAGTAGTGTTTGTGTGGAGTGTCTGCGACTTTAAGGGTAAGCACAGGCATTGTTTAATGGTAGAGTAGAGGGAGTTGAAGTGGATATCTTGTGAATAACACCATTAACTTGATGGGGTAAGCAGTGTTATTTTTAGCGGATTTTAATGAGGGAGCAGATATCTAGATTAGGACACAACTAAAAGAGTAATCACAGGTAGAACTTGGAGATAATCTTAGAAAATTGCAGTAGATAGCATTAATATTTAATAATTTACTAAATATTGTTATAACTTACTAAATATTGTTATAACTTACTAAATATTGTTATAACTTACTAAATAGTGTTATAACTTACTAAATATTGTTATAACGTCACTATGTCTTGGCCAGCCTCTTCACGTATGTTAATGAGGCTCAGCTGGATGGGACCTACGCCCGTATGACTGACATGTTCGACAACTACAACCCCTACACGGGCACGGCGGAACCAGCCTGTTCCGCCTGCGTCACTGAGGAGAACGACTTCCTGAACGGCATCATGGGCACCCAGCCCATCCAGAGAGCCCAGAGCTATCTGACATCTTGGGGTGAGTTAAATATTGACATGTCGGGTCGCTAAGCTCATAGACCACTTGGCTAATCGTAGTTCCAATTTCGCCACCGTGAGGCGCCACTGCATGTGCAATGCTTTCTGGGTATTATTTTTGTCTGCGAGATGTCAAGATGGCGTCATCGCCTGACAACGTATTTGTAGACATTTAAACATGAAATAGTGTCATCTATGTAACGGAAATGTTACGTAATCTGAATGTAAGTTCGATATGTTCATTAATTTTATACATGCTATGCCAATAACGTGGAAATATGGTATTTATCTCCATAGAAAAAGTCAAGATAACACCAAAATATTTCCCATAACTCTTTGCGCCAATCTCGATTTTTCCAAGATGGCGTATAATTGCGAAGTCGTGTATACGCGCTTGAGAACCCTGTGGTGTCACGTGTTCACTGTAAACCAATCGGCAAAATCATAGCGGTGAAGTCACTATGGTTGGTTTCGGTTTATTTACATCGAATCCACCGTCAATGGACGACTTCGCAAATAACAGTTCAGATTATCCCACTGTGAGGCGCCACCGCATGCGCAATGCACGCTGGATATTATATGTAATGAAAAGATTTTCAGCATCAACGCAGGATAACATGTTCAATAGACAAGTAAACATTCCATATTGTCACCTGGCTATTTCAAGGAAAATATATATATTCTGGACACAACTTACACAACTTCATATTGCTGCACATTCCAGAAAATATGGTTTTTATCTGCCTAGAAATAATTAAACACAATATTAAAAAATCTCGCAGAATTCTTTGTGCCAGTTATCCTTTGACCTTGATGACGGTTGTTCACTTAACCAAACCATGCGGCTTGTGTATCGCGATTCCACCCGTTCCCTTTGTTCATCAAAGTATTGCAGGCAATACGTTGTGCAGGCTTATCCTCAATATAAAGGATGGCGCAGGAATTGTGTGTCAGAACATTTCCAAATAAATATATATATATACATATATTTACATGTATATATATACATGTATTATTAAACAAAATATGTATGTCTACATTCTAGCTCAATTGGTAAGCAGGCTTAGCTGCAGGTCGTGGTTTCGGACCCTGATTTATGCATTTGGGGCAATTAGCTTCATCCAATCAAATTTCATAGTTCCAGGAGAGCTCTTGGCACAATTCAGTTTAGCCTTCATGTGCGCAAAACACACAAACCTACAATCATTTTTTTTGTCGCAGGTCTTTTGAGTGGCACCAGTATGCGCGATGTGCTGCAGGAGATCTGGTTCACCCCCTACACCCGCTCCGGCGGCCCCCTCGACAGCTCCGGCTTCGAGCATATCTTCGTGGGCGAGATCAAGAACAACGCCGTGAGCGGCTTCCACAACTGGGTGCGCTCTTACCTGGAAGAGAAGGACGGCAACTTCATCTACGGCAACAAGCTGGCATTGTGCCAGGTCAGTAATCCCAACGCTAAAGTCATTGATACAGCAATAATTCTTGTTTCCCTGGCAAAGATTTTTCAATATTTTAACTTTGAAATGATATATTTTGGCCGTTATTGCGTAGTTACAAATGTATAATTTGTGATATATAAACATACAATTGCGCTCGTGAAAAGATTTAAGGGTGCATATTGTTGCGGTATGGCGCGGGAAAGTGCGGCATTCTTGTGTACTACGTCATCAATGTTGGGACATTTTGCCATATAATATGAATTTACTGGTGTCATCAGACAATATGTGCAGTAAGTTTGTTAATGATATTTCGAAAATCATGTCATTACTGTATGAGCATATTTAAGGGGAATTAATCACACAAAAAC
Organism: Arenicola marina; assembly: GCA_964019135.1. Classification (NCBI taxonomy): domain Eukaryota; kingdom Metazoa; phylum Annelida; class Polychaeta; family Arenicolidae; genus Arenicola; species Arenicola marina. Next base: position 31,839,454 of record OZ025260.1, on the reverse strand, counting down.
CAAAAAGACCGTTGGCGAACAAACTAAAAGGATAACTTGTTTTCAAGTATTTTTTCGTGCCAATGTTATAAGTAGTACTTCACATACATTGATATATTTGGAGTACAAATTTGTATTTTGTATTTATATCAAAATATTGCTCAAATGGAAGGCGATTGGCGCAGTAGTACTATAACCCAAATCAAATCAAATTCTTTTCCAGTTTAGATTGAGCAGATTAGGCTATTAGAACCGCCACATTTTCTTTGACGTGGTTGGGCGATACATGGTATCAGATTTCACGACCATGGTTTTTCTTCAACTTTAAATTCAGCATGACCTGGTTGGGCTACCCCTTGTATGACCGCCATGTTTTCTCTCTGACCAGCCTGACATCCCCAAGTTCAGCATGACCTGGTTGGGCTACCCCAAGTCGACCACCTCGGTGTTCATACGGTCCAGCCCTGAGGTGGAGCTGGCCCTGTACACCATGTGCTTCTTGGCCCGCCCCAACAGTCTGTGCGGCGTCAACCTGGACGGCAACTCCATCCAGATCCAGACGTACACCATCGACTGCTCCATCGGTTCCTGTGTCGGATCCTCCTACCCCGCCTGCTAAAGGCTGGGCGACGCTCGCAGCGCCACCACGTGGCCGGCGATGCTCGCAGCGCCACCACGTGGCTGGCGACGCTGCTAGCGCCACCACGTGGCCGGCCTGTCAGTTTTGACACGCCCCCACCAACCTCCACCCACGCCCCACCTTTTCGCTGGGAATAAAATATATGTAGATATAAAGCTATTTCATCAGTACATTGTGAGATAAGGCTTATAGACCATCACCAAGGAGTGAAATAGTGACATAAGTTATGACAACAGGGACAGATACACCTAAACTAATGACGATAGATAGTCACCCGGTTCTGCAAACCGCATCGGTTCCTGGTGAGTGCGGGTTGGGTCTTTTATCTTATGTCACATGGACCATTTTGGGGGCATTATGACGACTTCTATCACTAAATATGTATCCACCGGCTACGATATTGGCTATGATAACAGATGATGAACATAAATCATGGCTCACGACAGCCATATATGTATTTGTATATATATATATATGCCTGGCGGCAGGGACAGAAACTTCACCAGATACACCTGAACTCATGACGACAGCAGTAAATACACACAAAATGATGACGATAGCGTGGCGACAACAGCAAATACAATGTACTGCATACACCAACACTGATTACGAAAACGACAGATACACCGAAATTGGGGACCACAACAACAAACACATTTGCTGACAAAACCGAAGCTTGATGAAAGCCTCAAAGTGCAGGCGATTTTAAAATTTATACTCTAATATAATAATTAGGTTTTTACAAAGACCACAGATGCAAATATGTATACGTTCTCTCTGCCTGGGTCCGTAAGTTCAAACAGTTGGGGCCAAATACATGTATATCGCCCCGCTCTATGCTAATTCCCTAGTCTTGGGCGACATATGCGGCCCCGGCACTGTACTTTCGAACTTACGGACCCCAGTCATAACGTTTGCACAATATATTTCAATAAACGTGGTTAGACTAGTACATAAGCAACGTTACTAAACTGCAACGTATTCAAACAGTATATATATCCTATTAATCAGCATTTCTAAGCTTCTTATCTCTTTAGTACAACTCCGCAGTATCGGTCACCGCGTGATTATAATGTGGTAACCACCGCGCCGCCTCAGCATCAGCACCTTAAATAAAAATTGTTTGCGTAAATGTTTCATTGTTGTCGTTCGACAACGAAATGTCTAGATTTTTCCAAATTCTGTTTCGAAAATACAAAATTCAACCTAAACAACCCTCTAAAACCATTCGTCACCCCAGCACCGTTGAGGTCAATGTGAGGTTGGCAGTCACGTGGGGCAGAGGTGAAGTGGGAAACCAGCTCCCTCTGCTGACAGAGTGACATACCGCTGATCACTCTGTGCCTTCGACTCACTCCGCTAGGCCTACGTCCTCAATGCATTTTCACACTCGCTCGCCAGGGCGGCGCTACGCAAATTGATAGGAAAAATGCGTCGCGCATTTCTACCAGTTAGTGCTGGGACCCAGCCTAAGCCTAATAACACATGAAATCAGGTGATGAAAAGATAGTTCTTTCACAATTATAATTTTTCGAAAGGTTACAAGATGTTTGTTGCTCTTTTAAATGCACAAAGCTCGTTATTTTTACGTTTTATTCTTTAAAACTATAATGTTGCAAGAAATTACAGCTGATTTAACCGTCTTTCAACAATCTTGAAATTTGCCCAGCAGCGGTAAGAGCGGAGATTGCGTAGCGCCACCGTGCGGGAAGCTTGACCGTCGATATCTTACGGCGCCCCATAGGGATAAAATAGAACTACACAGTTCTCGCGCGCGAGCAGCGAGTCTTCAGTTTGGATTCCATACAAACACTCGTGCTCCATGTTGATATATAGGGGGATTTTGCGTTCGGCTTATCTTGATCCGCACATGGGCTAAAAGTTTGAGTGCGCATGCGCCAAAATATCAGCGCTGATTACTCCGGTCGCACATCTGAACTCCCCCCTCTATTGTCGAATGTGTCTGGTGGTGGCGCCGGGCGGTGATGACTAAGCTGGTACCGCCGCTCGTACCCAGGGCTCGTACCCATGCAGGTAAGGGAGCGAGGCTGCGGGCAGTGATTTCATAACTCGAGAGGACACGAGGGTGGGCGGGCCACACCGCCCCGTTAGACCAGTCCTCATTGGCTCACACGCAGGGATGTGATGGCCGGTGACCTGGATAGCTACCAGAGCCTGCAGCCCACCGAGAAAGTCGTTACGAAACGGTGTGGATATAAATAACGGACATCGACACGTTGGTTTGTCTAAGAACACGTGGACATGGCCATAGAGAAGGTTCAACAGTAAACATCAGAAAAAACAGGTAGGTGACGGTGTGTATATGTCGATTGGAAGACAGGCAATGTGTATGACATGATACATTGCAGCCTTGAAGAACTCCGGCCTCCCTTACCGGGCGGACTATAAGACACCCCTCCCCTACTCTCATACCCCTCTCCTCCTCTCATACCCCTCTCAGCGACTTGTATCGTAATCAGCATGGGACCTATGGCTCAGTTGGTAGCGCAGCTGCACATCAACAGGTCGTGGGTTTCTTTCATTCATTGTTCTGGGTCGCCCAATGTGCACGAATTCAGGCTAAAACACCTATGTTGTGTTTAATTTCATTTCTAATCACCATATGCGCCTCAGTTTCCATGAGTTATGACGCGCAATGAACGAGTCCAATAGCCTACACGTTGCACTTTGGTCTTTGCACACAGTGTCCGTGCATTGCTTATGTCAACAAACTATATCATTTCGTCTAACGCGTTCAATTTTCGGAATTTTCAACTCCAACTGAAAATATCAAATTTAAACGCGTCATTGAAATGTATGACTCATCCCAGTGCTGGCTCGGCCAGTTCATTAAGTGTATTCTGCCACCTCTTATATATAACAGCGTGTTGGCGAAACCGGTCCAGTTAATGAATCTGTTTCCCGTAATAGTCTCGAAATCGATTGTGGTTGACGCATGCTCGATGTGAGTAATACGTGAGTGAAATCTGTTAATCTAGAGTGTTAGTGCTAACGCCCACTGGACGCGTTTCGTACCTTACACCGAACAGTCTCGCGCACGAGGACCCTGCAATCTATGCCATGGTACGAGATGGCATAGATTGTAGGTGATGTCATATGAACGCCCCCCCCCCCTTCTCCGCCTCCCCTCCTTCCTCTCCGCACCCCGTCTCCCGCCCTCCTAGCTTCTACTCCCTCTCCGCGCGTCACATGCACAAAGCAAAGATAGCTAAGTAGGCGAACAGGTGATATTTGCATCAAGGGCCAATGTTCGACTACTTGTGAATAATAAAAACCGACAGACCCCCACTGTCCTGTCCACGTTATCTTTACCACGGGGGGCCGGCCCGACCTGAGAGCCCAACGGCACGTGGATCGATGGCTCACGCCCCGCTGTGACTATGTTTGTGTGGTCGCAGGATAAAGATCCCAGGTCTTTCTTTTCAAAGAGTAGGGGGTTACCCCGTGGGACATGGCTCCACTCTCCCTTCCTTCTCCCATTGACGCGATATGACCAAATGTGGTTAAAGCGTCCTGAATATACAACCAATCCTCACCACGGTATTCCCACTCACCCACTCTTTCTCCGCACAGGTTGATGTCATGTTGACGTCACCAACCTGAAATATAGGGTACCGAATATTGACCCCCTCCCTCGCCCCCATACTACCATATAGTAGCAGAGCAACGAAATGACATCTTTCATAACTCGACGATGACGATGTAAACCGGGTGTGGGGGGGGGGGGGGGGGCGGGGGGTAGGTATTTCCACTCTCTGCATGCCTTCGACTCACACCGCTAGGGCTCCATTAGTGCTAACGCCCACTGGACGCGTTTGTGGCGCGGCGACGGAACTGACGCGGCGCGGAAAAATAGGACAGTTGAGTTGCGCTTGGCTAACGCCCACTGCACGCGTCAGCGGGACGGCACAGGCGCGGTGCCGTCGCGGTGCCGTCGAGGCTCCGCGGTGAGATAGGACATGTTCTATTTTTCGGGCGGCGGTCGGCGCGCCGTCGACATTTCAGCCAATCAGAAAAAAAATTGAATTCAGCGCGATGCCCACTCTCCAACATGGCGGCAAAAGCCTTTGTTTCGGACACAAGGATGCGCGAAAGTTGGAGACAGGTGGAGAAAGGTGGAGACATGATACAGGGCTCCCCCAATCAGATCCAGCAACTCCTGAAATGGCACTGCCGTCAATCTGAAGTAAACTTAGGTCCAAAACCTCTCATCGTTTGCAATTTTTAGCTCCTGTATGAGCCTGTGGTATTCTCCCAGTGCCAGTCTTCTTTGAACAGTGCGATGAATTCAATACCTCTTCCTTTTGCGACGTCTTCCCGTTGCTAACAGCATGAGTGCGTCCTCATCAGAAGAATCTATCTTTCATTTGTTTCAAAATACCGCCAATATCTAAAAATAGCCTAAGCCGTTAATTCAGACAGCTGCTATACGGTCACTCCCCGCGCGACCACCGCGTGCAATGGGCTATAGCCACCGCGACTGAACCGCGCCGCTTCGGTTCCGTCGCCGCGTCAGTTCCGTCACCGCGCCGCAAACGCGTCCAGTGGGGGTCAGCACTAATATCTCTGTTGTCGCCTACTTCCTCAATGCATTTTCTCACTCGCTCGCCAGGGCGGCGCTGCGCAAATCGATAGGAAAAATGCGTCGCGCGTTTCTACAAATTAGTGCTGGGACCCAGCCTAAGCCTAATAACACATGAAATCAGATGATGTAAGGAAAGAGTTCTGTCACAATTACAACTTTTTCGAAAGGGTACAAGATGTTTTGTGCTGTTTTAAATACACCAAGCTCGTTATTTTTTGGTTTTATTCTTGAAAATTATAATGTTGCAAGACATTACAGCTGACTTGACCATTTTTCAAGAATCTTGAAATTTGCCCCCGGCCGACAGCAGCGGTAAAAGCTAGCTTGCGGAGCGCCACCGTGTGGGGAGCTTGGAATATAAGCTTTTTGATCGATATCAACTTTAAGTGCGTTTCATTCATGACCTCCTATGCTCGATTCTGGTAAGGAGGTGCTCATGTCACAATACGAGGCGCAAGCCGAGTACACATCTTTTCAAGAACGAACTGTTGCACGGGTATTCTCTTGACTTAATTAAGATTACGTTGTACATCACTTGTTCCGTGGCGTGCGGATGAGTCCTTTTTAAAATGTACATTGCGTCTCTCGCTTCCGAAAGCAATGAAATAGCCGCCTGAAACTGGATCATCTGCCATCTCATGCAGAACCCACGAAATGTATTATTGTAGCAAATGGTAAGCTGGAGTTGCTCTTAGACAAATAAGCTCAGCTGAAACAATGGATTCGCCCAAACATGGAAGAACCGTCGGACCATGCAGCGAAAATTCAATTAGATCATCTACAGATTGCAAGAATGAAGTCGTGTTTCGAATCAAGGCGCGTAGGCTACTTTACATGGATTATGCATCATTATACAGACGAATATTGTGCACATTATTGGATACCAAAAGGATATGGTATATGCAGCGATGTTGCGATGGTGTTTGAAACACGTTAAGTGTGTTGTTGATGGATAAGATACGATTTGCAAAATGCGTTTTGTGTATTTCACGAGAAGAAAAATAATTTCTAGTGAGATTACGGTAAGGATAATGCCCATGTAACAGTACATTCTTGAAAAAGAATGTACGAGGCGCAAGCCGAGAACATATCTTTTCAAGAATGAACTGTTACACGGGTATTCTCTGACTTAAAGTACGGTCGCTGAGCCTCACCTGGTCCATGTAGCGTGAATAAGATGTACATTGCATCTCTCGCCTCCAAAACCAATAAAATAGCTGACTGAAGTCCGTTCATATTCTATCTGAGAAGCCACGAAATGTATTGTTGTAGCAATGGTAAACTTGAGTCATACGTGAGCTAAGCTGAAACAGTGGTTCGCCCTGACATGGAAGAACGTCGGACGCTGCAGCCACAAGTCAGTTTAGTTCATCTTCAGATTGCAAGAACGAAGTCGTGTTTCGCATCAAGGCGCGTAGGCTACTTCGCATGGATTATGTGCCCTTATACAGACGATAATGGTCATTTAAATGTGGAATAGGATACAATGGTTCAAATTATTGGATACTGAAAGGATATGATACGCAGCTATGTTGCAATGGTGTTTGACACAAGTCACACCCAGTGCGTTGTTGATGGATAGGATATGCTTTGCAAACGAGTTTCGTGGGATTCACGAGAAAGAAAAATTATTTCTAGTGTGATTATAGGATATAAGGAAATGTCGGTATGTATTTTACATATGAATTACATATGATCTCAAATTCAGTTTTTAAAGTGGATTTTCTGATCTATGCTTGTTTTGATGAAAAATTTGTATCTGTTTTTGCTGGGGCTTTCCGTCGGGCGTCAAGTTTCCAGTTCATCAAAAAGACCTAGGTGTTTGGGTGGACAACAAACTTAACTTCTCGGACCACGCAGGAAAGGCTGCAACCAAAGCAAATCGAATCCTAGGCCTCATCAGAAGATCATTCACCCACCTTGACGGACCGACCATGAAACAGCTGTTCCAAACTATGGTACGACCCCACCTAGAATATGGAAATGTTGTGTGGAACCCGCTCTACAAAAAAGACATAAATCTGATTGAGAGCGTCCAGAGACGGGCGACAAGGCTCATACCAGGCATGGAAGGCCTAAGCTATGAACAAAGGCTACAACACCTAGACATGCCATCGTTAATGTATAGACGTTACCGAGGAGATGCCATCGACGTATATAAACACCTACACAGTATATATAAGGTAAATAGCACATCGCTCCTACCCCTATCCACCAGTCAAACGACGCGAGGACACAGCCTTAAACTAGCCAAGAGGTACTGTAACACACAAGCTAGGGCCCATTTCTTTGGCATGAGAATCACAAACGTATGGAATGGTCTTCCAGACGAGGTTGTCATGGCACCATCCCTAAACACCTTCAAAAATAGGATTGACAGATGCTGGAAACAGTATATGTATAAAACCGCCCCGGACGACTTCGCAGCTATGCGCACTACCAAATTTGAGTTTGAATTAAGTGAAGAAACGATGAAAATCAACCAAGAGGCCGTACGGTCCTACGACGGTTGAAGAGGATGTATGTATGTATGTATCATCCATTGTGGTTGTGACCTATTTCAGACAAGCTCACTTATTGCTCATGATTGGCATTGACTGCGATGGTCGATTTCGTAACAGAAGGACGATTGTTAAACAGAAAAATTGTTTGGTCTCCTTTAGTCAATCGCAATTTATCAGCTCGCTAAAACAGTACATTTGTGAAAAATAATGTACAGTTTAGACAATAGAATGACGTCATAGCAGTACTTTAATGAAGGATATAAAGAAATGTCTGTATGTATTGTGCATAAAAATTATGTATGATCTCAAGTTCAGTCAGTTCTTCATCCATTGTGGTTGTGACTTGTCTCAAAGAAGCTCACTTACTGCTCATGATTGTCATTGACTGCGATGGTCGATTTCGTACACGCAGAAGGAAGATTGTTCAACTGGAATATAGTTTCGTCTCAATTTCTCTCGCAAAAGCAGTACATTCTTGAAAATGAATGTACGGTTTAGTTAATAGGATGACGTCACAACCGTACTTTAAGTCCAGTTGCCACGAATACACAGATCCTCCTGACGGAGACTCAGTAGCACCAGTTGGTGTCAAGCACAACCTGCGGCAGTAACAGGTCGTGGGTTCGCGCCGTGTATCTGGGACATCCACTTGACCATGGGCCGCACGACCATGGGCCGCCCGACCATGGGCCGCTCGACGATGGGTCGCACAATCATGGACCGCTCGACCCTGAGAGGGGGGGGTGCGACCCGGCCCCCGCCCCAGCCCCCCCCCCCCCCCCCTTTTAGGGCCGAAATTTATATAATTTATACCATTTAACATATGAAAACCAATACCGCCCCCCCCCCTATCCAGCATATCTGGATCCGACCCTGAAACCGGCCCCCCCTATTCAGATTTTCTGGATCCGCCCATGCCATGGGCTGCTCGGCCATGGGCTGCTCGACCATGGGCCGCTCGGCCATGGGCCGCTCGGCCATGGGCCGCTCGACCATGGGCCGCTCGGCCATGGGCTGCTCGACCATGGGCCGCTCGACCATGGGCTGCTCGGCCATGGGCTGCTCGGCCATGGGCTGCTCGACCATGGGCCGCTCGGCCATGGGCCGCTCGACCATGGGCCGCTCGGCCATGGGCCGCTCGGTCATGGGCCGCTCGACCATGGGCCGCTCGGCCATGGGCCGCTCGGCCATGGGCCGCTCGACCATGGGCCGCTCGGCCATGGGCCCGTATTCGCGAACAGTGATCGATATCATTATATATCATTATGTTTTACTGCGTATTTGAGGACGAACTTGCAGGAAAACCTTTTGATTTAAAATTCGTTTTTTTATTCATTTAATAGGAAACCAATCTACTAGGCTGGCAAACTATATGCTGTAGGAAGCAGGAATCGAATCGTCCCGAGCGGAACACAAGACAAACGTCAAGCCGACCCGGAAGAAACACTCTGGATAGACGGACGCGGGATCATGGATATCCAGGACGCTGGGTACGTGTGCACTCTGGATGAGGCGAGTCTGCGAGTGGCCGAGGAGGAGCTGCACGAGAAACCAGCGGACCGCCTCAGCTCTGTGAACACACTGAGACAGTGGATCCTACAACAGACTCACTTACGATGCTGGACAGGTAGGGCAGCCGTCACCCCTTACCCCTCCCCAATGTTGACCCCCCCCCCACCCCGCTGCGGGTCAGGTAGGCCAGCCCCCTCCGCCGCTCTTAGACAGGTCCGACCGCCGCCGCTCGCCCCCCCCCCCCCACCTAACTCGCCCTGCTGGAACGGTAGGACATCAAGATAAAAATGCTGAACGATCATTTGCATCATTGGATGCATGGTGTTAGTCTTACCCCTGTATTGTAACAGTACCGGCATTATATACTCTGTATTGACATATCAGTTATCTGTGAAGTATTGAGGTATAAATCGAGAAAAGCAATTACTTTGTTATACGGAACGATATCGACCAGTATAACGGTTGAGAATATCGGCACCGGCATTTGCGGCTTCACCCAACCACATTTCATTGTCCGCCTACGTTTCTTGGCCCAATCTTATTCTTTATATGCGCAAAAGCGGCCTTAAAAAGACCAATCATTTCGTATTGACAATATTGGACAACTGGCGATGCAACGACAGGTATTTTAGGACTCCTGTCCACCAGGATCACTCCCCATCCAACCTCCCCCTCTCCCGCCTCCCCCTCTCCTTTCCCGGATGCAGCAATCCCATACACCTTGGTGTGTCCCATCCCGTTGCAGACACCGCCACCTTGCTAATGTACCTCCGGGGCGCCAAGTTCAGCCAGATCCGGGCCCGGGAGCTGATCCAGAACACGCTTGAGATCTTCACCAAGCTGCCGGACTGGATGGCGAACCTGGATCCGATGGATCCCGGAGTCCTCGAGTATATCAAGTCCGGGTGAGTAAGCTGAACCAAAAAGCGACACCAAAAATCGACATTCGACACTGAGAATATTGAAAAGTGGACACTGAACACTGGACCCCCTCTTCCAGAACCTATCATGATTCGTGCAAAAGAATTGCATGTCCCATTAGCATGATATATAGATATAGAATCGCACGATGATATGTACATTAAAACCACCCTAAACCCAACCCTGAATAAAGCTAAATCCTTTCAATCTCGGAATTTTGCTGGGTGGCGGTTCTATAGCGCGCTCTTGAACCTTGATAAATCGCGAACCTCTGTAAACCCAATGATATCACTCTCCCAAGCGCATTCCGTTTATTCCGCTGTATTTTTCACTATACCTATCATCGGATAATTTGACAACGATTAATTATGAATATTCACTAACGCTGACTTCAGGTACTACTTGATGTTGCCGAAGCGGGATAAGCTGAACAGACAGATCTTCATGATACGTCAAGGTGTGAACCGCAAGACCCTAGGATTTATTTATCAGGAAAGCACTTGTAAACAACCATGCAAAGCACAAATTGAGCAGATGCATTAAGATACAGTGATTGAGCGACGTATTTCAGCTGTAAGAGTCCTCCAATGGATTTGATGGACATGGTATGACTATCCAGTCCCTTTAGTAACCTTATACATATAACCTGATAAATTTATTTATATGTAAGGTCGGAGTTTGAATACGTGATCAGGTAATTGAACCGGATGTATTTTATATTTAAATTGCTTACTTTAAAGCGAGTGATTACGTTTTGTTTGTGTATTGTCTGTGTATTGTTTGTGTTCGTGTGCCCCCTACTACACAAATGTGTGATCCGTAATATCTTGCTAACGCTATTTCAATGTCCCTGATTGGCTACTTATATGACATCACGCATATGGGCACATTTTGAAGCACTGTTTACAGCCACAGACAACGTACGTGGCCAAAACGGCCGTTTGCGCAGGCCCCGACCGAAGGCACCACAAGGGCGCGTATTGTAGGCTACCAGCAGCTTTAAGTTTACAATATTCCATTTTTATTTCCCAACAGGGGTTGTACCGACAAAAAGCCCGCATTTCAGTCTGAAAAACCAGATGCGGTCCAGTATGGTGATCGACCGGATGTTGAGGTCTAGCGAAGAGACACAGGTACATGGCTTTGTCCTTGTCTTCGACATGACTGGTTACACGATCAAGCACATGAAGGAATGGACCCCCGAGAATTCCAAGAAGCAGATGAGGGTTTACCAGGACGCCTTGCCCGGGAGGGTCAAGGGACTGCACTTTTACAACTCCGGGTCGCTGTTTGAGACTATGTTCGCCATGGCCAAGCCTTTCATGAAGAAGAAGAATATTGATCGGGTGAGTATTATTAGTGACTACTGATATATGTCGAACGAATAATTCTCGTCGTTATTATTATATTGCATATAACGTATTGTTGGCCGTATGTACTTCTCGGATTCGTTTATTTATTTTTAGATTCCAATTCAGAGGGAAATAAATTGCAAGGCTTACTGTTATAAGTTATTACTCGACCCATGACGATTTATTGCCTTCTTCATGCAGATGTAGCACTTTGCCATTTATATCACGACTAGAATGAGCATTTTGATATATATATATATTTACACACAATTTTTGATATATATATATATTTACACACAACTAAAAAGCTTATTTCTTAACCAAGGAGATATGCCACAAAAATATATTTGTGATAGTGTTACTAATCGCTCAATAGGAAAAACAGCAAATGATACACCATAATTTACTCCGTTAATACCGAGTTTCGACTTAAGTAATTGTTGTATAGCATAAGCGTATCGCCATGTGACCTCTGACACGTCTTCCTATCCTGTTGTCACGTGACCGTTAGATGGGTGTCCACGCGACCCTGGAGAGTCTATACAAAATAGTTCCCATGGAGCTCCTACCAGCGGAATACTTACCTGACGACTACACAGGACCAAACGCCGGCCCCGTCCAGAGCCTGATCGGTAAGAAGGACCTCAATTAAAGGGGGAGGGGGGGAGGATGAGAAAAATGATTCTTCGTGAACTAGAAATCGGGTATTCGCCGACCCTCGTGATCAAGAATTTTTATTATTCGCGAACTGGGAATTTTAATATTCAGTAACCGTGAATCGGGAAATTGACAATTTATATCATGCAATTCGCCCTTTCTTTGCACATGATGCATGAGGGTAGTTATCATTTTAATTCATCGTTACCTGGGATTAAAGAAAGTTATCCTTTGTAATCTGGGAACATGACCCCACCCCCCCCCCATGCCCCCCATTAAAGTGATATTCCATATGGCTGATCTAGCAATAAGCGTATTGATTCATCTGTGGATGTCGTTAATCTGGTCAAGACGTATATAAACTGACCAAATCCACGTGGAGGGGAAGGGGGGGTATTTTAATTTAATTTTAGTTGTGGATGTCGCCCAGACCTTCACACCCCGACCTTAAGCAAAGTCAGTTTATTCCGGTACTAGGTTTTATTTGGAACATCCCTAGCTCAGGAATTCTGGTAAGCGGGCTGAGCTAATGACAAACAATCATGGGTTCGAACCTTGGTACACCTGCATTTTTGGCAACTTTCGTCTAACCCTATTCGATTGTCCCGGGAGCTTTGTCGGCCTAAGTCCTAGCCCCCAAATAGAAACACAAAAGCGACTTAAAATACCCAACATTTCCAGAACTGTGTTTGAGCTTGAAGCTGTTCAAGCAGCAATTTTACACTTACATTATGATTTTCGAAATATTTTTGAAAAACGTTCTGGCCACATTGTCTGACTGTAAATCTTAGCTAGATGAGAAATAGATGTGTCATCACATATTAAAAGCTAAAACACTGTCGTAATAAGCTAATTTTAATGACGTAGTACAGAGGAAAGCCACACTTTTCCAATATTAAATATACTACTTTTACCCAAACAAGAGCTTGTCAACATGTCCAGTTTTGGTTTGTTTTGCATACATTATATAAGAATATATATATATATATATATCATTTCCAGTCAAAACATGTAAGTTTCTCAATATTATATGCACAAATATTGCTGTATGAGTATCTTCAAGTGATTAATGGTGAGACGGTTTGTTTCTTTCCAGATGACATGTACGCCAAGGTAACGAGCGCCGAATACCGTCGGGCCCTCTCGGCCTGGAGCAGTAGCAAATACGGCATGGACCTCGGGAAGCTCCCGGATACAGTGCACCAAGGTTCCTACCGGAAACTCCAAGTCGACTGATGCAGCAACGCCATCTGGTGACTAACCGGGTGACTATAACTGGCGCTTACGGGGCGCCGAGTCGCCTGATACAGCAGAAACACCTGGCGACTTGTGTGCCGATACAGCAGAGACACCTGGTGACTTGTGATAAGTATGGAGACTTGTCTACTGTGACGGCTAGACACCTAACGACTCACTTAGCAAACAGTGAGGATTCATCGGCACAGCCAGCGAAACCTGGTGGCTCTCCCGATAAACAGCAGAGACTGGTCTACTGATAAGATGGAGACAGGATTATATCTACAGGCTGTTGTATTTTTGAGTTTATTTTGTTGTGCACCATACTGATGAAAACTATTGTTGAAAATGCACTGTATTTACAATAAATGGAGCTTATCGTTTACCAATTCATTTGGTGTGCGTTTGTTGTTCTTTGTGACATATTTAAAACTGTTGCTAGTAGTTATTTCCCTACTGTGCATATTCAATCGGGTGGGCTTTAAATTGCTGCTTTCCATCAGTTTTGGCAGTATCTATCTATAATATATGGTGAAAAGTGCCAGTTTTCTTTCTGCCAGATCTCATTTTATTCGGTCTTCTCAATCTCGTTATTCTATTACTGCCATCGAAAAATCCTACGTTGCAAAGATATATAAAAGGGTCTACGTGAAATTACCATTATTTCGCAAATAGATATTGCATGTAAGCCAATTTCAAATCTGCAATATGACGAGAACGATCAGTTTTACATTAAGAGCGGTATCCTTGTCACACATTCGTGGTAACTCCGGCGACCGGGGCCCCTTTACCCTTCCCACTCGTCTCTCGCAAACACACAAACGAAGACAGATGAGCAGGATTCCTATTTTATTACCACAGTACATAGTTCTTTGATATTGTTCATATCGACAATGTCCTGTCATACAAATGTGCAAACTCGTCATTTTTTAAGGTTCAGCCATTATGTAATAACATGCATGTGAGGCACAGAAAATATTAGAGTGCATCGTGCGTGCGAACTGCCTTGGAGCACATTTAAACCCACTTTATCAATTATTGATGATATTCCGTTGCGCTTTGTATTAAAATTGGAAAAATAAACGTCCAATAAACACTTCATATAAACACTTCATAGTTCAAAATTAGCATTCAGTAACTTATACTTGACATCCAAACGCGGCACTGCATTTCCAGAAAAAGTGTAACCCTATTGACATTCCTAAACACTGTTTAAAGTAGTTTCTGTTTCAAAGTATTCCAATTTGTGCATCGTTTATTAGTAGTCTGTAATTATGATCTCCCCAAGCCACCAGGCGGCCAGGGTTGGTGGCGATGTGAGGCCACAGGCGTCTCCATCGGGGTGAGCTTTGTGGGTCTCTTCACCTAGCAACCCAGGCCGCTCTGGTGGTGTGGGGGTGGGAGGAGGCGAGTTTTCGCTCACTGGGATGTTAACGTTGTTTGGTCTCCACCCTTAGTGTCCCAGGCCGCCCCATTGAGGTGTGGATGGTGGGGTGGGGGAGGCGAGCTTCCGCTCACTTGGATGTTAACATTGTGGGGTCTCCACTCTTAGTGTCCCATGCCACCTTGGGGGGCGGGATTCCGCCCACCGGCGGTGTGGGGTTGGGGTGGGGGTTGTGTGACCTTCGCCCTTCTCTGATGGCCAGGACCAGCCTCGGGATGTCCGACAGGACGACGGTTACCAGAATGAGAGCCACCGCGACGGTTGCCATGGTGCCGATGAATCTGGCTTGCGCACCTTCCTCTGGATCCGGATGGAACTCCTGCGGGGGGAACTCATCTGGATGGGCAAGGGAGGGACGTCACTGAGTATCAAGGAACAAAAAAACCCTTCCCCTCCACCTGGAGATTGCGTTTACGTCCTGGGGGTCGTTGTACTGAGATCGCGTAAGTTTGCTCGTCAATTTTCACACTTTTGTAGCAGTGCCGACGGGTAATGAAAAATGTCGAACAGATATCATAGCAAACATTAATTTGAGTACTATTGGCTTGCGTAAAAATCGCCTGAATTTGCCTACTGACTAATAATCGTTGTATAAAGCCTATTACGTTTAATATCGGTCATTAAATTAGCATGTAAACCACGCACGTACAACGCCAACAACAAGTTCATTGCAAACAATATTAAAGCCCAAAAACAAAATATATCAAATACAAACAAATATATCATCTTCATACAGTCCGGGCAGCCTCTCGTCGCCGCTGTATTTTCAACCTTGCTGACTAATCGCTTCATAATAATGAGTAGCAATAATTATTTTATATCGGAGGCGGGCTCATATTGCGACGCTTGACCAGCAAACACAGAGTTGTAGGGCAAATTAATCCAGTAAATGAAATCTGCTAATTCATTGAAGTTGCATATTCAATTCATTGAAGTTGCATATCGAGTTGCGTTGCTATCTTTGAATGTCGATTTCGCGTATAAGGCCACAAACTAAGGTCTTAAGGTTCATAACAAACTGTAAACACCTACCATATTCAGCACCAATTATCTGCCAATGACCAAGACAATCTAACTTTTGAATTTTCCCTCCACAAAAGTGAAAACTTGTGAAACGTCATAAACGTGTGTACACATGTTGTTTACCGGTCCCAGCGACAGGGGGCGCCCTAACAATATCTGACAACAGAAGCGTCTGGAGCGCCACTTCCCCTTGTCGGCGGCCGTTGACACTGCGTGTGTAATGTTTGAACCTCCAAGTTTAGCAGGTGCTCAAAAGCGAGGGGTGAATCAGGTCTAACTGGCCGTTTCCCCGCATCTCTTGATGGTTTGACACATCGAGCAACCTTTTTACTTGCCACAAAAAGCCCATTTAGACACTGAAGTATAACAAGTTTATTTTGGTGCACCAGTTGCAACGGTCAACTCGATACGCAGCTTTAAGTTTCCAAACGAGAATTACGAAAAAAAGCCCCGTGTTCTCACCGATGCATGCCGGGACCTCTGGCTGCCACAGCCCCTGACGGTCGCAGACGGCTTCCTTGTAGGGCGCTCTGTCCGGAAACATAGTTCCCGGAGCGCCGCAAGAGGCGTTGATGGCTGACCGGAAGTGGATCACCGTGTCATTGACCTCCATGTCGTCCCACACGGGGAGGGGCGGGCACGTCACCACTGGGGGAGGGCGGGGGTAGGGGGTGGAGATGGTAAGGTGGGGGGAGTGGGGGGGGAGGTGGGGTCACAGAGGGTAAGTTATAAGACCATGTGTTATGACGTAGGTTCGAGCAAGGATTATTTATGCTGGTGTTTTGGTCTACTGGGCGGTTATGGGCGGCACGTGGTTGGTGATGGCACCGACGTGGCTGGCACGGGCGGATCCAGACGGAGGGTTGGGCTCCAGGGGGTCCGGACCCCCCCCCCCCAACGCACCCTTCGTCTTTTTGAGGAAGTTTTCAATGCAAAATTTAGGCCATTTGAGGCATGGATCCCTCCCCCCTCCTTTTTAAGGAAGAACGTGGTGGATCCCCCGGTCGCAATGTTCAGAACCACCCCCCCCCCCACCCCTCGATCGCAACTGTCAATAGACCCTCACCCTTCTCAAATTCCTGGATCCGCCCTTGGCTGGCCAACACTAGAGTGTCAACATGCGCATTGATAGGCATGGCGCCCGTAACCATAGACCACCTAGCGGGGAATTTACAGAATATTCCTGACTTTGGAATACCGATTGGCAAGCTTTGTTTTAAGTGGAACTTTAATACGCTGATGTCACCACAAAATTGGTGGCAACCTGGCTTAATAGTGTCTTTGTGTACATGATTGTAGTAATACGCGATTTAAATGCAAATCACAAGATATCAAAAGACTTCAACTATCTAGAGGCAATATGGTAGAATTTTTTCAGAAAGCCAGATGTAACCGGTATTTCGGGATACCCCGTGATATACCTGTGCAGGTCTCCGGCAGAGCTGGCTGCCAGGTCCCGGCAGCTGAGCACACCGTCTGGATGGCGTGAAGGCCGCGCTTGATCCAGAATCCCTCCAGACAAGACACGGACACCTGGGTCCCGTACGGATGCTCTTTCTGTAGAGGGCGCACCGAGTGGGCGGTGTGGGGAGGCTCACCGCAGTCCAGCGCTGGCGATGGACGGCGGATCGGGAATTAAATCCGATTTATCTGTTAAAGCTGCCCATACAAGAATTTTCAGCCTTTTGGGGAACATTGACAGATTGCGCAAAAACGATTATTATAAAATGTATTGCTAAGATTAGTTTCGTTCACAACAGTGCTTAAACAGTCCGTAGAGCGCAGGTATGTATTACTTGATTTACATTTAAAGTCGAAAAGTAATTGTTTTCAGTTGTATAATTAAGGAATTTTAACTATATTTATTGCGGCTGGTAAGAGGAAGTACCATGGCTACGAGGTCAAACTAAGCTAGAATTGCGTTTTTTACTTTCAGCAAATTCGGGCGCATGACAGAATGATCATGAAAATAAGACTACACCGGTTTCATCTCAGCGAACTATGTCACCCGGCCGTCAGATTTCGGGGAGATTTCGCCTCTGATTTTTACAGTTATGAAAACACACGCAACCAGTGTATTCACCGGTTTATTCATTTCAAATATCTGTCTCCACACCTGTACATTCTTCGGGTGTGATGGACCAGGATTCGTTGCTCAGACAGGTCGTAACGACCTCGCTGAGGCCCCCGAACAGGTAGCCTGGCAGACAGCTGAGGGTGACCGCGGCACCCAGAGTCCGTTCTGACCCGGTCACCCTCACCGTCTGTAGCCTGGGGATCGGAGGGCATTCCACCGCTATGGCGTAAGACAATGAACGCGTGAAATAAAAGTTTTTATGCAAGGAAAATACATGGATATTTTTGTCTTAAGATCAAATGGTCAATTAACAACCTTTAATCACAGGTTGGTTGCAAATATTTGCAATTTATGTACTGAATTCTATAGGGACCAACAATGGTAGGCCTACAAGTTATTATATTGTGGGGTAACGATGGACTGGCCCCGTTATTGCCACTCAGATCTTAAACCGGACTAACTCACTTTCTGTCTCTAATTTTCTATATCTAGGCCGTGACTGACCCTTGATTATATTATTACATGACGTTCGACAGTTCATACATTCTGCGTTCACAATATCTAACCACTGATTAAATTCAGAGGTCACAATGTCTGACCTGTGATTCAATTCAGAGGTCACGGTGTCTAACACCTGATTACACATCTGACCTTCACAGCGGGCGTCGATGTCGGTCCAGTAGAGCCCGTTGCAGAATGCCGTGGTATGGACGTTGAAAGTGCTGAAGACGAAGCCGTCATGACACAGGTAGCGGAGGGAGGAGCCATTGGTAGCCAGACTGGAGTTGGGTTTCGCGTAGCCTACAGGCGGTACCGGAGGACACCTGCCAACTGCTCAGGGGGACCACACACCACGATATGTTCACCTATACGCTTAAACTCACACAAAACGAACAATGCTAAAATCAAATTAAACACGATAAATATATGCTTTCTATATTATAGTCGGTTGCGATATAATGTTCATTACTTAAATATGGATTCAAGTGAATTGTAGATGAATATTATTTGCCCTACAAACTAATAATAAAACATAATAAAGGTTCTAGTGTGCAGTTTAACTTGCACGGTTGGTTTGAAGATATAGAAGACGGATATTAACATGAACTTTGAACACCAGATTAGAGATACATTAGAGAAAGGGGGTCAGGGGCATGTGCAGGAATTCTTTAAAAGGGGGCACAATAAATTGTCCCACAAAAACATAAAATAAATGCGGTTAAAAGCCTGAGACCGTGCATGTTACATACTAATTACACACCTTATATATATAGTTGTTGGTGAGATAAAGAAAGAACACATAAACAACGAACATTGTAATATATACGGAGAGGCCGGGGTACACAGAATCCGAAAATGGGGGGACACAGATAAATCTTAGGGCACGCGACCCATGTGCCCCCCTTCCCCTTCCTGGACACGCCCATGAAGGTAACTTAACAGGGTGGTTTACGGTAAGAAATGTTACATATTTGAAATAGAAATAAATAGAAAAATTAAATATGCTAGATACGGGTTTTTAGGTAAATCGTGCGTAGTCTTCGGGCATGTACTTCCATCGGATCGCTTGTCACCATGCATCGGTTGTCGACACGTGTAACTGCAAGTCTAGAAAAAGATTGCAATCGAATTTACTGTCTCGTGAGATCACGCGTGATGTTACCGTCGCAGGACGTGACATCCGGGTCCCACTCGGCGTCCTCCGTGCATCGGATGACATGTGACTGGAAACCGTCTTCAAACCGCATGTCCTCATCGCAGTCGTACCGGATGGTGTCATTGTAGGCCACGCCGTCCCCGGTACGCGTGCTGTGTGGGACGACAGGCGGGTCGGGACACCGCACACCTGGCAGGAATATTAATGTAAAGGTACAGTGAGGCATCATTGCATGCCACGCCGTCCACGGTACGCGTGCTGTGTGGGACGACAGGCGGGTCGGGACATCGCACACCTGGCAGGAATATTAATGTAAAGGTACAGTGAGACATCATTGTACGCCACGCCGTCCACGGTACGCGTGCTGTGTGGGACGACAAGCGGGTCGGGACACCGCACACCTGGCAGGAATATTAATGTAAAGGTACAGTGAGGCATCATTGTACGCCACGCCGTCCACGGTACGCGTGCTGTGTGGGACGACAGGCGGGTCGGGACATCGCACACCTGGCAGGAATATTAATGTAAAGGTACAGTGAGACATCATTGTACGCCACGCCGTCCACGGTACGCGTGCTGTGTGGGACGACAAGCGGGTCGGGACACCGCACACCTGGCAGGAATATTAATGTAAAGGTACAGTGAGGCATCATTGTACGCCACGCCGTCCACGGTACGCGTGCTGTGTGGGACGACAGGCGGGTCGCGACACCGCACACCTGGCAGGAATATTAATGTAAAGGTACAGTGAGGCATCATTGTACGCCACGCCGTCCACGGTACGCGTGCTGTGTGGGACGACAGGCGGGTCGGGACACCGCACACCTGGCAGGAATATTAATGTAAAGGTACAGTGAGGCATCATTGTACGCCACGCCGTCCACGGTACGCGTGCTGTGTGGGACGACAGGCGGGTCGGGACACCGCACACCTGGCAGGAATATTAATGTAAAGGTACAGTGAGGCATCATTGTACGCCACGCCGTCCACGGTACGCGTGCTGTGTGGGACGACAGGCGGGTCGGGACATCGCACACCTGGCAGGAATATTAATGTAAAGGTACAGTGAGATATCATTGTACGCCACGCCGTCCACGGTACGCGTGCTGTGTGGGACGACAGGCGGGTCGGGACACCGCACACCTGGCAGGAATATTAATGTAAAGGTACAGTGAGGCATCATTGTACGCCACGCCGTCCACGGTACGCGTGCTGTGTGGGACGACAGGCGGGTCGCGACACCGCACACCTGGCAGGAATATTAATGTAAAGGTACAGTGAGGCATCATTGTACGCCACGCCGTCCACGGTACGCGTGCTGTGTGGGACGACAGGCGGGTCGCGACACCGCACACCTGGCAGGAATATTAATGTAAAGGTACAGTGAGGCATCATTGTACGCCACGCCGTCCACGGTACGCGTGCTGTGTGGGACGACAGGCGGGTCGCGACACCGCACACCTGGCAGGAATATTAATGTAAAGGTACAGTGAGGCATCATTGTACGCCACGCCGTCCACGGTACGCGTGCTGTGTGGGGCGACAGGCGGGTCGGGACACCTGGCAGGAATATGTGTGTCAAGGTATGGTAAATAATATGTATACAGATATTTCGATATTTATTTAATGGGTAATGAACCAATAAATATGATCGGCAGAGTGTTGATGGTGTTGAAGCAAAACAAAATACCCTAAAATTCCTAATAAAACCGCCGCTTATCGCTGTTGAATGCAACGCTTTACCAACAGTGATCCGGGGAGACCGGCTAGCCGGATGTGAGAAATGAATGAAATATTGGCGCTTTAGGCCGCTTTTGTGTCCATGAAATATCAAATAGGGCCATTATGTTTAGGACGTACTGTAGCAGTCGGAGATCTGCCGGTCCCACTGCCAGTCATCCTGACAGGTGATGACGTCACTTCTGGTTCCGTCCGCAAACCGGAAGCCCGGGTGGCAGATGACTGTGACCACTGTACCCACGAGTGCCAGCGAAGTATCCAGAGAACCGTTCGTGGGCACTGCCAGAGCCGGACACGTCTCCACTGGAGGACAGAAAATAAAAAAAAACAGTGAAATGAAATAATATGATGGGGTTTTATTTAGGCCAGGTATGTGCACATGAACGCTAGACCGTACCAAAAAAGCTTCCGGGACGATGAAATAAATGGGGTGAAACATGCCGCAGACGCAGGTGTCCGGGGCGGACCTTTATATATATATATATATATATATATATATATATATATAATTATATATATAGGGTCTATATAACCCGTTGATTTGCAGCCGCCTGGATGAAAACTATTTATTGTTTGAGGAGAGTAAACCAACCAAGGCACGTATTTAACATATAGTTCATGGATATTTTGATAATCAGGGGCGGATTCAGAAAATCTGGATAGGGGGGGGAGGGGGCGGTTTCAGGGACGGATCCAGATATGCTGGATAGGGGGGGCCGGTTTTGGTTTTCGTATGTTAATTGGTATAAATTATATATATTTCGGCCCTAGAAGCGGGGGGGGGGGGGGCGGGGCCCGGTCGCCCCCCCCCCCTGGATCCGCCCGTGATAATGTCTTACTATTGGAATGTGAACAATAAAACACAGTGAGGATGGAGAAGGCTCCCTCAGGACCAACACGTAAACACCAAAGTTACCTCCTAGGGTGAAAGTTGACTAAGGTCTGTGCACGAATCTGCATATGGCATTGGTTCGACTAAACGACCTCGAACTCAAACCAATGCCTTGTGCATATCTTCGCCAGGGAGGGGAAAAGAATACACAAACGAAGGGGTTCAAAGACTACAGCATTATGCCCTACTTTAGTCTCATCTTAACAATATAATACGTCCACGTGGCCCTTACTATAGGGAATAGAAATACTCATTTGCAATCACATTACACACTAGCTTGACACTGGTGACCAGCTTCTACGTACACTTGCAATTGGTTATCTCATCCCATGTGCGATCCACCCCACACTGGATAGACCTCACCGTGACGCCACTGGGGAAGCGGTAGCCTTGGTGACAGCGATACGTGGCGCGTCCGTGCACGTCACTGGAGGTGAACGTTTCAAGGTCACCGTTGTCGATGAAGGGCGGTGAGACGCATCGCCGGTCTGGAAGAGAGTAAAGGTGGTTGATTCTGTTATGTTTCTGGCTAATTCTTGTGTTTTCTATGTCGCAAAGATGCAAACATTTCTATTTGCGATGAGAAAAAAAAATGTCACATATCCAAAATGGAGTTTCAGATATCTTGAATTCTATTTAAGATATCTTGCAGTCAATTTCAGATATCTTGACTTCAATTTCAGATATCTTGAAATGAATTGAAGATATCTGAAAATCACACGTATTTTTGATGGGAAAAATCAGTTTCACATATTTTGAATTGAATTGAAGATATCTTAAATTCAATTTAAGATATCTTAAATTGAATTTAAGATATCTTGAAATAACTTAAGATATCCTGAATGGGTGATTTTCTTTTATTAAAGCGGCTTGCGATCGTTACATGCTTGTAGACATGAAGTCACAAAAAATGGCATTCAAGACAAATTACTTACAAAAACAAACAATATTTCATTCAAAAGTATTTAAAAGAAGGTTATTGCAAACAAATTTTGAGCAACCCTAAACTTATTTGTGATATCACAGGGCGCTAAACAATGTAGGTCCCGTGATGCACTTGGCGTGCCATCACACTTACCTGAACAGTTGTCAACCATGTGACTCCAGCGCCCATTCTTGAGACATTCGACAGCCATCTCCGGCGCCCCGGTGGTGAAGGACAGGCGGGTCGGGCACCTGTATATCACGTGACTGTCCGAGGTCGTCTCTAGAGAGGTCGCCAGAGCGCCGGTCATGACTGGCGGCTCGGAACAGCGGGTCGCTGTGGGGGCGCCGCGGGGGCGTGTGAAAGGGAGAGACAAAACAGTTATTTCGTTAGGTTGGTTGGTTATTCAGGACGCTTTAACCACTTTTGGTCATATCGCGTCAATGGAAGAAGGAAGGGAGAGTGGAGCCATGTCTCCGGGGGTACCCCCCTACTCTTTACGAAGAAAGACATAGGATCTTTATCCTGCGACCACACGGTCATGGCAACAGCAGGGCTCGAACCATCTATCCACGCGCCGTTAGGCTCTCAGGTGACCAGAACCCTCAATGCGAGCGCTCCAGCCCACTGAGCTATCGCGCCGGCCCCGTTATTTCGTTAGGCTCTGGAGTTAAAGCGACATGTGATCGCAGTTAAAAAGCTAACAGCGAGGGTTGAATATTTGTGATACACACTTTAATCTCTTTGATCAGCTGGTGGTTGGCGTCAATAATGTACCCTCGATTTAGACAGTGGGTGACGTCACTCACGTCAGTACCCGTTAACCCCTCCATTCACAGCCACGAACGACGTCATTCACGTCTTTACTCATGCAACCCTTCCCACAGACACTGGATGACGTCACTCACGCTGTCAGTCCTCCACCTGAGCGTTCCACACCCCTCCCCTCACGCACTGGATGACGTCACTCACGCTGTCTGTCCACCACCTGAACGCTCCACACCCCTCCCCTCAGACACTGCATGACGTCACTCACGCTGTCAGTCCTCCACCTGAGCGTTCCACACCCCTCCCCTCACACACTGGAAGACGTCACTCACGCTGTCAGTCCTCCACCTGAGCGTTCCACACCCCTCCCCTCACACACTGGATGACGTCACTCACGCTGTCAGTCCTCCACCTGAGCGTTCCACACCCCTCCCCTCAGACACTGGATGACGTCACTCACGCTGACAGTCCTCCACCTGAGCGCTCCACACCCCTCCCCTCAGACACTGGATGCTCCGGACACGGCCGCCCTCGGTGAAGTGGTGGTTGAGATGACAGACGTACTCGGCCCAGGAGCCGATATACCGCTCCGGAACGCTGACGGAGCCGCCCTGGATCGGAAGAGGCTCTCGGCACATCCTCGCTGCAAAAATAGGACACATCGCTGCCCACCGATATTTACACATGGAAAGCGAGAGAAACATAGTTTACGTAACTTCTGACCCTGCACATTATGTCCCTACCAAAACTTGGCCGTTTGAACGACAAAAATATATTATTTTCGTTCTTAATCAATAATATGCCCGTGGTATACAAGATTAGAAAAACATGTTTTGTCCTTAATAGATTATGTTGGTGATAAATTACTGTTTTTATTCAACAATATCACCCTCTACATCGTTTTACGTTTATCATGTAATAGAGAAACTATCTTGCTAAACCGGAAGTGAAGAGTCATGGCTTGTTATGTCGACATCGACATCGTGGCGGGAACATAAAATGGTAGGATAATTTACCTTCAATTATGTCTTCTGATTCATACGCTACCGTCGTGGGTATCTGTTCACTAGGGTCGACCGTGGTCAAATCTTCTGCAATGCGTGTTAATAATTGATCGTTTATTGTGTTTTTTGGGGGCTGATGACGATATTGATTAAGGTAAAGTGGCCAAGATCAATGTCACAGCAAGGTCAAGGTCATATGAAAAGCAACAAATCTGACCCTTGACTTGACACTTGCAAGGATACAAACTAATACACATATGCACAGTTCCAACTATTATATAATGTGTCACCCGTGTCTGCGGAAGTATCAATAGGTGTTTCCCATTAATTATGGCCCGTTACGCCGCTATCATCTAATGCACGTTTAAAAGTATTGGTTCATGGCTGGAATGTAATTCTGTATGATAGTCACCTTTAGTTATGTCGTCTGCCTCCCACTTTACCGTTCTGGTTGCCTCTTTACTAACGACGACGGTGGTACTACCGTCTGAAAAGTAACACAAAAGTAAGTTTATAGAACGTCGAGACTGGACAATGTATACATATATTTTAGATCGATACTTTGATTCCAGTGTTGGAACCCTACGTACAGCAGAAACGTCTTTGCACATGTGTTAAAGAATAATTACCAGTCAGTCGAAAATAAATGATATTGATATTTACCTTCAGTTTCATCGTCTGTTGTCGACCCTGTCATCATGAGTGTCTCTTCGCTAGAGACACCAGTGGCCCCAACTTCTGGAAAGGAGAAAATTAAACACGATAGTTTACAGAGCGCGGAAATGGTCCGTTCTATGTATCGTAGATATGGTAGTTATTCGGGATTCATGTCGGGATGGATATATTTATTGGTGTGTCAGGTCAAATTTATTGATGCAGAGCCAGAGGTTTGCAGACGACTTAAAGAAAGATAACTGCCTGCATGACGGAGAGCAGGATTCATGATAAGACGATATGCATATGGCATTGCGTCGAGTGCGAGATGGGTTTATCTCAGCACAAGTCTCCAAAATCCTGCCTGAGCCTTTAGGCGAAGGCAGGATTTCGGAGATGCGTGCTGAGATAAACCCATCTCGCACGAGAGGCAATGCCATATGTATTTTTTCGCTCGAATAGAACTGGAAACGTCGCCATTAAGTCAACACGGAGATCTAACGTTTCTTTGGAGATATGACGTCGTCAAAGTGATTACGCCTCTGCGGCGGAGGTAGGTCTAACGAACATATTGTTTTAGGCAAAATGGTATCTATTTGTTAAATGAACCTTTTGTTTTCGTAAATTGTGGCTGTATTTCTATAGTTGGAGTTCATATGATTCGGGTCTATAGGCATAGCTATTAAGTTCGGTTGGTTTGTTGGAACTATTTATGTAAATATCAGTTACGCGCATTGATACCGCGATAACCACTGAGTGACAAGATCTGTAACGTGAATGGCGGCAGCAAAACAACGCACGATTGGAAAACTAAAATGGATCTTACACAGTAAGTTTCAGCTTTTAAGCCGCCAAACTTCGCCACATAAATTATTTGTCAAACTGTAACATAATATGATAAAATCTCAATTTCTGACACGTATACCGGGATGGGTTTTTCCCGGAACTGGTGTCAACATTGGCCACTGACAACAGAGTGCGAGAAAGAGTGCTCCCTATCACAAAACATTGACATTATTTCCTTCATATTGTAAGCATCATGACGACTTGGTTGATGCAATTGCCGCTTCGTGCTTTTTTACAAAGAATTGTTTAGATACTATTTTCTCGATTCAAAGGGACACCCCCTCTGAATCGAGAATCCCCAAGAATTAGCGGAGAGCCACATCGAATCTCCAAGATGAGGACTGTTCAAGACCGGGCTCGAAAAAAACACCTTATAAGTGATATCGCGAATATCGATGAATTCACAGACTGCTATAACGGATCACGGTAAATAGGGAAGGGTCTTCGCGTTGAACGAAGAATTGTACGGATAACGATCCCAAAATATTGCTAACAGCTAATAGCGAATCTCCAAGAATTCCTGGATGCCAATCGCGGAGATGGGAAAAGGTATTCCCACCCCTCTATTATGCCGCCTACCTGTAACTGTTTACCAAATCGACCATTGCCGTCAATACCATTGCCGGCCAATGACACAACATAGATGAGAAACATGAATGTAAGTAGTGCAACATGCAGTCACCTTCCGTTATCCCGTTTGTAACCCACTTCATCGTCGTCGGCTCATCTTGAACAGCGACGACAGTGGGTCCACCTAACGGGGAAAATGGCTAGCATTATATATTTTAGCCCTGTCAATTATTATCGGATCTTGGACGGCTGTGCGAACATAGATGTGAAACATGAATGTAAGTAGTGCAACATGCAGTCACCTTCCGTTATCCCGTTTGTAACCCACTTCATCGTCGTCGGCTCATCTTGAACAGCGACGACAGTGGGTCCACCTAACGGGAAAAATGGCTAGCATTATATATTTTTAGCCCTGTCAATTATTATCGGATCTTGGACGGCTAATGATAAGCCATTAAGGTTAAAATAAATTGGATTCCACGTGCTTTTAGCGGATTTAAATTTAACACTATTGCTAGGAGATTAATATTAACCTAATCGATCCGTGTTGTAAATGTTGATGAGCACACAAGTGGAGGTGTGGACCAACAAGGTGCCCAGTGGAATTGTATAGTTACCTTCGGTTGTTACGCCGTCTGTTTCCCACTTTGCCGTCGCGAATACAACTTGACTTGTGACGCCAGTCGTCCCACCTTCTAGGAAGCAAGGCGTATCGAAAACGAAAGTTTACAGAAAGCGAGATTGGCCAGTTTTATGTTTTATGACCTTCAGTTTTACGATTTCGACACAAAACTTTATTTTAGGATTATGGATGGAGCAATTGTTTATTCCTTTGGTTTTTATAAAACTTATATTAAACCATATCATGTACCATCACCGGTTCCTCCTGAAATAAAATACAATAGCCTCCCCCTGCCGTTATAAAATAAATAATAAATAATTTATGAATGCACAGAATGTTGTGAGTTGTACCACTTTAAGTTGTATGCAGTGTTTGCTGTAGATGCAGATGGACACATCGTACCATACCATGTGGTTATATATGTATACTGAACAGGCAGGTAGCACTCATAGTCACCTTCACTTCCATCGCCTGTTGTCCACATTACCGTCGAGTATAGGTCCTCACCAGTGACGACAGTGGTTTGACCTTTTTGGCAAAACAATACGGTCACCGGACAGATTGCAGAGCGGGATTGATTATTTATCTTAATCATAATAGTCATTCGAAGATGTTCCAAGGGTGAACAGTTTCAATGATGATGCATGGCTGATGGTCAATTTAAAAACGCGTGCAAGCCAGGACAAATGATAGCATATTAGCATCTAGCTGGCGTTCATATTGCAACCTCCAAAAGGTCATTTGGCAGCCTTTGACGCTTAAATCGTGTAATCATCTTCCTCCCTCTCTACAAGTTAACCTCCGTCTCACCCCCCCCCCCCAACTCACCCTAGAACTCACCTCCAATTCACCCGCTAACTCATCCTCCAACTCACCCTCTAACTCATCCGACAACTTACTATCTAACTCACCCTCCAACTCACCCTCCAACTAGCCGCCCCCCCCCCTCTAACTCACCCGACAACTCACCCGACAATTCACCCGACAACTCACCCGACAACTCATCCGACAACTCACCGTCCTCTAACTCACCCGACAACTCACTGTCCTCTAACTCACCCGACAACTCACCCGACAACTCACCATCCTCTAACTCACCCGACCACCCCCCCCCCCTCTAACTCACCCGACAACTCACCCTCTAACTCACCGTCGTCTAACTCACCCGACACCCCCCCCCTCTAACTCACCCGACACCCCCCCCCCTCTAACTCACCCGACAACTCATCCCCCAACTCATCCGACAACTCACCAGTGCACTCTTTGATCCCTGTCCACGCAGCGTCCGTCGTATTCTCGTTGTACTGACACGTGACCTTCCACTCCGTGACGCCATCGCCGGCACTGTAGCCAGCTTCGCATTCGTATGTAACTATGGCACCTAAGTGCATGGGTAGCGGCAGGCCACGTGGCAATCCGTGGGCGATAATCGGGAGGCTGGGGCAGATCATTTCTGTCATAATAAAAGCGCTTCACTTATCAGCGTTAATAGCGAGGCTGGGGCGCTGCTTATGTTATAATACCAGCATAACATATGGATAGTGAATGACTTTTAGCATACTTGACCTACATTTGTGTACAATTTCATGATGATACCATGCATTGTAAGTACAATAACATGATGATAACGACGTGCATTGTAAGTACAATAACATAATGATAACGTACATTGTAAGTACAATAACATAATGATAACGTGCATTGTAAGTACAATAACATAATGATAACGTGCATTGTAAGTACAATAACATGATGATAACGTACATTGTAAGTACAATAACATAATGATGACGTGCATTGTAAGTAAAATAACATGATAACGTGCATTGTAAGTACAATAACATGATAACGTGCATTGTAAGTACAATAACATGATGATAACGTACATTGTAAGTACAATAACATAATGATAACGTGCATTGTAAGTACAATAACATGATGATAACGTACATTATAAGTACAATAACATAATGATAACGTACATTGTGAGTACAATAACATAATATTAACGTGCATTGTAAGTACAATAACATGATGATAACGTGCATTGTAAGTACAATAACATGATGATAACGTGCATTGTAAGTACAATAACATGATAACGTGCATTGTAAGTACAATAACATGATAACGTGCATTGTAAGTACAATAACATGATGATAACGTGCATTGTAAGTACAATAACATGATGATAACGTGCATTGTAAGTACAGTAACATGATAACGTGCATTGTAAGTACAATAACATGATGATAACGTACATTGTAAGTACAATAACATGATGATAACGTACATTGTAAGTACAATAACATGATGATAACGTGCATTGCAAGTACAATAACATAATGATAACGTGCATTGTAAGTACAATAACATGATGATAACGTGCATTGTAAGTACAATAACATAATGATAACGTGCATTGTAAGTACAATAACATGATGATTACGTGCATTATCAGTACAATAACATAATGATAACGTGCATTGTAAGTACAATAACATAATGATAACGTGCATTGTAAGTACAATAACATGATGATAACGTGCATTATAAGTACAATAACATAATGATAACGTGCATTGTAAGTACAATAACATGATGATAACGTGCATTGTAAGTACAATAACATGACAACGTGCATTGTAAGTACAATAACATGATGATAACGGGCATTGTAAGTACAATAACATGATGATAACGTGCATTGTAAGTACAATAACATGATGATAACGTGCATTGTATATACAATAACATGATGATAACGTGCATTGTAAGTACACTAACATGATGATAACGTGCATTGTAAGTACAATAACATGATGATAACGTGCATTGTAAGTACAATAACATGATGATAACGTGCATTGTCAGTACAATAACATGATAACGTGCATTGTGAGTACAATAACATGATGATAAGGTACATTGTAAGTACAACAACATAATGATAACGTGCATTGTAAGTACAATAACATGATGATAGCGTACATTGTAAGTACAATAACATAATGATAACGTGCATTGTAAGTACAATAACATGATGATAACGTGCATTGTAAGTACAATAACATAATGATAACGTGCATTGTAAGTACAATAACATAATGATAACGTGCATTGTAAGTACAATAACATGATGACAGCGTACATTGTAAGTACAATAACATAATGATAACGTACATTGTAAGTACAATAACATAATGATAACGTGCATTGTAAGTACAATAACATGATGATAGCGTACATTGTAAGTACAATAACATGATGATAACGTGCATTGTAAGTACAGTAACATGATAACGTGCATTGTAAGTACAATAACATGATGATAACGTACATTGTAAGTACAATAACATGATGATAACGTACATTGTAAGTACAATAACATAATGATAACGTGCATTGTAAGTACAATAACATGATGATAACGTGCATTGTAAGTACAATAACATGATGATAACGTGCATTATAAGTACAATAACATAATGATAACGTGCATTGTAAGTACAATAACATGATGATAACGTGCATTGTAAGTACAATAACATGATGATAACGTGCATTGTAAGTACAATAACATGATAACGTGCATTGTAAGTACAATAACATGATGATAACGGGCATTGTAAGTACAATAACATGATGATAACGTGCATTGTAAGTACAATAACATGATGATAACGTGCATTGTCTATACAATAACATGATGATAACGTGCATTGTAAGTACACTAACATGATGATAACGGGCATTGTAAGTACAATAACATGATGATAACGTGCATTGTAAGTACAATAACATGATGATAACGTGCATTGTCTATACAATAACATGATGATAACGTGCATTGTAAGTACACTAACATGATGATAACGTGCATTGTAAGTACAATAACATGATGATAACGTGCATTGTAAGTACAATAACATGATGATAACGTGCATTGTCAGTACAATAACATGATAACGTGCATTGTGAGTACAATAACATGATGATAACGTACATTGTAAGTACAACAACATAATGATAACGTGCATTGTAAGTACAATAACATAATGATAACGTGCATTGTAAGTACAATAACATGATGATAGCGTACATTGTAAGTACAATAACATGATGATAACGTGCATTGTCAGTACAATAACATGATAACGTGCATTGTGAGTACAATAACATGATGATAACGTACATTGTAAGTACAACAACATAATGATAACGTGCATTGTAAGTACAATAACATAATGATAACGTGCATTGTAAGTACAATAACATGATGATAGCGTACATTGTAAGTACAATAACATAATGATAACGTACATTGTAAGTACAATAACATAATGATAACGTGCATTGTAAGTACAATAACATAATGATAACGTGCATTGTAAGTACAATAACATGATGATAGCGTACATTGTAAGTACAATAACATAATGATAACGTACATTGTAAGTACAATAACATAATGATAACGTGCATTGTAAGTACAATAACATGATGATAGCGTACATTGTAAGTACAATAACATAATGATAACGTGCAGTGTAAGTACAATAACATGATGATAACGTGCATTGTAAGTACAATAACATAATGATAACGTGCATTGTAAGTACAATAACCTGATGATAACGTGTATTCTAAGTACAATAACATGATGATAACGCGCATTGTAAGTACGATAACATGATGATAACGTGCATTGTAAGTACAATAACATGATGATAACGTACATTGTAAGTACAATAACATGATGATAACGTGCATTGTAAGTACAATAACAGGATAACGTGCATTGTAAGTACAATAACATGACAACGTGCATTGTAAGTACAATAACATGATAACGTGCATTGTAAGTACAATAACATGATGATAACGTGCATTGTAAGTACAATAACATGATGATAACGTACATTGTAAGTACCATAACATGATGATAACGTGCATTGTAAGTACAATAACATGATGATAACGTGCATTGTAAGTACAATAACATGATAACGTGCATTGTAAGTACAATAACATGATGATAACGTGCATTGTAAGTACAATAACATGATAACGTACATTGTAAGTACAATAACATGATGATAACGTGCACTGTAAGTACAATAACATGATAACGTACATTGTAAGTACAATAACATGATGATAACGTGCATTGTAAGTACAATAACATGATGATAACGTGCATTGTAAGTACAATAACATGATGATAACGTGCATTGTAAGTACAATAACATAATGATAACGTGCATTGTAAGTACAATAACATGATAACGTGCATTGTAAGTACAATAACATAATGATAACGTACATTGTAAGTACAATAACATGATGATAACGTGCATTGTAAGTACAATAACATGATGATAACGTGCATTGTAAGTACAATAACATGATGATAACGTGCATTGTAAGTACAATAACATAATGATAACGTGCATTGTAAGTACAATAACATGATAACGTGCATTGTAAGTACAATAACATGATAGCGTGCATTGTAAGTACAATAACATGATGAGAACGTGCATTGTAAGTACAATAACATGATGATAACGTGCAATGTAAGTACAATAACATGATAACGTGCATTGTCTATACAATAACATGATGATAACGTGCATTGTAAGTACAATAACATGATGATAACGTGCATTGTAAGTACAATAACATGATGATAACGTGCATTGTAAGTACAATAACATGATGATAACGTGCATTGTAAGTACAATAACATGATAACGTGCATTGTAAGTACAATGACATGATGATAACGTGCATTGTAAGTACAATAACATGATGATAACGTGCATTGTCAGTACAATAACATAATGATAACGTGCATTGTAAGTACAATAACATGATGATAACGTACATTGTAAGTACAATAACATAATGATAACGTGCATTGTAAGTACAATAACATGATAACGTGCATTGTAAGTACAATAACATGTTGATAACGTTCATTGTAAGTACAATAACATAATGATAACGCGCATTGTAAGTACAATAACATGATGATAACGTGCATTGTAAGTACAATAACATGATGATAACGTGCATTGTAAGTACAATAACATAATGATAACGTGCATTGTAAGTACAAGAACAGAATGATAACGTGCATTGTAAGTACAATAACATGATGATAACGTGCATTGTAAGTACAATAACATAATGATAACGTGCATTGCAAGTACAATAACATGATGATAACGTGCATTGTAAGTACAATAACATGATAACGTGCATTGTAAGTACAATAACAGAATGATAACGTGCATTGTAAGTACAATAACATGATAACGTGCATTGTAAGTACAATAGCATGATGATAACGTGCATTATAAGTACAATAACATGATAACGTGCATTGTAAGTACAATAACATGATGATAACGTGCATTGTAAGTACAACAACATGATGATAACGTGCATTGTAAGTACAATAACATGATGATAACGTGCATTGTAAGTACACTAACATTATGATAACGTGCATTGTAAGTACAATAACATAATGATAACGTACATTGTAAGTACAATGACATAATGATAACGTGCACTGTAAGTACAATAACATGATGATAACGTGCATTGTAAGTACAATAACATGATGATAACGTGCATTGTAAGTACAATAACATAATGATAACGTGCATTGTAAGTACAATAACATGATGATAACGTGCATTGTAAGTACAATAACATGATAACGTGCATTGTAAGTACAATAACATGATGATAACGTACATTGTAAGTACAATAACATGATGATAACGTGCATTGTAAGTACAATAACATGATAACGTGCATTGTAAGTACAATAACATAACGAGAACGTGCATTGTAAGTACAATAACATGATGATAACGTGCATTGTAAGTACAATAACATAATGATAACGTGCATTGTAAGTACAATAACATGATGATAACGTGCATTGTAAGTACAATAACATGATAACGTGCATTGTAAGTACAATAACATGATGATAACGTACATTGTAAGTACAATAACATGATGATAACGTGCATTGTAAGTACAATAACATGATAACGTGCATTGTAAGTACAATAACATAATGAGAACGTGCATTGTAAGTACAATAACATGATGATAACGTGCATTGTAAGTACAATAACATGATGATAACGTACATTGTAAGTACAATAACATGATAACGTGCATTGTAAGTACAATAACATGATGATAACGTGCATTGTAAGTACAATAACATGATAACGTGCATTGTAAGTACAATAACATAATGATAACGTGCATTGTAAGTACAATAACATGATGATAACGTGCATTGTAAGTACAATAACATAATGATAACGTGCATTGTAAGTACAATAACATGATAACGTGCATTGTAAGTACAATAACATGATGATAACGTGCATTGTAAGTACAATAACATGATAACGTGCATTGTAAGTACAATAACATGATGATAACGTACATTGTAAGTACAATAACATGATGATAACGTGCATTGTAAGTACAATAACATGATAACGTGCATTGTAAGTACAATAACATAATGAGAACGTGCATTGTAAGTACAATAACATGATGATAACGTGCATTGTAAGTACAATAACATGATGATAACGTACATTGTAAGTACAATAACATGATAACGTGCATTGTAAGTACAATAGCATGATGATAACGTGCATTGTAAGTCCAATAACATGATAACGTGCATTGTAAGTACAATAAGATGATGATCACGTGCATTGTAAGTACAATAACATGATGATAACATGCATTGTAAGTACAATAACATGATGATAACGTGCATTGTAAGTACAATAACATGATGATAACGTGCATTGTAAGTACAATAACATGATGATAATGTGCATTGTAAGTACAATAACATAATGATAACGTGCATTGTAAGTACAATAACATGATGATAACGTGCATTGTAAGTACAATAACATGATAACGTGCATTGTAAGTACAATAACATGATGATAACGTACATTGTAAGTACAATAACATGATGATAACGTGCATTGTAAGTACAATAACATGATAACGTGCATTGTAAGTACAATAACATGATGATAACGTGCATTGTAAGTCCAATAACATGATAACGTGCATTGTAAGTACAATAACCTGATGATAACGTGTGTTCTAAGTACAATAACATGATGATAACGCGCATTGTAAGTACGATAACATGATGATAACGTGCATTGTAAGTACAATAACATGATGATAACGTGCATTGTAAGTACAATAACATGATAACGTGCATTGTAAGTACAATAACATGATGATAACGTGCATTGTAAGTACAATAACATGATAACGTACATTGTAAGTACAATAACATGATGATAACGTGCACTGTAAGTACAATAACATGATAACGTACATTGTAAGTACAATAACATGATGATAACGTGCATTGTAAGTACAATAACATGATGATAACGTGCATTGTAAGTACAATAACATGATGATAACGTGCATTGTAAGTACAATAACATAATGATAACGTGCATTGTAAGTACAATAACATGATAACGTGCATTGTAAGTACAATAACATAATGATAACGTACATTGTAAGTACAATAACATGATGATAACGTGCATTGTAAGTACAATAACATGATGATAACGTGCATTGTAAGTACAATAACATGATGATAACGTGCATTGTAAGTACAATAACATAATGATAACGTGCATTGTAAGTACAATAACATGATAACGTGCATTGTAAGTACAATAACATGATAGCGTGCATTGTAAGTACAATAACATGATGAGAACGTGCATTGTAAGTACAATAACATGATGATAACGTGCAATGTAAGTACAATAACATGATAACGTGCATTGTCTATACAATAACATGATGATAACGTGCATTGTAAGTACAATAACATGATGATAACGTGCATTGTAAGTACAATAACATGATGATAACGTGCATTGTAAGTACAATAACATGATGATAACGTGCATTGTAAGTACAATAACATGATAACGTGCATTGTAAGTACAATGACATGATGATAACGTGCATTGTAAGTACAATAACATGATGATAACGTGCATTGTCAGTACAATAACATAATGATAACGTGCATTGTAAGTACAATAACATGATGATAACGTACATTGTAAGTACAATAACATAATGATAACGTGCATTGTAAGTACAATAACATGATAACGTGCATTGTAAGTACAATAACATGTTGATAACGTTCATTGTAAGTACAATAACATAATGATAACGCGCATTGTAAGTACAATAACATGATGATAACGTGCATTGTAAGTACAATAACATGATGATAACGTGCATTGTAAGTACAATAACATAATGATAACGTGCATTGTAAGTACAAGAACATGATGATAACGTGCATTGTAAGTACAATAACATGATGATAACGTGCATTGTAAGTACAATAACATAATGATAACGTGCATTGCAAGTACAATAACATGATGATAACGTGCATTGTAGGTACAATAACATGATAACGTGCATTGTAAGTACAATAACATGATGATAACGTGCATTGTAAGTACAATAACATGATAACGTGCATTGTAAGTACAATAGCATGATGATAACGTGCATTATAAGTACAATAACATGATAACGTGCATTGTAAGTACAATAACATGATGATAACGTGCATTGTAAGTACAACAACATGATGATAACGTGCATTGTAAGTACAATAACATGATGATAACGTGCATTGTAAGTACACTAACATTATGATAACGTGCATTGTAAGTACAATAACATAATGATAACGTACATTGTAAGTACAATGACATAATGATAACGTGCACTGTAAGTACAATAACATGATGATAACGTGCATTGTAAGTACAATAACATGATGATAACGTGCATTGTAAGTACAATAACATAATGATAACGTGCATTGTAAGTACAATAACATGATGATAACGTGCATTGTAAGTACAATAACATGATAACGTGCATTGTAAGTACAATAACATGATGATAACGTACATTGTAAGTACAATAACATGATGATAACGTGCATTGTAAGTACAATAACATGATAACGTGCATTGTAAGTACAATAACATAACGAGAACGTGCATTGTAAGTACAATAACATGATGATAACGTGCATTGTAAGTACAATAACATAATGATAACGTGCATTGTAAGTACAATAACATGATGATAACGTGCATTGTAAGTACAATAACATGATAACGTGCATTGTAAGTACAATAACATGATGATAACGTACATTGTAAGTACAATAACATGATGATAACGTGCATTGTAAGTACAATAACATGATAACGTGCATTGTAAGTACAATAACATAATGAGAACGTGCATTGTAAGTACAATAACATGATGATAACGTGCATTGTAAGTACAATAACATGATGATAACGTACATTGTAAGTACAATAACATGATAACGTGCATTGTAAGTACAATAACATGATGATAACGTGCATTGTAAGTACAATAACATGATAACGTGCATTGTAAGTACAATAAGATGATGATCACGTGCATTGTAAGTACAATAACATGATGATAACGTGCATTGTAAGTACAATAACATGATGATAACGTGCATTGTAAGTACAATAACATGATGATAACGTGCATTGTAAGTACAATAACATGATGATAACGTGCATTGTAAGTACAATAACATAATGATAACGTGCATTGTAAGTACAATAACATGATGATAACGTGCATTGTAAGTACAATAACATGATAACGTGCATCGTAAGTACAATAACATGATGAGAACGTGCATTGTAAGTACAATAACATGATGATAACGTGCATTGTAAGTACAATAACATAATGATAACGTGCATTGTAAGTACAATAACATGATAACGTGCATTGTAAGTACAATAACATGATGATAACGTGCATTGTAAGTACAATAACATGATAACGTGCATTGTAAGTACAATAACATGATGATAACGTGCATTGTAAGTACAATAACATAATGATAACGTGCATTGTAAGTACAATAACATGATAACGTGCATTGTAAGTACAATAACATGATGATAACGTGCATTGTAAGTACAATAACATGATAACGTGCATTGTAAGTACAATAACATGATGATAACGTACATTGTAAGTACAATAACATGATGATAACGTGCATTGTAAGTACAATAACATGATAACGTGCATTGTAAGTACAATAACATAATGAGAACGTGCATTGTAAGTACAATAACATGATGATAACGTGCATTGTAAGTACAATAACATGATGATAACGTACATTGTAAGTACAATAACATGATAACGTGCATTGTAAGTACAATAACATGATGATAACGTGCATTGTAAGTCCAATAACATGATAACGTGCATTGTAAGTACAATAAGATGATGATCACGTGCATTGTAAGTACAATAACATGATGATAACGTGCATTGTAAGTACAATAACATGATGATAACGTGCATTGTAAGTACAATAACATGATGATAACGTGCATTGCAAGTACAATAACATGATGATAATGTGCATTGTAAGTACAATAACATAATGATAACGTGCATTGTAAGTACAATAACATGATGATAACGTGCATTGTAAGTACAATAACATGATAACGTGCATTGTAAGTACAATAACATGATGATAACGTACATTGTAAGTACAATAACATGATGATAACGTGCATTGTAAGTACAATAACATGATAACGTGCATTGTAAGTACAATAACATGATGATAACGTGCATTGTAAGTCCAATAACATGATAACGTGCATTGTAAGTACAATAACCTGATGATAACGTGTATTCTAAGTACAATAACATGATGATAACGCGCATTGTAAGTACGATAACATGATGATAACGTGCATTGTAAGTACAATAACATGATGATAACGTACATTGTAAGTACAATAACATGATGATAACGTACATTGTAAGTACAATAACATGATAACGTGCATTGTAAGTACAATAACATGATGATAACGTGCATTGTAAGTCCAATAACATGATAACGAGCATTGTAAGTACAATAACCTGATGATAACGTGTATTCTAAGTACAATAACATGATGATAACGCGCATTGTAAGTACGATAACATGATGATAACGTGCATTGTAAGTACAATAACATGATGATAACGTACATTGTAAGTACAATAACATGATGATAACGTGAATTGTAAGTACAATAACAGGATAACGTGCATTGTAAGTACAATAACATGACAACGTGCATTGTAAGTACAATAACATGATAACGTGCATTGTAAGTACAATAACATGATGATAACGTGCATTGTAAGTACAATAACATGATGATAACGTACATTGTAAGTACCACAACATGATGATAACGTGCATTGTAAGTACAATAACATGATGATAACGTGCATTGTAAGTACAATAACATGATAACGTGCATTGTAAGTACAATAACATGATGATAACGTGCATTGTAAGTACAATAACATGATAACGTACATTGTAAGTACAATAACATGATGATAACGTGCACTGTAAGTACAACAACATGATAACGTACATTGTAAGTACAATAACATGATGATAACGTGCATTGTAAGTACAATAACATGATGATAACGTGCATTGTAAGTACAATAACATGATAACGTGCATTGTAAGTACAATAACATGATGATAACGTGCATTGTAAGTACAATAACATAATGATAACGTGCATTGTAAGTACAATAACATGATAACGTGCATTGTAAGTACAATAACATAATGATAACGTACATTGTAAGTACAATAACATGATGATAAC
Organism: Arenicola marina; assembly: GCA_964019135.1. Classification (NCBI taxonomy): domain Eukaryota; kingdom Metazoa; phylum Annelida; class Polychaeta; family Arenicolidae; genus Arenicola; species Arenicola marina. Next base: position 31,798,974 of record OZ025260.1, on the reverse strand, counting down.
GTGCATTGTAAGTACAATAACATGATGATAACGTGCATTGTAAGTACAATAACATGATGATAACGTGCATTGTAAGTACAATAACATAATGATAACGTGCATTGTAAGTACAATAACATGATAACGTGCATTGTAAGTACAATAACATGATAGCGTGCATTGTAAGTACAATAACATGATGAGAACGTGCATTGTAAGTACAATAACATGATGATAACGTGCAATGTAAGTACAATAACATGATAACGTGCATTGTCTATACAATAACATGATGATAACGTGCATTGTAAGTACAATAACATGATGATAACGTGCATTGTAAGTACAATAACATGATGATAACGTGCATTGTAAGTACAATAACATGATGATAACGTGCATTGTAAGTACAATAACATGATAACGTGAATTGTAAGTACAATGACATGATGATAACGTGCATTGTAAGTACAATAACATGATGATAACGTGCATTGTCAGTACAATAACATAATGATAACGTGCATTGTAAGTACAATAACATGATGATAACGTACATTGTAAGTACAATAACATGATGATAACGTGCATTGTAAGTACAATAACATGATGATAACGTGCATTGTAAGTACAATAACATAATGATAACGTGCATTGTAAGTACAAGAACAGAATGATAACGTGCATTGTAAGTACAATAACATGATGATAACGTGCATTGTAAGTACAATAACATAATGATAACGTGCATTGCAAGTACAATAACATGATGATAACGTGCATTGTAAGTACAATAACATGATAACGTGCATTGTAAGTACAATAACAGAATGATAACGTGCATTGTAAGTACAATAACATGATAACGTGCATTGTAAGTACAATAGCATGATGATAACGTGCATTATAAGTACAATAACATGATAACGTGCATTGTAAGTACAATAACATGATGATAACGTGCATTGTAAGTACAACAACATGATGATAACGTGCATTGTAAGTACAATAACATGATGATAACGTGCATTGTAAGTACACTAACATTATGATAACGTGCATTGTAATTACAATAACATAATGATAACGTACATTGTAAGTACAATGACATAATGATAACGTGCACTGTAAGTACAATAACATGATGATAACGTGCATTGTAAGTACAATAACATGATGATAACGTGCATTGTAAGTACAATAACATGATGATAACGTGCATTGTAAGTACACTAACATTATGATAACGTGCATTGTAATTACAATAACATAATGATAACGTACATTGTAAGTACAATGACATAATGATAACGTGCACTGTAAGTACAATAACATGATGATAACGTGCATTGTAAGTACAATAACATGATGATAACGTGCATTGTAAGTACAATAACATAATGATAACGTGCATTGTAAGTACAATAACATGATGATAACGTGCATTGTAAGTACAATAACATGATAACGTGCATTGTAAGTACAATAACATGATGATAACGTACATTGTAAGTACAATAACATGATGATAACGTGCATTGTAAGTACAATAACATGATAACGTGCATTGTAAGTACAATAACATGATAGCGTGCATTGTAAGTACAATAACATGATGAGAACGTGCATTGTAAGTACAATAACATGATGATAACGTGCAATGTAAGTACAATAACATGATAACGTGCATTGTCTATACAATAACATGATGATAACGTGCATTGTAAGTACAATAACATGATGATAACGTGCATTGTAAGTACAATAACATGATGATAACGTGCATTGTAAGTACAATAACATGATGATAACGTGCATTGTAAGTACAATAACATGATAACGTGCATTGTAAGTACAATGACATGATGATAACGTGCATTGTAAGTACAATAACATGATGATAACGTGCATTGTCAGTACAATAACATAATGATAACGTGCATTGTAAGTACAATAACATGATGATAACGTACATTGTAAGTACAATAACATGATGATAACGTGCATTGTAAGTACAATAACATGATGATAACGTGCATTGTAAGTACAATAACATGATGATAACGTGCATTGTAAGTACAATAACATAATGATAACGTGCATTGCAAGTACAATAACATGATGATAACGTGCATTGTAAGTACAATAACATGATAACGTGCATTGTAAGTACAATAACAGAATGATAACGTGCATTGTAAGTACAATAACATGATAACGTGCATTGTAAGTACAATAACATAATGATAACGTGCATTGCAAGTACAATAACATGATGATAACGTGCATTGTAAGTACAATAACATGATAACGTGCATTGTAAGTACAATAACAGAATGATAACGTGCATTGTAAGTACAATAACATGATAACGTGCATTGTAAGTACAATAGCATGATGATAACGTGCATTATAAGTACAATAACATGATAACGTGCATTGTAAGTACAATAACATGATGATAACGTGCATTGTAAGTACAACAACATGATGATAACGTGCATTGTAAGTACAATAACATGATGATAACGTGCATTGTAAGTACACTAACATTATGATAACGTGCATTGTAAGTACAATAACATAATGATAACGTACATTGTAAGTACAATGACATAATGATAACGTGCACTGTAAGTACAATAACATGATGATAACGTGCATTGTAAGTACAATAACATGATGATAACGTGCATTGTAAGTACAATAACATAATGATAACGTGCATTGTAAGTACAATAACATGATGATAACGTGCATTGTAAGTACAATAACATGATAACGTGCATTGTAAGTACAATAACATGATGATAACGTACATTGTAAGTACAATAACATGATGATAACGTGCATTGTAAGTACAATAACATGATAACGTGCATTGTAAGTACAATAACATAATGAGAACGTGCATTGTAAGTACAATAACATGATGATAACGTGCATTGTAAGTACAATAACATAATGATAACGTGCATTGTAAGTACAATAACATGATGATAACGTGCATTGTAAGTACAATAACATGATAACGTGCATTGTAAGTACAATAACATGATGATAACGTACATTGTAAGTACAATAACATGATGATAACGTGCATTGTAAGTACAATAACATGATAACGTGCATTGTAAGTGCAATAACATAATGAGAACGTGCATTGTAAGTACAATAACATGATGATAACGTGCATTGTAAGTACAATAACATGATAACGTGCATTGTAAGTACAATAACATGATGATAACGTACATTGTAAGTACAATAACATGATGATAACGTGCATTGTAAGTACAATAACATAATGATAACGTGCATTGTAAGTACAATAACATGATGATAACGTGCATTGTAAGTACAATAACATGATAACGTGCATTGTAAGTACAATAACATGATGATAACGTACATTGTAAGTACAATAACATGATGATAACGTGCATTGTAAGTACAATAACATGATAACGTGCATTGTAAGTGCAATAACATAATGAGAACGTGCATTGTAAGTACAATAACATGATGATAACGTGCATTGTAAGTACAATAACATGATGATAACGTGCATTGTAAGTACAATAACATAATGATAACGTGCATTGTAAGTACAATAACATGATGATAACGTGCATTGTAAGTACAATAACATGATAACGTGCATTGTAAGTACAATAACATGATGATAACGTACATTGTAAGTACAATAACATGATGATAACGTGCATTGTAAGTACAATAACATGATAACGTGCATTGTAAGTACAATAACATAATGAGAACGTGCATTGTAAGTACAATAACATGATGATAACGTGCATTGTAAGTACAATAACATGATGATAACGTACATTGTAAGTACAATAACATGATAACGTGCATTGTAAGTACAATAACATGATGATAACGTACATTGTAAGTACAATAACATGATGATAACGTGCATTGTAAGTACAATAGCATGATAACGTGCATTGTAAGTACAATAACATAATGAGAACGTGCATTGTAAGTACAATAACATGATGATAACGTGCATTGTAAGTACAATAACATGATGATAACGTACATTGTAAGTACAATAACATGATAACGTGCATTGTAAGTACAATAACATGATGATAACGTGCATTGTAAGTACAATAAGATGATGATCACGTGCATTGTAAGTACAATAACATGATGATAACGTGCATTGTAAGTACAATAACATGATGATAACGTGCATTGTAAGTATGATAACATGATGATAACGTGCATTGTAAGTACAATAACATGACAACGTGCATTGTAAGTACAATAACATGATGATAACGTGCATTGTAAGTACAATAACATGATGATAACGTGCATTGTAAGTACAATAACATGATAACGTGCATTGTAAGTACAATAACATAATGATAACGTGCATTGTAAGTACAATAACATGATAACGTGCATTGTAAGTACAATAACATGACAACGTGCATTGTAAGTACAATAACATGATGATAACGTGCATTGTAAGTACAATAACATAATGATAACGTGCATTGTAAGTACAATAACATGATAACGTGCATTGTAAGTACAATAACATGATAACGTGCATTGTAAGTACAATAACATGATGATAACGTGCATTGTAAGAACAATAACATGATGATAACGTACATTGTATGTACAATAACATAATGATAACGTGCATTGTAAGTACAATAACATAATGATAACGTGCATTGTAAGTACAATAACATGATGATAACGTGCATTGTAAGTACAATAACATGATGATAACGTGCATTGTAAGTACAATAACTTAATGATAACGTGCATTGTAAGTACAATAACATAATGATAACGTGCATTGTAAGTACAATAACATGATGATAACGTGCATTGTAAGTACAATAACATGATGATAACCTGCATTGTAAGTACAATAACATGACAACGTGCATTGTAAGTACAATAACATGATGATAACGTGCATTGTAAGTACAATAACATAATGATAACGTGCATTGTAAGTACAATAACATGATGATAACGTGCATTGTCAGTACAATAACATGATAACGTGCATTGTAAGTACAATAACATGATGATAACGTACATTGTAAGTACAATAACATGATAACGTGCATTGTAAGTACAATAACATGATGATAGCGTACATTGTAAGTACAATAACATGATAACGTGCATTGTAAGTACAATAACATGATAACGTGCATTGTAAGTACAATAACATGATGATAACGTGCATTGTAAGTACAATAACATGATGATAACGTGCATTGTAAGTACAATAAGATGATGATAACGTGCATTGTAAGTACAATAACATGATGATGACGTGCATTGTAAGTACAATAACATGATGATAACGTGCATTGTAAGTACAATAACATGACAACGTGCATTGTAAGTACAATAACATGATGATAACGTGCATTGTAAGTACAATACCATGACAACGTGCATTGTAAGTACAATAACATGATGATAACGTGCATTGTAAGTACAATAACATGATGATAACGTGCATTGTAAGTACAATAAGATGATGATAACGTGCATTGTAAGTACAATAACATGATGATGACGTGCATTGTAAGTACAATAACATGATGATAACGTGCATTGTAAGTACAATAACATGACAACGTGCATTGTAAGTACAATAACATGATGATAACGTGCATTGTAAGTACAATACCATGACAACGTGCATTGTAAGTACAATAACATGATGATAACGTGCATTGTAAGTACAATAACATGACAACGTGCATTGTAAGTACAATAACATGATGATAACGTGCATTGTAAGTACAATAACATGATAACGTGCATTGTAAGTACAATAACATGATAACGTGCATTGTAAGTACAATAACATGATGATAACGTGCATTGTAAGTACAATAACATGATGACAACGTGCATTGTAAGAACAATAACATGATGATAACGTACATTGTAAGTACAATAACATAATGATAACGTGCATTGTAAGTACAATAACATGATGATAACGTGCATTGTAAGTATAATAACATTATGATAACGTGCATTGTAAGTACAATAACATGATGATAACGTGCATTGTAAGTACAATAACATAATGATAACGTGCATTGTAAGTACAATAACATGATGATAACGTGCATTGTAAGTATGATAACATGATGATAACGTGCATTGTAAGTACAATAACATGATGATAACGTGCATTGTAAGTACAACAACATGATGATAACGTGCATTGTAAGTACAATAACATGATGATAACGTGCATTGTAAGTACACTAACATTATGATAACGTGCATTGTAAGTACAATAACATAATGATAACGTACATTGTAAGTACAATGACATAATGATAACGTGCACTGTAAGTACAATAATATGATGATAACGTGCATTGTAAGTACAATAACATGATGATAACGTGCATTGTAAGTACAATAACATAATGATAACGTGCATTGTAAGTACAATAACATGATGATAACGTGCATTGTAAGTACAATAACATGATAACGTGCATTGTAAGTACAATAACATGATGATAACGTACATTGTAAGTACAATAACATGATGATAACGTGCATTGTAAGTACAATAACATAATGATAACGTGCATTGTAAGTACAATAACATGATGATAACGTGCATTGTAAGTACAATAACATGATAACGTGCATTGTAAGTACAATAACATGATGATAACGTACATTGTAAGTACAATAACATGATGATAACGTGCATTGTAAGTACAATAACATGATAACGTGCATTGTAAGTACAATAACATAATGAGAACGTGCATTGTAAGTACAATAACATGATGATAACGTGCATTGTAAGTACAATAACATGATGATAACGTGCATTGTAAGTACAATAACATAATGATAACGTGCATTGTAAGTACAATAACATGATGATAACGTGCATTGTAAGTACAATAACATGATAACGTGCATTGTAAGTACAATAACATGATGATAACGTACATTGTAAGTACAATAACATGATGATAACGTGCATTGTAAGTACAATAACATGATAACGTGCATTGTAAGTACAATAACATAATGAGAACGTGCATTGTAAGTACAATAACATGATGATAACGTGCATTGTAAGTACAATAACATGATGATAACGTACATTGTAAGTACAATAACATGATAACGTGCATTGTAAGTACAATAACATGATGATAACGTGCATTGTAAGTCCAATAACATGATAACGTGCATTGTAAGTACAATAAGATGATGATCACGTGCATTGTAAGTACAATAACATGATGATAACGTGCATTGTAAGTACAATAACATGATGATAACGTGCATTGTAAGTATGATAACATGATGATAACGTGCATTGTAAGTACAATAACATGATGATAACGTGCATTGTAAGTACAATAACATGATGATAACGTGCATTGTAAGTACAATAACGTGATGATAACGTGCATTGTAAGTACAATAACATGATGATAACGTGCATTGTAAGTACAATAACATGATAACGTGCATTGTAAGTACAATAACATGATAACGTGCATTGTAAGTACAATAACATGATGATAACGTGCATTGTAAGTACAATAACATGATGACAACGTGCATTGTAAGAACAATAACATGATGATAACGTACATTGTAAGTACAATAACATAATGATAACGTGCATTGTAAGTACAATAACATGATGATAACGTGCATTGTAAGTATAATAACATTATGATAACGTGCATTGTAAGTACAATAACATGATGATAACGTGCATTGTAAGTACAATAACATAATGATAACGTGCATTGTAAGTACAATAACATGATGATAACGTGCATTGTAAGTACAATAACATGATAACGTGCATTGTAAGTACAATAACATGATGATAACGTACATTGTAAGTACAATAACATGATGATAACGTGCATTGTAAGTACAATAGCATGATAACGTGCATTGTAAGTACAATAACATAATGAGAACATGCATTGTAAGTACAATAACATGATGATAACGTGCATTGTAAGTACAATAACATGATGATAACGTACATTGTAAGTACAATAACATGATAACGTGCATTGTAAGTACAATAACATGATGATAACGTGCATTGTAAGTACAATAAGATGATGATCACGTGCATTGTAAGTACAATAACATGATGATAACGTGCATTGTAAGTACAATAACATGATGATAACGTGCATTGTAAGTATGATAACATGATGATAACGTGCATTGTAAGTACAATAACATGACAACGTGCATTGTAAGTACAATAACATGATGATAACGTGCATTGTAAGTACAATAACATGATGATAACGTGCATTGTAAGTCCAATAACATGATAACGTGCATTGTAAGTACAATAACATAATGATAACGTGCATTGTAAGTACAATAACATGATAACGTGCATTGTAAGTACAATAACATGACAACGTGCATTGTAAGTACAATAACATGATGATAACGTGCATTGTAAGTACAATAACATAATGATAACGTGCATTGTAAGTACAATAACATGATAACGTGCATTGTAAGTACAATAACATGATAACGTGCATTGTAAGTACAATAACATGATGATAACGTGCATTGTAAGAACAATAACATGATGATAACGTACATTGTATGTACAATAACATAATGATAACGTGCATTGTAAGTACAATAACATAATGATAACGTGCATTGTAAGTACAATAACATGATGATAACGTGCATTGTAAGTACAATAACATGATGATAACGTGCATTGTAAGTACAATAACTTAATGATAACGTGCATTGTAAGTACAATAACATAATGATAACGTGCATTGTAAGTACAATAACATGATGATAACGTGCATTGTAAGTACAATAACATAATGATAACGTGCATTGTAAGTACAATAACATGATGATAACGTACATTGTAAGTACAATAACATGATGATAACCTGCATTGTAAGTACAATAACATGACAACGTGCATTGTAAGTACAATAACATGATGATAACGTGCATTGTAAGTACAATAACATAATGATAACGTGCATTGTAAGTACAATAACATGATGATAACGTGCATTGTCAGTACAATAACATGATAACGTGCATTGTAAGTACAATAACATGATGATAACGTGCATTGTAAGTACAATAACGTGATGATAACGTGCATTGTAAGTACAATAACATGATGATAACGTGCATTGTAAGTACAATAACATGATAACGTGCATTGTAAGTACAATAACATGATAACGTGCATTGTAAGTACAATAACATGATGATAACGTGCATTGTAAGTACAATAACATGATGACAACGTGCATTGTAAGAACAATAACATGATGATAACGTACATTGTAAGTACAATAACATAATGATAACGTGCATTGTAAGTACAATAACATGATGATAACGTGCATTGTAAGTATAATAACATTATGATAACGTGCATTGTAAGTACAATAACATGATGATAACGTGCATTGTAAGTACAATAAAATAATGATAACGTGCATTGTAAGTACAATAACATGATGATAACGTGCATTGTAAGTACAATAACATGATAACGTGCATTGTAAGTACAATAACATGATGATAACGTACATTGTAAGTACAATAACATGATGATAACGTGCATTGTAAGTACAATAGCATGATAACGTGCATTGTAAGTACAATAACATAATGAGAACGTGCATTGTAAGTACAATAACATGATGATAACGTGCATTGTAAGTACAATAACATGATGATAACGTACATTGTAAGTACAATAACATGATAACGTGCATTGTAAGTACAATAACATGATGATAACGTGCATTGTAAGTACAATAAGATGATGATCACGTGCATTGTAAGTACAATAACATGATGATAACGTGCATTGTAAGTACAATAACATGATGATAACGTGCATTGTAAGTATGATAACATGATGATAACGTGCATTGTAAGTACAATAACATGACAACGTGCATTGTAAGTACAATAACATGATGATAACGTGCATTGTAAGTACAATAACATGATGATAACGTGCATTGTAAGTACAATAACATGATAACGTGCATTGTAAGTACAATAACATAATGATAACGTGCATTGTAAGTACAATAACATGATAACGTGCATTGTAAGTACAATAACATGACAACGTGCATTGTAAGTACAATAACATGATGATAACGTGCATTGTAAGTACAATAACATAATGATAACGTGCATTGTAAGTACAATAACATGATAACGTGCATTGTAAGTACAATAACATGATAACGTGCATTGTAAGTACAATAACATGATGATAACGTGCATTGTAAGAACAATAACATGATGATAACGTACATTGTATGTACAATAACATAATGATAACGTGCATTGTAAGTACAATAACATAATGATAACGTGCATTGTAAGTACAATAACATGATGATAACGTGCATTGTAAGTACAATAACATGATGATAACGTGCATTGTAAGTACAATAACTTAATGATAACGTGCATTGTAAGTACAATAACATAATGATAACGTGCATTGTAAGTACAATAACATGATGATAACGTGCATTGTAAGTACAATAACATAATGATAACGTGCATTGTAAGTACAATAACATGATGATAACGTACATTGTAAGTACAATAACATGATGATAACCTGCATTGTAAGTACAATAACATGACAACGTGCATTGTAAGTACAATAACATGATGATAACGTGCATTGTAAGTACAATAACATAATGATAACGTGCATTGTAAGTACAATAACATGATGATAACGTGCATTGTCAGTACAATAACATGATAACGTGCATTGTAAGTACAATAACATGATGATAACGTACATTGTAAGTACAATAACATGATAACGTGCATTGTAAGTACAATAACATGATGATAGCGTACATTGTAAGTACAATAACATGATAACGTGCATTGTAAGTACAATAACATGATAACGTGCATTGTAAGTACAATAACATGATGATAACGTGCATTGTAAGTACAATAACATGATGATAACGTGCATTGTAAGTACAATAAGATGATGATAACGTGCATTGTAAGTACAATAACATGATGATGACGTGCATTGTAAGTACAATAACATGATGATAACGTGCATTGTAAGTACAATAACATGACAACGTGCATTGTAAGTACAATAACATGATGATAACGTGCATTGTAAGTACAATACCATGACAACGTGCATTGTAAGTACAATAACATGATGATAACGTGCATTGTAAGTACAATAACATGACAACGTGCATTGTAAGTACAATAACATGATGATAACGTGCATTGTAAGTACAATAACATGATAACGTGCATTGTAAGTACAATAACATAATGATAACGTGCATTGTAAGTACAATAACATGATAACGTGCATTGTAAGTACAATAACATGATAACGTGCATTGTAAGTACAATAACATGATGATAACGTGCATTGTAAGTACAATAACATGATGACAACGTGCATTGTAAGAACAATAACATGATGATAACGTACATTGTAAGTACAATAACATAATGATAACGTGCATTGTAAGTACAATAACATGATGATAACGTGCATTGTAAGTATAATAACATTATGATAACGTGCATTGTAAGTACAATAACATGATGATAACGTGCATTGTAAGTACAATAACATAATGATAACGTGCATTGTAAGTACAATAACATGATGATAACGTGCATTGTAAGTATGATAACATGATGATAACGTGCATTGTAAGTACAATAACATGACAACGTGCATTGTAAGTACAATAACATGATGATAACGTGCATTGTAAGTACAATAACATGATGATAACGTGCATTGTAAGTACAATAACATGATAACGTGCATTGTAAGTACAATAACATAATGATAACGTGCATTGTAAGTACAATAACATGATAACGTGCATTGTAAGTACAATAACATGACAACGTGCATTGTAAGTACAATAACATGATGATAACGTGCATTGTAAGTACAATAACATAATGATAACGTGCATTGTAAGTACAATAACATGATAACGTGCATTGTAAGTATGATAACATGATGATAACGTGCATTGTAAGTACAATAACATGACAACGTGCATTGTAAGTACAATAACATGATGATAACGTGCATTGTAAGTACAATAACATGATGATAACGTGCATTGTAAGTACAATAACATGATAACGTGCATTGTAAGTACAATAACATAATGATAACGTGCATTGTAAGTACAATAACATGATAACGTGCATTGTAAGTACAATAACATGACAACGTGCATTGTAAGTACAATAACATGATGATAACGTGCATTGTAAGTACAATAACATAATGATAACGTGCATTGTAAGTACAATAACATGATAACGTGCATTGTAAGTACAATAACATGATAACGTGCATTGTAAGTACAATAACATGATGATAACGTGCATTGTAAGAACAATAACATGATGATAACGTACATTGTATGTACAATAACATAATGATAACGTGCATTGTAAGTACAATAACATAATGATAACGTGCATTGTAAGTACAATAACATGGTGATAACGTGCATTGTAAGTACAATAACATGATGATAACGTGCATTGTAAGTACAATAACATAATGATAACGTGCATTGTAAGTACAATAACATAATGATAACGTGCATTGTAAGTACAATAACATGATGATAACGTGCATTGTAAGTACAATAACATAATGATAACGTGCATTGTAAGTACAATAACATGATGATAACGTACATTGTAAGTACAATAACATGATGATAACGTGCATTGTAAGTACAATAACATGACAACGTGCATTGTAAGTACAATAACATGATGATAACGTGCATTGTAAGTACAATAACATAATGATAACGTGCATTGTAAGTACAATAACATGATGATAACGTGCATTGTCAGTACAATAACATGATAACGTGCATTGTAAGTACAATAACATGATGATAACGTACATTGTAAGTACAATAACATGATAACGTGCATTGTAAGTACAATAACATGATGATAGCGTACATTGTAAGTACAATAACATGATAACGTGCATTGTAAGTACAATAACATGATAACGTGCATTGTAAGTACAATAACATGATGATAACGTGCATTGTAAGTACAATAACATGATGATAACGTGCATTGTAAGTACAATAACATGATGATAACGTGCATTGTAAGTACAATAACATGATAACGTGCATTGTAAGTACAATAACATGATGATAACGTGCATTGTAAGTACAATAACATGATGATAACGTGCATTGTAAGTACAATAACATGATAACGTGCATTGTAAGTACAATAACATGATGATAACGTACATTGTAAGTACAATAACATGATAACGTGCATTGTAAGTACAATAACATGATAACGTGCATTGTAAGTACAATAACATGATGATAACTTGCATTGTAAGTACAATAACATGATGATAACGTGCATTGTAAGTACAATAACATGATGATAACGTACATTGTAAGTACAATAACATGATAACGTGCATTGTAAGTACAATAACATGATAACGTGCATTGTAAGGAGACTCTCGTGCTCTGCAGTTAAGAACAACATCGTGGTAATAATATCCTCTATTCTAAGCACAATTTCTCGAATTATCAATGGCACAAATGATGTGTCTTTCATTTCTCACTGACTTTGGCAATCCGTGACATTAATCCAGCTGGCCGTGATGTTGTCCTCATTCTTCACACAGGTGGCGTTACGAGCACGCGTCAGATCGCTAAGGACGAAACCCAGCGGACACTCGTAGAGGGCGACGCTGCCTACTGTGTCGCCCCCTGGTGAGTTGGACAGCAGTCTACCACCAGTTATCAGTGGCGGGTCGCCACACCGTATTTCTGCAAGGAACACGTAACCTGATGGTTAACCGAACAATACAGCTCCATTATAATAGGTTTATGGGAAGATAACGATGTTATGCATTGCCATAAGTACTAGTAACAACAACACCAATTCACTTATAATATGCAATATGCAAATGAAATAAAGCTGAACAATTCTCACTGCATAAGATTAAGCCAAGCATAAATTCAAGATGCTTACACGGTGAAATTGTGTTTGCTTTCTGAAAATATTAAGTTTTAATTCGGAATCCATGGAATTAATGCCTATATATATTTTCTCGCCTTGAAAGGCGGCCATCTTGGCTGACTGCCCCTTCACATAGTCACAATGACTATTAGTACCTTGGCAGGCAGTGATGTTGTCCCAACTTCCAGTCACCCGGTCATCACTCAGCACGCAGGTTGACGTTCTGGCCGTCGTGTTGTCAGGGAACTTGTAGTTGGTGTCGCACTGGTAGACGGTGGTGCCCCCAATGTCAGTGGTGGTGGGGGGCGAGCTGGTGGAGCCGTGAGTCAGGGCTGGGGGACTGCCACAGGACACCGCTACCCACAGATAACACGCGCACATCACCCACATGTACCCACAGAGAATGCACAGAAGTCATCCACAGGTCCCACACTACACATAAGTCACCCTCGGGTACTCACTGAGAATATATACAGATCACTCACATGTACCCACAGATAATACACACATATCACCCACATTACCCAAACTACACACAAGTCACCCTCGGGTACCCGCGGATAATACACACAGATCACCCACATGTACCCACAGATAATACACACATATCACAGACAAGTACCCACAGAGAATACACACATATTACCCACATTACCCACAAAATACACATATTACCCACATTACCCACAGAGAATACACACATATTACCCACATTACCCACAAAATACACATATTACCCACATGTACCCGCAGAGAATACACACATATTACCCACATTACCCACACTACACACAAGTCACCCTCGGGTACCCACAGAGAACACACACATATCACCCACATGTACCAACAGGGAATACACACATATCACCCACATGTACCACAGAGAATACACACATATTATCCACATTACCCACATTACCCACACTACACACATATCACCCACACGAACCCACAGAGAATACACACATATTACCCACATTACCCACACTACACACAAGTCACCCCCGGGTACCCACAGAGAATACACACAGATCACCCACGTGTACCCACAGAGAATACACACATATCACCCACACGTACCCACAGAGAATACGCACAGATCGCCCACATTACCTACACTACACACATATCACCCTCGGGTACCCACGGAGAATACAAACATATCACCCACATGACCACACTACACACAAGTCACCCTCGGGTACCCACAGAGTATACATACAGATCACCCACACGTACCCACAGAGAATACACAAATATCACCCACATGTACCCACACTACATACAAGTCACCCTCGGGTACAGAGAATACATACAGGTTACCCACATGCACCGACAGAGAATACACACATATCACCCACATTACCCACACTACACACATATTACCCACATTACCCACACTACACTCATATCACTCACATGTACTCGCAGAGAATACACACATATCACCCACATTACCCACACTACACACAAGTCACCCTCGGGTACCCACAGAAAATATACACATATCACCCACATTACCCACATTACCCACACTACACACATATTACCCACATTACCCACACTACACACATATCACCCACATTACCCACACTACACACATATCACCCACATTACCCACACTACACACATATCACCCACATTACCCACACTACACACATATTACCCACATTACCCACACTACACACAAGTCACCCTCGGGTACCCACAGAAAATACACACATATCACCCACATTACCCGCACTACACACAAGTCACCCTCGGGTACCCACAGGGAATACAGAAAGAGAACGCACGCAAAATCGCCCAGAAAACTTTATAGAGACTATCCGAAGTCTGGTGGTTAGCCCTTTCTGCATTGTCTGGTAATCTCTACCAGATTGGATCGTATAGTTTATATCAAATCTGAAGTTCAGCTCTTTTACACAGCTTCACATACTGCAAACAAGCAAACAGAATGATGGACATACCCCCACGTAATGCTTCCTACTCCGTTCACATAAAAAGTTTGTTTTGTGTGGCAATTAATAACCGTCATACTAGTAGGAAAGAACTGTAACCAACCCTGGCAGGTGTCCCGTAGGTTTTCGTTGCACATGTGTATGCTTTTGGAAGCTGTGCCGGTGCCGTTAAAGATGTACCCGGAGTGGCAGGAAGCGACTAGCTGGTCGGTGGACGGATCGTGTGTCACGTCACCGTGGATCAAGGTCACGGCCACGGAGGCCACAATGTCGGCTGAAGACGAATTCAAAGTCTTATGACATCGGAATCTTATGTGAGTATTTTCTTTTCTGATTGGCAACATATATTCATGGTTGGTGGCAATTGCGGATCACACATTTGACACCCATTGTTAAGAATGAACATGTGGTATATAGGGCCTTATTGCATAACATATGACATTTATATATTTAAATAGGGGTCGGAAAGAGGAGGACGGCCCAGTTTCAAGTATCATTTGTCAAAATTTACGGTGTCCAATGTTGAATGACGGTGTCGCCGTCCAAGTTTTCAGAAGCAATTGTAAAACTGTATCGGTGTCGAATTTGAATGCCAATGGCGGTGTTGATTTTTTAAAAAACGGCAAAGTCGCCTGTTGACACTTACGCCTTCCAAAGCCCTTTACATGTATAAATAAAGGGAGATACTACTGGAAAATATCTTGATTGACATAACACGTGAGGAATTGTTGTTTTCTGGTATACTTCGACATGTAGATATAAATATGCTAATGTACGCATTCCTTAAAAAATTACATAATAACCGAAACAGTGTTAAACCGTATCCAGTAAAGATTACAAGCAATAAGTTGAACGCTTTAGGTATCCCACTTTAGATAAACTACACCTACCCAGCATGAGCTATAAGACTGATCTTCTCTCCAGTAAAGCTGTCGTACAAACATACCTTTCCGAGCTTGGCAGACAAATTCGATAGAGTTGTTGCAGTTTTGTTTCGTCCATCTCCCATCGCTTTTCTCCAGGCTGAAACAATTGTTATCTAAGTCGTGATTGGTCTGTGTCACGTCTTTCCACGCCACCCAGGAGGGGTAGGTCCTGTCCGCCCAACGAACCTGGGAGTCCATGTCCAGGTCAGACGCCGCGATCCACAAGTTAACGTCCTGGCTGCAACCATCAAACGGCCTCGTCAAGACGATTCCATGAAATGGACTCCTAAGTTAGTGTCACGCGCTCGAGATTGGTTTTGGGCAATATGTGTCAAAAGCTGACGTCTTTCTATTCGATATATTACACCTATCATAAAATGCGTGAATATGTTAATCCTTTGAATAAATGATCAAGCGAATACAGAAACAAAGGGGGGGGGGGGATTTCCATGCAACGCCCGAGGGGGTAATTCTGACCAATGTTCGTCAAATTTCACCACTACTAAATGACTATTTTCAACCTTTATTATTTACAACCTTAATAAAAATTCCATATTTTTTACCAACGCATATTTCATTCTCCTGGAGCTCAAGAACATTGTACTCAAATGACAATGGTCAAGCATAACCATTTTGAGCATGACAATTGTTTGCAATTTTGTTCATGAAAAATATTATTCAAATTCGTGCTTGGGGAAATTTACTGGAAAAAGTCCCTTAGATTTCCTGCAAAATAGACAAAACAGACAATACTGCGTCTGCCAGACACAGGGCCTCACGTCTTGGCGAGGCTGTGGAGGTCCGCCCAGAGGGTCGTGTCGTTGGGTTGGGCCAGGTACCAGGCGGACCCGATATCCAGACAGGCCTGGCGAGCTTCATACCACGTGACCCCCTCCGACTTGTACCGGAAGCAGAAATCCGCGGGGTCGCTTTCTGAAATTAGTATAATTAGTATAATTTTGTATATTTGTAGTATTTCCTACTCTGGATCCGAATGTACCTATCAATATCCACATCCCGAACTGGACGGGATTCGATCCGTAATCTCACATTCTGAGCTGAACATCAAATGCGTCACATCAAAGGGAATTTCCCGTTTCGGGTAAGGCTCTTTGGAACATGTACCCAGACACTTATTTTACCGTTAGCCAAATGACCCAAGGGTGCATGTCTCGTGACATCTCGTTCGTACTTATGTAGACACGCTCCCGATATCTCGCTCGGGCCGACTTGCTGTAACTGCCACCTAGGGTCGCCTTGTTGCCGTTCTTCAAGAAGCAAAGACCCGTACCGGCATAGTTCACTGACCTGCAAGATGGAATGATACAGTCACGTCCTGTGGTAGTCGGATTTATATGACACATTCTGAAAGGATATCAAACAAGGCGTCGTAGTATTACATACTCAGTATAGTAGCTACATTGAGATACCTCTTCCAATCCCCGGGATTGCATTGTGGAAGAAATTCAGCGTTTATGCGTTGGTAAAATTTGGGGGATTTGTACAATTCTTGTTTTTTTTCTTTTTACTGCGATCTGCTGCTACATTAGTTTTTGTATTGCTCAATATTCGCGATAACACCTCCGTCATTGTTTGCCCCCCACCCCCTTCCTTCAGCCGTTTTCATAGGAAATTGACCCCTCGGTAGCCAAGTATCATGTTCTCAGATATCCGTTATTGATCCTTCCGAATTCTTACAAATTTGATATTACTCTCCCTGAATTTGGTTTTCTATCTGATCGTGTCGGTACCTCGGTGTTTAAACAAAAAAAGTAGTCTTGCAGAGGATTTTTTTTTAAATATATGTAGATAGTGTTGCGTTCGTGTGCACTACGTCACTAATATAGTGTATTGCTGCTGTCCTGTTGCCATTAAGTGCGGGACTGGTATGGATAATATTGTGGGTTTCGTTTAAAGGATTAGTACCATGCAGCACGACAAAAAAAGACTTTAATAAGTTTCTTAAAAAATGAAAAAGATGATCGATCAAATGCATGCATCATTAAGACAGGCATAATTATCATGTAAGATTTAATGTAATATCGTCACTTACAGACATAGGTGGCTGATTTCACTCAGACACAGAGCCCAACATTGATCCACGTTTGCCACACCATTGTACTGCACAACTGTCGTCTTATAGTTTTTCCATTCAAAGTTTACGGGCCCGTCGTTTACCGTCCAGCGCGCTGTTTGAGAAAGAACAAGGTTTAAGTTATATTCGTAATTTGTGGAAACTGATTTATGACAAAGAGTGTTATTAAATAATATATTGCAACAGTGATGAATATCAGAGAAGCATCATTTCGTTCGTGATTCGGTCACCATCATTTAGATCAAGCAATATTGCATTCGCTAGGGGTAGCTCTGTTCCAACGATAAGATAGATAACGGACCCACTAACGGAAAATAGCATCCGTCGCCACCGCTCTCTTTTTTATAATTGGAATTTTAGTTATTTTATTCTACATTCATGCGTATGGAGGCCAAGTCATTGCAAGAAACCGCCCCGGAAAATGAATTTCACTAGTGGCGGGCGCACAAAACTAAGATTTTGGACTGCTAATGTCGACAATCTGGATTAGGCAAAATGTCGATATCATACAAGTAATCACTGCGTTAAATAACGAAATTATCCAATGTTATCAGCAAGCTGGTAACGTACTTATGTGATCCAGGCAGCCATTGACGTCTGTACATGGGGCCTGGTAGTGAGCTGTGGGAGAACAATACAAATAAGTCAGACCGTGTATATACGATGGACAAAGGCAAAGTCATAGACACATCGGTATTTTGGGGAAATTGGAAACATGTCAACTGAATCAGATATATCTCTTAACTTCAACTGCCTATATCATGGGATTCATTTCATCTGAATATGAACAGATGCATCTTAATCCATGCAAAGGGACACTGCATTGTTTCATTACCTTTTTCGGCATATAACATTTAAATTTTTTTCAGTTTTATATAAATATAAGATATTTATAACACTTAATGTTTTATATAAGTATAATATATTTATAGCATTTAATGTTATATGTAAATATAATATATTTATAACATTGAATGTTTTATACAAATATCATATATTTATAACATTTAATGATTTATATAAATATAATATATTTATAACATTTTATGTTTTATATAAATATAATATGTTGATAACATTTTATGATTTATATAAATGTAATATATTTATAACATTTTATGTTTTACATAAATATAATATATTTATATTAAGCGTCACTCACCTGGCATTGACTGACAGATGGGCATTTTACGTAGACCGCAGTCCTTGTTCATCATCAGTCGCTCGGTATTATACATCAGGCAGTCCATGTCGATGATGGCGTTCGGTTGGTTGGGGGCCCAGAGAAGGAACTCGGCAGCTGACCCCGTCGTGGTTCTATACACCCCGTCAGCTATTCCATCAGCTATCCCAATCCAATATTGACCACTGACGGTGACAAACCCAAAAGAGAACACATGTACCCCGCCATTTTGCTCCATCAAAATGTCGCCTATGCTGTGAAGAATTTTGCAGGATATGCTTCTGATAAGCCGCTAATCGAGACGAAGATTATTTTTATAAATATGGTGATCGCAGGTTTCCTCAACCATTACCTTTGGTTGGTTTGCGTTAAGGCATGGTCCTCAACGTATTGTTCAGCAAATTACTAATTACGCATTATATAACATGCTTTGGCACGGAAGCCTATTAGCGCCATGCATTATTTATTTTTTTACTTTCATTACATTTAAGCGGGGCATACATTATTTCCACCGGGAATAAACTAGTTAAACAGGGGAGAAAGTGCTTGGACCTAATAGGTCATTCACACTCCAAGAAACATACATAGTATACGCCAAATACAGTATTCCGGCGACGAGTGATGCAGACCGCTCATTCTCCTATTCCTATACCAGTCTCGTACGTTTATCATCGAATTATTCTTAAATGCCTGCTTGAAGAACAGTTGTATGGACATCATTGACTCACATGATGTTTTGGATACCGAGTTGCTGCATGATGAAGTCGTGATCGGCCAGAGAGCTGGGGACGGCTAGGACGCCGCCCTGGCCGCGGCAGTCCCGCTGGCCCTCTGCCCACTGCACGGTGGCCGTCCGCCGCCAATAGCACACACACTGGTGGTCGGCATTGGCCGGGGTACCGCACAGCCTGTCAAACCCTGGTAGAGCGGGACAAGAAAAGGAAAATTAAGAAAATAAAGAAAAATAAAGAATATAAGTCTGTACATTGTATATGAAAGACGGGAGCAGAGAAAAGGATACATCATGCTTTGCCAGCATTACCATGAAGGACACCGACAATAAATGCGCAAATAAAAGCGGAGCGATCATTTTAAATGTTCAACTAAAGTAGTAAAATCTAGTGAACTTTACATGTGGTATATATTTCCTAGGCAACACTAAACCGTTAATCCTTTCCAGGCATTGACTTAATTGAGAGCGCCGCCTGGCGTGGAAGAGTGACTCACTGGTGTCTCGGGGAATCTCACAAAAATAGGGGAATCCCCTTTGTTCCGTGACGCTCCACGACCTCCAAGTGCCGCTGGGTTCTCGGGTGACCCACGTGTGACCGGCTATCGGGTTACCCGCGTCCCAGTTGGCGTCTCCGGCCACCAGCGTCTGCCGCCTGCCGGTCCAATACCAACGAAACACCCCTTCTGTCCTATTGTAGTCAGTCCAAAACGGAAGGCTGGAACAAAGTCGAGTTTCCGTGGCTATAGATAGAAGTTTGGAAGGGGTGAATGGCGACGCGCGACCCAGGCGTATATTTAAAAAATCGACATTCGTCATTGACCTCAACATTCTGACACTGAGGATTTGAAAAAGCGACATCGACACAGATTGTTTGAAAAAACGACGCTGAACTTAGCTAAAAACGACACGGAACCTGGTGAAAAATCGACACTGAACACTGGACCCCCCTTCCAGACCCCTATAAACCCCTAAGTCACTAACAGTCCAGTTGCAGAAGTCCGATGTCCGGTCCTGCGTAGTCCACTTCACTAAATCCAACATGGCGCATATCTGCACCACAAACCACCCGAACCGAAGACGGTAGGACGCGTTGGTGCCGGGAAAGGTGAGTCATTGCGGCTGAACTGGTTTGGAGAACAATAAGGAGCGGCCTTGCGCGCCGATTGTTGTGACTATAAAGTCGAACTAAGCTTATTATTGTTTGCTAAAACACTCCAGTTTGGTACTTTAGTATGACCTTGACCCTGAAGTGCATTTGCCAAAATTAAGCTTTATTTGGGGAATGCACGACAGCGGTTTCTTTAACGTACTTATAAATTTGTTGTAACAAGGCATTAGTTCGGCTCATGATTTGCGTGGTTCATTTTCTAGGATTGGACACAAGAAATCGACAGCATTAGGGAAGCAGCGGTTTGCTCTAAAATAAAAGAACTACCGATCAACTAATGCACCAGTCAATGCGAAGCCCCAGGGTGGCGGATCAGAAGGTATGGGGGTAAGCTTAGTAGATATAATTTTGAATTTGGTTTCATAAATCCCCACAAGGGTCAAGTCTTCCCGTCTAATTTCAATGAAACAACTCGCCTGAAAAGCAGTATCAGTGAATCAACGCTTTTACTTTAAAATGGATCATCTTTTTATGTCGGATATATATCTATGTGTGTGGCATCTTTAGTAGGAATGGCATGACCAATGTCATACGGTCCCCCGTTCATAAGCGGCACCGGATATATATGCCGTCGAAAACTGTCGAATTACCATATGTTTTGTGCCTTTTGATCTAATGCACCCCCCCCCCAAGCCTAGAGCTTAAAGCGGGTGTCCAACCTAATTTGATCTGCACCGAAAGTTTACATCTTAAAATTAGATTGGCGAGTGTTAACGCTTCGTTTCGGCCGACTGGAAAGGAGACAAAAATTAAGGCAACCCGCCCCCAGCAATGTCGAGCAGAGCGCCATTTTGCCGGTAGCAGTGACGCGTATTGTGACTACTCATGTGGCACCGCCTTATGTTATCACTCGCGGAGAGAGAGATCAGGGCCGCGATTTACAGATGAACAGCGGCAGTTCCAAGCCGCGCAGTAGAATTTGATCTTAGTGTTTTATGGAAATAAAACCATCCAAACAAACTGATATACGTCTTGCGACGTTGGACTCCGCAACAATGCCATGATTTGAGTTAGAATTGCAGCTCTTTATATTAGCGATGATCACGCGCTCTTGTTTTGCTCACACAATAGGCGCAATTTCCGGTTTGAATAAATGAGAGTATCGCCTCCTGATTGGTCAATCGCGGACACACCTCCAAAAAGGGCTGCCGCCTGGGTAGGCCGCAAAATCGTGCCCGGCGGTCACTTCTAAATTTTCTTGTGAGCTATAGATAGAACGAAAAATTTTGTAATTTGGAGGATAGATAATTGGGTATTATATGAATTGGTAAAGCAGCGTTAGAGGCCAGGCTTGCGGTTCCCTTTAACGGTGACATTTCATTGTCTTGAAATTTGCAAGTTCTGACAAGACTATACCAACTCGGCTCAGCTCAGCTCGGCTCGATTGATTATACCGTGACACTTTACGGAGTCAATATTGACAACAACTGTTCATTATCAAGATAATGCACAGTTTTTCCCTTCTTTATTTAAATAAAGAACAATTACGTTAATAAAACAAGGCTAGGTCTGTTTTCTGGGTCATTCTTCCAGATAATGAACACTTAAGACAAAGGCGTGACGTCACACAATTTGATATTTTATAATCATATCGTGTCGTATCGTATCATATTGTGTCGTATTGTACTGTATTGTGTCGTTTTGTACTGTATTGCTTTGCAATGTACTGTATTGTATTGTGTCGTATTGTACTGTATTGCTTTGTATTGTAATGTATTGGATTGCATGGCATTGCATTGCATTGCATTGTACTGTACTATACTGTACTATACTGTACTATACTGCACTATACTGTACTATACTGTCATATACTGTACTATGCTGTACTATACTGTACTATACTGTGCTATACTGTACTATACTGTACTATGCTGTACTATACTGTACTATACTGTACTATACTGTACTATACTGTACTATGCTCTACTATACTGTACTATACTGTACTATACTGTAATATACTGTACTATGCTGTACTATACTGTACTATACTGTACTATGCTGTACTATACTGTACTATGCTGTACTATACTGTACTATACTGTACTATACTGTACTATACTGTAATATACTGTACTATGCTGTACTATACTGTACTATACTGTACTATACTGTACTATGCTGTATTGCATCGCATTGTATTGTATTGTATGAAATTGTATATTGTTGCACAACGTGTTTCTTCGTTATTATTTAGGGCGTACTAGCTCCGATGTTGATGAACCATGTTTAATACAGTTCAGAATCGTAAACAAATCAAAGAATACAAGTGACGGTCACACTAGCAACACACATGTTACAAGTTGCCAATTAACCTACGTATATTTTTCGCTCTATCTGTATGTATAATTGTAACAAATACGTGATAAACAATAAATAAAAACTTGGGTGCATACATAACCACGTTTTTATAAAGCGTTGCTAAAGAAAACAAGGGAAAATTGCATGGCGTCTAAATCCAATAATGCGTTTATCTTGAATATTAAAGTCACGGTTTTTCTTTCAGGAAAAGAACTTTCAAGATATTATTCCCAATATATTACGCAATCAAAGTAGACCCGCTTTAATTCTAATCGGAAGCATTATTAGAAATATCGGCCATAGTCCCATATGATGCGTTAAAACCACCAAGAACAGGTCAGGGGCGATCATTTGACGTGACGTGTAAATATAGGCTCTCCATTGAAGAGCTGGTGCGCTTTATATATGAGACCGGCAGTCATACTATTTCTTTTGATTTGTAACGGGATTCTAGGTTAAAACGCTATTCCAGATATTATAAATTCAACACTTTGAAACCCTACTGGTTACCTCTCAATTCTCAAAAAAGCCATTCCATCCGAATATTTACGTAAACCCTTCACCTGCCCATATTTATCAATTCAACCGAAACCTGCATATATATGTCACATGGCGCGACAATATTACGGTTCATTAAATTAACATTTATGCTCGAATTTGTACAGATTTCGTGGCTAAAACGTGCTCCACTTACCAAAATGTGAGCCACACAATTCGCGCAACCAGTCAGATTGCTTCAATATTTACTTTTCTGTGGGTATATTATGTGCTGTTTACGCATTAATTTACTCAGAAACTGGTCTTTAAGTCTTCGGCGTTTCATTAAAAAGTCCCGTCGACTATTAATATGCAATGAAATGACACAAGAAAATGAAATTGATCAGTATGAAAACCATCCCAGATTTAGGTACCAGGATTCGAACCCAAGACCTTTTGGTCTGTCTCTCGCCCATTGTGACTCCAGGCCCTGGATAAACCCTTCATATACTGGCTACTTCTAAAAACCTGTGATTTGTCACGCCTCAGCGTTGTATGGAATCTATTAAATGTATAATTACTATTACTAAATGTAATCAAAGGACGAGATAGTAAGAAGACGAAATGGGAGACTTGTGCAGAGATATACACATCGTCTCCGCCGGCTTTATTTGGTCCGATGGCTTGGTCCGATTGGGGTGCACCCATTTAAAGTTGCATATCGAGCTCTTCCCGCCAAAACTAAAGAGGTCAAAATACAAACAAAGAATCAGTCATTGAATCGTCCAAGATTACTTTTGTCTATATTCCACTGAGGCCAGACCGCTAATAGTCAGGGAGCAAGAGGCACGAAATGAGGTCCCGTGGGACTTTTTTAATGAAAGCAAGCCACCTATTTAAATATGTTCGTGTGACCCTTAATATCAATAAAAACCTTGTTGGCAGTCTGGGAATTTGCTCTGTTGGCCGTTGGCGGCCATTTTTCAAAATGGCCACCATTTTTCATATTTTCTACTGTAGGAGGAAAGCTATGATGCATTGAACCTTAATTTCGATGTCTTTGTGTGAGTTTTGGGAGGCGAAGACTGACCAAAATTTATTTTCGAGCTTCTGGGAATTCGCTGAGCTGGCCATGGCGGCCATTTTCATGTTTTCTTATTTTTAAAGAAACCTCTGATGCATAGAACCTTAATTCCGCTGTCGTTGCGTGAGTTCTAGGGGGCGAAGACTGACTAAAATATATTTTCGAGCTTCTGGGACTTTGCTCTGCTCGTCCTCGTCCCCTGTGGCTAGTTCCACATTTCACAGTAATCTCCGATGTCGCCCCATCCAAACATTTCAGTGCAGTGGAATCCCGCTTTCCTGCAGATACACCTTGCTAACTAGCATTTTGTCTTTGCACAACCGCACTTTACCAAGTGAGGTATGGTGGTCGTCGCAGTTGGTTGGAGGGTCATAATTGGGACCTACCTTGTTTCTTCAAGGATCCAGCCGTAGTTTTGTGGTTATGGTATCTCCGACTTTGACAGGATGTCATTGATTCAGATAATGGTATAGTAGTGAGCACGTAAGATTGCCTGGAACAGGGCATCTTGTGTAGGTGGCAGCTTCTCTGCCTGGGCTTGCTTCTTCGTGAAAAGCCACCACATCAGTTTCTCTACCTTCGAAACCTTGATGTTAGGTTGATGCACTTGACAGATATACTACTCAAGGGATGCACATGTGCTTTCGGTGGGAAGTCGAGTTGTACCAAGACTACTAATTGCATCCAGAATTTCATCGATGGAATCTTGGAACGCGTTTCAAAGGGCAAGCTTTTCCTTTCCCGAAAAACTGCCTGTGATATCAGCACCAATAATGGCATGAAGACCAGGCGAGGCAGCAGCCGTCGTTTCCCCAAGGGCTTCGTAGATAGGTTTTAGCGGAATGACACGACGCGTCTGACGTTGGTGTCCCGACACAGATCCGGGTATCGTCTGAGAGACAGTACGAAGATGTCTGTATCTGGAAAATAAATGTTGATCGTGGAATCCCCAATGGCTGTTGCATCAAAGACGTGCGGCAGCAGCTCTGTGTCGGCTTCTTCCTGATCGCGCTCAAGATGAGTGACATTTCTGTGACTTCCTCTGCACTGGGACCCCCATGCCACAACTACGTGTTTCTCGGCTCTTTTAGTTTTCTCCAGCATGTGCGCAGTCTAGTTGCAGCTTAATTCCATCTTTGTCTTCTGATTTGGTGACAGCCGCTTCGTGGGAATCTGTGCTATGATCGTGGTACCGACAATTCTATAGTAGATCAATGGCTGGTCTCCCTGCAACGTGTGGCTGTTTTAAGTGACATTGGCACATCAGGTGCAGTTCGTCGACATTGGCGTATTTCTCCAACATACGGTTGGTGAAGTGGTCAGTCAGTTCGCGGCAGTTCTTTATACAGTCCGCCATTGCATCCACGAGTGCCACTTTCATGACCAACGTTCCCCAGTCATTTCTGTCATTCGATGCATTGTTTTCTTTTCGCAGAGCTTCAAGGGTGGCCATAAACTTACTCTTTTGCTGGCAATACACATTGTTCCATCAGCTGCAAACATGGAAGCGCTCTGTCCACCTGAGAGCCTAACGGCGCGTGGATCGGTGGTTCGCACCCCGCTGTGGCCATGTCTGTGTGGTCGCAGGATAAAGATCACATGTCCTTTTTCGCAGAGAGTAGGGGGTTACCCCTGGGGACATGGCTCCGCTCTCTCTGCTTTCTCCCATTTACGCGATACGACCAAAAGTGGTTAAAGCGTCCTGAATATGCAACCAACCAACCAACAATGGACCTCGGCACAATCGATAGCTAATGTCAGCCTAATGTTTCCTGCATGTCGATCTCTCGCCTTGACTTGGAAACGAGCATCAGGCGAGCAAAGAGGTTTCTGTCTTGTTTAATTTCTACCAGTGTGGCGCCCGTATTCACTGTCATCCGCTTTCCCGTTGCGTTCCAGGTCAGTAGCTTGCACTTCTTCATTGGGGCCCACAGACTGATCGTCTTCCATTTGATACGGGCCGAGACAAATGCATCAAACAACCTCCTTCCAATTTGCTGCTGTGTACATGTCTTTTTTCACCTTTGCTGGTACGACTGCCTTTGTGACAAAGTTAAACAGTTCATCTCCTTCGTCTTCGGTAAATGGATTGCTAAAGCTTGTTAGTGTTGCAGAGATCGAGGGCTTCAATGTTCCCTTCTTGTCGATTCAACACTGCGTTTGAGTGCCCATGGTGATGCGTAGCAAATGGCATGCCAGCCACATGTTGAGCATGTTGAGCACCACAGGCGCTCAGATCTGCTGACAGAACCCCCGAAGTAAATAAACAACGCCCCCCTCTCAGGCACCGCATATAATAGAAAGAAAGGTACCGCTCTTGGTTTGCAGCGCCACAGACAGGCCCTCGCTTCAACCGGCCCTAGCGACCCACACACGACATTCACAACGCATCTATCACCGCGAATCAACTCAATAGAAGTTTAACTCTTACCACATCTACTTTCTGATGCCTGACATGTCCACAACTTAGCACAAATATGACATTTTCACAACAACTTGCAAAACAACAACACACTCGGACAGATCCCTCGACCACTTTCGCCAGAAACGTGCCAGTGCGCAACTCAGAGCGAGCATTCCGGTGACGTCTTTACTTCCGGCCTGTGCAGAAGGCGTGTGATTGGCTGTGACTTATTTCTGGCGGGGGCATTTGAACAGTTTAAATTTTACGCAGGCAAATCCACATAAATCTGCCTTCTAGCGCTGTTGTACTATGTCTTCATTCGAAAAAATTACGTATCGGTATGCGTCTTTGCAAATTTCCTCCTTATTTTTTTTCTTAAATAAGATAATCGATATTATTTCAGTTCATCTGACAGCTTTCACCGTAAAGAGTATAAGGGGGGCCACTTCTTCGATCAAGTCTCGGTAGTCTCTTACACGTTACGCCGTGCGTCGTGGCACTGAAATAATTTAGTTACACTTTATACTACACATGCAGTTGGTATGCATGATACCAATGCTTATTTAATATGACCGCACTATTGCATATAAATCTATATACTAAAGTGAAGAAATTAAAGCAATATAAATATTTCAATCATACTTCCACATGTATGGTGAAATCGCATTATTAGCAGTTTCCCAGAATATCCCAAATATATTTATATCATTGAAATTTCCTAAACGAAGATTACATCTGTCTCAAGTATTCTGTGCCTGGCAGCCCTGAACTCTTTATCGTCTTACACCAAGTCCCATATCCCGGCATCACTATATCTGCGATAATTAGGAGGGTATTAGCCAGATACGCCGGGCACTTTTGGCGGGCAGTTTCAAGTTTTCTGACGGCAGGCACTCAGGTGCTGTTTAGCCGCTCCAAAATAATGCCACTCGAGGCCGTCACAGCCACTCTTTCCTCCTTGTTCTTGAAGACGACGTACAGCTTGCCGCAAATAGAATGTCTTGCCTATCCCTGCTTGGCGGGTAATACATACATTATGGCCGCCTAGATTAGGTCCAGCGCGGTTTCCAATTGTTCCATTATTTGATTTGCCATGCATGACTTGTTGATGTTTACATCTTTTATTAAATACCCAGACACGTGATCAGAGGAGTTCCAATAAAATATATAGGTCGTGGGTCACCGGAAGACACTAAATGAAGGGGTTACTAGTATTATCATGTTCGAGAGGGAAAGTCCACTGACTATTTATTTACATTATGGATTCTTCGTGTAAGTTTGTATAGTGTGCACGTGTCCACAACCGCCCTATACCAAGCAGCAAAACAACCTTTGACATCAGGCAACTGTTTGTGCCTACAGATTAAAAAAAAATGGCGCGAAAACACTTAAACTGTTTGTACCAAAAATCCAATTCGAGATCTCTACAAATATTTAAATGTTATGAACCACACCCCTGTTTGCGAAGATGGGGGTGTAGCCCCCCTAACCCAATGTGTGACACGATTTCAGTGACGTCACCGGAATGCTCAC
Source organism: Arenicola marina (assembly GCA_964019135.1). Taxonomy (NCBI): domain Eukaryota; kingdom Metazoa; phylum Annelida; class Polychaeta; family Arenicolidae; genus Arenicola; species Arenicola marina. The sequence goes on along the minus strand of OZ025260.1, from coordinate 31,768,997 downwards.
TCTGAGTTGCGCACTGGCACGTTTCTGGCGAAAGTGGTCGAGGGATCTGTCCGAGTGTGTTGTTGTTTTGCAAGTTGTTGGGAAAATGTCCGATTTGTGCTAAGTTGTGGACATGTCAGGCATCAGAAAGTAGATGTGGTAAGAGTTAAACTTCTATGGAGTTGATTCGAGGTGATAGATGCGTTGTGAATGTCGTGTGTGGGTCGCTAGGGCCAGTTGAAGCGAGGGCCTGTCTGTGGCGCTGCAAACCAAGAGCGGTACCTTTCTTTCTATTATATGCGGTGCCTGAGAGGGGGGCGTTGTTTATTTACTTCGGGGGTTCTGTCAGCAGATCTGAGCGCCTGTGTTGAGCACCAACAGTTACCCTTGCAAGTTCTGGCGACATGAGGAAGAACTTTGTCCGAACTTTCTCATTCAGAGTGATGCCGACTAGTCCACCTGCTACCTTCATGCTCTGAAGCATGATAAGAACAATCGCGCAGAACGGCACATTGGAATTATTATCCACAACTCAGTTGCCATAAAGGTTCAACTCCTGGTTAAAGTCAGTGTTTGACGTTGTCTATCATTATGTGTAAGCCACGTACAGTGGTATCATTCGTGCATAGACGAGCTTATCATGGGCCAAACAGTAATCTCCCGTTCTGACCGACTGGATGAAGAGCAGCATCTCCATCACCATTTAGATGCAACCTCGCATGACGACTGCCAGGGGCCGGCCATCGTTCTCGTGCCCTTGCACGGACTCCAAGGATCGTACCATCTCTGCATGTCCTTGTTGTAGCTGCTCACAGCTACCGTCCTTGCACAACAGGTCAAGTTTATCCGCTGCCGTAGTGTCTCCCCACGATATCGGGATACTCGTGGAAAAAAGCCTCCTTGTATTGCATAATAGGGCTTGTAGGGTGACAATGTGTGCCTCTACAGCTCCCTTTACGTGCTTCCCAGCAATGATCTGTTTGACTGTCACTGGTTGATACAGGTCTGCCTCCGTCCAGCAGTAGTCAATACCGCTGTTCTCGATGTGAGCTCCAATGCAGCAGAGCTGAGCCATTACACCATGCAGCTCACCAGGACGGAGAACGATATTATCCAAGTCCTTGCGTGCCATCTGGAGCTGCTTGGCAGGCTTGTAAAGACCCATGTACAGGGAGATGACCGTCAGGCCCCACTACTTATGTTGTGATGCCCTGGGCCTGCATAAGGACCGCCAACATCGTCTGTCACTCTGTGCAAGTGCATCAATGAGTGGCGATGACCCCACTCGTGTCGTTGGTAGACAGTCGCCTATGAGTGAGTGGTATGCCTGCCATGTTGGGATGTTTATATAAGCAGGACAAACCCTTTCTGTAGCGATGATGCAATCCCGACACCGCTCAACGTCTATTGACTAAATCAGGATGAAGATTTTCCGTCTTACAATTCTCTACAGAATGAACTATCGATTGCCCATATGTGCTACGTCGTTAAAAGTGGCAGATGGCTTCTCATAAGTGCAATTTATGAACTCTACCTGGCCGAAAACCTATGTGTAGACACCGGAATAAAAGTTCTATGTATCCTAGTTTTCCTGATACAACCAAAAATGTAAAAATTGGCCGCCATTTTGAAAAATGGGCGCCATTGCCAACAGAGCAAATTCCCAGAAGCTCAAGAATTTATATTCGTAAGTTTTTGCCGCCCCAAAACGCACACAAAGACACCGGAAGTAAAGTTCTAGGCTCTCTGATGGCAACTAAATATCAAATCAAAATCAAATTATATTATAACCTACTTTTGCCAGTAGTTGCCGTGTATGTACTGGTACTCGGCGAGACTGTCCAGGCGCAACAAATGCCCGGATGTGGAGCTGCAGCGAGCAATGCCGGACGCGTGTGAGAAGTTCCCGGGTACATGTCTGTAGCAGCTCCCGAGAATCTCGTTCGGAGTAAATCCGGGTGGACATGTGGCCCATCTCACTGCAGGTTCACAAAGGACACGTATATAAGGTTTTTGTGGTCAACTCGAGAAGCTATATTATTAACCTGTACTCCGAAAATACAATTTGACAGAATACGCACCATTTCCATTCGGGGTGGCGGAGGGATGGCATGGGGTGAGGGGAAGGGGAGGGGGGGGGGGCGGGTGGGTAACGCTTAAAAAAAACCAATGGCATGAAGGCGTGGATGCTGGATGGGGTGGGGCTGGAGAGTGGACGGAGTGGGGGTGCAGGGTGGAGGGACGAGGGTGCAGGGTAGAGGGGGTGGAGCGGGTAGGGTTGGAAGGTAGAGGGGTGGGGGAGGACGAGGGGGGTGGGGGGCACGACATTGATAACTTTCCAGGACCACAGCCTGGGCTACTAAATAAAAAGGTAACGCGCAGGATATCACAAATATTCGGCACTCACGTCCCGTCTCGCAGAGGATACCGGACATGACGTCACTGCACGCGGCGTCGTGGAAGCCATACTGAAGGTCTGTCACGCCGAGGTAGACGCAGGACGGGGAGCCGTCGGCCAAGTCAGGCTGCCCGGAGACCCACTTGTCCTCGTACATAAGGGGCTCAGGGGTGTTCTGCTGGTCGACCCAGTGGGTAGCTCTCAAACCCATCCACGTTGTCCCTAGACTGGACATTCAAAACAGCAACTGTCACAACCACCATTGCCTAGGTTTACGGCGTCCTATATGGATAAAATATCGACGGATACATTTAGATTATGTTCCTCCCCCGCACAGTCCCTAACACAAGATTAAATATTTTATGCATGTTTGATCGTTCTTCCATGATAGGGCGAACCGTCGCTTCAGCATAGCTTACGTATCACTCACCCTGGCATTTACTACAATAATCCATTTCGTGGGGTCGAAGATGAGGTTTTAGCAATCAGAGAATCTGCCTTTAAAATAATGCCGACTGTTTATAAATGACGCTGTGTAGGCCTACCTTCCACCAGCCGCTGCCTCCAGATGGGCCTTCAGCGGTGCGTTCTCTTTACCCATGTTGAAACTGGCTAGGTCGGTTCCATCGCCTCCACACGTCGCCATGGCAGCGGTGACGCTTAAGGCAGTCGAGTAGTACTTGTAACACACGTCGTTATGGTTACTGTATCCCAATGGGCAGCCATGACCGTGGCACGTCGTGGCTGAAGGACAAAGAGAACAGTGAAGGCAATGTTTAATAATGTTTGAAAATGCCGTGCACGAGCAATGTTTTTCCCACCCTATGGTTGCCCGCCCCCGCGGCCATCAGTTTTCGCTTTTTATTGGTCACGACATTCACTTGTACCCCCGCCCCTCCCCCCTTCCCACACTTCCAGCCTCCCCTAAAGCCCCAAAAAGACATCTGCTAACGTCGCTGTTTGCACATTACAGTTTGTTAGTGATGGCCATGCTTCCATATAGAGTTTCAGATATCATTCTGATATTAATATTTCGATGGTAACTAATTGGGAGAAAAGTCCCCAACTCCCTAGAAATGTCTATAACCGTGGGCCACAACCTGTCCGTGAAAATGTTTTTAAGTAACGCTACTATGCATGAATGCCTCGGATTGTTGAAAATCTACATTATTTGATGCAAATCTAGAATAAATTAGCGGATATGGAACAAAAGTCTAAATTCAAACTGCCGGATTCCGGATTAAGGTTTACTGGCTTCATCTGCTGTTCTTCGTGGCCGTTCTACAATCCCAAAAGTGAGCAGCATAGGATTTAAAATTAATAATTTGTCTGGCGAAAAATATGCGTATCTTACCTAACGATGCCGAAACCGTAGTGATTATCACCAGGAATTGCAGTGTTCTTATTCCTGACATTTTCGCGTTATCCCGTCTGTCATCACCGAGTTAATTATAACTGTATGTTACCAAGGAAGTCTCCACGCTTCGCAGTCACTTTCACCCTGTCACCGGCAGCCCAACGATTCCAAATGTCTGCAGCATTATTATAACAACATTCGTGTTCACAGATTATGGCGCTATTTGCCGAGATATTTACATAGTGCTTCTCCGGCGAACTCGGGGCTAACAATATAGGAGAGTTCTACGTTTCACGGCAGGAATTGCGACATAATCTGCCAAATAACTGTTCCTTCTGTATTTATATCATCCGATCGATGCATATTCATTTGGGAGAGAACTTCCTAAAGGCCGGAACCTGCAGACAGCTGCGCTGTGAAGCTGAACGCGACGCTAAAGCTGAAAGTGAAAATCAATGTTCTTATTTATTATCGCGTGGATATTGCTAATAACAACGCGACGGCCGACATTGGCTATATATCTGTGTGTCTGGGGACCCCCCACCCCCGAAAACTTATAGCTAGCGGACCGCATCAGCCACGTGCAGCCCCATCCGTCGGCATCAGATGCCAGAACGCGCCAGCCTAATCGACATCAGAAAAAGCCATAGTAATCCAAACCCAATAACACAGCTTATGTCAGTTTCCTGGATCCACACATACGTGATTGGCATATATATGGGCGAAATTGGTGGGAGTGTGGTTGACATGCGCAAGCTCCAATCTACTAAAAGTGGAACTGCGTTCCCTTCTGGGGGAAAATAGACCGAACCGTACTCCGCCACCAAGCCCCGCCCACGTTTGAGTCCTTTTCCCCTAATCATGAGTATGAAATTGACCATCATAGCTGGTGGTAGGTACAAGCGAGAAGTACTCAGCTCTGAAACTGACAAGAAAGTGCCATGCTGCTTTGTTTGTCCAACTTTTTTGTCCGACATAACGCACGTGGAAGACCTTTTTCCACATATGATTGGATAAAAGCAACAGTGACGTCAGTGAAAGATCGACATTCTGGATGGATATATTTCCAGGGTTGTTGAAAAAAGGTCAAATCAGTTATAATTTCTCAATATAAACATTTTCAAGAATAAAACATAAAATTGACGAATCTTGCGTGTATAACACAGCAAGATAGTGTACTATTCTGAAGAAAAGTGATAACTCACAGGGAACAATTTCCTCTGTTCACTAACATTCGTGTGTACTTCGGCCTGGGTCCCCTGCATTGATTTGTAGAAATGCGCGCCGCGTTTTCCTATCAATTTGCGAAGTGCCGGGTGGGGGAGTGTGGGTGTGTATTGAGGACAACAGAGATCTAACGCAGCCCCTAGCGGACCCTATGACAGAGAGTGACGACGCGCGCTCGCTGCTTCGATACGTCATCACGTCCGCGTGTCGTCTTACTGACACCGTGAAGTCACGCTACGTCAGCGCGCGACACGGCTCGCTGGTTCCCTGTCTCACGACTGAGCTGGTTCACAACACGCGTTCTGAGTCTCGCATTTGGCATGCGACACCCAACACTCCGGCATGTAACAAGGTCGTTTCAATGCATTAGGCGGGCAAGAGGATTAATGGCCAAATGTGTTTCACAAAACAGTTGATACAAGCCAGTGGGTTCTCCTGTCCAGTAAGTCACGGCCGGGTACCCTGGGTTCTTCTGTCTGGTGAGTCACGGCTGGGTACCCTGGGTCCTGCCCAGTGAGTCATGGCCGGGTACCTGGGTTCTCCTGTCCAGTGAGTCACGGCCGGGTACCCTGGGTTCTTCTGTCCAGTGAGTCACGGCCGGGTACCCTGGGTTTCTCCTGTCTAGTGAGTCACGGCCGGGTACCCTGGGTTCTCCTGCCCAGTGAGTCACGGCCGGGTACCCTGGGTTCTCCTGCCCAGTGAGTCACGGCCGGGTACCCTGGGTTCTCCTGTCCAGTGAGTCACGGCCGGGTACCCTGGGTTTTTCTGTCCAGTGAGTCACGGCCGGGTACCCTGGGTTTCTCCTGTCTAGTGAGTCACGGCCGGGTACCCTGGGTTCTCCTGCCCAGTGAGTCATGGCCGGGTACCCTGGGTTCTCCTGTCCAGTGAGTCACGGCCGGGTACTCTGGGTTCTCCTGTCCAGTGAGTCACGGCTGGGTATCCTGGGTCCTGCCCAGTGAGTCATGGCCGGGTACCCTGGGTTCTCCTGTCCAGTAAGTCACGGCCGGGTACCCTGGGTTCTCCTGTCCAGTGAGTCACGGCCGGGTACCCTGGGTTCTTCTGTCCAGTGAGTCACGGCTGGGTATCCTGGGTCCTGCCCAGTGAGTCATGGCCGGGTACCCTGGGTTCTCCTGTCCAGTAAGTCACGGCCGGGTACCCTGGGTTCTCCTGTCCAGTGAGTCACGGCCGGGTACCCTGGGTTCTCCTGTCCAGTGAGTCACGGCTGGGTATCCTGGGTCCTGCCAAGTGCGTCATGGCCGGGTACCCTGGGTTCTCCTGTCCAGTAAGTCATGGCCGGGTACCCTGGGTTCTCCTGTCTAGTGAGTCACGGCTGGGTATCCTGGGTCCTGCCAAGTGCGTCATGGCCGGGTACCCTGGGTTCTCCTGTCCAGTAAGTCACGGCCGGGTACCCTGGGTTCTCCTGTCCAGTGAGTCACGGCCGGGTACCCTGGGTTCTCCTGTCCAGTGAGTCACGGCTGGGTATCCTGGGTCCTGCCAAGTGCGTCATGGCCGGGTACCCTGGGTTCTCCTGTCCAGTAAGTCATGGCCGGGTACCCTGGGTTCTCCTGTCTAGTGAGTCACGGCTGGGTATCCTGGGTCCTGCCAAGTGCGTCATGGCCGGGTACCCTGGGTTCTCCTGTCCAGTAAGTCACGGCCGGGTACCCTGGGTTCTCCTGTCCAGTGAGTCACGGCTGGGTATCCTGGGTCCTGCCCAGTGAGTCATGGCCGGGTACCCTGGGTTCTCCTGTCCAGTAAGTCATGGCCGGGTACCCTGGGTTCTCCTGTCTAGTGAGTCACGGCCGGGTACCCTGGGTTCTCCTGCCCAGTAAGTCATGGCCGGGTACCCTGGGTTCTCCTGTCCAGTAAGTCACGGCCGGGTACCCTGGGTTCTCCTGTCCAGTAAGTCATGGCCGGGTACCCTGGGTTCTCCTGTCCAGTAAGTCATGGCCGGTTACCCTGGGTTCTTCTGTCCAGTGAGTCACGGCTGGGTATCCTGGGTCCTGCCCAGTGAGTCATGGCCGGGTAACCTGGGTCCTGTCCAGTGAGTCACGGCCGGGTACCCTGGGTTCTCCTGTCCAGTGAGTCACGGCCGGGTACCCTGGGTCCTGTCCAGTGAGTCACGGCCGGGTACCCTGGGTTCTCCTGTCCAGTGAGTCATGGCCGGGTACCCTGGGTTCTCCTGTTCAGTGAGTCACGGCCGGGTACCCTGGGTTCTCCTGTCCAGAAAGTCACGGCCGGGTACCCTGGGTTCTCCTGTCCAGTGAGTCATGGCCGGGTACCCTGGGTCCTGTCCAGTGAGTCACGGCCGGGTACCCTGGGTTCTCCTGTCCAGTGAGTCACGGCCGCGTACCCTGGGTCCTGTCCAGTGAGTCACGGCCGGGTACCCTGTGTTCTCCTGTCCAGTAAGTCACGGCCGGGTACTCTGGGTTCTCCTGTCCAGTGAGTCATGGCCGGGTACCCTGGGTTCTCCTGTCCAGTGAGTCACGGCCGGGTACCCTGGGTTCTCCTGTCTAGGGAGTCACGGCCGGGTACCCTGGGTTCTTCTGTCCAGTGAGTCACGGCTGGGTGTCCTGGGTCCTGCCCAGTGAGTCATGGCCGGGTACCCTGGGTTCTCCTGTCCAGTAAGTCACGGCCGGGTACCCTGGGTTCTCCTGTCCAGTGAGTCACGGCTGGGTATCCTGGGTCCTGCCCAGTGAGTCATGGCCGGGTACCCTGGGTTCTCCTGTCCAGTGAGTCACGGCCGGGTACCCTGGGTTCTTCTGTCCAGTGAGTCACGGCTGGGTGTCCTGGGTCCTGCCCAGTGAGTCATGGCCGGGTACCCTGGGTTCTCCTGTCCAGTAAGTCACGGCCGGGTACCCTGGGTTCTCCTGTCCAGTGAGTCACGGCTGGGTATCCTGGGTCCTGCCCAGTGAGTCATGGCCGGGTACCCTGGGTTCTCCTGTCCAGTAAGTCACGGCCGGGTACCCTGGGTTCTCCTGCCCAGTGAGTCACGGCCGGGTACCCTGGGTCCTGCCCAGTGAGTCATGGCCGGGTACCCTGGGTTCTCCTGTCCAGTAAGTCACGGCCGGGTACCCTGGGTTCTCCTGTCCAGTGAGTCACGGCCGGGTACCCTGGGTTCTCCTGCCCAGTGAGTCACGGCCGGGTACCCTGGGTTCTTCTGTCCAGTGAGTCACGGCCGGGTACCCTGGGTTCTAGTGTCCAGTAAGTCACGGCCGGGTACCCTGGGTTCTCCTGTCTAGTGAGTCACGGCCGGTTACCCTGGGTTCTCCTGCCCAGTGAGTCACGGCCGGGTACCCTGGGTTCTTCTGTCCAGTGAGTCACGGCCGGGTACCCTGGGTTCTCCTGCCCAGTGAGTCACGGCCGGGTACCCTGGGTTCTTCTGTCCAGTGAGTCACGGCCGGGTACCCTGGGTTCTCCTGCCCAGTGAGTCACGGCCGGGTACCCTGGGTTCTTCTGTCCAGTGAGTCACGGCCGGGTACCCTGGGTTCTCCTGCCCAGTGAGTCACGGCCGGGTACCCTGGGTTCTTCTGTCCAGTGAGTGACGGCCGGGTACCCTGGGTTCTCCTGTCCAGTGAGTCACGGCTGGGTATCCTGGGTCCTGCCCAGTGAGTCATGGCCGGGTACCCTGGGTTCTCCTGTCCAGTGAGTCACGGCCGGGTACCCTGAGTCCTCCTGTCCAGTAAGTCACGGCCGGGTACCCTGGGTTCTTCTGTCCAGTGAGTCACGGCCGGGTACCCTGGGTTCTCCTGTCCAGTGAGTCACGGCCGGGTACCCTGGGTTCTCCTGTCCAGTGAGTCACGGCCGGGTACCCTGGGTCCTGTCCAGTGAGTCACGGCCGGGTACCCTGGGTTCTCCTGTCCAGTGAGTCATGGCCGGGTACCCTGGGTTCTCCTGTCTAGGGAGTCACGGCCGGTTACCCTGGGTTCTCCTGCCCAGTGAGTCACGGCCGGGTACCCTAGGTTCTCCTGTCTAGTGAGTCACGGCCGGGTACCCTGGGTTCTCCTGTCCAAACAGTCACGGCCGGGTACCCTGGGTTCTCCTGTCTAGGGAGTGACGGCCGGGTACCCTGGGTTCTCCTGTCCAGTGAGTCACGGCCGGGTACCCTGGGTTCTCCTGTCAAAACAGTCACGGCCGGGTACCCTGGGTTCTCCTGACCCATGAGTCACGGCCGGGTACCCTGGGTTCTCCTGACCAATGAGTCTCGGCCGGGTACCCTGGGTTCTCCTGTCCAAGCAGTCACGGCCGGGTACCCTGGGTTCTTCTGTCCAGTGAGTCACGGCTGGGTATCCTGGGTCCTGCCCAGTGAGTCATGGCCGGGTACCCTGGGTTCTCCTGTCCAGTGAGTCACGGCCGGGTACCCTGGGTTCTCCTGTCTAGGGAGTCACGGCCGGTTACCCTGGGTTCTCCTGTCCAGTGAGTCACGGCCGGGTACCCTGGGTCCTCCTGTCCAGTGAGTCACGGCCGGGTACCCTGGGTTCTCCTGTCCAGTGAGTCATGGCCGGGTACCCTGGGTTCTTCTGTCCAGTGAGTCATGGCCGGGTACCCTGGGTCCTCCTGTCCAGTGAGTCATGGCCGGGTACCCTGGGTTCTCCTGTCTAGGGAGTCACGGCCGGTTACCCTGGGTCCTGCCCAGTGAGTCATGGCCGGGTACCCTGGGTTCTCCTGCCCGGTGAGTCACGGCCGGGTACCCTGGGTTCTCCTGTCCAAACAGTCACGGCCGGGTACCCTGGGTTCTCCTGTCCAAGCAGTCACGGCCGGGTACCCTGGGTTCTCCTGTCCATTGAGTCACGGCCGGGTACCCTGGGTCCTCCTGTCTAGTGAGTCACGGCCGGGTACCCTGGGTTCTCCTGTCCAAACAATCACGGCTGGGTACCCTGGCTCCTCCTGTCTAGTGAGTCACGGCCGGGTACCTAGGGTCCTCCTGTCTAGTGAGTCACGGCCGGGTACCCTGGGTTCTCCTGTCCAAACAATCACGGCTGGGTACCCTGGGTCCTCCTGTCCAGTGAGTCACGGCCGGGTACCCTGGGTTCTCCTGTCCAGTGAGTCACGGCCGGGTACCCTGGGTCCTCCTGTCTAGTGAGTCACGGCCGGGTACCCTGGGTTCTCCTGTCCAGTGAGTCACGGCCGGGTACCCTGGGTTCTCCTGTCCAGTGAGTCACGGCCGGGTACCCTGGGTTCTCCTGTCCAGTGAGTCACGGCCGGGTACCCTGGGTTCTCCTGCCCAGTGAGTCACGGCCGGGTACCCTGGGTCCTCCTGTCTAGTGAGTCACGGCCGGGTACCCTGGGTTCTCCTGTCCAGTGAGTCACGGCCGGGTACCCTGGGTTCTCCTGTCCAGTGAGTCTCGGCCGGGTACCCTGGGTTCTCCTGTCCAGTGAGTCATGGCCGGTTACCCTGGGTTCTCCTGTCCAGTGAGTCACGGCCGGGTACCCTGGGTTCTCCTGTCTAGTGAGTCACGGCCGGGTACCCTGGGTTCTCCTGTCCAGTGAGTCACGGCCGGGTACCCTGGGTTCTCCTGTCCAGTGAGTCTCGGCCGGGTACCCTGGGTTCTCCTGTCCAGTGAGTCATGGCCGGTTACCCTGGGTTCTCCTGTCCAGTGAGTCACGGCCGGGTACCCTGGGTCCTCCTGTCTAGTGAGTCACGGCCGGGTACCCTGGGTTCTCCTGTCCAGTGAGTCACGGCCGGGTACCCTGGGTTCTCCTGTCCAGTGAGTCTCGGCCGGGTACCCTGGGTTCTCCTGTCCAGTGAGTCACGGCCGGGTACCCTGGGTTCTCCTGTCCAGTGAGTCATGGCCGGTTACCCTTGGTTCTCCTGTCTAGGGAGTCACGGCCGGGTACCCTGGGTTCTCCTGTCCAGTGAGTCATGGCCGGGTACCCTGGGTTCTCCTGTCCAGTAAGTCACGGCCGGGTACCCTGGGTCCTCCTGTCTAGTGAGTCACGGCCGGGTACCATGGGTCCTCCTGTCTAGTGAGTCACGGCCGGGTACCCTGGGTTCTCCTGTCCAAACAATCACGGCTGGGTACCCTGGTTCCTCCTGTCTAGTGAGTCACGGCCGGGTACCCTGGGTCCTCCTGTCTAGTGAGTCACGGCCGGGTACCCTGGGTTCTCCTGCCCAGTGAGTCATGGCCGGGTACTCTGGGTCCTGTCCAGTGAGTCACGGCCGGGTACCCTGGGTTCTCCTGCCCAGTAAGTCACGGCCGGGTACCCTGGGTCCTCCTGTCTAGTGAGTCACGGCCGGGTACCCTGGGTCCTCCTGTCTAGTGAGTCACGGCCGGGTACCCTGGGTTCTCCTGTCCAGTGAGTCATGGCCGGTTACCCTGGGTTCTCCTGTCCAGTGAGTCACGGCCGGGTACCCTGGGTTCTCCTGTCCAAACAATCACGGCTGGATACCCTGGGTCCTCCTGTCTAGTGAGTCACGGCCGGGTACCCTGGGTCCTCCTGTCCAGTGAGTCTCGGCCGGGTACCCTGGGTTCTCCTGTCCAGTGAGTCATGGCCGGTTACCCTGGGTTCTCCTGTCCAGTGAGTCACGGCCGGGTACCCTGGGTTCTCCTGTCTAGTGAGTCACGGCCGGGTACCCTGGGTTCTCCTGTCCAGTGAGTCATGGCCGGGTACCCTGGGTTCTCCTGTCCAGTGAGTCACGGCCGGGTACCCTGGGGCCTCCTGTCTAGTGAGTCACGGCCGGGTACCCTGGGTCCTCCTGTCTAGTGAGTCACGGCCGGGTACCCTGGGTTCTCCTGCCCAGTGAGTCATGGCCGGGTACTCTGGGTCCTGTCCAGTGAGTCACGGCCGGGTACCCTGGGTCCTGTCCAGTGAGTCACGGCCGGGTACCCTGGGTTCTCCTGCCCAGTGAGTCACGGCCGCGTACCCGGGGTTCTCCTGTCCAGTGAGTCACGGCCGGGTACCCTGGGTTCTCCTGTCCAGTGAGTCACGGCCGGGTACCCTGGGTTCTCCTGCCCAGTAAGTCACGGCCGGGTACCCTGGGTCCTCCTGTCTAGTGAGTCACGGCCGGGTACCCTGGGTTCTCCTGTCTAGTGAGTCACGGCCGGGTACCCTGGGTTCTCCTGTCCAGTGAGTCTCGGCCGGGTACCCTGGGTTCTCCTGTCCAGTGAGTCATGGCCGGTTACCCTGGGTTCTCCTGTCCAGTGAGTCACGGCCGGGTACCCTGGGTTCTCCTGTCCAAACAATCACGGCTGGGTACCCTGGGTCCTCCTGTCTAGTGAGTCACGGCCGGGTACCCTGGGTCCTCCTGTCTAGTGAGTCACGGCCGGGTACCCTGGGTTCTCCTGCCCAGTGAGTCATGGCCGGGTACTCTGGGTCCTGTCCAGTGAGTCACGGCCGGGTACCCTGGGTCCTGTCCAGTGAGTCACGGCCGGGTACCCTGGGTTCTCCTGCCCAGTGAGTCACGGCCGCGTACCCGGGGTTCTCCTGTCCAGTGAGTCACGGCCGGGTACCCTGGGTTCTCTTGTCCAGTGAGTCACGGCCGGGTACCCTGGGTTCTCCTGCCCAGTAAGTCACGGCCGGGTACCCTGGGTCCTCCTGTCTAGTGAGTCACGGCCGGGTACCCTGGGTCCTCCTGTCTAGTGAGTCACGGCCGGGTACCCTGGGTTCTCCTGTCCAGTGAGTCTCGGCCGGGTACCCTGGGTTCTCCTGTCCAGTGAGTCATGGCCGGTTACCCTGGGTTCTCCTGTCCAGTGAGTCACGGCCGGGTACCCTGGGTTCTCCTGTCTAGTGAGTCACGGCCGGGTACCCTGGGTTCTCCTGTCCAGTGAGTCATGGCCGGGTACTCTGGGTTCTCCTGTCCAGTGAGTCACGGCCGGGTACCCTGGGGCCTCCTGTCTAGTGAGTCACGGCCGGGTACCCTGGGTCCTCCTGTCTAGTGAGTCACGGCCGGGTACCCTGGGTTCTCCTGCCCAGTGAGTCATGGCCGGGTACTCTGGGTCCTGTCCAGTGAGTCACGGCCGGGTACCCTGGGTCCTGTCCAGTGAGTCACGGCCGGGTACCCTGGGTTCTCCTGCCCAGTGAGTCACGGCCGGGTACCCTGGGTTCTCCTGCCCAGTGAGTCACGGCCGGTCATACCGAGCCGTGTGTTCGTTTGTTATTCTCACCAGTCGGTGTGTGTGAGGTTGGGGTAAATCCCACAACACAAGGTAGTGGAGGGAGGAGTGGGGGGGGGGGGGGCAAGGGGGGGTTGTGTTCCCAAAATATTTTTTTGTATTCCCAGGTCACGATGACGATGAATTGAATGGAAAACTCCCCGGAAAGAGCGGGAACATAATATAAATTGGCGATTTCCCAATTCACGGTTATTTAATGTTAAGATTCTCCGGGCTCAATTAATGAACATCCTTGATCACGACGATCGGCCAATATCCCATTCCAAGTTCACGAAGAAGTATTTCTTAATCTCCAGTTCACGGTAAAATGAAACGCCCATTCCCGAGGAACGAAAATAGGAAATACCCCCTTGCCCATGGTACCATGGTTCCATGAGCGACAACGTTTTAATAAGGGGCGGGATTTATTCAGCCTCTTATCCATGGCTTCAACCCCCCCCCCCCCCCCAAAAAAAAAAAAAAAAAAAAATCAACAACAACAACAAAAACCCAAAAATACGATGTGTCCAGTCACTAAACAACAAATTATACTCTTATAATATGTCTACAAATTATGTCACTATGCATTGTTTGCCGTAATTTACAATGTCGTACGCTACCCTCTAAGTTAAATACAAACTGTTAAATGAAAGCCATACAGAGAGTGTGCTCTGAAAAACTTGCGACCGGGAGAGTGGAGGGTGGGCGGGGGCGGGGGGCTTGGGCTTGGAGAACCCGACTTTAACAGTGTATGTTTAGTTTCCCAAGGGGGGGGCTTGCTGCCTGAAGACTTGGGACTTTAACATGTATGTTGTATGTTCTGGTTCAAACCCCCCTAACCCTCCCCCCCCCCCCCATAAGTCCGCTCCTGGCCTACTAAAGTACACTTTCGCGGCACTCCTTGTTAGAAACGTAAAAAAAAAGGTGCCAAAGTCGGCCAGCCGCAGCGCCGCCTAGCGATTGTAGCACGAACACTGGTTCGCTTGCACCGGAAATGAAATGCCATATAGACGTCGGCTGTCTGAGAAAACCAAAATATTTTGATAGTGGAAGGTGAACCCCTTACCGACTGACCAAGCAAAAGAGTTTGGATAAAGCTGAGGGTTGTGCAATACCTTCTGAGGTAATGCTTATAATATTTATGGGTGCCCAGATTCGTGACAAAAGCATGATGAGAATACAAACTACCAAATCCTCCAGTCAAATGAACGGTCAACTGGTCAAGGCTCAGTCAAATTAATTTGTCCTGATCAGCCATCAGCAGTTCAGGCCCGGGGGTGGGTGGAGGTGGGGGAAGATACAAAACATTATAAGGAGGTGCATGTGGGAGCCCCAAAATGCTACACATCCATGCCAAGAACTGTGTAAAATTAGGGCCCATTCACGAATCAGCTGAGAAAGTTGAACAACTTTGGCAAATCTACAAGCCCATGAGGAAAAGTTTAGACTTCGCTGCTTAGAAGAAACTGGCTTTGCACTTCTCTTTGACTTTGTTTACCTTGCATCAAAGCCATCAGTCTAGACAGTAAAGAGGTCAGACTGATCAAGATTATCAGGTATCATTAAATGATAACATTACATTCTTTCACTGGTAGTCCTGCCTATATATTATATATCTAGTTATATATTTATTACATATTATAGTAAGCTTAATCAAAAAGGTTATTTAGGCTTATGTTTGATTGTGCACGAAGCAAAAATAATATTGCATCCCCTATTGCTTAATATGTACCGTAAACGATGTATTAGAAGCCGCGGCTTATATTAGGAAGTTGGAGGGTCAAATTCCCGAGTTTTAGTCGGAAGTCAGGGTGCAGCTTATAATAGGGCCTTTTGCCGATTTCAAGTGAGCGTGGCAGGACAAGGCGGTGGGGGGGGGGGGGAGTGATGTGAAAATTACCGATGTTGCTAAAATAATTTATTGCATCATAACGTCATACGATTCAACAAAACATATATTGCATCACAATGTTGTACACGTCAACAAGTCGGGAGATCATCCATTTCAAATATCAATAGTCCGTCATCTCAGATCGCTTTTTCTTCCACTCTCGGACTTGTTTCTCATTGAGACCCAAGTACTCAGTAGTAGCTCTGTTACTCTGAGACTCAGTCGCATGTTGAATAACCTTCAACTTGAAAGCTGCGTCGTAAGATGTTCTTTTCCCAGGCATTGTATTACCCAGGGCAATAAAGACCGACAAGAGAGGGGAATGTTGTTAGTAGTCACGACTGCTTGTATAAACAATTAATTGGTTTGGTAAGGTCCAGGAGAGCCAGCCACTGGTGTGACACTTGATAAGAGGTGCGATCGGAGAGGGAGGGGCGAATGCTGTTAGTGGTCGCGACTGCTTGTATAAACAATTAAGTGGCTTGGTAGGCTGGATGGATTAAGCAGGAATACAGGGCGGAGGGCGGCCCGGTGGGGGGGGGGGGGGGGGGTTGGAAGGCCAAAGTCGGGGTGCAGCTTATAATATGTAGTTTTCCGGAAATGGTTCTGGGCGCCAGCCAACCCGGTTTTTAGGCCAAAGTTGGGGTGCGGCTTCTAATAGGTCGTTTACGGTAACAAAATTGGTATCAAGTACAAGATAAGTATTTGACAGTAGCTATTACATATCAAGATATCTCATGCGCAATCTTTGGTGTATTTGATATAACATTTAGGACCCTGCAGAACTTTTATCCCTCAATCTACAGATATAATAAATCAATAGATGCAAAAGGGGAGGAGGGGGTGGTAGTCATATACAGTGCCTATATTTATTATAGTTAACAGAGTACCATTGGACCAGATAGTCTGAGACTGTAATGTTAGGAATCAACTCCATTTGGGACTTGACCAGCCTTTACCAAGACTGTAATGATGACACTGACAGAACACTGATATAGTGGTACAGTTGGTACATTTCTTGGAAGATCCCTGGTACCCATTATATAAAAACATGTCTCTTTGACTGGCATTAGACATTAGAATATCAAATGATAAAGAAATATATATCTGCTGCATATATAACTAATAACTAATCTAACCTATAATATAAATCACTAGGGAGTTAGGCATTTATCTGTTATTTAACTGATCTAGACTATAGTATAGATCTATGGTATAATCCTTTCAGCGAGTTGTTATATCTATGGATTTATAATTAATCTAGGAGCATTAATCTATTTTTTGTAGGCTTATGTCATTAGATATTTAAGCAACTGCTCACAGAATTATGGAAAGTGAATATACTTAGGAAAAGGTGCAGTTTGTCACACCTCAAGTTTCTCCCTACTGTAGTTTGTTTTGTCATGTTCCAGCTTGCAATTTGTAGTGTAGAATATATATAGATATTGATACTAAAGCCTCTATTTGTCTATCTTCTTGTTGTATTGATCCAGAAATAAATGCATATGATCTAGCAACCAACCACTGTTTGCTGAATTAGGTATGTTGAATTACCCAGTATTATCCAATGATATTGTGAAATCCTGTGCATGAAATGAGTGATCCTATTTATATATATACACAAAGATCATGCTGATTCTCCTTTCCTGTTTCCTCCTGTTTCTCTGAGTATGTTTTGTAATATTGGGTAGTAATTAATTAATCTGGTATTGTGTTTTACAGCTTGGCCCCAGTATGGCTACCTGGGGTATACCAAGACAAGCAATTCGGCTGCAATTATCTGGCCGTAGCCTCCAGTCCTCAGCCTCTTGCACCGCTGCACCTAGACGTCTGGTGACATCACAACCATGCTCAGGTATAACCCAGTATCAGAGCTGGCTGGTATAACCCAGTGATAGGGCTGGCCGGTATAACCCAGTGACAGGACTGGTTGATATAACCCATTGTATCAAGGCTGGCTGGTATAACCTGTAAGATCATAGGATGATATTTATAAGATTAATTAAAATAATATTTATAAGATTAATTAAGATGATCTTTATAAGTTATAGTGTCATTTTCAAACCAATTAAGCAAACGATTTTGTGCTATTTTATTTCATTCTCAACCATGTGTTTGTGCAAGTTTAGTTAAATTATAGTACAGCAAATACAGTTTTAAAAGCATTCAGAGAATGCAAGAAGGCTGAAGAAGAAGAAGAAGAAAAGGTTTTGATATGTACTGGTATATTAACTAATCTTCATACTTGTTCACCAACGTTATTATATGAAACATGGGAACCTCTGGGATGTGCAGTAAGACAGAGTTTGTTTACCAGACAGGCAATTTTCTAGCCACAGGTTTTGCTTTGGGTACTTCCAGGGTGTTGGGAGCGACGTTTCAGGCTGCTGTCTCAGGCAAGAAAGAGGAAGTCTGTGCTACTGGTGGTGCCCTTTGCCAGGCTGAGTGGCACATGCCGACTGCTAGCGCCCTCTGCCGGTCAGGATCCTGTCCAGAGTGCAGACATCAAGGCATCCCCACCCGCCCCCGAAGCCAGCTCTCCGGAAGAAGCCAAGTTAAAGTCTCGACCAAAGATCGATTTCAGCCAGTCGTACACGGCCAATATCTTCATAACGCCTCTTCGGGCGATGACTGAATACGTTCTGGATTCCTCGTAAGTTCAGTTTGACTTCTGGCATGTGCATTAAATAGGTATCACATATTGTATTGTTCGGGCGATGACTGAATACGTTTTGGATTCCTCGTAGGCGTGATTTTCCTTCTGGCCTGTGCATTTAATAGGTACATATGTACATGTACTGCATATTGTATTGTGACTGGCCTGTGCATTATTACATGCATTTACACAACATATGGCTTTGTTTGGCGTTGTGTCATTTTGTACTTAATTTTTGTTATTTTTAAATTGTCTCAATGGGTAGAAAGACAATTAATAATGCAGTCAAAAAGTCCATATGCTAACATCTGGCCAATTGTCGCTTGATTGATAAATATACCGGAATCTGTCCTTGTCAAGGAGCAACACAATACATATATTATTTAATAATTGGGATAATAAGCTGAGATGATCATACATGTTTAATTGGTAAGAGGTACCTGCGCGCCAAATCGGCGGTCCTGGGTTCGACTCCAGTTAGGGATGTTATGATTTTCACATGATGTTCTTTCATCGAAATTATTTGCCAAAATCGCAATTTCAAAACCCAAGCTGTTCAGTCTCCTGAGCCAGATCAAACTACATGTATAACCGTATATGTATGTATGGGTAACGTGATTGTTCTGTGATTGCTCAGTCGTACAGTTTGCATTGTTTGACATCTTTTCCTCAGTGATCTCGACCCGCTGGTGCGTACCCGCAAGAGAAGTCCATACCCCGAGAAGGAGGTCATCGTCGTCTATCTGCGCCGAGATGTGGAGAACATGTGAGAAACCTCTACAGTTATTACCTATTTACCCACGGGCAAGTCCTGGTATATCATATACGCTATATTTGTTGCTATAGTTTGTACACCCAAAGGCCTCTTGGGCGCTGCAAACCATTACGCATTACAACGCAACGGTGGCTTTTAGAATTTCCATCACTTCTTACTTGGGTTCAACCTTAGAACAAACCCTATCCGCCATCTCCCTCGTTTTTCCATCGTCTCTTTCAGGTTGTACTGTAAGTGTTCGGCGCTAAATATATGTGAGGTGATCATGTACATGATGATAATGTTTCATGTCCATACGATTGTGAAATGAACAATGTTTTACAAAACAACAATTTGTCGTTAGAGACAGATTGCACAGATGGATGTTTCTATTTTAAGCGCCATCAATAAATGGGGAAGCCTCGAAAAAGTACAGAAAGAAAGAAAAAGGATTGCGAAGAAGGAATGGCGAGACAATGCCTGTGAGTACTTCAGTTTCCCCTTACTATCGGTTTATAAGCGTCTTCCGTACTTGAGTGTGAGATTTGTGGCGCAATCGTTCATCTCATTGTTCATGAGGTCCACTATTCAGCAGGCATGGGGTGATTACATTGTAAATGTAATCGATTACGATTACGATTACTTGGAAATTTCATGATTACGATTACAGGAAATATGAAAGTAATCGATTACGATTACGATTAGATTGAAAGTAATGATGATTACAATCATGATTACTTTCTATGTGTTTTCATAAATGGGCTCTGAACTAGACCTTTAAGTATATATTTCAACAAGCAGTGAACATTGGAATAGCGAGGCCACACATATTTGACGGGAAAGAGTTCAGAAGCAGGCGATTTAATTACCAGCATTATGTATGATTACTAGGCAGCTTGGTTGGGAAAGCGCCAGATTTCTGATCAT
Source organism: Arenicola marina (assembly GCA_964019135.1). Classification (NCBI taxonomy): domain Eukaryota; kingdom Metazoa; phylum Annelida; class Polychaeta; family Arenicolidae; genus Arenicola; species Arenicola marina. The sequence continues at coordinate 31,749,718 of OZ025260.1, read as the reverse complement.
AGGGCTGTGCATTTAATTCCCGACGGGAGCATTTGTTGAGGGCATTTAATGAGGGTTACAACCCACGGTAATCACTTGGTGATCAAATCATAACTATAAAAGTTATTATATTAGTTATATTAAATAGTAGCTAATGTAAAAACACACATTATATATTTATTTATACAGATCCGTTGGATTTATTCTTACCATCCTTAGAAGGAGGTATGGTGCGTAACACAACTTATGGCCTCTATGTAAAATGGCAAGTAATAGAAGAAACCACAATGCTATTGGACACGGGAGTGTCTATACCATACTTTGCCGCACCCCAGTACTGAACCCAGTCAAGTTCGTTTTATAACAACACCTATTCCAATCTATCTACACAGAGAACAATAACACAAGCATCTAATACCATTCCATCAAGCCCCCACCCACCCACTCTCAATAACACAGGTGGCTCTGGACCATCCCTAGTTATCAAATGCAAACAAGATAAGTATGGGATTAGAAGGGTCTACTTTCGGTTACCCAGCCAGCTTAATTGTTATGTCTGGTTATGTCTCGGATGGGACAGGAAGGACCGGAAGGGTAGGGGGTGGTTGGGAGGGGGCAGGGGCGTCTCTACAGTAGGACTGCAGTGGCCAGTTTCCATTTATGATACTGACGAGATCGAAAGTGTGGAGCTCACCTTGGAGACTAAAACAGCCTGAGTGAACATTGTAAAGTAATCATCAAAAGTAATCATGATTACGATTACATTAGCAATGTAATCGATTACGATTACGATTACATTGCTTTTAAAACCAATGTAATCGATTGCGATTACGATTACTTGTAAAAAATGTAATCAATTACAATCGATTACGATTACTGATTACGATTACCCCATGTCTGCTACTCAGACTACATAAACGTGGTCTTAAATTCATTATTAATAGGCGGCTAAAGACATATTCCATGTTAGAGATGGCTCCTCGCGTATCATGAAATTCTTGATATTCTTCCCAAGTCGGTCCTCAGTATTGCGGATGCCTCCAATTTTGTGCTAATTCCTATATGATATCAGTCTCGGGTGATTAAGCTGTATTCCTCAAACCAACAAATGGACACCTGTATTCGTCACAGTGTGGAACAACTGCTTTTCGCATTAGGTATTTATTTCGAAGGGTTTTGAAACGGTTTCGACAGTATCTTTGGGGATAAAAAATGAATATACAAGAGAGAAGAAACCTGGACGCAATACGTTTTCCCAATTACTAAACATGTAATTGTAAGGCCATTCCGCGGTCAGCCAGCCTCAGTGTTCGCTCGTGATCGAATTTGACAGAAATGTCACGCTGAATCTACGCGTATTGATCTATATTTCTGTTGTATTTCTTCACAATCCACAGTTAAAGAAGGACCTTTTAAATTAATTTCTGATATGGTACAGAAGATGGTAAGTGCAGTGAATAGCTGGCAAGTAATCCACCAGCTTGTTTGTTGATCCGTTATCACGATTTCTTGCAGTATAAGTTTTGATTTGATTATATTATTATCTGGTATTTCCGAATATGATCTAAGCATTAACATACAATAAAACCTCGTCATTGTAATCATGGCTGGTAAATATGAGATATTTACCCCCTGCACGATGGACATACCATTGTAAGCGAACCAGTGACATCAAATTAAAACCACTGTAATTAATGCTCCGTTACATATAGTTAGAATATTACCCCCTATAGTAAGATCCGTTAACATTCTGGTAATATTCGTCAACATTCATGCAGCGTTAGATAGAAAGCGACGTTTGCAGCCGAAGACTCAAGTGGTATGAGTTGATACACTAATATATATATATATATATATATGTATATTTCTTCGTTGAGATCGCTCTTCTTTACTCGTCATGTTCCGCCAAAGAGATTTTTTTTGTGTGAGTGTGGAACAGAATCCATTGTTGTTTACTGCGTAATTGTGAGCTTGGGCGGGAAACTAGTGTGCAATAACTAGGTATTAAGAACTATTGTGCTCTGCCCAACGGCGTGTCGTCGTGGATGTGCTCGTCCAATGAAGCCATTGTTTAAGTGTATTTAAGGATATGATATTGCTGTTGGCATCCCTAATGTAGTCCCCTTTGTTGGGCAGACCTCTTCGTTAGGAAGAAGGCGAAGTCCGCCTATCTGCAGCAGCACGAAGAGGGGGCCACCGAAAAGCCTTATATCTTTAAGCCTACGCCGATACCAGGCACGGTAAGTGTGCCCCCCACCCACACATTGACTCCTATCTCAGGCATGGTAAGTCTGCCCCCCCCCCCCCACCCACACACTAACTCCTATCTCAGGCACGGTAAGTGTGCCCCCCCCCCACCCACCCACACATTAACTCCTATCTCAGGCACGGTAAGTGTGCCCCCCCTCCACCCACACACTAACTCCTATCTCAGGCACGGTAAGTGTGCCCCCCCACCCACATTAACTCCTATCTCAGGCATGGTAAGTCTGCCCCCCCCCCACCCACACACTAACTCCTATCTCAGACATAGTAAGTCTGCTCCTCACTCCTCTCTCAGGCATGGTAAGTCTGCTCCTCACTCCTATCTCAGGCATGGTAACTCTGCTCCTCCCTCCTATCTCAGGCATGGTAAGTCTACTCCTCCCTCCTATCTCAGACATGGTCAGTCTGCTTCTCACTCCTATCTCAGACACGGTAAGTCTGCTCCTCACTCCTATCTCAGGCATTGTAAGTCTGCTCCTCACTCCTATCTCAGGCATTGTAAGTCTGCTCCTCACTCCTATCTCAGGCATTGTAAGTCTGCTCCTCACTCCTATCTCAGACATGGTAAGTCTACTCCTCACTCCTATCTCAGGCATGGTAAGTCTGCTCCTCCCTCCTATCTCAGGCATGGTAAGTCTACTCCTCCCTCCTATCTCAGACATGGTAAGTCTGCTTCTCACTCCTATCTCAGACACGGTAAGTCTGCTCCTCACTCCTATCTCAGACATGGTAAGTCTGCTCCTCACTCCTATCTCAGACATGGTAAGTCTGCTCCTCACTCCTATCTCAGGCATGGTAAGTCTGCTCCTCATTCCTATCTCAGGCATGGTAAGTCTGCTCCTCACTCCTATCCCAGGCATGGTAAGTCTGCTCCTCATTCCTATCTCAGACATGGTAAGTCTGCTCCTCACTCCTATCTCAGACATGGTAAGTCTGCTCCACACTCCTATCTCAGACATGGTAAGTCTGCTCCTCATTCCTATCTCAGACATGGTAAGTCTGCTCCTCATTCCTATCTCAGACATGGTAAGTCTGCTCCTCACTCCTATCTCAGACATGGTAAGTCTGCTCCTCACTCCTATCTCAGACATGGTAAGTCTGCTCCTCATTCCTATCTCAGACATGGTAAGTCTGCTCCTCACTCCTATCTCAGACATGGTAAGTCTGCTCCTCACTCCTATCTCAGGCATGGTAAGTCTGCTCCTCATTCCTCTCTCAGGCATGGTAAGTCTGCTCCTCACTCCTATCTCAGGCATGGTAAGTCTGCTCCTCACTCCTATCCCAGGCATGGTAAGTCTGCTCCTCATTCCTATCTCAGACATGGTAAGTCTGCTCCTCACTCCTATCTCAGACATGGTAAGTCTGCTCCTCACTCCTATCTCAGACATGGTAAGTCTGCTCCTCATTCCTATCTCAGACATGGTAAGTCTGCTCCTCACTCCTATCTCAGACATGGTAAGTCTGCTCCTCACTCCTATCTCAGGCATGATAAGTCTGCTCCTCATTCCTCTCTCAGGCATGGTAAGTCTGCTCCTCACTCCTATCTCAGGCATTGTAAGTCTGCTCCTCACTCCTATCTCAGACATGGTAAGTCTGCTCCTCACTCCTATCTCAGACATGGTAAGTCTGCTCCTCACTCCTATCTCAGGCATGGTAAGTCTGCTCCTCACTCCTATCTCAGACATGGTAAGTCTGCTCCTCACTCCTATCTCAGACATGGTAAGTCTGCTCCTCATTCCTATCTCAGGCATGGTAAGTCTGCTCCTCACTCCTATCTCAGGCATGGTAAGTCTGCTCCTCACTCCTATCCCAGGCATGGTAAGTCTGCTTCTCACTCCTATCCCAGGCATGGTAAGTCTACTCCTCCCTCCTATCTCAGGCATGGTAAGTCTGCTCCTCACTCCTATCTCAGGCATGGTAAGTCTGCTCCTCACTCCTATCTCAGGCATGGTAAGTCTGCTCCTCACTCCTATCTCAGGCATGGTAAGTCTGCTCCTCACTCCTATCTCAGACATGGTAAGTCTGCTCCTCATTCCTATCTCAGGCATGGTAAGTCTGCTCCTCATTCCTATCCCAGGCATGGTAAGTCTGCTCCTCACTCCTATCCCAGGCATGGTAAGTCTGCTCCTCATTCCTATCTCAGACATGGTAAGTCTGCTCCTCACTCCTATCTCAGACATGGTAAGTCTGCTCCTCACTCCTATCTCAGACATGGTAAGTCTGCTCCTCATTCCTATCTCAGACATGGTAAGTCTGCTCCTCATTCCTATCTCAGACATGGTAAGTCTGCTCCTCACTCCTATCTCAGACATGGTAAGTCTGCTCCTCACTCCTATCTCAGACATGGTAAGTCTGCTCCTCATTCCTATCTCAGACATGGTAAGTCTGCTCCTCACTCCTATCTCAGACATGGTAAGTCTGCTCCTCACTCCTATCTCAGGCATGGTAAGTCTGCTCCTCATTCCTCTCTCAGGCATGGTAAGTCTGCTCCTCACTCCTATCTCAGGCATGGTAAGTCTGCTCCTCACTCCTATCCCAGGCATGGTAAGTCTGCTCCTCATTCCTATCTCAGACATGGTAAGTCTGCTCCTCACTCCTATCTCAGACATGGTAAGTCTGCTCCTCACTCCTATCTCAGACATGGTAAGTCTGCTCCTCATTCCTATCTCAGACATGGTAAGTCTGCTCCTCACTCCTATCTCAGACATGGTAAGTCTGCTCCTCACTCCTATCTCAGGCATGATAAGTCTGCTCCTCATTCCTCTCTCAGGCATGGTAAGTCTGCTCCTCACTCCTATCTCAGGCATTGTAAGTCTGCTCCTCACTCCTATCTCAGACATGGTAAGTCTGCTCCTCACTCCTATCTCAGACATGGTAAGTCTGCTCCTCACTCCTATCTCAGGCATGGTAAGTCTGCTCCTCACTCCTATCTCAGACATGGTAAGTCTGCTCCTCACTCCTATCTCAGACATGGTAAGTCTGCTCCTCATTCCTATCTCAGGCATGGTAAGTCTGCTCCTCACTCCTATCTCAGGCATGGTAAGTCTGCTCCTCACTCCTATCCCAGGCATGGTAAGTCTGCTCCTCACTCCTATCCCAGGCATGGTAAGTCTACTCCTCCCTCCTATCTCAGACATGGTAAGTCTGCTCCTCCCTCCTATCTCAGACATGGTAAGTCTGCTCCTCATTCCTATCTCAGGCATGGTAAGTCTGCTCCTCACTCCTATCTCAGACATGGTAAGTCTGCTCCTCACTCCTATCTCAGACATGGTAAGTCTGCTCCTCACTCCTATCTCAGGCATGGTAAGTCTGCTCCTCACTCCTATCTCAGGCATGGTAAGTCTGCTCCTCCCTCCTATCTCAGACATGGTAAGTCTACTCCTCCCTCCTATCTCAGACATGGTAAGTCTGCTCCTCACTCCTATCTCAGGCATGGTAAGTCTGCTCCTCACTCCTATCCCAGGCATGGTAAGTCTGCTCCTCACTCCTATCTCAGACATGGTAAGTCTGCTCCTTCCTCCTATCTCAGGCATTATAAGTCTGCTCCTCACTCCTATCCCAGGCATGGTAAGTCTGCTCCTCACTCCTATCCCAGGCATGGTAAGTCTGCTCCTCACTCCTATCTCAGGCATGGTAAGTCTACTCCTCACTCCTATCTCAGACATGGTAAGTCTGCTCCTCACTCCTATCTCAGGCATGGTAAGTCTGCTCCTCACTCCTATCTCAGGCATGGTAAGTCTGCTCCTCACTCCTATCTCAGGCATGGTAAGTCTACTCCTCACTCCTATCTCAGACATGGTAAGTCTGCTCCTCACTCCTATCTCAGGCATGGTAAGTCTACTCCTCACTCCTATCTCAGACATGGTAAGTCTACTCCTCACTCCTATCTCAGACATGGTAAGTCTGCTCCTCACTCCTATCTCAGGCATGGTAAGTCTGCTCCTCACTCCTATCTCAGGCATGGTAAGTCTGCTCCTCACTCCTATCTCAGGCATGGTAAGTCTACTCCTCACTCCTATCTCAGACATGGTAAGTCTGCTCCTCACTCCTATCTCAGGCATGGTAAGTCTGCTCCTCACTCCTATCTCAGGCATGGTAAGTCTGCTCCTCACTCCTATCTCAGACATGGTAAGTCTGCTCCTCACTCCTATCTCAGGCATGGTAAGTCTGCTCCTCACTCCTATCTCAGACATGGTAAGTCTACTCCTCACTCCTATCTCAGGCATGGTAAGTCTGCTCCTCACTCCTATCTCAGGCATGGTAAGTCTGCTCCTCCCTCCTATCTCAGACATGGTAAGTCTACTCCTTCCTCCTATCTCAGGCATGGTAAGTCTGCTCCTCACTCCTATCTCAGACATGGTAAGTCTGCTCCTCACTCCTATCTCAGACATGGCAAGTCTGCTCCTCATTCCTATCTCAGACATGGTAAGTCTGCTCCTCACTCCTATCTCAGACATGGTAAGTCTGCTCCTCACTCCTATCTCAGACATGGTAAGTCTGCTCCTCACTCCTATCTCAGGCATGGTAAGTCTGCTCCTCACTCCTATCTCAGGCATGGTAAGTCTACTCCTCACTCCTATCTCAGGCATGGTAAGTCTGCTCCTCACTCCTATCTCAGGCATTGTAAGTCTGCTCCTCACTCCTATCTCAGACATGGTAAGTCTACTCCTCCCTCCTATCTCAGGCATGGTAAGTCTGCTCCTCACTCCTATCTCAGGCATGGTAAGTCTGCTCCTCACTCCTATCTCAGACATGGTAAGTCTGCTCCTCACTCCTATCTCAGGCATGGTAAGTCTGCTCCTCACTCCTATCTCAGACATGGTAAGTCTGCTCCTCACTCCTGTCTCAGACATGGTAAGTCTGCTCCTCACTCCTATCCCAGGCTGGGTAAGTCTGCTCCTCACTCCTATCCCAGGCATGGTAAGTCTGCTCCTCACTCCTATCTCAGGCATGGTAAGTCTACTCCTCACTCCTATCTCAGACATGGTAAGTCTGCTCCTCACTCCTATCTCAGGCATGGTAAGTCTGCTCCTCACTCCTATCTCAGGCATGGTAAGTCTGCTCCTCACTCCTATCTCAGGCATGGTAAGTCTACTCCTCACTCCTATCTCAGACATGGTAAGTCTGCTCGTCACTCCTATCTCAGGCATGGTAAGTCTACTCCTCACTCCTATCTCAGACATGGTAAGTCTACTCCTCACTCCTATCTCAGACATGGTAAGTCTGCTCCTCACTCCTATCTCAGGCATGGTAAGTCTGCTCCTCACTCCTATCTCAGGCATGGTAAGTCTGCTCCTCACTCCTATCTCAGGCATGGTAAGTCTACTCCTCACTCCTATCTCAGACATGGTAAGTCTGCTCCTCACTCCTATCTCAGGCATGGTAAGTCTGCTCCTCACTCCTATCTCAGGCATGGTAAGTCTGCTCCTCACTCCTATCTCAGACATGGTAAGTCTGCTCCTCACTCCTATCTCAGGCATGGTAAGTCTGCTCCTCACTCCTATCTCAGACATGGTAAGTCTACTCCTCACTCCTATCTCAGGCATGGTAAGTCTGCTCCTCACTCCTATCTCAGGCATGGTAAGTCTGCTCCTCCCTCCTATCTCAGACATGGTAAGTCTACTCCTTCCTCCTATCTCAGGCATGGTAAGTCTGCTCCTCACTCCTATCTCAGACATGGTAAGTCTGCTCCTCACTCCTATCTCAGACATGGCAAGTCTGCTCCTCATTCCTATCTCAGACATGGTAAGTCTGCTCCTCACTCCTATCTCAGACATGGTAAGTCTGCTCCTCACTCCTATCTCAGACATGGTAAGTCTGCTCCTCACTCCTATCTCAGTCATGGTAAGTCTGCTCCTCACTCCTATCTCAGGCATGGTAAGTCTACTCCTCACTCCTATCTCAGGCATGGTAAGTCTGCTCCTCATTCCTATCTCAGACATGGTAAGTCTGCTCCTCATTCCTATCTCAGACATGGTAAGTCTGCTCCTCATTCCTATCTCAGACATGGTAAGTCTGCTCCTCATTCCTATCTCAGACATGGTAAGTCTGCTCCTCACTCCTATCTCAGACATGGTAAGTCTGCTCCTCACTCCTATCTCAGACATGGTAAGTCTGCTCCTCACTCCTATCTCAGACATGGTAAGTCTGCTCCTCACTCCTATCTCAGGCATGGTAAGTCTGCTCCTCACTCCTATCTCAGGCATGGTAAGTCTGCTCCTCACTCCTATCTCAGACATGGTAAGTCTGCTCCTCATTCCTATCTCAGACATGGTAAGTCTGCTCCTCATTCCTATCTCAGACATGGTAAGTCTGCTCCTCACTCCTATCTCAGACATGGTAAGTCTGCTCCTCATTCCTATCTCAGACATGGTAAGTCTGCTCCTCATTCCTATCTCAGACATGGTAAGTCTGCTCCTCACTCCTATCTCAGACATGGTAAGTCTGCTCCTCACTCCTATCTCAGACATGGTAAGTCTGCTCCTCACTCCTATCTCAGACATGGTAAGTCTGCTCCTCACTCCTATCTCAGGCATGGTAAGTCTGCTCCTCACTCCTATCTCAGGCATGGTAAGTCTGCTCCTCACTCCTATCTCAGACATGGTAAGTCTGCTCCTCACTCCTATCTCAGACATGGTAAGTCTGCTCCTCACTCCTATCTCAGACATGGTAAGTCTGCTCCTCATTCCTATCTCAGGCATGGTAAGTCTGCTCCTCATTCCTATCTCAGACATGGTATGTCTGCTCCTCACTCCTATCTCAGACATGGTAAGTCTGCTCCTCACTCCTATCTCAGGCATGGTAAGTCTACTCCTCACTCCTATCTCAGGCATGGTAAGCCTACTCCTCACTCCTATCTCAGGCATGGTAAGTCTACTCCTCACTCTTATCTCAGACATGGTAAGTCTGCTCCTCACTCCTATCTCAGGCATGGTAAGTCTGCTCCTCACTCCTATCTCAGGCATGGTAAGTCTGCTCCTCCCTCCTATCTCAGACATGGTAAGTCTACTCCTCACTCCTATCTCAGACATGGTAAGTCTGCTCCTCACTCCTATCTCAGGCATGGTAAGTCTGCTCCTCACTCCTATCCCAGGCATGGTAAGTCTGCTCCTCACTCCTATCTCAGGCATGGTAAGTCTGCTCCTCCCTCCTATCTCAGGCATGGTAAGTCTGCTCTTCACTCCTATCTCAGACATGGTAGGTCTGCTCCTCATTCCTATCTCAGACATGGTAAGTCTGCTCCTCACTCCTATCTCAGACATGGTAAGTCTGCTCCTCATTCCTATCTCAGACATGGTAAGTCTGCTCCTCATTCCTATCTCAGACATGGTAAGTCTGCTCCTCACTCCTATCTCAGACATGGTAAGTCTGCTCCTCACTCCTATCTCAGACATGGTAAGTCTGCTCCTCACTCCTATCTCAGACATGGTAAGTCTGCTCCTCACTCCTATCTCAGGCATGGTAAGTCTGCTCCTCACTCCTATCTCAGGCATGGTAAGTCTGCTCCTCACTCCTATCTCAGACATGGTAAGTCTGCTCCTCACTCTTATCTCAGACATGGTAAGTCTGCTCCTCACTCCTATCTCAGACATGGTAAGTCTGCTCCTCACTCCTATCTCAGACATGGTAAGTCTGCTCCTCACTCCTATCTCAGGCATGGTAAGTCTGCTCCTCCCTCCTATCTCAGGCATGGTAAGTCTGCTCTTCACTCCTATCTCAGACATGGTAGGTCTGCTCCTCATTCCTATCTCAGACATGGTAAGTCTGCTCCTCACTCCTATCTCAGACATGGTAAGTCTGCTCCTCATTCCTATCTCAGACATGGTAAGTCTGCTCCTCATTCCTATCTCAGACATGGTAAGTCTGCTCCTCACTCCTATCTCAGACATGGTAAGTCTGCTCCTCACTCCTATCTCAGACATGGTAAGTCTGCTCCTCACTCCTATCTCAGACATGATAAGTCTGCTCCTCACTCCTATCTCAGGCATGGTAAGTCTGCTCCTCACTCCTATCTCAGGCATGGTAAGTCTGCTCCTCACTCCTATCTCAGACATGGTAAGTCTGCTCCTCACTCCTATCTCAGACATGGTAAGTCTGCTCCTCACTCCTATCTCAGACATGGTAAGTCTGCTCCTCATTCCTATCTCAGACATGGTAAGTCTGCTCCTCATTCCTATCTCAGACATGGTAAGTCTGCTCCTCACTCCTATCTCAGACATGGTAAGTCTGCTCCTCACTCCTATCTCAGACATGGTAAGTCTGCTCCTCACTCCTATCTCAGGCATGGTAAGTCTGCTCCTCACTCCTATCTCAGGCATGGTAAGTCTGCTCCTCACTCCTATCTCAGACATGGTAAGTCTGCTCCTCACTCCTATCTCAGACATGGCAAGTCTGCTCCTCATTCCTATCTCAGACATGGTAAGTCTGCTCCTCACTCCTATCTCAGACATGGTAAGTCTGCTCCTCACTCCTATCTCAGACATGGTAAGTCTGCTCCTCACTCCTATCTCAGGCATGGTAAGTCTGCTCCTCACTCCTATCTCAGGCATGGTAAGTCTGCTCCTCACTCCTATCTCAGGCATGGTAAGTCTGCTCCTCACTCCTATCTCAGGCATGGTAAGTCTGCTCCTCACTCCTATCTCAGACATGGTAAGTCTGCTCCTCATTCCTATCTCAGGCATGGTAAGTCTGCTCCTCATTCCTATCCCAGGCATGGTAAGTCTGCTCCTCACTCCTATCTCAGGCATGGTAAGTCTGCTCTTCACTCCTATCTCAGACATGGTAGGTCTGCTCCTCATTCCTATCTCAGACATGGTAAGTTTGCTCCTCACTCCTATCTCAGACATGGTAAGTCTGCTCCTCATTCCTATCTCAGACATGGTAAGTCTGCTCCTCATTCCTATCTCAGACATGGTAAGTCTGCTCCTCACTCCTATCTCAGACATGGTAAGTCTGCTCCTCACTCCTATCTCAGACATGGTAAGTCTGCTCCTCACTCCTATCTCAGACATGGTAAGTCTGCTCCTCACTCCTATCTCAGGCATGGTAAGTCTGCTCCTCACTCCTATCTCAGGCATGGTAAGTCTGCTCCTCACTCCTATCTCAGACATGGTAAGTCTGCTCCTCACTCCTATCTCAGACATGGTAAGTCTGCTCCTCACTCCTATCTCAGACATGGTAAGTCTGCTCCTCATTCCTATCTCAGGCATGGTAAGTCTGCTCCTCATTCCTATCTCAGACATGGTAAGTCTGCTCCTCACTCCTATCTCAGACATGGTAAGTCTGCTCCTCACTCCTATCTCAGACATGGTAAGTCTGCTCCTCACTCCTATCTCAGGCATGGTAAGTCTGCTCCTCACTCCTATCTCAGGCATGGTAAGTCTGCTCCTCACTCCTATCTCAGACATGGTAAGTCTGCTCCTCACTCCTATCTCAGACATGGCAAGTCTGCTCCTCATTCCTATCTCAGACATGGTAAGTCTGCTCCTCACTCCTATCTCAGACATGGTAAGTCTGCTCCTCACTCCTATCTCAGACATGGCAAGTCTGCTCCTCATTCCTATCTCAGACATGGTAAGTCTGCTCCTCACTCCTATCTCAGGCATGGTAAGTCTGCTCCTCACTCCTATCTCAGACATGGTAAGTCTGCTCCTCACTCCTATCTCAGACATGGCAAGTCTGCTCCTCATTCCTATCTCAGACATGGTAAGTCTGCTCCTCACTCCTATCTCAGACATGGTAAGTCTGCTCCTCACTCCTATCTCAGACATGGTAAGTCTGCTCCTCACTCCTATCTCAGACATGGTAAGTCTGCTCCTCACTCCTATCTCAGGCATGGTAAGTCTGCTCCTCACTCCTATATCAGGCATGGTAAGTCTGCTCCTCACTCCTATCTCAGGCATGGTAAGTCTGCTCCTCACTCCTATCTCAGGCATGGTAAGTCTGCTCCTCACTCCTATCTCAGACATGGTAAGTCTGCTCCTCATTCCTATCTCAGGCATGGTAAGTCTGCTCCTCATTCCTATCCCAGGCATGGTAAGTCTGCTCCTCACTCCTATCTCAGGCATGGTAAGTCTGCTCCTCACTCCTATCTCAGGCATGGTAAGTCTGCTCCTCACTCCTATCTCAGGCATGGTAAGTCTACTCCTCATTCCTATCTCAGGCATGGTAAGTCTGCTCCTCACTCCTATCTCAGGCATGGTAAGTCTACTCCTCACTCCTATCTCAAACATGGTAAGTCTGCTCCTCACTCCTATCTCAGGCATGGTAAGTCTACTCCTCATTCCTATCTCAGGCATGGTAAGTCTGCTTCTCACTCCTATCTCAGGCATGGTAAGTCTGCTCCTCACTCCTATCTCAGGCATGGTAAGTCTGCTCCTCACTCCTATCTCAGGCATGGTAAGTCTGCTCCTCCCTCCTATCTCAGACATGGTAAGTCTACTCCTCACTCTTATCTCGGGCATGGTAAGTCTGCTCCTCCCTCCTATCTCAGACATGGTAAGTCTACTCCTCACTCCTATCTCAGACATGGTAAGTCTGCTCCTCCCTCCTATCTCAGACATGGTAAGTCTGCTCCTCATTCCTATCTCAGGCATGGTAAGTCTGCTCCTCATTCCTATCCCAGGCATGGTAAGTCTGCTCCTCACTCCTATCTCAGGCATGGTAAGTCTGCTCCTCACTCCTATCTCAGGGTTGGTAAGTCTGCTCCTCATTCCTATCTCAGGCATGGTAAGTCTACTCCTCATTCCTATCTCAGGCATGGTAAGTCTGCTCCTCACTCCTATCTCAGGCATGGTAAGTCTACTCCTCACTCCTATCTCAGACATGGTAAGTTTGCTCCTCACTCCTACCTCAGGCATGGTAAGTCTGCTCCTCACTCCTATCTCAGGCATGGTAAGTCTGCTCCTCACTCCTATCTCAGGCATGGTAAGTCTGCTCCTCACTCCTATCTCAGGCATGGTAAGTCTGCTCCTCACTCCTATCTCAGGCATGGTAAGTCTGCTCCTCACTCCTATCTCAGGCATGGTAAGTCTGCTCCTCACTCCTATCTCAGGCATTGTAAGTCTGCTCCTCACTCCTATCTCAGGCATGGTAAGTCTGCTCCTCACTCCTATCTCAGGCATGGTAAGTCTGCTCCTCACTCCTATCTCAGGCATTGTAAGTCTACTCCTCATTCCTATCTCAGACATGGTAAGTCTGCTCCTCACTCCTATCTCAGGCATGGTAAGTCTACTCCTCACTCCTATCTCAGACATGGTAAGTCTGCTCCTCACTCCTATCTCAGGCATGGTAAGTCTGCTCCTCATTCCTATCTCAGGCATTGTAAGTCTGCTCCTCACTCCTATCTCAGGCATGGTAAGTCTGCTCCTCACTCCTATCTCAGACATGGTAAGTCTGCTCCTCACTCCTATCCCAGGCATGGTAAGTCTGCTCCTCACTCCTATCCCAGGCATGGTAAGTCTGCTCCTCACTCCTATCTCAGACATGGTAAGTCTACTCCTCACTCCTATCTCAGACATGGTAAGTCTGCTCCTCACTCCTATCTCAGGCATGGTAAGTCTGCTCCTCACTCCTATCTCAGACATGGTAAGTCTGCTCCTCACTCCTATCTCAGACATGGTAAGTCTGCTCCTCACTCCTATCTCAGACATGGTAAGTCTGCTCCTCACTCCTATCTCAGGCATGGTAAGTCTGCTCCTCACTCCTATCTCAGACATGGTAAGTCTGCTCCTCACTCCTATCTCAGGCATTGTAAGTCTGCTCCTCACTCCTATCTCAGGCATGGTAAGTCTGCTCCTCACTCCTATCTCAGGCATGGTAAGTCTGCTCCTCACTCCTATCTCAGGCATTGTAAGTCTACTCCTCACTCCTATCTCAGACATGGTAAGTCTGCTCCTCACTCCTATCTCAGGCATGGTAAGTCTGCTCCTCACTCCTATCTCAGGCATGGTAAGTCTGCTCCTCACTCCTATCTCAGGCATGGTAAGTCTACTCCTCATTTCTATCTCAGGCATGGTAAGTCTGCTCCTCACTCCTATCTCAGGCATTGTAAGTCTAATCCTCACTCCTATCTCAGACATGGTAAGTCTGCTCCTCCCTCCTATCTCAGACATGGTAAGTCTGCTCCTCATTCCTATCTCAGGCATGGTAAGTCTGCTCCTCACTCCTATCTCAGACATGGTAAGTCTGCTCCTCCCTCCTATCTCAGACATGGTAAGTCTGCTCCTCATTCCTATCTCAGGCATGGTAAGTCTACTCCTCACTCCTCTCTCAGACATGGTAAGTCTGCTCCTCCCTCCTATCTCAGACATGGTAAGTCTGCTCCTCATTCCTATCTCAGACATGGTAAGTCTGCTCCTCACTCCTATCTCAGACATGGTAAGTCTGCTCCTCCCTCCTATCTCAGACATGGTAAGTCTGCTCCTCATTCCTATCTCAGGCATGGTAAGTCTGCTCCTCACTCCTATCTCAGGCATGGTAAGTCTGCTCCTCACTCCTATCTCAGGCATGGTAAGTCTACTCCTCATTCCTATCTCAGGCATGGTAAGTCTGCTCCTCACTCCTATCTCAGGCATTGTAAGTCTACTCCTCACTCCTCTCTCAGGCATGGTAAGTCTGCTCCTCACTCCTATCCCAGGCATGGTAAGTCTGCTCCTCACTCCTCTCTCAGGCATGGTAAGTCTGCTCCTCACTCCTATCTCAGGCATGGTAAGTCTGCTCCTCACTCCTATCTCAGGCATGGTAAGTCTGCTCCTCACTCCTACCTCAGGCATGGTAAGTCTACTCCTCACTCCTATCTCAGGCATGGTAAGTCTGCTCCTCACTCCTCTCTCAGGCATGGTAAGCCAACTACTCACTCCTATCTCAGACATGGTAAATCTGCCTGCCACTCTTATCTAAGACATGGTAAGTGTGTCAAGCTGCCCTGCACTCCTAGCCTAGGCTTGGTAAGTGTGTCTCCCGCTCCTATTCCGGGTATAGTATACATCCGCATGAGTCGAATATACTTTCAAGTAATTTATTTGTGTTTACCTGGCAGGCAAACACCTCATATCAGAAGTACTGTCGTGGCGACAGAACGCATGTTTTAAACATTCAAACTCTGGTCTATTGGTTCAGGCGTTTAACCACCAGCCATTTAATCATACTAAATCATGGGGAATGTTTAATATCAATGCATGTATGCGTGTAATTATGTTTTCTGTACTACGTGTCCTTAAGTAGGTTCAAATGGCTTTAGGTCGATTTTTTTCATTATGGTTTGCAAATGAATTAATGACCTAATTTGTGATCTTTTATAACAATACATGTTAATACAGTCGGTATTAACGGATACTTATAAAAGGCAAAAAAATGAACAGGGGCGTTTCAAATAACCCATGATCCTGGGGTACTGGTATGGTATATACCGGTATATGTCCCTTGATCATATTGTGTCACAGTTATTATAACAATTTCTTTATAATCGTTGATAGTCAATAGACGTAGACTAAGTTGACTGAATAAATCTATTGGATATATTAGGAGAATTATATATAGCTTTCAGATAATGTTATCTATCAAATTCAATGTTCGATATAATATTGCATAGGAGCTTATTCCATGTATTTATTTATTGTGTCATTAACTGTCGCTTATTTGTGTTGTTCGTGTAGTAATTTTATTCATCCAAGCGGAATCGCTATCGAACATTTGACGATAGGTATACGCAAGAATGGAATCCATATGTTCATTGAATAATCATCGTTTATTTTAATAGAACAAGAATAATAATTGAATCTCTCTCACTTGTTCTTCCAGGCATCAGAAAGCATTTTCCAGAGTGGCTCTGGGAAAGTGGTGGTGTACGCTGTGACAATGTAAGTGGATGACCCGATAACTTGTCGTCGTATATGGAACGGGTGTGTCTCCCTGGTGGAGTGGTTAACGCACTATACCGCAGATCAGTTAGTAGGTCCTGGATATCTGAGGTGAACTTTACATATGTGAATTAGCTGTTGTGAACCTTGTAAAATAAATAAAGTTTATATTAAAAGCATTTTTTTACTGCCCCCTGAGTTTGAATCCCGCCCTGTGCGCCTAATCTGGGCTGGTTTCATCCATTCAGCATGCATTGTCTCGAGTAGTTTCTTGGACCAGTTTAGCCCTTGTGTGCACAAAAGCGGCATAAAACACCAATTTATTTCATATATAGAACGGCTGTCTCATAAATGTAAAAGGAACTAGTAAAAGAATGTGTATATTCTTCTCTTTGAGATGTTATAGCCATGCCATGGAAGATTAAACTATACCGATGTTAGCCAACTAATGTAGATATATAATCTCGTTCCTGGACTCTGGAATTTTCCACGTGTTACATTTCAGCAATGCTGCGAATTGCATTATGAAGCTGGCGGCCTGGATCTACACCGGCTCCCACTCCATGTTCTCCGAGTTCATCCACTCATTCGCCGACACGGTCAACCAGGTAGGCATATAGATCTGAGCTCACTATTTATAACTTTCTTATGCCCCGTTTTTAATATATTAAGGCAGACGACTGATGCCCCTTTCAGTGGTACCACAGCGGAATTATTTAAGTTCATCCGGTCTCTGGCGGGGCCAGCGCGATAGCTCAGTGGGCTAGAGCGCTCGCATTGAGTGCTCTAGTCACCTGAGAGCCTAACGGCACGTGGGTCGGTGGTTCGAGCCCTGCTGTGGCCATGTCTGTGTGGCCGCAGGATAAAGATCCCATAGAATGCTATTTGAGCGCTTCCGTTTTACATAATTTGGCCCTCGTGTTCGCCACTGTGATCTTCAAAATGGAAATACATGTACGTGTATTTTATTAAGGCTTTATATATAAATGTTATAGCGAACCTGTTTGGATTTGCTTTAACATACTTTGCTTAACTTTAACCAGAAGAAGGGCGTAACGCCAACATGTGACAAGTGGACCTCATCCCGTGATTGCACCAATAAAATATCAGACTACATATCTATGACATCCTGTGCCATCCTGTCCATGTGGAAACATTGGTAGTTATACCGCGCTTACCGTATTCCCTTCAGATAATACTGGCAGTTGGCCTCCACCAGTCACTCAAACTTGCAGACATGGATCACCCGTAAGTGAAGGCTCTTCAATAATATGTATCATTTAAGCCAGTACTGGTGTAGTAGAGACAGAGAGATGATTTACCAATAATACTAGGTTTTAAATACAGAACCTATCTCACGCTTTTTTTCCTAGCATTTTTTTTTTGGGGGGGGGGCGCGTGTTTTTTTTTGGGGGGTGCGTGTTGTCTGTGCGCATGCTTTTTTCTTTTTTGTGTCGGCGACCTTCCTGTGTTTTGTTTCGTATACTGTGACGTCTTTCCTCCCGCTGGGCTGTAGCTATGGATGGGGCACCTTCCGAAACATCTCCTCCCTCATCAGTGGCGTAGGCATCTTCTGTATGGGCGCCGGCCTCTCCTGGTACCACGGCATAATGGGACTGCTCTACCCCGAGGAAATGCCCTCCCTCCTCTGGGTACGTATACACGGCATCGCTCATGGGGTCCGCACCCCGTGGCCCAGTGGGTAGCGCCGAGTGTGCTCTGTGTCTTCGCAAAGAGTAGGGGGGTTCTCCTGAACATATGGCTCTTCTCTACCTTGACTGTTCCCAATACTCTCGCGATATCACAGAGGTTGAAGCGTCAGTAAGCAAAACATGTCCGCCTTGGATATTCTTATTGTAAAGTACCATACAGGTACCACTTGCTTCGACACTGTTTGCAACTAGTCTAATCTAGGAAATAAGATGAACGTAATTTAAGTGCATATGAGGTATCATATCGAATTAAACTATTACTACAATAATCTACCTCTCTATAATTGTCTTTGTTTATCGTGCAGGCAATTGCAATCTTGGGCGGATCATTCATATCTGAAGGAGGTAAGAAATTATGGAAGTCTGTTATCCTGAAGTTATGGATTGATAACTCTATTTATTATATTGGCAGCTCACTAACTTTGATTTGATTTTGATTTGGCTTTGAAAGGTTCAATTCACGATTGATTTGCCTAATGGCGTTGTAAATTACCTTGTTCGAACGATGAGAGGAATCATTAAAACTAAATCATTTTAATTAAAACGCTTTGTTCAATTCAAGCTTGATATTTTGCTCAGACAATGCATTTATACGTGGCAATTAAGCAACCGAAGATTACGCGAAGGATACCTGTGATTTGATGCTGGTATTACAGTTTAATGAGGGCTGAGCTGATCATGTCTCTTACAACTGTGTGTGTTTCGTGTCTTTACCAGCTACTCTCCTGGTTGCGTATAACCATTTACGCAGTTCAGCCAAAGCTCAGGAGATGGGAATGATGGAGTATAGTAAGTAGTTACTAGGGTGGCCTATAGCCTGTAGATTTCAAGTCGTAACGAGAACCTGTGACACGCTATGGTGATGTGACACGCTATGGTGATGTGACACGCTATGGTGATGTGACACGCTGTGGTCATGTGACACGCTGTGATGATGTGACACGATGTGGTTATGTGACACGCTGTGGTGATGTGACACGCTGTGGTGATGTGACACGCTATGGTCATGTGACACGCTATGGTCATGTGACATGCCATGGTCATGTGACACGCTATGGTCATGTGACACGCCATGGTCATGTGACACGCTATGTTTATGTGACACGCTATGGTCATGTGACACCTTATGGTCATGTGACACGCTATGTTCATGTGACACGCTATGTTCATGTGACACGCTATGTTCATGTGATACCCTATGGTGGTGTGACACGCTATGTTCATGTGACACGCTATGTTTATGTGATACGTTATGGTCATGTGACACCCTATGGTCATGTGACACGCTATGGTCATGTGACGCGCTATGGTGATGTGACACGAAGAGATATGCTCCCAGTCTACAGCAGCCAGGACCCCAGCACTAACGTGGTGCTTCACATATTGAATTTCCCATATAGTTTTAATATATTGAGGGTCACACATTGAGTTTTTCTGATGAAGAGATATGCTCCCAGTCTACAGGAGCCAGGACCCCAGCACTAACGTGGTGCTGCTGGAGGACATGGCCGCCGTCCTGGGCGTCTCCATAGCAGCGGGATGCATGGCCATCACGTCACTGACCGGAAATCCCATCCCGGACGCCGTGGGATCGCTGCTCATCGGGACGCTGCTCGGGGGCGTGGCCTCCTTCATCATCTACACCAACACCATCGCGCTGGTGGGCAGGTCGGTACTCACTGCACTGCACTGCACGACATGTAAGCATAAAGGTGGTCAAAAGCACAAAGACAATTTCATTGGTTTTGATGTATGCCTATTTTTTACTGGTACATGTTAATTTGCATTAATTATACATATGCTAATGAAATACATGTGTGTACGTGTATATATATGTGAATATACTTTGTTTTCGTTTTATTTTAATAAAATTGATATTTCTGTCATCAAATTGATAGGTCCATTCCATCCGAGAAGCGACTTCAGTTAATGAAAGAATTGGAGAGTGATCGGATGATCAGGTGAGATTTCATTGTTGCCTGGACATTTCAGCATTTAGAACTATCATTGGGCTTGAAGAAATGTATTTAATCGCGTACATGTCGTTACTCAGATTCAGCCTGGCGCTGTGATATTTGTTGGTTCCCCGCCGGCCTCGAAACTATGATCATCTGATCACCGGGGGAATGCGCCAAGCCCTAAGGTAGTTCCCCCCTCAGTGCAGGTGTGAGGTAGCATACTTCTGTTAGCTGGGTACCGAGATATCAAGGCGCAATGCAGTCATTGTTCTGTATACATAACGATGTACTTAACCAGTCGAAGGGCTCTCATCCCGTTATCTTTTTTTCAGTAAATTCGTGAGGATAGAGATCTAGATATATCCATAGTTGTTGGTTGATGTACAATATGTGAAGTAATATCAATAATGCAATTTCACAGCTCACAAAGTCCTATCTGGCATGCAATCAGCAATGTGATCTATATACATAAACCGTATATCAGTATCTTCGGTTGGTACTATGATCGTAGTCCGTGGCCGACTGTTGGTACGACACACCGCGAGTGCGTGCGTCTTGACTAAACACCGAAATCATACACGCAACGCCTATATCTATTGCGCGTCTTCCAACGCGGATGCTCGTTTACTTTTAATGTGATTTTTTAACTCGAATAATCAGAGTAAATTGTGTTTATTTATGTAGAACTCTACACGACGTGAAGGCCACCGACTTGGGGGGCTTTTACGTCCGCTTCAAGGCGGAGGTGGACTTTGACGGCAAGGAACTCACGCGCTTCTACCTCGAGAAACAAGACCTGGACATACTGTTTAAGGTCGGAACGGTTCAAGTTTATTCTGACAGCTAAACCGCTACGCATGTGTTAGAGCCAGGTCCGGTTATTCTATCTATCCTTGGCAGCTGGGGGAGTCAATAAGACCTTTTAAATGATATTTAGTGTAGCAATGTAGCGTATGCGGTGAATTTTACTTGGAGAAATAAGATCTTTCCAATGTGAATTGCAACTGGGTAGGTTATGGAACGCCATAGCTTTTTCGCGTATTTCGCACCTGTTGAGTTAGCATTGGAGGATAAAACCTTCTAAAATGTTAGAATGCCATGTGCGACTGATGCGATGTAACTAAGACACCACTTTTTTACAGGTAAGTTGTGCTTCACTTACAGACGATGTTATCAGATTTTTAGATGCGGTGACAAACGTCCTTTTATGTTTTCCTATGCAGGAGATCAAAAACTTCCAGGGTCCGGAGGATCTGGAGGCATTCATGTTGACTCATGGAGAGAACATCGTAGACTCGCTGGGGGGCGAGGTGGACCGCATCGAGAAGACCCTCAAGGTAAGACTAAGGGCCTACTCGATTCATCTCTGCAGAACACCTGAGGTGCGTACCGTAGCACGGTCAACTCAAAACGATCGCTTTGGATCGCAATACGGTACGACGTGAACTTGGCGGATTGGTCAATTATTCCAAACGGTTAATGGGGTAGAGTTCGCGGCGAGCGAGAACAGTTCCGCATCATAATATTAAAGACGGCGATTCTTCTGAAGTGAGTATCGATGCGCAAGCATTTTTGGACTGTGTTACTATTTCTAAATTATTTAGTGGAAACGCCCGCAACAAATGTCATGAAAAATGGTTCGTTGTGACCGAAGTCTTTAAAAAGCGTGTACAGTTCGCGGTGTACGTTCGCCGCGACCGTACGCGATACGGACTCTGTTCTGCTCTTTCAAACATGGAGGTGGATAGGAAGAGTTAGAGGCTCTGCCAAGACGACGGTAGTTTCACATGTAAACATTCGCCAAATGTGAACGAACGGGATGATATTCGTATTCGGATTAAAGTGCCAAAAGGTTTAGTTTGTAAGCTTTGATGATAGAGCATTCATTTCCTATTTAATGATGTTTACCCTGACCTTAGGTCAGGTCTTGCATTTGTATTTAATTTTTTTAATTATTTTTTCCAGAAAAAACATCCGGAAGTACGTCATGTCGACCTGGAACAGCTGTAATCCGTGACGTCATAGTTTGCATAGCCTATCAGGGGCGTGACGTCATAGTTTGCATAGCCTATCAGGAGCGTGACGTCATAGTTCGGACATGCTATCAGCAGCAACTCTCAGCGATCTCTCCTATTAGTAACCATGGGAGTTGGGGAACCTCAAAATATTGCTAGTCACAAGCATGCCATGAATAAACAAATCTCTCTCCAGAGAGATAAAAAGCAGTTCAAATATCTTTTTATGGATATTCGCGAAACAACCTAAATATAAGCAACTTTGCTTTTTGTGATGTATTAGTACCCATTACCCATGATTACCAAGTGAGAAGTTTCCTAATGTGTGATATCGACCTGTTCATTATATGGTGGTTAAATTATGATTAATTCTGGCGCTATAGGAATGTTTGAAAAATTGTCAGTGAAAGCAAAATATGCAAATACTTGCAGTTGTTATTATCTCATCTTTGGCAATGTGTTGATACCGCGAAACTGGAATCTATATTTGTTCCGTTATTAAAAAGACTCGTTGATGTGCATAACGCATTGGTTCTAGTGCCAGATGCGTTTATCTTTTAGCCATATCCTGTGCAATTTCTCGCACAAACCTTAGCTTTCGCCCTAGGAGAGGAAAACTTGTTTTCGAAAATGCCGAGCCGCTGAGTGGGGTGGGTTTATCTCGGACTTGGTGCCGTCAAGTGAGTGCGAGAAATGACTGTGATTTTGGAAATTGAGTAAATTTGAATTTCTCCATTATGTGCTGCTGGATTGGATGGAAAGCAATGGTGCTTTTATTTTGAGTGTGGTCTTGTAAGCGACAGGAACGATTAATAGCTTGTTTGTTCCCTTCCATCGTGGTGTTCGGGGAAATACTTTTGTCCGGCCTATGTTCGTATGTAGGATTCAAGTGCTAGCAGGATATTTAATACATACATTGGTGTAATGCATGTCTACTCAGTCTGATATCTGTAATCGTTACTAAAACGAGCTAGGAATGTGAAATGTTGCGAAAAGCCTACGTAAATTCGAGTTACTGATTTGTACTGAATATTTTGATTGTTTTGAATCAATTAAAAGGCTAAGTACAATCTCTTGTTTTTTTACGTTTGTTGTCGTGTTTCAGTCGCTCTTGTTGAAAAACACTGGATTATAACGCTGCGTTGGGGACACGTACCCAGTGGTCTGGTGATCGCGTCATCGGCTCTGTCAAACGACTGCATGTTGCCAGGCTGGTCTTGTCGCCGGAGGTCAGCGGTGACCATGTTGGACTATGTTTGAGTGAGGGTTCACCCCCGGGGGGGGGGGCTGTTCTATATGTCGCAGTTTCATACAGACCCGCTCTGTATGTCAGTTCCATGCAGACCCGCTCTATATGTCACAGTTACATGCAGACCCGCTCTATATGTCGCAGTTACATGCAGACCCGCTCTATATGTCGCAGTTACATGCATACCCGCTCTATATGTCACAGTTACATGCAGACCCGCTCTATATGTCACAGTTACATGCAGACCCGCTCTATATGTCGCAGTTACATGCAGACCCACCCTATATGTCACAGTTACATGCAGACCCGCTCTATATGTCGCAGTTACATGCAGACCCGCTCTATATGTCGCAGTTACATGCAGACCCGCTCTATATGTCGCAGTTACATGCAGACCCGCCCTATATGTCGCAGTTACATGCAGACCCGCTCTATATGTCGCAGTTACATGCAGACCCGCTCTATATGTCACAGTTACATGCAGACCCGCTCTATATGTCTCAGTTACATGCAGACCCGCTCTATATGTCACAGTTACATGCAGACCCGCTCTATGTGTCACAGTTACATGCAGACCCGCCCTATATGTCGCAGTTACATGCAGACCCTCTCTATATGTCGCAGTTCGATCCATGCCGACCCGCTCTATATGTCACAGTTACATGCAGACCCGCTCTATATGTCGCAGTTACATGCAGACCCGCTCTATATGTCGCAGTTACATGCAGACCCGCTTTATATGTCACAGTTACATGCAGACCCGCTCTATATGTCGCAGTTTCATACAGACCCGCTCTATATGTCACAGTTACATGCAGACCCGCTCTATATGTCACAGTTACATGCAGACCCGCTCTATGTGTCACAGTTACATGCAGACCCGCCCTATATGTCGCAGTTACATGCAGACCCTCTCTATATGTCGCAGTTCGATCCATGCCGACCCGCTCTATATGTCACAGTTACATGCAGACCCGCTCTATATGTCGCAGTTACATGCAGACCCGCTCTATATGTCGTAGTTACATGCAGACCCGCTCTATATGTCGCAGTTACATGCAGACCCGCCCTATATGTCGCAGTTACATGCAGACCCTCTCTGAGTACGTGTTCTTGATTACCGGCAAACCCGCTGTATGAACGCACATTATTAATCCCCCTTCCCCCGGTCGCAAGTTTAAAATATCAGTTCTATCTTCTTTCACCACAAACGTCTTTATTAATTCTTCATCAACACTCCTGCCCCCCGCCCCCTCCCCGTCCTATTATGCTTTTGGACAAGATTCCGCGGCCGACCTGACGTCGACATGATCCATACATTTTCACGCGAACGTATATATACCGATAAGTAAGCTTATTTCAGTTTCCATTTATAGAACTTATATTTATAAAATCTGTCATGACGTTATTCAAAAGGAGTATGGTTGGATGCATTATGCATGTATAACCTTCACTCCCGGTCTTCACGATGATTAGCTACACAACCCTTACTTCTGTTTCGGTATTTTAACTTGTTTTCGGCATTTGGATGGACTGAACCAAACATGGCGGCCCAGCTGATAAATATGCGGCTGCGCTTTTGCAGTTTAAGTCGTCTTCTCGGGCATCGAAAGACGACGCATTTGAACAATGTAGCAGCCATGCGTCTATTTTTACGGCGAAGAGCTGGTGTGACTTTTTCAAAGCTTGTAAATGCTACCCAAGGCCTGAGAGTAGGACTCACGGCCGCAAGTATTCCTTGCGGTGCCCTTGCATTTCGACTGCTGCCACTCGCTCTTTGCCAGAGCGGCCCCGACCCGAATGGTAATATCATATATCATAGCAGGCTGATGTTGTCAGCGCTCAGAACTTTGTGCGTAGTTAGATACAAGCCTACTTATCCTTTGCTCAGTTATATTATAATATGTGATTTGATCTGATCATCAGAATCATCGTTATAGAAGTTGTCATGACTGTCTGATCAGCTGATGCAATAGCCTAGGCTAGACTTCAACTATGTCTAAAGTCAAAGTCATAAATGCCGTAGCGTGTCGTTTCGGCCCATATTTTCCATGAATTTGTCGCAATCGCTTTAAAAATCACTGACGTGAGAAAGCAACACCGTGCAATTTGATATATCAAACTTACGTGTGTACTGCGATGTTATCTTTGTTTAAGATACAAACAATATTTCTCCATGCTGACACTCCATTGGCAGCAAAGACAGTTCCGCAAATATACTAAAGCATACGTCATAGGATGACGTAGTTGCCATGGCGCCGAACGTGCTCTGAACAATACATGCTCTATATTTGTACCAGCCACGCGCGCCATGGCAACTATAGAGCATTTAATCTGTGATTTAGTCTATTTGCGACAAAGTGTCTGTTGGCAATGGAGTGTCAGCATGGAGAAATATTATTTGTGTCTTAAAAAAGGATAACCTTGCAGTACACACGTAAGTTTGGAATCATTAAAATTGCACGTGTTGCTTTCTCATGTCAGTGATTTTTAGAGCGATCGCGACAAATTCGTGGAAAGTATGGGCCGAAATGACACGCTACAGCATTTATCACTGACTTTAGACCAGTAGACTGTCTACACATTGATAGAACTTCCTGTCTCCTGCCAAACTTTCCTGACCTTGATCGGGTTAACATGGTAAAGTATAATGTAAAATACACAGCAATATCACAGCACCCATTCACTAATTATATATACAGTCTAGGAAATAATATTGATAGATTTAGTGTATGGGATTTATAGTTAGATATCAAGCTCTTTCCCGCCAAAACTAAACCGGTCAAAATACAAATGAGAAGGAGTCCTTGAATCAGTCAAGATTTCTTTTGTCTATACTCCACGTATACCAGACTACCCAATAGTATCTCTTAGCCTTGCGCATGATATCAATATACCACAAGTTTTCATTTTAGTGGTAAACGTCACAAGTTTGTGTGCTTTGCGATGCTCTGTTATAAGTAGCAGTGCCAAGACAGAGTTCTGTAGTATCCCGGGATAGATACGTTTGCTACATCACAGCCAAAGTGGTGATGTTTATTAAGTTTCTGAATTTATAGCATGAAACAATCAAGTCTTCTGCAAATTTTGATATAAATGTTGCCTGCATGGGCTTAGTTTTGGCAGGAAAGAACTTGATATGCAAGTTTGAGTGTAGTAGGCCATACCACTTCCATTATCAGTCCGGAGGGGAGAGGTATAAACAGCTATATTATGTGATATAAGCCTTATTACCGTAAACTTTGAAGCCACATACATATTAGAAGTTACACCCCAAATTTTTACTGCATAACTACATATTATAAGCTGCACCCTGACTTGCGATTCAAACCTGGAAAGTGAAACCTCCAACTTCCTAATATAAGCTGCGGCTTCAAATAGGCAGTTTACAGTACTCCCTACATAATATACAGTTGAAATGTAGGAAGTTTTAATCATTGCATCTCAAGGGTAGATAGTGGGAGCAATGAGTGCAGGCTTCTGCCATAGTGTGGTAATAGTTATAAAAGGTTCAGTCACTTTATGAAAAAGATAAAATAAGTTAAAATAACTTGATGAATATGAATATATGCTGCATCTTAAAAGGATGTCTCTATGGATATAAATACTGTTACAATATCCATTGGCAGTCTAGTATTCCAAAGTCTGAATATGTCACTGTTGGCATAAACACCAATTGAAGCTCCTGTAGACTTAGATTGGCAATGGGTATCTCCTACAGAGCTATGCATTGGCCAGCGGCTGGTCTGTACCTTCCTGTATATTTGATTATAAGTATGTAATAGAACAAACTATAAGTACTCAGATCAGCTGACAATCCAAATGTAATGCTATATGCAGATAACACAACTTACCTGGCCTTCATATCAACTGTGCACATCCTTCTAGCTGTTATAGTGGTCGCTAAATTATTAGCCAAATCAAATTAGCCTTTTTAAAACATTTAGAAAAGAAGTTAGTCAAATGAATGAAAACGGATTTGTCAAAGAAATATTTATTATCAATTTTTATCAGTAATCTGTAATTGTATATAAATTATATTTCAGTGAATCGAATCTTCCATGCTGCAAGAGAAAACAATGCAGTTGAGATTGACAGGTGATATGGTAATATTAAGTAGTTTTGTTAACAGATATGCTTCTTTGTATACAGAAGTTGTCAGTGTTTGAGAATAATACAATAAAGGCTGTTCCTTGGCTTTTTTTACCTTTTGTTAAAAAAATTACTGTATGTCATTTCAAAGAAGGCACATACCAGTGTAAGTTATTTCATGCTGAGATTACTCTCCTTACAGGTTGTACTCAAATATTATTTCCTTTCACCTCCAACGTTTTAGCAATTATTCTGATGAATGGGAACCAGTCTATTAAAGTATTAACAAAACCCAGAGTTCCTGAAACGAGACCTAAATATAGAAGTTTTTTTAGTCATCATCAAGATAGATATATCTGTTTGTCCCTCAGACTGGTCAAGTTAGGAGTTGATGTGAACAGCAGACATCCAATGGGCTGGACGCCACTGCAGGTCGCTGTGATCAACAAAAACGTCAGGTACATAAAATTTACTACATCTCCCAGCCTCTGCTAGTAGGATTTTTGTAATTTACTAAATTATAACTTCTTGTTTTGATTTTATTAATATTATCTATAATAATTACTGGTTTGTCTGCAGTGCAGTGAAGGCGCTTCTTGCAGCAGGGGCCGATCCAAACGCTGCCGACGAGTTCACTAGTGTCAACAAAGTGGCCAGAGAGACAGGCATCAACTCACTACATGGTCAGGGTTTCCACATTCTATTTTCTTTTTACGCTGCTACATAACTATTTCATACTTTACTGAAAATTTGGCAATTTGACAGCATGTTTTCTCATCAATATTTAACTGTTACTGATATGATTCATTTTGTAATGTTTGTATCAATAAGTTATGAAGTTCTGCTTACTTTTTGCCAGAGGCAAAGAGTTAGTTATTGTTTTCAAGGTAAAAGGTATTGTTCGACTTACATATTTCTTATTGCAGTTTTGATAACCAGGGAGGAAGAATTCAGTGACCGCCTCAACAACCGAGCCAGCTTTAAAGGGTGCACATGCCTTCACTATGCTGTGCTGGCAGATTCGCTATACATTATCCAGCTTCTGCTGGATGCAGGTAATTTACTTTCGGTAAATGTTTGTATCTAATTGCTGTATATATTGTGTACAGGGAAGGAGTCGTATAATAGAGGGATGCCTCTAGAAGGGCAGTTTTCGCTTAGGTATCGTGAACGCCAATCAGAAATCGTCTTGAGTTAACTTCGGCCGACTCTCAACTCACCACTGATGCTTTTATATTGTGGGGTCGCTGGAAGCTTTACAACCACCCCTTGCAAGCGTTGAAATCATTTAAAGTGAACCGCCAGCCTGGCCTCTAACGCTGCTTTACCGATTCATATAATACCCAATTGTCTATCCTCCAAATTACAGAATTGTTCGTCCTATCTCAGGCTCACAATAAAATTTAGAAGTGACCGCCGGGCACTATTTCGCCGCCTACCCAGGCGGCAGCCCTTTTTGGAGGTGTGTCCGCGATTGACCAATCAGGAGGCGATACTCTAATTTATTCAAACCGGAAATTGCGCCTATTGTGTGAACAAAACAAGAGCGCGTGATCATCGCTAATATAAAGAGCTGCGATTCTAACTCCAATCATGGCATTGGTGCGGAGTCAATTGTCGCAAGACGTATATCAGTTTGTTTGGATGGTATATTTCCATTAAACACTAAGATCATGTTCTACTGCGCGGCTTGGAACTGCCGCTGTTCATCTGTAAATCGCGGCCCTGATCTCTCTTCCCGCGAGTGATAACATAAGGCGGTGCCACATGAATAGTCACAATACGCGTCACTGCTCCCGGCAAAATGGCGCTCTGCTTGACATTGCTGGGGGCGTGTTGCCTTAATTTTTTTCTCCTTACCAGTCGGCGGAAACGAAGCGTTAACACTCGCCAATTTAACTTTAAGATGTAAACTTTCGGTGCCGATCGCGATTATTTTAGGTTGGACACCCGCTTTAAGCCTAGGTACAGTGAGAAGAGCAATATATAGAAGCTTTCCCGTGAGAGGAATGTTCTTGGACTGCTGTGCTGAATCAGTCAAACGTCAGTCTGTAAAGCTCATCGTACAATATTTTCCTCCGATTTAGAGTCTTTGATACAGCTCTGTCTCCTCTTTCCCCCTTATCCATGATAACATCAGCATTCAGTCTAACCAAGCCGCTATGCCGATTAAGTTTTTTGTCGGTTCTTATCCGTTACACTGCATTGACAAGCTGCTCCAAAGTTAAAACATTTTGCTTGCGTCCTCCAGCCAATGTGTACGTGTATACCATAGGTATGAATAGCAATGATGCGCTATTAGAAGTCTGCTCCTTAACAACCAGACAGATTAGCGCAATGTGTTGTTTGTTCAGAGCCAATCTAGTCGACTGCCACGCCACGTATATATAATATAATAAAGGGGCTTTTTAACATGTGAAAGTGTTCCGTGCACAGAGAAAAGACCTGATAACGGAGGGAGTCGTATAATGGAGGGACCGTATAATGCAGGGACCACTGTACTACGTTAGTTTTTCCTGACTGGTGAATATGTTCTTTGCAATGTAGAAATAATTATATAGTAAAAAAATAAAATGAGAAAAATATGTTAATACAAACTGGAATTAATTAGGAAAACTAGTGATACATTTAATCGTTAAGTGATTGATTAAAAAAACATCCACAATTGTAATAAAATACAAATTGAATCATGTACGATTACATGTACTTCCGGTTTTTTATGGTGAAGCTTGGTGATCATACACCGAGAAAACAACGGCAAAGGGACGAGATGTTACAAGGACGTTGGCGTGTTTACTTGTAGGGGCGAATCCCACCTTAGAGAATGAGAGCGGGCATGTGCCCGCTGCGTATGCCAGGTCCACGAAGGTCAAGGACACACTGAAAAGCGGAGAATCCGAGGTATGGCTTCACGTCTCTTAAATGGCTTCCCCGATATGTCCCATTCCAGCGTGTGAGGGTGCAACGGCGGGCGTGGGAGAAGCGGGGCAGGGGGGGTGAGGGGGGGAGGGTGCTCGTGTAACAAATGAACAGGACCCTGATGGCTATGTTACACTTGCCTCTTGTCTGAAAATGGATGTAGCCTAGTCAATGACATATAGTCGCACCTTTCGTTTTTCATTTTCATTTTACTTGTCATCTTATGAGTTCACTAATCTTTCTCCCCCATAAATACAGTCGTCTATTGCCTGTTGTTCATATTGGCCACCATTATAGTATATATGATATCGTCGGTATATATTATTGATATATTTAACTGTTTGTCGCAGTTCAACGAGATAAGAAAGGCGAAGGAAGCAGAAGAGCGGAGGAAATTTCCTCTGGAACAACGCATCAAAGAAGTTATCATAGGACAGGAGGGCGCCATAACCACGGTATCCAGCGGTAAGATAGTAAAAGAGAGTATCATAGGGCAGGAGGGCGCCATAACCACGGTATCCAGCGGTAAGATGGTCAACGAGAGTATCATATGGCAGTAGGGCTTTATAACCACGGTATCCAGCGGTAAGATGGTAAAAGATAGTATCATAGGGCAGGAGGGCGTTATGACCACGGTATCCAACGGTGAGATGGTCAGAGAGAGTATCATAGGGAAGGAGGGCGCCATAACCACGGTATCCAGCGGTAAGATGGTCAACGAGAGTATCATATGGCAGTAGGGCTTTATAACCACGGTATCCAGCGGTAAGATGGTAAAAGATAGTATCATAGGGCAAGAGGGCGTTATGACCACAGTATCCAACGGTGAGATGGTCAGAGAGAGTATCATAGGGAAGGAGGGCGCCATAACCACGGTATCCAGCGGTAAGATGGTCAAAGAGAGTATCATAGGGCAGGAATGCGCTATAACCACGGTATCCAACGGTAAGATGGTCATAGAGAGTATCATGGGGCAGGAGGGCGCTATCAACACGGTATCCAGCGGTGAGATGTCCAAAGAGAGTATCATAGGGCAGGAGGGCGTTATAACCACGGTATCCGGCAGTAGGATGGTCAAAGAGAGTATCATATGGCAGGAGGGCGTTATAACCACGGTATCCAGCGGTAAGATGATAAAAGAGAGTATCATAGGGCAGGAGCGTGCTATAACCACGGTATCCAGCGGTAAGATGGTCAAAGAGAGTATCATAGGGCAGGAGGTCGTTATAACCACGGTATCCAGCGGTAAGATGGTAAAAGAGAGTATCATAGGGCAGGAACGTGCTATAACCACGGTATCCAGCGGTAAGATGGTAAAAGAGGGTATCATAGGGGAGAAGGACGCTTTAACCACGGTATCTAGCGGTAAAGTGGTCAAAGAGAGTATCATAGGGGAGAAGGACGTTATAACCACGGTATCCAGCGGTGAGATGGTCAGAGAGAGTATCATAGGGGAGAAGGACGCTATAACCAGGGTATCCAACGGTGGGATGGTCAGATAGTATCATAGGGGAGAAGGACGCTATAAGCACGGTATCCAGCGGTGAGATAGTCAAAGAGAGTATCATAGGGGAGAAGGACGTCATAACCACGGTATCCAGCGGTGAGATGGTCAAAGAGAGTATCATAGGGGAGAAGGACGTTATAACCACGGTATCCAGCGGTGAGATGGTCAGAGAGAGTATCATAGGGGAGAAGGACGCTATAACCACGGTATCCAACGATGAGATGGTCAGAAAAAGTATCATAGGGGAGAAGGACGCTATAACCACGGTATCCAGCGGTGAGTGGTCAAAGAGAGTATCATAGGGGAGAAGGACGCTATAACCACGGTATCCAGCGGTGAGTGGTCAAAGAGAGTATCATAAGGGAGAAGGACGCTATAACCACGGTATCCAGCGGTGAGTGGTCAAAGAGAGTATCATAGGGGAGAAGGACGCTATAACCACGGTATCCAGCGGTGGCTGGTCAAAGAGAGTATCATAGGGGAGAAGGACGCTATAACCACGGTATCCAACGATGAGATGGTCAGAAAGAGTATCATCGGGGAGAAGGACGTTATAACCACGGTATCCAACGATGAGATGGTCAGAAAGAGTATTATAGGGGAGAAGGACGCTATAACCACGGTATCCAGCGGTGAGTGGTCAAAGAGAGTATCATTGGGGAGAAGGACGCTTTAACCACGGTATCCAACGGTGAGATGGTCGGATAGTATCATAGGGGAGAAGGACGCTATAACCACGGTATCCAGCGGTGAGATGGTCATAGAGAGTATCATAGGGGAGAAGGACGTTATAACCACTGTATCCAGCGGTGAGTGGTCAAAGAGAGTATCATAGGGCAGGAGGTCGTTATAACCACGGTATCCAGCGGTAAGATGGTAAAAGAGAGTATCATAGGGCAGGAGCGTGCTATAACCACGGTATCCAGCGGTAAGATGGTAAAAGAGGGTAGCATAGGGGAGAAGGACGCTTTAACCACGGTATCCAGCGGTAAAGTGGTCAAAGAGAGTATCATAGGGGAGAAGGACGTTATAACCACGGTATCCAGCGGTGAGATGGTCAGAGAGAGTATCATAGGGGAGAAGGACGCTATAACCACGGTATCCAACGGTGAGATGGTCAGATAGTATCATAGGGGAGAAGGACGCTATAAGCACGGTATCTAGCGGTGAGATGGTCAGAAAAAGTATCATAGGGGAGAAGGACGCTTTAACCACGGTATCCAACGGTGAGATGGTCGGATAGTATCATAGGGGAGAAGGACGCTATAACCACGGTATCCAGCGGTGAGATGGTCATAGAGAGTATCATAGGGGAGAAGGACGTTATAACCACTGTATCCAGCGGTGAGTGGTCAAAGAGAGTATCATAGGGCAGGAGGTCGTTATAACCACGGTATCCAGCGGTGAGATGGTCAAAGAGAGTATCATAGGGGAGAAGGACGTTATAACCACGGTATCCAGCGGTGAGATGGTCAGAGAGTATCATAGGGGAGAAGGACGCTATAACCACGGTATCCAACGATGAGATGGTCAGAAAAAGTATCATAGGGGAGAAGGACGCTATAACCACGGTATCCAGCGGTGAGTGGTCAAAGAGAGTATCATAGGGGAGAAGGACGCTATAACCACGGTATCCAGCGGTGAGTGGTCAAAGAGAGTATAATAGGGGAGAAGGACGCTATAACCACGGTATCCAGCGGTGAGTGGTCAAAGAGAGTATCATAGGGCAGGAGCGTGCTATAACCACGGTGTCCAGCGGTAAGATGGTCAAAGAGAGTATCATAGGGCAGGAGGTCGTTATAACCACGGTATCCAGCGGTAAGATGGTAAAAGAGAGTATCATAGGGCAGGAACGTGCTATAACCACGGTATCCAGCGGTAAGATGGTAAAAGAGGGTATCATAGGGGAGAAGGACGCTTTAACCACGGTATCCAGCGGTAAAGTGGTCAAAGAGAGTATCATCGGGGAGAAGGACGTTATAACCACGGTATCCAGCGGTGAGATGGTCAGAGAGAGTATCATAGGGGAGAAGGACGCTATAACCAGGGTATCCAACGGTGGGATTGTCAGATAGTATCATAGGGGAGAAGGACGCTATAAGCACGGTATCCAGCGGTGAGATAGTCAAAGAGAGTATCATAGGGGAGAAGGACGTCATAACCACGGTATCCAGCGGTGAGATGGTCAAAGAGAGTATCATAGGGGAGAAGGACGTTATAACCACGGTATCCAGCGGTGAGATGGTCAGAGAGAGTATCATAGGGGAGAAGGACGCTATAACCACGGTATCCAACGATGAGATGGTCAGAAAAAGTATCATAGGGGAGAAGGACGCTATAACCACGGTATCCAGCGGTGAGTGGTCAAAGAGAGTATCATAGGGGAGAAGGACGCTATAACCACGGTATCCAGCGGTGAGTGGTCAAAGAGAGTATCATAAGGGAGAAGGACGCTATAACCACGGTATCCAGCGGTGAGTGGTCAAAGAGAGTATCATAGGGGAGAAGGACGCTATAACCACGGTATCCAGCGGTGAGTGGTCAAAGAGAGTATCATAGGGAAGAAGGACGCTATAACCACGGTACCCAACGATGAGATGGCCAGAAAGAGTATCATCGGGGAGAAGGACGTTATAACCACGGTATCCAACGATGAGATGGTCAGAAAGAGTATTATAGGGGAGAAGGACGCTATAACCACGGTATCCAGTGGTGAGTGGTCAAAGAGAGTATCATAAGGGAGAAGGACGCTATAACCACGGTATCCAGCGGTGAGTGGTCAAAGAGAGTATCATAGGGGAGAAGGACGCTATAACCACGGTATCCAACGATGAGATGGTCAGAAAGAGTATCATCGGGGAGAAGGACGTTATAACCACGGTATCCAACGATGAGATGGTCAGAAAGAGTATTATAGGGGAGAAGGACGCTATAACCACGGTATCCAGCGGTGAGTGGTCAAAGAGAGTATCATTGGGGAGAAGGACGCTTTAACCACGGTATCCAACGGTGAGATGGTCGGATAGTATCATAGGGGAGAAGGACGCTATAACCACGGTATCCAGCGGTGAGATGGTCATAGAGAGTATCATAGGGGAGAAGGACGTTATAACCACTGTATCCAGCGGTGAGTGGTCAAAGAGAGTATCATAGGGCAGGAGGTCGTTATAACCACGGTATCCAGCGGTAAGATGGTAAAAGAGAGTATCATAGGGCAGGAGCGTGCTATAACCACGGTATCCAGCGGTAAGATGGTAAAAGAGGGTAGCATAGGGGAGAAGGACGCTTTAACCACGGTATCCAGCGGTAAAGTGGTCAAAGAGAGTATCATAGGGGAGAAGGACGTCATAACCACGGTATCCAGCGGTGAGATGGTCAGAGAGAGTATCATAGGGGAGAAGGACGCTATAACCACGGTATCCAACGGTGAGATGGTCAGAAAAAGTATCATAGGGGAGAAGGACGCTATAACCATGGTATCCAGCGGTGAGTGGTCAAAGAGAGTATCATAGGGGAGAAGGACGCTATAACCACGGTATCCAGCGGTGAGTGGTCAAAGAGAGTATCATAGGGGAGAAGGACGCTATAACCACGGTATCCAGCGGTGAGTGGTCAAAGAGAGTATCATAGGGGAGTAGGACGCTATAAGCACGGTATCCAGCGGTGAGATAGTCAAAGAGAGTATCATAGGGGAGAAGGACGTCATAACCACGGTATCCAGCGGTGAGATGGTCAAAGAGAGTATCATAGGGGAGAAGGACGTTATAACCACGGTATCCAGCGGTGAGATGGTCAGAGAGTATCATAGGGGAGAAGGACGCTATAACCACGGTATCCAACGATGAGATGGTCAGAAAAAGTATCATAGGGGAGAAGGACGCTATAACCACGGTATCCAGCGGTGAGTGGTCAAAGAGAGTATCATAGGGGAGAAGGACGCTATAACCACGGTATCCAGCGGTGAGTGGTCAAAGAGAGTATCATAGGGGAGAAGGACGCTATAACCACGGTATCCAACGATGAGATGGTCAGAGAGTATCATAGGGGAGAAGGACGCTATAACCACGGTATCCAACGATGAGATGGTCAGAAAAAGTATCATAGGGGAGAAGGACGCTATAACCACGGTATCCAGCGGTGAGTGGTCAAAGAGAGTATCATAGGGGAGAAGGACGCTATAACCACGGTATCCAGCGGTCAGTGGTCAAAGAGAGTATCATAGGGGAGAAGGACGCTATAACCACGGTATCCAGCGGTGAGTGGTCAAAGAGAGTATCATACGGGAGAAGGACGCTATAACCACGGTATCCAGCGGTGACTGGTCAAAGAGAGTATCATAGGGGAGAAGGACGCTATAACCACGGTATCCAACGATGAGATGGTCAGAAAGAGTATCATCGGGGAGAAGGACGTTATAACCACGGTATCCAAAGATGAGATGGTCAGAAAGAGTATTATAGGGGAGAAGGACGCTATAACCACGGTATCCAGCGGTGAGTGGTCAAAGAGAGTATTATTGGGGAGAAGGACGCTTTAACCACGGTATCCAGCGGCAAAATGGTCTAAGTCGATACCGTAGGACAGGAACCGTAAATAAAATTTTATCAGCACGACGAAGGATATACATATTTCGGGGCTTTTATATCACTTAATGCTACCCCATTAATGATGAAATAAACGAAAACCAAAGCTTTTGGTAATATATCCCTTAATTGGTGTCAAAACCGAAATATTGAACTGTAATTCGGCTTACGTTTTGACGGCTTTTAGAAATTATCGTTACATTCATGTAGTTGCCTTGGTGTGTTATATCCTGTCGTTGCCCTTTGTGAGGTTTGTTGCATGTCGTGGCCCTGCATGGGTGATGTTTATTTCCTGTCGTTGCCCTGGGTGACGTTACAGCCATTCGACGGAAGGAGAACGGCTGGTACGACGAGGAGCACCCGCTGGTCTTCCTCTTCCTGGGGTCGTCTGGCATAGGTCAGTATTGTATACCGACGCCCTGGGTGCTCGCTATTTAATGCTGAAAAAACTGGATCTATTTAATTGGTGAGTACACAAGAACGGCATATTATCGAGCTCACCTGTATATTAAACCTATACACCAGTCTCGAAGAAATGTCCTAAACGATGCCCCCTTCTAATTGTTAAATAATAATAAACTTATTTATTGAATGCTTACCTCAATAGACGTTGCCCTTGATAGGGCCAACGTGACCTAGATATGAAATAAAATAGAGCAATGAAGTATCTTTCTCAGCCCGAGTAACCGAATCTGCTGCTTGATACGTTGTGGTTAAGGCTGCGTTATCCTTAACATCGGTTGTTGCAGGTAAAACTGAGCTGGCGAAACAAGTGGCGCGGTACCTGCACAAGGAAAACGACAAGGTGACCGTTGTTGAGTTGTTTTCTCGGCGGTAATCGCTGCTTAGATGGCCTTTGTGGGTCTTGAACCAAACAAGTCTTCTCGTTCACATACGTTATGGCAGCAATCGTATGGTCAAAATAAGTCTTCATCTTTGTAACTTTATAAGCGCTAACTCTGTATCTAGAATTTACTTTAGTTGCATACTTGTACGACAGTTGGTTATCAATGCTCTACTAATGTGTTTTACAATTTCATTTTGTCTTGTGCCGTGACAGGGATTTGTAAGAATAGACATGTCAGAATATCAAGAGAAACACGAGGTAAGTTATTACGAAATTCTCATTTATTATTTAATATGACAGGTATATGTTATTGCAGTTGTTATTGTAGCGTCCTGTCCCCAAACGGTTCTTTCGTAATGTTGAAATACGTTATTTACATTCATCAGGTAAATGATATACTTGTATGTCGTTGAGAAACTACGTCGTGCTAAGTACTCTTTATCTAGAATAAAAAACATTTTAGCTTTTAACTATTAGAATATACCGTTAATTAAGGCTAATCTCTCAAGTCGTGTTCGTCTGTGTAGTTACACAGTGTTCAATTGCTTCTTCCCTATCTACCTGTTCTATTAGACTCTCAACATTAACACTCCCCATGTAGCTGTGATCGACATCGCGACCTAGCGTTAAGGACCATAGCTCGACTATAATGACTCCCATCGTCCCACCGCAGCATATGATCGGCTTCTTCTATGGCTGACGAGACGAAGGTGCGCCATGTTAGATTTGGCTCATTTTTGTGTTAACCCTAACCCCGACATGCGTACTAAAACTCTCACAACTGGGCCGCTCGCTCCGCAAGTCTCTCCCTAATTATATCGATCATATTTGTTATCGTTACTCCACAGGTGGCTAAGTTCATCGGGTCACCGCCAGGGTACGTGGGTCACGAGGAGGGCGGTCAGCTGACGAAGAAGCTGCGGGACTTCCCGACGGCCGTCGTGCTCTTCGACGAGGTGGACAAGGCGCACCCGGATGTCCTCACCGTCATGCTCCAGCTCTTCGACGAGGTGACGTCATCGTCTCGCGGGACGTTGCCCTGGCAACACTGTATTAGCCAGAGACCCGCATGCCCGCCGGATGGGCGAGCAGTTTCAATTTGGGCGGGCAGATTTTCAGTTTGGCGGGCACTCAGATGCTGTTTAACTGCCCCAAAATCATTGCGCTCACAGTTTTATTTAAACACTTTTTTTACCAGCCAATAACAAAATTCTGCCCTGCCTGGCAACCGCGTCTCGTTGGCTTAGCAACTAC
Source organism: Arenicola marina (assembly GCA_964019135.1). Lineage (NCBI taxonomy): Eukaryota > Metazoa > Annelida > Polychaeta > Arenicolidae > Arenicola > Arenicola marina. The sequence continues at coordinate 31,711,479 of OZ025260.1, read as the reverse complement.
TCTTCCGCTTGGCATTCATGTTATATTGATCGATCGATACAATTTTCATTGATTGCGGGGTAGGCACACATGTTTTAAAGTATATGTTACGGTAACATGTGTATGGTGCGACTAACAAAAAACAGTAGTTTGCCCTATGAAGTTAAAACGATATTTATCTTTTATTTATGGATAATGAAATTATGTATCTCTACAAATTGGGTTACTTTGGCTGAGTGTTTGTACTATAGTTGAGTATCGCCATATTTTTGAAAAAAAAAATATTTAAAAAAAATCTCCCATGACGTTAATTTTTTTTATTAACAGGGCCGGTTGACAGACGGAAAGGGCAAGACCATAGATTGTAAGGACGCCATCTTTATTATGACGTCCAACCTGGCCAGTGATGAGATAGCCGAGCACGGCTTGCAGCTGAGAGAGGAGGCGAGGGCCCTGCACCAGCACCGGTCGGACGGACAGCTCGGTGAGTGCGGGGACCCAGGCTGGTCTACTGTAGTCTAGTGTAAACCGTGTCAGCAGCGGTCACCCGAATGGTCTGGTGGGTAGAGCGCTCGGCTCTGTCTAATGAGCCCAGTTGGTAAGCAGGCTGAGCTGCAGATCTACATGTCATTGGTTCGCGCCCTGTCATCGGCATGTCTGATCCAATCCATATGGCATTGTCCCGTGAAGTCTCATGTCATTTCATATTTTGTTGAGTATCCTCTGCCAGGCCTGGCTTGGTGCCAACGTTCGGGGCCTCGTGCCCCACTATGCTCACAGTTATATTCGTGCAAGATGGAGATCCTTCTGTGACCAGAGTCGGGTGTTACTCTCGGGGATATGGCTCCGCTCTCTCCTTGGAATCCCAAGTTCACACTATCAGCCAACCAACTGGTTGGTTGGCTGATCATTCAGGACGCTTTAACCACTTTTGGTCATATCGCGTCAATGGGAGATAGAAGAGGGAAAGTGGAGCCATGTCCCCGGGGGGTAACGCCCTACTCTTTGTGAAGAAAGACATGGGATCTTTATCCTGCGACCACACAGACATGGCCACAGCGGGGCTCGAACCATCGATCCACGTGCCATTAGTCTCTCAGGTGGCAAGAGCACTCAAAGCGAGCGCTCTAACCTACGGAGCTATCGCGCCGGCCCCCAAGCAACTGAGCCAGCAATCAGTTTACCCGGTGACAAACCGTCTGCCTTGGTCATGCCGTCAAGGAGGAATCGCGCTTGAAAGGTCGTTCAACCCGTGAATGGAATCGGATTCTTATATGATAACACGGGCAAGCTGCCTTCAACTGATATCTGACAAGTGACTAAATATTGCTTGTCAATTAACATGAAGTTCATTAGCAGATTTTTGTATTTTGGTTAAAACGCTCTCCGTGTTAAAGGCGTTTCGTGTTAAAAGTTGGCAGGAAACGGATTTTGTACCATAGTATCATTGGGAGAGGATTTAGGACAATAGTATCAATGAGCAAGGAATAAGTATACTATTACCATCAGTTTTCATAGGTCAATTATAACGTTACAATAACACTTTTACTCCTTTCAGAGGATTTGGAAATGACTGAAAATGTGACAATTTCCAGGCAATTCAAGGATAAAGTAGTCCAGCCCATACTGAAGGTAGGATGGAAAACGGGAGTAAAACTTTCACGAATCTAAATGGCGGAAGTCGCCCATCCCATAATACATGAATGTGCTTACTTTCATGAGGAAATGATGCATCCTATACTACTTTACGTCTATGCTGAAAGCTAGGTAATGTAAGGACAAAGTGGTCTATGATACTGAAGCATAGTAAGATACCCATTATTATGAACCGCTTATAAAATAGTCGGGCCGGCGATGAAGGTGTGTGTGATTATTCTCTAGTTAATTTTATAAACAGTCACTACCCAGTAAAGTAGTTCTGTATTTTAAGGATACTATGATTAATTCATATATCCTTTTCTGTTTAGCATCATTTTCTTCGGGACGAATTTTTGGGGCGCATAAACGAAATCGTTTACTTCCTGCCCTTCTCGAGATCTGAGCTAACCAAGCTAGTCATAAAGGAACTCGAATTTTGGGCCAAAAAGGTAATCAGATACGTACTTGAGATGCACATAAAATCGTAAATGTTTATTAAGAGCCACTCAGTGTGTGTGTTTATGAGGTGAGCTTTCTATTCGCGTGCGTTACGAGCAGCGGACACGTCTTTTGATAAGCCTAAGACTGCAGATTACTGGTGTCTATTCTCAGCAACGCCATCCTCCCCATAAGGGTGCAACAAGTATTGATTTGCCATGTTCCATGTTCCATAAGGCTGAGGAGAAGCACGGAATGACCTTGACCTGGGACCGCCTGGCGCTCGACGTGCTCGCGGACGGCTATGACGTCCATTATGGCGCGAGATCCATCAAATACGAGGTCAGTCAGGTCCTATCCTTTAACCCGCAACGCCCCGTAGAACCGCCCTTGTGTTTTCTTATTATGTTGGTGAGGGAGCCCGTAGAAAATCAAAAAAATCAAAATAACACTTATAAATAAAGGTACGGATAAATATCAATTGTCGTACTATTATCGAGTTGACGTTAATTTAGATGCGCGGTTTCATATTTGGTAACATGTTCCATTTAAGTCGTGTTGGTCGCGTCGTAACACAGTCATGTACATCGTGTAGTAAATTGATATAAATCACACCACACTCTTAGTTAATCGTTAACTTCATCATGTAAATCGTTTTACAGCACTATATTTATCGACACGAGGTGACTCAGGGAATTGTGTCAGCCATAAAACAATTATGTCCTGCTTTACAAAATACCACAGAATAGATTATTTGGTTTTGGGCCAGGGGTTCCGTAGCGGGAGGAATGTTGTATGAATATGATTAACCAGCTATGACTCCGCGTCTGGCCGCTAGGTGGAGCGTCGAGTGGTGAGCCAGCTGGCTCTGGCTCACGAGCGACAGCTCATCGACAAGGGCGCCTCCCTGCGGATAGGGGTGACCAATGTCAAGGACGATGCGGAGCTGACCCGGTCTGCACGTGCCTCGGGGGGCAAGAAGAGCTCTGAAGAGGTTCCCGTCATACAGCTCCAAGTGGTGAAAAAGGGAATCCTCAAGGACGAACTGGTTGACCTTGACCTAGATTCAAGCAAGCATGAGAGTTTTGCATAGAGAATTAGTTGCCCTTCGACACCGCGATCAGTAGCTTTTGGAGATCGCGAAACGTTATTTTGTGGCTGGTAGTGATAATTCAGCCTCGTCACCCTCTGAGAGGGGTTCGGTCGAAGCTCTGGAGCGTGAACGTTGGTGCTTGGGTACGCTGTTTGTATATCGTGTTCGTAGCAATTCGCTGAATACACTTTCATGTTTGTTGTGTGTATACACTATTCATGTGGTAAGGTCTTGCAACATAGCCTTCACAGGGCAATGCTCACCTAATTATAGCTATCACTAATTGACAAGACTGGTCAATAATAAATAGATATAACTTTGTGAATTTTATTATGTCATTTAATGATGATCATCATGATAATTTCAAGGTATGTTAGTAGGCATCGGGTCGTTGTATCATTATCATCATCGTGTCGGTGTAATCATCTGAATCCCGTGTCAGCAGTGTAATCCCTTTTTCAGCAATTTAATCCCTTTGTCATTGTAATCATCTGAATCCCGGGTCAGCAGTGTAATCCCTTTGTCTTTGTAATCATGGATCATTGTGTCACTGTGTCATTACGTGAAGAACCTAAATAGTCTAACCCAAACATGTCTTGTTGTTAATTTCACAGGGTGTTCGTCCGTGTCGCCGAATATTAAACAATAATTGCAGATAATATTTCGAACATGGTTGCAACTAGGAATGGATTCAATTTGGTTTTACCGTACTTTGATCAATAAGGGAGCATCGGCTTTTCTATCAATGTGTCGTTCCACCTGTCCCGTTGTTGACTTACAATCATATCATTGTTGTCTTTCAAAAGTGTAATATGGAATTGGCATTAATTAAAACCTGGGCAAGTGCTATATATATATAGGAAGAAGCGAATAGGTATGAAAATTGACAGAGCCAATGCGCAGAGAGTGCAGAGTGTTGTCTTTGTCGAGGGCGCTCTGCCGGGCCAGCCAGCGTCCCGGAGTTAGGGAGTAGTTGGCGCCGCCACTGTGCAAATGTCTGTTCGAGCAAGATCAAGATCTCATGTCTTTCTTCGATAAGAGTGGGCGGTCACCTCCCGGGAACTTGTCTCATTTGGGCCTATTTACCTAGTTTCTGAGAAGCGCAGGGGCGGAGTATACGTAGATGCGATCGACTCGAGTAAGCGGCATAAGTACGAACGTACATGCACAAAAATTCATTAACTATCATTAACCTAAAGGACATAAAAGCTGCTGAAATAAAAACAAAAAAGAAATGGCGCGTTTTGGTTGGTTGTATATTCAGAACGCTTTAACCACTTTTGGTCATATCGCGTCAATGGGAGAGGGAAGGGAGAGTGGAGCTTTGTCCCCGGGGTGTAACCCCCTACTCTTTGCGAAGAAGGACATGGGATCTTTATCCTGCGACCACACAGACATGGCCACAGCGGGGCTCGAACCATCGATCCACGTGCCGTTATGCTCTCAGGTGGCCAGAACTTTCAAGGCGAGCGCTCTAACCCACTGAGCTACCGGGCAGGCCCCATGGCGCGTTTTGGCCGCTCATGCGTGATAACCAGAATCAATGTTTTTCTTTAGCTGGCCTTGTGCTTAAACATTGCTCTCTCCGTCTCCACCCACGCCACACCACATATATATCGTGCCAAGTCTCGACCAACATATCTAGCATCACCTCGTGCCTTGTACCTCCAGCCATTTGCATTCATATGAAAAAAAAGGCCGCATGACAAATGTGTACAGTGAACCCGAGATGACTTGCTCGGCGACCGTTTTGTGTGGACTTTCCGAAGTGTGAAGTGTGGACCAAAGTGATTACTTGTCGCTGTGTTGACCGACGCTCACTCGCGGCAAAAGCGGGGAGAGCCATCGGAATCACGTGGTCTGGGGATCATCACACCCCACTGGCCTTGGAATATGAGGAGTTCGGCATTTCACACGCCACTGTCTATCAAACATGATGAGTTCGGTATTTCACACCCCACTGTCTATCAAACATGATAAGTTCGGCATTTCACACCCCACTGCACGTTTCCGAGCATTTGAGGCCCGGTCTTTTCTGTATCTGACTCTTTAATTACAATACTGCGATGCTAATTTAATTCTAACGTTAGATTCAGATTTTTCTTCCACATATAGTTTGGCACGGAGAAACGAAAAGTTTTTCGAATAAAAACTCTGTCTCGAATTTCAACTCAAGTTTCTTTAGTGTACTCTAAATCCGGAAAAAGTTTGCATCTAAAGCTGCACATGCAGTGTGGATCGACTTTTTTCCCGAAGTTTCCTGAAAAGATCGCTCGGGATAGACGTTCCTAGAAGGTAGTGCTCCGCTACCTTGGCCCCTACCATCGTGGCGATATGATATACTGACGTTAAAGCGGCCTACTTAACCCAATTCAACTCAAGAAATGTAGGCGCCATTATCATCAAAGGATTCAACGCTTGGTACCGCACACATGACTTTGGCATGTGCATTGTGTGCTAAGAACATATCTCACTTGTTACGTGGCCTGCAAACTCTGACAGACTCTTTAAGTATGTCAGAATAATATGAATATACATGTATAATTATTCCTTATAAATTAATATTTATTGACATGCCACTGTTAACAAAGACATCTGAAAATGGACCTTGACAGACATTTGTGGTTAAAACGGCATCTAAAATAGACAGACAGAAATTTATGGTTAAAAAAGGTGTCTAAACTAGACGCTGACATTCATGACAAAGTGTCTGGGGGTTACTTAATTGAACACTTTCGATATCAACTGGACTATATAGTCCTGATATGCAATTTTGAAGAAAAACAATTCCGTCTGATAAGGGCACATCGAGAGAAATTGTAGATTTCTGTCTCGGGGATTGAGAGAAAAAGGGCGAAACACTGGTCATTTGGGCGGGACATATGCACGTAGCTAACTATATGTGGCGCCCCACCCCCCCCCCCCCCCCCCGCCGGGGGGTTGCGAGCAGGTACGTGACTTGTCAGCGCGCATACCAGCACCACGCACGTATGTCTAGTGTTACAATAGACCAGGTACCAGTTTTGTTCAATAATAAATAGCCTGGTTGAATGGCGGTTGTTCGGCCTCAAGATATGGTACAGGAAGCCTTTTGTTCGGACTCCAAGCTGCGAATTCAAAATTCAGTTTCGACGGGTATTGAATGCTCCCTTTGATGGACAGGTTTTGGGTGATATCTATGCGTGTAATCCTATACCAACTGTGATGTTATGCGATCGCCCTCGAAACACACTACCAATGGCTAGGGGTAGGGTTAGAGCCGGCCTAATCCGCTCGGAAGGGGCGTTTTATCGTCCAAATCCATTCGAAATGGGTATTTTTTGCCATTGACCCTCTGGCTATATAACATGTCGCACATTTTCAGCGTCGTAATTTTTTTTTAAATCCGCACGATAGGAGAATCTTGTTCATCAAAAATGTCTGCTCTATAGGGGTTTTCGTCACAAATGTCCGCTCCCTCGGGCATCAAGGGACACTCTCGGACACCCCCCGCCTCCCCCAACAGATTCGTATAACAGAAGGGCGGGGGCGGGGAGGGGGGGGGGGGGTAGAGCTTGAGTTTGGTTAGGTTAGCTTGGCTCTGTTGGTTCGGGGCAATACTAGTACTAGCTAATCTATCTTCAAAATATAACCGTTTCATTTGTTTCCATTAATTATAGATAATTTAGTTGGAAATCACGTTTAATTTATATATAAAGCGACTTGTTTGGATGTCATGGCCGACAGAGCGTTGCGTAAACCGAGGTACATCTCGCGACGATTCGACGAGACTTCACGTATTATGGTCTGTCGGGATACGTTTCTGTGAGGAGACAGTCCCTATACACACATAACTGTCAACATGATACCAAGGGGCTGTTTTCACGGCCGGCGTCAACACTGACAATGCAAACCTCACTCTGCAAACCCCACTCTGCCCTCTGCCGACCCACGGGTACATATTCAAGCGAGAATAGGAAATTAACCCTTTACCAAGACGTCTATTGCTTTGGGTTTACTCCCTGTGTTTTTCACAACATGCTGAAGGTTATCGCTATATAAATAGATGCATGTATATATCTTAGTTGGGTCTTGGTAGGCTACATTCAACACGATTATAGTGCTGAGTTGAACAATCTGATGAACGGTATTTATAAATAGGATTTATACTGAATTGTACTGGAATTGTTTCGCGTTGTGGGCATATAGCTGTTTATAGGGTAAATGTGTAATTCATTTAATGAAAGGAACCGATGTGTTCCTGGTTCTTATAGTGCATCGACGACAGTCACTATACATGTATTGACCTGACCTAACCCAATTTATCGATCTTCGGGCAGAGGGCATTACGATAATGCCGATAATACGATCGAGCAACCTCTGCCGGGAGAATACCAAACTATCTTACGTTCGACTGATTCCACTGGACGCTTGTGTCAAGAGGGGCGCGAGGGGTGGGCGAGGACATGGTGGAATGTTGGCGAGTTCGGGTGTGCGGGGATATAGAGTGGGTGGCGAGTTCTGGTGTGCTGGGATATAGAGTGGGTGGCGAGTTCGGGTGTGCGGGGATATAGAGTGGGTGACGAGTTCTGGTGTGCTGGGATATAGAGTGGGTGGCGAGTTCTGGTGTGCTGGGATATAGAGTGGGTGGCGAGTTCGGGTGTGCGGGGATATAGAGTGAGTGACGAGTTCGGGTGTGCGGGGATATAGAGTGGGTGACGAGTTCGGGTGTGCGGGGATATAGAGTGGGTGACGAGTTCTGGTGTGCTGGGATATAGAGTGGGTGGCGAGTTCTGGTGTGCTGGGATATAGAGTAGGTGGCGAGTTCTGGTGTGCGGGGATATAGAGTGGGTGACGATTTCGGGTGTGCGGGGATATAGAGTGGGTGACGAGTTCTGGTGTGCTGGGATATAGAGTGGGTGGTGAGTTCTGGTGTGCTGGGATATAGAGTGGGTGGCGAGTTCGGGTGTGCGGGGATATAGAGTGGGTGACGAGTTCGGGTGTGCGGGCCGGATATAGAGCGGGTGACGAGTTCGGGTGTGCGGGGATATAGAGTGGGTGAAGAGTTCGGGTGTGCTGGGATATAGAGTGGGTAACGAGTTCGGGTGTGCGGGGATATAGAGTGGGCGACGAGTTCGGGTGTGCGGGGATATAGAGCGGGTGACGAGTTCGGGTGTGCGGGGATATAGAGTGGGTGACGAGTTCGGGTGTGCGGGGATATAGAGTGGGTGGCGAGTTCGGGTGTGCGGGGATATAGAGTGGGTAACGAGTTCGGGCGTGCGGGGATATAGAGTGGGTGGCGAGTTCGGGTGTGCGGGATATAGAGTGGGTAACGAGTTCGGGCGTGCGGGGATATACAGTGGCTGACGAGTTCGGGTGTGCGGGGATATAGAGTGGGTGACGAGTTCGGGTGTGCGGGGATATAGAGTGGGTGGCGAGTTCGGGTGTGCGGGGATATAGAGCGGGTGACGAGTTCGGGTGTGCGGGGATATAGAGTGGGTGACGAGTTCGGGTGTGCGGGGATATAGAGTGGGTGACGAGTTCGGGTGTGCAGGGATATAGAGTGGGTAACGAGTTCGGGCGTGCAGGGATATGGAGTGGGTGGCGAGTTCGGGTGTGCGGGATATAGAGTGGGTAACGAGTTCGGGCGTGCGGGGATATAGAGTGGGTGGCGAGTTCGGGTGTGCGGGGATATAGAGTGGGTGACGAGTTCTGGTGTGCTGGGATATAGAGTGGGTGGCGAGTTCTGGTGTGCTGGGATATAGAGTGGGTGGCGATTTCAGGTGTGCGGGGATATAGAGTGGGTAACGAGTTCGGGCGTGGGGGGATATAGAGTGGGTAACGAGTTCGGGTGTGCGGGAATATAGAGTGGGTGGCGAGTGGGCCCAATAAATAAACGGCGGATCCATCCACCCCTTTCAAGTTACACTTATCCTTGAAGGCGGAATTAAGGGGGAAGGTGCACAGGCTCCTTTCGGGATGCCAGAACCACAGAAAGCGCGCTCGTGGGGGTTGCCGTCGGGGTTGGGAGGGGGGTGGGGGTGCGGCATAGTGTATACACGGATAGTGTATATACAATATCCTTGGTAGGCGTATCTGGCATCAAAAGTGCTTTGTGGGGTAAAATGTAGAACAACTATGCACAAAAACGTCACGATTAACGAACCGGATTCGATAGATGGATTTAAGTGGAGGGGGGGTGGGGGATCCGGGGCTAAATTTACCATGGGGTGAAGGTGGTTGAGATTGTAATCCCCGCTGGGATGTGCCACTGGCATCTGACGGCATAGCTTAAGGAGATATACCAATGACGGCACTAGCTGGCTGACCGTTCAACTGACTCCAAGTCTATATATATATATGCATACATAGGCATATATATATATATAATGACACCCAACTGTATAGACCCTGTGACAATATTATAGGGCGACTCCTCTACAAACATGGTTCTCCCCGCCCCCCCCCCCCCCCCGTTCCATTTAGGAGGCTCGCTGGTGGAGTCGACTGGTTTGTTTGATGTCAGATGCATTTTAACCGTAAGTTCATACGGCGACAACGTGAAGGATTCTGGGAATAGGGTCTGTAAGTGACATCACAGACAGCGCGCGTTCACCTCCAGCGAATCCGGTTTTGGGTACATGACGCTTCACCGCCCCATATACAAAGCATAGGGAGCTCTTTGTAATGGCGTGAAACGCACAGAAAACCAGCGTCTTGCGATTTAAAACTAGTACGAGTATGAAGGTACACCCCAAACATTTATTCCATATGGCTTTCAAATCTAACATTGCATTCATATCTCAAACATCAGTGAGTCTAGTTTGAGGCCCATAGTAAAGTATAGGGACCCGCTGACGCGTTGTACCCAGAATGGTTGTTTCTAGAGGTGAGCGCGCGCTGTCTGTGACGTCACTTACATACCCTATAGCTAAATCGCGTCCTGGGGGTAACCCAACCCGCGCATGTCAGTCTGTGTGCACAACGGCGCAAGTCGGCGAAAACAAGTGGCCGCGTGGTGAACGATATAGGCCATGTATTCGGTCTTATTCAGCGGGAATTCTCACAGAAACACGTATACATTCAGTGGAATTCTGCCATTCATTACCTAATGTCTATCTTTTGTACATATACTGACCATTTCAAGCCGACGTCCACAATAAACTTTGACAACAGTTATTTTCTATTGATATGCATTTGTATAAATTGCATTAATGCAATAAAGACATAATTACATACTTTGACCTTATTCTCATTGGGTAACCTTAGTGAGCATGTGGCTGAGCAATATACATACTCACGAGCCATGATGAGTCCATGTTTTACTTCTATCAACACCACATAATCCAGTCGCATTCATGGGTACAATTTCGTACCCGGAATCAATACCAGTTATCAAGGGAGTGCTTAAATGTATATACATGTATATTTATATCCGTGAGACTGTAATCCTATGCTACACCCATTGCTTGCGTATACCTATGCATGATTCTTTGTTGTAAGGCGCGGCGATGTCGGTCAGCCTGTGTACCCTCTTGCATCCTTGTTTGCTATGTGGTTCTGCAATCACTGCAGCATTGTGGTCCTCTGACCAGAGCGGCGCCCCGGGATGATATAGCCTGTCGTCGTCGTATCTTATAGCAGCCACGTTTCTGTGTTTCCAGCCTAATACTTTCGCCCAGGTGAAACGTAGCTTGCAGATCCAGACTGTAACTGCAGCAGCGTATGGTCAGTGGCTGCCACCGGAGCCTGCTGCAGCGGCAGACGTTGCTGTCCTTTGATGTAACTCACTGCAGCCTAAAGAAAGCACCATTGGCAACCTCCTAATACTGCGGTATGATGGCAGAACGATGCTGCACCAATGTAATGCATGCCGTGATATCACACCGCTTGCTCTCCCGACCTGCTTTCTTGACCTGTCACCAGGGGGAGCCCCGCTCGGTCCAGCTCCTGCTGGATTTCCAGAAATTCCTCCACGCTGCTCCACTCCATGAGCCACTCCTGGTCGCGCTCAGACAAGATGATCAGGATGTCGACTTTGGTGCCTTGCGTGGCCGGTTCCATCTCCATCTCCTCCGCTTTCGCCTTGATGCTGAGGATCATGTCGTTGGTGGCTGGCTGCGGCTTCCCGTTACACAACATTTTCATTTTCGTCCCTTTCGCATCCCCTTTACCATCGCCATCTTTACCAGTCTTCTTATTTTTATCACCGCCATTTTTGTCTTTGTTCTTCTTCTCCCCGTTGACCTGGTTTGTCGCTTTGTTAATGGTGGCCTTACCACCATCTGGGAGATCTGAGGTCAAGATGTCGCAGCCATCGGGACCTTTCCCTTCACCTACTTTCCCTTCCATGGTCTGTGCTTCTCCATATTTCTCCTTCCCTTCCTTCTCGTCGTTGTCCTCTCCCTCGTCGTCAGAGTCTGGTTTGGCACCCACGTCAAAGACCAAGTCGTACATGGGCCAGCTTTGTCTGAAGTTTTTGATAATCTCCTCCAGCTTGCTCTTGAAGCTGACAAGTCCCGTCTCGACCTGAGGAGCGGCGGGCTTCAGCATATTGGTGAAGATGAAGGGTAGAAAGCCACCGGCCAACGTGGCGATGGTCTGGTTGGTGGACGAGATCTTGTAGGACTCGCCGAACGACATGACGACTAGGAAGACGAAGATGAGGAACATGATGATGACGAGGAACTTGCCGGTGGCCTGGAGCAGGCTGCGGTACACGGGACCTGGACTGCCAGCCACCTGGATCGAACATACCTCCTCGAAGAGCTTCTTGGGAATGCGCGGAGTGTCCTCGCTGTCCACCATTAAGATGAGGTCGTTGATGTCCCAGTGGTACGGCGTGCTCGACAGGTCGTCGTCGGCCTCATAGTCTGCCTGCTCACTGTTCTCGCAAGCCTTAAACCCGCGGTTTTGCTGTAGATTGGACGGCAAACTGGTGTAGTCCTCGAGATCCTTGATCCGTTGTTGGATCTCCGCGAAAAGGGCTTTGTTCAGTTTCAGATACCTCTTGTTGACATTGTTATACGTGTCGTAGCTGTACATAAGCACGAGGAAGATGAGACTGCCGTATCGCAGCACCGTGGAGGCGTTCACGATCAGCCCCATCATGGTGAAGCAGATGATCTCAGAGAGGAAGCTCGACACCTCGGCAGCCATCAACATACCGGAGTAAAGCGTTGTGAGAATGACGCTCACCACCAACATGTTGACGCAATTTCGCTGCACGTCCGAGTTACAATACAAATTCTCTCGTATTTTCCGCTTTGTGTTCTTATCCTTAATTTTCTTCGTCAGGAACTCCAGCTCAAACTTTTTGAGACTTTTCCAGAATTCCGTCTTCTTGGGCTCCTCTCGCTTCTGGAAGATGTGATAGATGATGCGGCAGGTGATGAAGACGATTGGCAAGCAGTACACCAAGCAGATCAAAGCCGACAGCGGGAGGAAGATGGGCCAGATGAGGAGCCCGAGGAAACAGCCGAACATGCCGTACTTCTTGAAGGGCAGCAGCAGGTTGCGTATGGCGAGCGCCAGGGCGTTCAGCCACGACATGTCCTTGAGGTCGGTAAAGGAGTCGGTGATGGCCCTCTGGTAGCGGGTCTTCTTCACGGTGTTGCCCAGCCAGGCGCTGACCATTCCCACGCTGAAGTAGACGATGAAGGCGGCGAGGAAGATGGGGTGAGTCGGGGTCAGGTACTGCATCAGGCGGAAGTTATACGTCATGTCTAGTCCCATGTGGGAGGCCGCCACCCGGCGCTCCTCAATCTCCGGATGCTCGAAGAAGTAGTAAAGAACCAGACGGACGTAGAACGGGAAGGGCATCACCAGGACGAGCAACACGCGTCCGAAGATTGTACACAGGTTGAGCCAAGGGCGGGGTTTGCAGGAGGTGCAGCAGCCAAAGATATTGGCATGGCAACACTCTTCGAACGGTTCAAGCTGCCGGAGCTTGCAGCGAAACAAGGCACGCGTTAAACTGTTGGTCATGCCAACGGGAACGCGGTTCTCCGGTAGAAGTTTCCGGTAGTTGACCATGATGTCAAACTGTTCCAGTTTGATGGGAATGACAGTATCCGATGGAAGCTCGCTGAGTAGAAAGCGACAGCGGATGAAATCCTTTCTGTTGCGCAAGTCGATGACGTGCTCGGCGTTGTACGGCGTATGTCCAAGGTCGTCAGCCTTGTCACATCGGGATATCACCATCGTCTTGTAGAGGTGCTCCTTCAAGATGACGCCATATTCCGCGGTAGCCATGGTCACAGAGTAGATCCAATCGGGAACGAGGACCGGGCCGAAGACGAAGACGGCGAGCATGAGGCAGGCCAGGAGGATGTCGAGGGTGCGCAGCCACTTGTTGGGCACGGCCTCGTAGCACTCGATGGTTTTGCCGTCGAGGCGGTAGTGACAGCAGCGGTCGGTGAAGTGTGCGCGTCCATTCTCCGGCCGTATCACTTGGTAACACACGCTCGACCTGCCCTCCAGCACGCTGATCGTCCTGTTGTACTCCATATCCCGGACGGTGATATCCAAGACCACGTCCACTTTATCCTCCTCGTTGAGATCCCCCACGCAGCCCTGGGGCATATCCTCCAGCTCTATGTCCAACTTCTCCACCCCGAACTTCAAGGTCATGAGGGAAAGCACGCCGTGATTGAAGGCCAAGTTGAGGATCGTCTGACCTTGACCCGTGACGACGCGTGCCCACGTGTGCGTCTTGTACGTCCATGTGTTGTTGGAGGTTAGGGGATTGTAAGAATACCCTTTGAGGGAGAAGGTGTATTCGATCATCTTGGTATTCCACGTCATGATATCGGCGATACGAGTGTGCACGAAGAGGTTTGTGGGTCTCACGCGGCATCGTGACGTCATGCTGAGGTTCCGGACGAAGAACTCGTGATCGCGAGTTAACACGGGATCTGAAGGCGCCACTTTCTGCGGAACGGTCGTCACGTGGACAGACGTCTCATTCCCAGCGTCATCCGGTAATACACCAGGTGACGCTCCAGATACAATACAACTGGCGGTGACAATCAGAAGCATCATGATAAAGCGTAGCTGACCCGTATGTCCTGGTACCAGCAATCTCCCGCTAGGGGTCGCGCGCGGCGGGACGCTGTCCGGGGTCAACATGGCGGATATATTTGTGACTCGGATTCTCGGGAGGAATCACGACGTCCCGTGACAACGCGAGATCTAGAGCTGTCAGAGGCGAGACCCCAACGTCGCAATAGCAGACCGCCGCCACCCGTGACACATCACACCCTGGGAAGCCGAACACCCATTAACAGGTCACTATTTATATGTAGTCGATCCTTACATGTACTGATGTGTCTAATATACCCGGGGAATTCTGTGCTGGCTCGACTCTCTCCTTCACGTCGAGTGAGAACGCTTGTCCTTCCACATAGGAGCACGATCGGCGAGTGTGCCGGCTAGGGGTCTGGCGCTGCACTGTGCAAATGTCTGTTCAAGTTTGGCATAAGTACGAACGTACATGCACAAAAAAAGGTCATTTATAATTAATTGTCAAAGTGACGTTGCGTCCCTATCATTAAACTGAAACTCCAGCCTCAAAAACTGCTGAAATAAAAACGGAAAGGACTTATTATGGCGCGTTTTGGCCGCTCGTCCGTGATAACCAGAAGCAATGTTCTTCTTTATCTAGCCTTTTGCTTAGACATTGCTCTCTCCGTCTCCACCCACGCCAGACCACATATATATCGTGCCAAGAGTCTCGACCAACATATCTAGCATCACGTCGTGCCTTGTACCTCAAGCCAGCTAGGAAAGGAAACATTTGCATTCATATGAAAAAAGGACGGCATGACAAATGTGTACAGTAAACCCGAGATGACTTGCTCGGATTTTTCTTCCATATAGTTGGGCACCATGTGGTAGGAGAAACCTGTTTTGAAAGGGTTGTGCTTTCCGCCTATGTCACTCCGCTGAAATGATAAGTTTATATTACCTTAGTGTGCAGCCATACATGACTTTCCACGAATTGTCACCGACTGATGTTAGTTACTGAGAAACCGGTTAAATATCGTTGCGAGGAAAAGCTGGGGTCTAAAAATTTCGACTAAAAACTTTCTCTCGAATTTCAAATTAAGTTTCTTTAGTGTATTCCAATCCGAAAAAAAATTCGCTTGCGCACCTAAAACTGCACATGCAGTGTGGAACGACTTTTTCCGGGAGTTTAGTGAAAAGATCGCTCGGGATAGACGTTCCATGAACGTAGTTCTCCGCTACCGTGGCCCATATCATCGTGGCGGTATGATATACTGAGGTGAAAGCGTCCTATCTATGCGTTATTGTATCAATCTTCATGTTCAATGGCAAAAAGACGGCGACGATTTCCGAAATATCGATTCTTTTCATTTTAAGTGATTTCGAATCTGTCTCAAGGAAATATCTTCGATTTCATTCATTTTCATGTTTCGCATATTTCTGATAGATAAATTTGACTCGGGATTAGCGGAACGCCCTTTGCCGGGAGATCGAAAAGTTGCTTGTTTGGGTGTCACAGCCGACAGAACGTTGCGTGAACCGAGGTAGCCTACATCTCGCGAACAGGCGACCTCACGTATTATGGTCTGTCGGGATACACAGCTTCGTTTCTGTGAGGAGACAGTCCCTATACATACATAACTGTCAACCTGATACCAAGGGGCTGTTTGCACGGCCGGCGTCAACACTGACAATGCAAACCTCGCTCTGCCCTCTGCCGACCCACGGGTCGCTGTACATATTCAAGCGAGAATAGGAAATTAACCCTTTACCAAGACGTCTATTGCGTTGGGTTTACTCCCTGTTTTTTTCCACAACATGCTGAAAGCTATCGCTATATAAATAGATGCATATATATATCTTAGCTGGGTCTTGGTAGGCTACATTCAACACGATTATAGTGCTGATCTGATGAACGGTATTTATAAATAGGATTTATACTGAATTGTACTTGAATTGTTTCGTGTTGTGGGTATAGCTGTTTATAGGGGAAATGTGTAATTCATCTAATAAAAGGAACCAATATGTATATACCCCCCCCCCACCCTGGTTCTTATAGTGCATCGACGACTATACATGTATTGACCTGACCTAACCCAATTTATCGATCTTCGGGCAGAGAGCATTACGATAATGCCTTTGGAACGATCGAGCGACCTCTGCCGGGAGAATGCCAAACTATCTTAAGTTCGACTGATTCCACTGGACGCTTGTGTCAAGAGGGGCGCGGGGGGTGGGCGAGGACATGGTGGAATGGTGACGAGTTCGGGTGTGCGGGGATATAGAGAAAGGCTCCTTCAAGATGATGCCAGAACCAGAGAAAGCGCTCGTGGGGGTTGCCTTTCGGGTTGGGAGGAGGGCGAGGGGCGGCGGCCTAGTGTATACACGGATAGTGTATATACAACATCCTTGGTAGGCGGATCTGGCATCAAAAGTGTATCGGTCCATGTGCTTTGTGCGGTGAAATTTATAATTACTATGCATAATAATAACGGGTTGAGATTGTAACCCCCATCCTCCCCCTTGGATGTGCCACTGGCACCTGACAGCATAGCCTAAAGAGATATACCCCCGACGGCTCTAGCTGGCTGACGGTTCCACAGACTCGAAGTCTATATATATATGCATACATAGGCCTATATATATATTATGACACCCAACTGTATAGACTCTGTGACAATATTATAGGGCGACTCCTCTACAAACATGCCCCCCCCCACCCCCTCCCGTTCCATTTAGGAGGCTCGCTGGTGGAGTTGACTGGTTTGTTTGATGTCAGATGCATTTTAACCGTAAGTTCATACGGGGACAACGTGAAGGATTCTGGGAAGAGCAAAATCGCGTCCCGGTGGTAACCCAACCCGCACATGTCAGTCTGTGTGCACAACGGCTCAAGGCGGCGAAAACACGTGGCCGCGTGGTGAACGATATAGGCCATGTATTCGGTCTGATTCCGCGGGCCTGCAGGGCCCCAAACAGAGAGGACTTCTCACAGAAACACGTGTGCTTTCAGTCGAATTCTGCCATTTATTACCCAATGTCTATGTTTTGTATATATACTGACCATTTCAAGCCGACGTCGACAATAAACTTCAACAAAATTGTTGTACTTCTATCAACACCACGTAATCCAGCCACATTTACGGGTACAATTTCTTACATCTATGCCAGTTATCACTGGAGTGCCTATGTCCCTATATATATATATATATATATCCGTGGGACTGTAATCCCATGCCACACCCATTGCTTGCGTATACCTATGCGACATTCTGTGTCGTGTGGTGCGGCGATGTCAGTCAGCCTGTGTACCCTGTTGCATCCTTGTTTGCTATGTGGTTCTGCAATCACTGCAGCATTGTGGTCCTCTGACCAGTGCGGCGCCCCGAGACCTGTCCACGTATCCTATAGCAGCCACCTTCCTGTGTTTCCAGCCTAATACTTTCGCCCGGGGTGAAACGTAGCTTGCAGATCCAGACTGTAACTGCAGCAGCGTATGGTCAGTGGCTGCCACCGGAGCCTGCTGCAGCGGCAGACGTTGCTGTCCTTTGATGTAACTCACTGCAGCCTAAAGAAAGCACCATTGGCAACCTCCTAATACTGCGGTATGATGGCGGAACGATGCTGTGCCAATGTAATGCATGCCGTGGTATCACACCGCTTGGTCTCCCAACCTGCTTCCTTGACCTGTCACTAGGGAGAGTCCCGCTCGGTCCAGCTCCTGCTGGATTTCCAGAAATTCCTCCACGCTGCTCCACTCCATGAGCCACTCCTGGTCGCGCTCAGACAAGATGATCAGGATGTCGACTTTGGTGCCGTGCGTGGCCGGTTCCATCTCCATTTCCTCCGCTTTCGACTTGATGCTGAGGATCATGTCGTTCGTGGTTGGCTGCGGCTTCCCGTTACACAACATTTTCATTTTCGTCCCTTTCGCATCCCCTTTACCGCCGCCATCTTTACCAGTCTTCTTATTTTTATCACCGCCATTTTTGTTTTTGTTCTTCTTCTCCCCGTTAACTTGGTTTGTCGCTGCTTTGTTAATGGTGGCCTTACCACCATCTGGGAGATCTGAGGTCAAGAGGTCGCAGCCATCGGGACCTTTCCCTTCACCTCCTTTCCCTTCCATGGTCTGTGCTTCTCCATGTTTCTCCTTCCCTTCCTTCTCGTCGTTCTCCTCTCCTTCGTCATCAGAGTCTGGTTTGGCACCCACGTCAAAGACCAAGTCGTACATGGGCCAGCTTTGTCTGAAGTTTTTGATAATCTCCTCCAGCTTGCTCTTGAAGCTGACAAGTCCCGTTTCCACCTGAGGAGCGGCGGGCTTCAGCATATTGGTGAAGATGAAGGGTAGAAAGCCACCGGCCAACGTGGCGATGGTCTGGTTGGTGGACGAGATCTTGTAGGATTCGCCGAACGACATGACGACTAGGAAGACGAAGATGAGGAACATGATGATGACGAGGAACTTGCCGGTGGCCTGGAGCAGGCTGCGGTACACGGGACCTGGACTGCCAGCCACCTGGATCGAACATACCTCCTCAAAGAGCTTCTTGGGAATGCGCGGAGTGTCCTCGCTGTCCACCATTAAGATGAGGTCGTTGATGTCCCAGTGGTACGGCGTGTTTGACAGGTCGTCGTCGGCCTCATAGTCTGCCTGCTCACTGTTCTCGCAAGCCTTAAACCCACGGTTTTGCTGTAGATTTGACGGCAAACTGGTGTAGTCCTCGAGATCCTTGATCCGTCGTTGGATCTCCGAGAAAAGGGCTTTGTTCAGCTTCAGATACCTCTTGTTGACATTGTTATACGTGTCGTAACTGTAGATAAGCACGAGGAAGATGAGACTGCCGTATCGCAGCACCTTGGAGGCGTTCACGATCAGCCCCATCATGGTGAAGCAGATGATCTCAGAGAGGAAGCTCGACACCTCGGCAGCCATCAACATACCGGAGTACAACGTCGTGAGAATGACGCTGACCACCAACATGTTGACGCAATTTCGCTGCACGTCCGAGTTACAATACAAATTCTCTCGTATTTTCCGCTTTGTGTTCTTATCCTTAATTTTCTTTAGCAGGAACTCCAGCTCAAACTTTTTGAGACTTTTCCAGAATTCCGTCTTCTTGGGTTCCTCTCGGTTCTGGAAAATGTGATAGATGATGCGGCAGGTGATGAAGACGATTGGCAAGCAGTACACGAAGCAGATCAAAGCCGATAGCGGGAGGAAGATGGGCAAGATGAGGAGGCCGAGGAAACAGCCGAACATGCCGTACTTCTTGAAGGGCAGCAGTAGGTTGCGTGTAGCGAGCGCCAGGGCGTTCAGCCACGACATGTCCTTGAGGTCGGTGAAGGAGTCGATGATGGCCCTCTGGTAGCGGGTCTCCTTCACGGTGTTGCCCAGCCAGGCGCTGACCAGCCCCACGCTGAAGTAGACGATGAAGGCGGCGAGGAAGATGGGGTGAGTCGGGGTCAGGTACTGCATCAGGCGGAAGTTATACGTCATGTCTAGTCCCATGTGGGAGGCCGCCACGCGGCGCTCCTCAATTTCCGGATGCTCGAAGAAGTAGTAAAGAGCCAGACGGACGTAGAACGGGAAGGGCATCATCAGGACGAGCAACACGCGTCCGAAGATGGTACACAGGTTGAGCCAAGGACGGGGTTTGCAGGAGGTGCAGCAGCCGAAGATATTGGCATGGCAACACTCTTCGAACGGTTCAAGCTGCCGAAGCTTGCAGAGAAACAAGGCGCGCGTTAAACTATGGGTCATGCCAACGGGAACGCGGTTCTCCGGTAGAAGTTTCCGGTAGTTGACCATGATGTCGAACTGTTCCAGTTTGATGGGAATGACAGTATCCGATGGAAGCTCGCTGAGTAGACAGCGACAGCGGATGAAATCCCTTCTGTTGCGCAAGTCGATGACGTGCTCGGCGTTGTACGGCGTATGTCCAAGGTCGTCAGCCTTGTCACATCGGGATATCACCATCGTCTTGTAGAGGTGCTCCTTCAGGATGACGCCATATTCCGCGGTAGCCATGGTCACAGAGTAGATCCAATCGGGAACGAGGACGGGGCCGAAGACGAAGACGGCGAGCATGAGGCAGGCCAGGAGGATGTCGAGGGTGCGCAGCCACTTGTTGGGCACGGCCTCGTAGCACTCGATGGTCTTGCCGTCGAGGCGGTAGTAACAGCAGCGGTCGGTGAAGTGTGCACGTCCATTCTCCGGCCGTATCACTTGGTAACACACGCTCGACCTGCCCTCCAGCACGCTGATCGTCCCGTTGTACTCCATATCCCGGACGGTGATATCCAAGACCACGTCCACTTTATCCTCCTCGTTCAGATCCCCCACGCAGCCCTGGGGCATATCCTCCAGCTCTATGTCCAATTTCTCCACCCCGAACTTCAATGTCATGAGGGAAAGCACGCCGTGATTGAAGGCCAAGTTGAGGATCGTCTGACCTTGACCCGTGACGACGCGTGCCCACGTGTGCGTCTTGTACGTCCATGTGTTGTTGGAGGCGAGGGGATTGTAAGAATACCCTTTGAGGGAGAAAGTGTATTCGATCATCTTGGTATTCCACGTCATGATATCGGCGATACGAGTGTGCACGAAGAGGTTTGTGGGTCTCACGCGGCATCGTGACGTCATGCTGAGGTTCCGGACGAAGAACTCGTGATCGCGAGTTAACACGGGATCTGAAGGCGCCACTTTCTGCGGAACGGTCGTCACGTGGACAGACGTCTCATTCCCAGCGTCATCCGGTAATACACCAGGTGACGCTCCAGATACAATACAACTGGCGGTGACAATCAGAAGCATCATGATAAAGCGTAGCTGACCCGTATGTCCTGGTACCAGCAATCTCCCGCTAGGGGTCGCGCGCGGCGGGACGCTGTCCGGGGTCCACATGGCGGATATATTTGTGACCCGGATTCTCGGGAGGAATCACGACGTCCCGTGACAACGCGAGATCTAGAGCTGTCAGAGGCGAGACCCCAACGTCGCAACAGCAGACCGCCGCCGCCCGTGACACATCACACCCAGGAAAGTCGAACACCCCTTAACAGGTCACTATTTATATGTAGTCGATCCTTACATGTACTGATGTGTCTAATATACCCGGGGTTTTATTCACCACCGAGTACTTCCGCCCGGGTGGGCTCGGAATAAAGTTCCGTGCGGGCTCGTCTCTCTCCTTCACGTCGAGTGAGAACGCTTGTCCTTCCACATAGGAGCACGATCGGCGAGTGTGCCGGCTAGGGGTCTGGCGCTGCACTGTGCAAATGTCTGTTCAAGTTTGGCATAAGTACGAACGTACATGCACAAAAAAAGGTCATTTATAATTAATTGTCAAAGTGACGTTGCGTCCCTATCATTAAACTGAAACTCCAGCCTCAAAAACTGCTGAAATAAAAACGGAAAGGACTTATTATGGCGCGTTTTGGCCGCTCGTCCGTGATAACCAGAAGCAATGTTCTTCTTTATCTAGCCTTTTGCTTAGACATTGCTCTCTCCGTCTCCACCCACGCCAGACCACATATATATCGTGCCAAGAGTCTCGACCAACATATCTAGCATCACGTCGTGCCTTGTACCTCAAGCCAGCTAGGAAAGGAAACATTTGCATTCATATGAAAAAAGGGCGGCATGACAAATGTGTACAGTAAACCAGAGATGACTTGCTCGGATTTTTCTTCCACTTAGTTGGGCACCATGTGGTAGGAGAAACCTGTTTTGAAAGGGTTGTGCTTTCCGCCTATGTCACTCCGCTGAAATGATAAGTTTATATTACCTTAGTGTGCAGCCATACATGACTTTCCACGAATTGTCACCGACTGATGTTAGTTACTGAGAAACCGGTTAAATATCGTTGCGAGGAAAAGCTGGGGTCTAAAAATTTCGACTAAAAACTTTCTCTCGAATTTCAAATTAAGTTTCTTTAGTGTATTCCAATGCGCACCTAAAACTGCACATGCAGTGTGGAACGACTTTTTCCGGGAGTTTAGTGAAAAGATCGCTCGGGATAGACGTTCCATGAACGTAGTTCTCCGCTACCGTGGCCCATATCATCGTGGCGGTATGATATACTGAGGTGAAAGCGTCCTATCTATGCGTTATTGTATCAATCTTCATGTTCAATGGCAAAAAGACGGCGACGATTTCCGAAATATCGATTCTTTTCATTTTAAGTGATTTCGAATCTGTCTCAAGGAAATATCTTCGATTTCATTCATTTTCATGTTTCGCATATTTCTGATAGATAAATTTGACTCGGGATTAGCGGAACGCCCTTTGCCGGGAGATCGAAAAGTTGCTTGTTTGGGTGTCACAGCCGACAGAACGTTGCGTGAACCGAGGTAGCCTACATCTCGCGAACAGGCGACCTCACGTATTATGGTCTGTCGGGATACACAGCTTCGTTTCTGTGAGGAGACAGTCCCTATACATACATAACTGTCAACCTGATACCAAGGGGCTGTTTGCACGGCCGGCGTCAACACTGACAATGCAAACCTCGCTCTGCCCTCTGCCGACCCACGGGTCGCTGTACATATTCAAGCGAGAATAGGAAATTAACCCTTTACCAAGACGTCTATTGCGTTGGGTTTACTCCCTGTTTTTTTCCACAACATGCTGAAGGCTATCGCTATATAAATAGATGCATGTATATATCTTAGCTGGGTCTTGGTAGGCTACATTCAACACGATTATAGTGCTGATCTGATGAACGGTATTTATAAATAGGATTTATACTGAATTGTACTTGAATTGTTTCGTGTTGTGGGTATAGCTGTTTATAGGGGAAATGTGTAATTCATCTAATAAAAGGAACCAATATGTATATACCCCCCCCCCCCCCCACCCTGGTTCTTATAGTGCATCGACGACTATACATGTATTGACCTGACCTAACCCAATTTATCGATCTTCGGGCAGAGAGCATTACGATAATGCCTTTGGAACGATCGAGCGACCTCTGCCGGGAGAATGCCAAACTATCTTAAGTTCGACTGATTCCACTGGACGCTTGTGTCAAGAGGGGCGCGGGGGGTGGGCGAGGACATGGTGGAATGGTGACGAGTTCGGGTGTGCGGGGATATAGAGAAAGGCTCCTTCAAGATGATGCCAGAACCAGAGAAAGCGCTCGTGGGGGTTGCCTTTCGGGTTGGGAGGAGGGCGAGGGGCGGCGGCCTAGTGTATACACGGATAGTGTATATACAACATCCTTGGTAGGCGGATCTGGCATCAAAAGTGTATCGGTCCATGTGCTTTGTGCGGTGAAATTTATAATTACTATGCATAATAATAACGGGTTGAGATTGTAACCCCCATCCTCCCCCTTGGATGTGCCACTGGCACCTGACAGCATAGCCTAAAGAGATATACCCCCGACGGCTCTAGCTGGCTGACGGTTCCAAGACTCGAAGTCTATATATATATGCATACATAGGCCTATATATATATTATGACACCCAACTGTATAGACTCTGTGACAATATTATAGGGCGACTCCTCTACAAACATGCCCCCCCCCCCACCCCCTCCCGTTCCATTTAGGAGGCTCGCTGGTGGAGTTGACTGGTTTGTTTGATGTCAGATGCATTTTAACCGTAAGTTCATACGGGGACAACGTGAAGGATTCTGGGAAGAGCAAAATCGCGTCCCGGCGGTAACCCAACCCGCACATGTCAGTCTGTGTGCACAACGGCTCAAGGCGGCGAAAACACGTGGCCGCGTGGTGAACGATATAGGCCATGTATTCGGTCTGATTCCGCGGGCCTGCAGGGCCCCAAACAGAGAGGACTTCTCACAGAAACACGTGTGCTTTCGGTCGAATTCTGCCATTTATTACCCAATGTCTATGTTTTGTATATATACTGACCATTTCAAGCCGACGTCGACAATAAACTTCAACAAAATTGTTGTACTTCTATCAACACCACGTAATCCAGCCACATTTACGGGTACAATTTCGTACATCTATGCCAGTTATCACTGGAGTGCCTATGTCCCTATATATATATATATATATCCGTGGGACTGTAATCCCATGCCACACCCATTGCTTGCGTATACCTATGCGACATTCTGTGTCGTGTGGTGCGGCGATGTCAGTCAGCCTGTGTACCCTGTTGCATCCTTGTTTGCTATGTGGTTCTGCAATCACTGCAGCATTGTGGTCCTCTGACCAGTGCGGCGCCCCGAGACCTGTCCACGTATCCTATAGCAGCCACCTTCCTGTGTTTCCAGCCTAATACTTTCGCCCGGGGTGACCCGTAGCTTGCAGATCCAGACTGTAACTGCAGCAGCGTATGGTCAGTGGCTGCCACCGGAGCCTGCTGCAGCGGCAGACGTTGCTGTCCTTTGATGTAACTCACTGCAGCCTAAAGAAAGCACCATTGGCAACCTCCTAATACTGCGGTATGATGGCGGAACGATGCTGTGCCAATGTAATGCATGCGGTGGTATCACACCGCTTGGTCTCCCAACCTGCTTCCTTGACCTGTCACTAGGGAGAGTCCCGCTCGGTCCAGCTCCTGCTGGATTTCCAGAAATTCCTCCACGCTGCTCCACTCCATGAGCCACTCCTGGTCGCGCTCAGACAAGATGATCAGGATGTCGACTTTGGTGCCGTGCGTGGCCGGTTCCATCTCCATTTCCTCCGCTTTCGACTTGATGCTGAGGATCATGTCGTTCGTGGTTGGCTGCGGCTTCCCGTTACACAACATTTTCATTTTCGTCCCTTTCGCATCCCCTTTACCGCCGCCATCTTTACCAGTCTTCTTATTTTTATCACCGCCATTTTTGTTTTTGTTCTTCTTCTCCCCGTTAACTTGGTTTGTCGCTGCTTTGTTAATGGTGGCCTTACCACCATCTGGGAGATCTGAGGTCAAGAGGTCGCAGCCATCGGGACCTTTCCCTTCACCTCCTTTCCCTTCCATGGTCTGTGCTTCTCCATGTTTCTCCTTCCCTTCCTTCTCGTCGTTCTCCTCTCCTTCGTCATCAGAGTCTGGTTTGGCACCCACGTCAAAGACCAAGTCGTACATGGGCCAGCTTTGTCTGAAGTTTTTGATAATCTCCTCCAGCTTGCTCTTGAAGCTGACAAGTCCCGTTTCCACCTGAGGAGCGGCGGGCTTCAGCATATTGGTGAAGATGAAGGGTAGAAAGCCACCGGCCAACGTGGCGATGGTCTGGTTGGTGGACGAGATCTTGTAGGATTCGCCGAACGACATGACGACTAGGAAGACGAAGATGAGGAACATGATGATGACGAGGAACTTGCCGGTGGCCTGGAGCAGGCTGCGGTACACGGGACCTGGACTGCCAGCCACCTGGATCGAACATACCTCCTCAAAGAGCTTCTTGGGAATGCGCGGAGTGTCCTCGCTGTCCACCATTAAGATGAGGTCGTTGATGTCCCAGTGGTACGGCGTGTTTGACAGGTCGTCGTCGGCCTCATAGTCTGCCTGCTCACTGTTCTCGCAAGCCTTAAACCCACGGTTTTGCTGTAGATTTGACGGCAAACTGGTGTAGTCCTCGAGATCCTTGATCCGTCGTTGGATCTCCGAGAAAAGGGCTTTGTTCAGCTTCAGATACCTCTTGTTGACATTGTTATACGTGTCGTAACTGTAGATAAGCACGAGGAAGATGAGACTGCCGTATCGCAGCACCTTGGAGGCGTTCACGATCAGCCCCATCATGGTGAAGCAGATGATCTCAGAGAGGAAGCTCGACACCTCGGCAGCCATCAACATACCGGAGTACAACGTCGTGAGAATGACGCTGACCACCAACATGTTGACGCAATTTCGCTGCACGTCCGAGTTACAATACAAATTCTCTCGTATTTTCCGCTTTGTGTTCTTATCCTTAATTTTCTTTAGCAGGAACTCCAGCTCAAACTTTTTGAGACTTTTCCAGAATTCCGTCTTCTTGGGTTCCTCTCGGTTCTGGAAAATGTGATAGATGATGCGGCAGGTGATGAAGACGATTGGCAAGCAGTACACGAAGCAGATCAAAGCCGATAGCGGGAGGAAGATGGGCCAGATGAGGAGGCCGAGGAAACAGCCGAACATGCCGTACTTCTTGAAGGGCAGCAGTAGGTTGCGTGTAGCGAGCGCCAGGGCGTTCAGCCACGACATGTCCTTGAGGTCGGTGAAGGAGTCGATGATGGCCCTCTGGTAGCGGGTCTCCTTCACGGTGTTGCCCAGCCAGGCGCTGACCAGCCCCACGCTGAAGTAGACGATGAAGGCGGCGAGGAAGATGGGGTGAGTCGGGGTCAGGTACTGCATCAGGCGGAAGTTATACGTCATGTCTAGTCCCATGTGGGAGGCCGCCACGCGGCGCTCCTCAATTTCCGGATGCTCGAAGAAGTAGTAAAGAGCCAGACGGACGTAGAACGGGAAGGGCATCATCAGGACGAGCAACACGCGTCCGAAGATGGTACACAGGTTGAGCCAAGGACGGGGTTTGCAGGAGGTGCAGCAGCCGAAGATATTGGCATGGCAACACTCTTCGAACGGTTCAAGCTGCCGAAGCTTGCAGAGAAACAAGGCGCGCGTTAAACTATGGGTCATGCCAACGGGAACGCGGTTCTCCGGTAGAAGTTTCCGGTAGTTGACCATGATGTCGAACTGTTCCAGTTTGATGGGAATGACAGTATCCGATGGAAGCTCGCTGAGTAGACAGCGACAGCGGATGAAATCCCTTCTGTTGCGCAAGTCGATGACGTGCTCGGCGTTGTACGGCGTATGTCCAAGGTCGTCAGCCTTGTCACATCGGGATATCACCATCGTCTTGTAGAGGTGCTCCTTCAGGATGACGCCATATTCCGCGGTAGCCATGGTCACAGAGTAGATCCAATCGGGAACGAGGACGGGGCCGAAGACGAAGACGGCGAGCATGAGGCAGGCCAGGAGGATGTCGAGGGTGCGCAGCCACTTGTTGGGCACGGCCTCGTAGCACTCGATGGTCTTGCCGTCGAGGCGGTAGTAACAGCAGCGGTCGGTGAAGTGTGCGCGTCCATTCTCCGGCCGTATCACTTGGTAACACACGCTCGACCTGCCCTCCAGCACGCTGATCGTCCCGTTGTACTCCATATCCCGGACGGTGATATCCAAGACCACGTCCACTTTATCCTCCTCGTTCAGATCCCCCACGCAGCCCTGGGGCATATCCTCCAGCTCTATGTCCAATTTCTCCACCCCGAACTTCAAGGTCATGAGGGAAAGCACGCCGTGATTGAAGGCCAAGTTGAGGATCGTCTGACCTTGACCCGTGACGACGCGTGCCCACGTGTGCGTCTTGTACGTCCATGTGTTGTTGGAGGCGAGGGGATTGTAAGAATACCCTTTGAGGGAGAAAGTGTATTCGATCATCTTGGTATTCCACGTCATGATATCGGCGATACGAGTGTGCACGAAGAGGTTTGTGGGTCTCACGCGGCATCGTGACGTCATGCTGAGGTTCCGGACGAAGAACTCGTGATCGCGAGTTAACACGGGATCTGAAGGCGCCACTTTCTGCGGAACGGTCGTCACGTGGACAGACGTCTCATTCCCAGCGTCATCCGGTAATACACCAGGTGACGCTCCAGATACAATACAACTGGCGGTGACAATCAGAAGCATCATGATAAAGCGTAGCTGACCCGTATGTCCTGGTACCAGCAATCTCCCGCTAGGGGTCGCGCGCGGCGGGACGCTGTCCGGGGTCCACATGGCGGATATATTTGTGACCCGGATTCTCGGGAGGAATCACGACGTCCCGTGACAACGCGAGATCTAGAGCTGTCAGAGGCGAGACCCCAACGTCGCAACAGCAGACCGCCGCCACCCGTGACACATCACACCCAGGAAAGTCGAACACCCCTTAACAGGTCACTATTTATATGTAGTCGATCCTTACATGTACTGATGTGTCTAATATACCCGGGGATTTTATTCACCACCGAGTACTTCCGCCCGGGTGGGCTCGGAATAAAGTTCCGTGCGGGCTCGACTCTCTCCTTCACGTCGGGTGAGAAGCCGATTGTCCTTCCACATAGGAGCACGATCGGCGAGTGTGCCGGGTCCCTTTCACAACATGCGCCGCTTTGTGCAGTGAGTGGATAGCCGGTTCGTTACAACGGCCTGGCGGCCCCCCGCGTTTGGTGGCGCCACCATGCGGCGATATCACGTCCGCTGCGGTCGGTTGCCGCCTCTTACCACACGTTGGCCTTGGGTCGCGTCCAGAGAGCTCACAGCACATTGTGTGTGCATGTCCGTCGGCCGCAGCTTTATTCACCACGCACGCCATACCCACCTCCACCTCCCACTACCGCCACCATGCAGCAGGCCCTCTCCTCCTACCTCACCCCCCCACCCCCATCGCCCACTCCGTACCCAACAGACAGCCACGTTCTTTGGATTCACGCTCGACTGATCAGCTAGTCATTCATGTCCCGTGTCTATACAATGAATGGACCGTGGAAAATATCGGAACCAATCAATACCGTGAGAGCAACATGTTCCGCTTTATAGATCTTACCAGTCGGCCTCCAATCAAGAAGGTGAGAACTACTGTTACGGTAGGGCAAGAACTTTTGTAACACAGCTTACCATTCAGGGTCTGTTATACACCTTACGGGTCAGCGTCCAATCAGGGCGAGTTTCACATCGTCATATTACACCTTACCAATCAACATTGGCAACTATGGGTGGAATGCTGTTTCTGCCACCTTTGTGTACACATGGAATAATAAACCTCTGGGGCAACGAGACGACCATGACAGGCCCCAGACACGTGTGGGGTTTGAACCCGCAATCGACCGTATTGCTGCCGAGTACGCGCCATGAATATATCCACAATGGCGCCTTCCTATTGTGACAGTGACCCAAGCCTTCTATTGTACTATTGGGACTGCGATGGATTATCGCCCACGTCAATTCCGGATGCCGTCGAATGAGTGGGTCGTATATCGACGCTGTAGCGCCTCTCTCGAGCCAGCCTCCTTTGAACCTTCACTATGGAAACTCTGCCTCTGACTGAGCGTAACAATGCCGTGCTAGAAAAACTAATAAAGTTGCAGTACTTTAAATGCTCATCTATTTCATATGCATATTGTCGACAGTCCGCGGTGCAACTGCGGTGCTGCTAGCGAAGATAGCGTTCATTTTTTCTATTCTTGTCCAACATACACAAATGAGCGCGAAATACTGATGGGAAAAATAGTTACTCATACCCCGATGTCACAAGGCACACTTTTTTTTGGTAACCCATCCTTGTCTTACGATACAAATGTAGAAATCTTCACAGCTGTACATAAATATATTGAAAATATTAAACGCTTTAAATAGACATCAAGTGTACCTATTGCTGCGTGGTTAAATCATCGAACTAATGGCAAACAGTGTTAATTCTTTGAATCTGTATTTTCTGGTGTGTGTGTGTTATATTATATATTATTATTATGTGCAAAAGGATTCATATAGGCCTTGCCTGTTTTCCGATTGTAAAAAATTAAAATATGCTTAAACCAAACTAATAAAAGTTATCCTAGATACCAAATTACAGTTAAATATCATCGATGTTATATTTCGAGTTCCTGACACTGGGTAACCTACTTATTTTTACAGAATACATATATTTACAGATAATTAGGAACTAAGGCAATCTAAATATAATTGTCGGTATAAAAGTAAATGTTATATCAAAACTGCCGTGCCAAATTAAAACATGAGTGTAGAATTAGAGAATAATGTTGTGGAAAACAGATAGAGGATGTTGTAAGAGTCTCTCTCAAGACCTACAGAAAATGTAATTACTTCTTACTTGTATAATCATATTTCCTTCCTCTTACCTAGCTTTAACAAAATGGGTTCTAACATCTTGTTGTCCGTGTCTGTATTGCCTGTTTCCGCCTTTGAAAGCAATACAAAATATGCGTGCGTCCGCAAGATGTAACGGTCAGGGAATCGATGTATGCATACGTCCTCTGGGGCCGTATGTACAAGGGCATTGTCGTCGCACTTTCTGCCTTCGACTCACTCCGCTAGGGCTCCATTATATAAAAGCGGAGCTTGCGTAGTGCCACCGTGCGGGGAGATTGTCTTCGCTGCGTCACCAGCTCGTTGTGGTGGTGCTCCTAAAAGTAACTGGTTATACGACTTTATGAATGAATCACAGGCTGACTGAAAACGTGTCCAATGTATGTATACTGATTGTGAATGAGACCAACGACCAACGACGGTAACATTTAATATTTTGTGGCGTAACCATCAACTTTTGTTTTGACCCGTTATTTTCACTCAGTCCCTTAAATTGGAAAAATTCACTTACTTAGATTGCAGTGGCGGATCCTGGAATTTTACGAAAGTTGGGGGGGGGGGGGGGTCACCATTTATTCAAGTACTATCCAGGCGCGGATCCCGCGACGGGGGTGGAGGGTGCTGGTTAGGTCGTGCGAACCCCCCCCCCCTTCTAGATCCGCCACTCGATGAGAGGTGATTTATTATTTATTTCTTCTTACTAGCTTCTCAGCCCGACCCCCCCCTAAAAATTGTTATTCCCATGTACCGTGGCACTCATACTATTGCCCACCCCCACCGCCCCTCCCCCAGGGGTTGGGACAGTCTCCCCTGCCTTACTCCTGGGATGGTGCAGCACGTGTAGTACAGACGCCAGACTGGCCAGGAGGCCCATAGACCATCGGCCTCACATCGAGTAACCACACATTAAACCCATAAATAGCTATACAACCCCTCGAGCCATGGGAGTCGGCCGTAATCATTCTTATATAGTTGCTATTATTACATGTTATTATTAGAGCAAAACGACGCATCGCCCTTTTGCGAAAATATCTTCAGCTGACTAATAATATCATGCAGAGAGAGCAGATACATAAATAACATAACATATATAACCTAAGTATATATATCATAGTAAAGTTAGATGTAGCCAAGCACGGTAGGTAGGACAGGCTACCGTGTGCTCTGTAATAGGTGAGCGGTTACAACAGTTACAATGCAAATGAACATCTTATAGTCATGATGCTTTGTCGTTTTAACAAATTTAATTAATCGAACACAAGTTCCGAAAAAATTCAATGTTATTCCCCACTTCGCCCCATGAAGACCATCATAAAATGGTAATTATCCTTATTGTTTGTGGCATCGGGAATTAATTATATACATCCTAACATCATCCGTAAAGCTCGTGCATTTAGGGACAGTTTTACTTTAAAAGCGGGAAAACATCATTTACACTGACACCTATAATTATTCAAACCGCGGGGGTTTCACGGTAGCCTCAGTATAAACGTTATCCCGCCGTGCCTCCTCGCGGAGCTAATTTCGTAATAACTTGCATGTTGACGACATAATGCCGGGTCTGGCTAAACAAGTGGCTTCCCGCGTTCTTTCGCTTCCGGTTTACACGGTGGGTGAAGTACAGTTTGTTTGATCTACCAAATCCTCTTTAATCCGTCTCAATTGAAGCATTTCAGCCCACATAACTCTTTCAGCTCTTTCATCACATGTATATACGTTACGCGTTTGGAAGATATTGTGTGTGTGGGGGGGGGGGGGGTATTTGTGAACGATAATGTGGCAGTTGGATGACCTTCACCTTTACCTTCGCACAACTGACAGGACAGCTGACAAAGCAGCATCGTCTGCTGCATTAAATAACCACATAATCTGGGTCATTAGGCCTAGTTCATGCTTCATAGCCCAGTGGAGGTTCCTTGGCCCTCTTTCGCCATTGTATGGCCACAGGCGGCCTGCAACACCCAACTTATTTCATTTCCACGTAGAGTAAAAATCACGAATCCTGTAAATAGTAGGTATGGTGACACATTTTACAGCTTCATTACGAAAGGCGGATGTTTGGTTCAGAAGAGTGTTATTCCTCACGGACATGACCGTCTGGGAATGAATGCGAATGGGTCGAAGGCTAGCTGTTCCCACACAACATCCCAACGTCTAAAGTATAGGGTTTATCTTACACGACCCCGTTATGATACAGCCTCGGACATTTGTGTATTCGCTAAACTCGTTAAACTTATAAATGTTACACCAAACAAGCTTCCGACATGATACAAAGAATACATATTATGCACTTTAGTGACATGACAAGCTATTGTTTAAGGCTCATGTTACGCTAGCATTGACTCAGCTTTTCATACGTAACGCGGTTAGGTGAGTCCTAAACGATTGTATAGTGTGTATCACGTTTGCACACGTGACCTCACTTTGATAAACGCAACATATAATTTACAGTTGGACTGTTATACATTTTATTGAGGGGTCACTGCAAATGCTGTGATGCTAGGAATGCGGGGTTTTCTGCAATGGTCTGCTCGTTGCACGGAACATATCTGCCGCCCCCGGCGGGGGGGGGGGGGGGGGGGAGGCGCGGTAAAGCCCCCCGCCCTTTGTCACCTCCAAATCCGATCAAAAGGAGCCTTCTACCGGCAAAATCTCCTCGGAAGGGGTATTTTTTCTGTCCGAATATTTGCACAAATATCAATATATATGTCACATGCACATATGTTATATGCACATGTCGCACATGTTAAATAAGTGCATACGTTTAATTAATGAATTAACGATATGTGAAATTGAATGAATGTTATGTCGAGTTGCATATATGCAAATATTTGCCTATTCAACATATCTGTAAATAATTGCGCATCTGTCGAAATATTTGTACATATATCATAGTATTGCACATATATATGTTACATGCACATGTCGCACATGTGAGTGCATACGTTAAATTAACCAATTAACGATATGTGAAATTGAATTAATTAATTTTATGTCGAGTTGAATTAATGATATGTCCAAATAGCGCTAATTGCACATTATTAATAATTCAATTCACCATATCATAAATTCAATTCCACGTGTCACTTAAAGTCCATCTCTTATGTCCTATGTTACTTTGCATATATTTGACCCATTTGCACTATATTAACGAAATTCCGTACGCACTGAATTTATTCGCCACCCGTATTAACAATATTAGCCACTTTATCTCCTACCTAGTAAAAAAGGTAGAAGATAGACAAGGGCAATCTTTTCACTGATTCGTTACGTCACAAGATGAACCGGTTTTGTTGCGCAATACGGTAAACGCGTCTTTTGAGCATGGCGTCTATAGGAAGGGCCCAAGAGGGGCTTTTTCGACACGGCGATTTTTAAAATCGACAACGCGACATTGGGGTTGTCTTAGAATCGACATGCGACACAAGACTTAGCGACACGCGACATGGACCTTTTGTTAAAATCGACACGCGACATGGATCTTTTGTTAAAATCGACACGCGACATGGCTACCCCCCCTCAGGGGCCCTATAGGAGGGTAGGCGTCCTCCCGCATCGATCGGGATGTGGCGATGGGCGCACGATTATTTAGAATTAATGATAGTGAGGGTGAGGAAAAAGAAGTGGAGGAATTCCGGCCACCTGGAGCATGTATTCTCCGGCCGTACGTATCGCTTCGAGCCACCGCGACATAAGACTGCAGATTGCTAAGGAGCTGTAAACGTTGAAAACCTAGAAACGCCCTTCGCGCAAAACAGTATTTTCGGAAGAAGTGCGAACGTTTCATTCATAAAAAGCGAAGCTTATTATGTCATGGTATCTAGATCAAAAACGTGCAAATATGCCTTGTAATCATATAAAATATTAATGCGGTGACCAGCAGACAAATTGGTGAAAGCTGCTTAGTTGTTTGTCCCGACCGGACACCATAACGTTCGGGTGTCCACAAGTATTACTATAAATAAGTACGCGATGAAGCATAATATGAGATGTGCGCAGTGTGCTTTTTAAGCTAGACCGATAAATGCCGCCCTCCCTTCCTTCTGATCTTCATGAACAACTTCTTTTAGTACATACATTTCATTTAACCCCGGATCTAGATTCTATGTCTACGATTCGACGGATATCCCTGAGACGGCCCGTCCACTACTGTAGCCTAGCCCACCCTTTATTTGTAGCCAGTAGGCTGGCAACACACAGTGCCACTGCAGCTGTTTGTTTTCTGTCAATGTCACGAATGTTGCTCTAACCAACAAGAACACACCTCTAATGTAGGGCCCCTGAGGGGGGATAGCCATGTCGCGTGTCGATTTTAAGAAATGGTCCATGTCGCGTGTCGATTTTAAGAAAAGGTCCATGTCGCGTGTCGATTTTAAGAAAAGTTCCATGTCGCTAAGTCTTATGTCGCATGTCGATTCTAAGGCAACCCCAATGTCGCGTTGTCGATTTTAAAAATCGCCGTGTCGCTGTGTAGAAAAAGCCCCTCTGGGGCCCTTAATGTCATAGATGTAGGTCTATCTACATCTACATGTGGTAAATATTCATCATGATGAGGTAATGTTAACCGAAATAAACATCTGAATTTGAGCTTCTCTGCCGCACGTACATTCAAACAGCGCGGGCAGTCGAAGCGAGCGAGGCGCACTCAAACCGGTTCATCTTGTGACGTCACAAATCTGTACTCTGGGCGGGGGTTTGGAAATGGATCGTTCGCTGCTTGAGTTTATTTTGGTGACTTTAGATATTAATATTTATGGCATAAGAGACATTGTAAAATAATTGCATCTGATAAATGGCTTTAGTAAACACTGGGAAAGGTATATTTGAAAGTGGTTTATTAACAAATACCCCCCCAAGAGATGGACTTTAATTCAAGTTGCTTCGAATATGTTTGCGTAGAATAACGATCCTATGACGCCTTCCTTCACGAAGAGTAAGTGGTTACCCCTGAAGACATCGCTCTCAACCGTACTTTATCCAACTGGGCCACGCAGACGCGCTGCATTAAAAACTTAGCGGACGTGAGGCGTGCAGCCATGTAGACATAGCCACGTGCGCTGGCTGGACCGGTGGGTTGTAAAGTTGTATTTTTAACCTAAATGAACGCAGCTGTAGTTAGTTTCTAAGTTTTGGCGGCACTTAATATTGGGCCGCGGTAGTCGGCAAGGCGTGAGGGATATCATGGGATGGGATATAACGGATAGCCCGCCACCACACCAACAAAGGAAAAAGGGTTATATATACCCAGTCGGCGAGTATCGTACACTTGGGAGCGGTGTGTAATGCGATAGAAACTGCCAGATGTGTTGTGTAAAAGAGAAAAGAGATTAGATTTGGAACAAAACTAAGATCAGGCACCAATTTTCCAAACCAACCATACACCACAGACTCGATTTATTTGATGCATGGCTGGGTAGAGAATTTGGTCTGCTCATACAATGGTGCGCAAGTTTGGGGCTGAGCCTTTGAATAAAGTCGATATGGAACAGCCCCTCCACCCCACGCCCCACCCACCCTGAGAAAGAGATCGTCAACCCTAAACCGAGGCTACACTAGAGGCTAAATCAACCTTCCACAACAAGGAAAGATCCAAAACTAAGGCTACAACCAAAAACTCAAAATAAGAACCTTAAATTCAGCCCACCACCACATATGGATGCAAAAGTACGACTTTTGCTATCAGACAATGTCAAGATTACGTAGTTTTTCATTGATTCACTGCGTGTTGATGACATATATATGCCTAGGAACAGCTACTGGTGAACCACAGCGATTCACAGCTATATATCTATTTCTGACCGGGGGTTCTTGCTCTTTCGTTTCATCAGTAATAATAACTTTATTGCCATATGTTACATGACACTCGTCGGTTAATGTAGTGTAGATATGGTTTTCAGCGTTTTAACCGAAACAAAATTGGTTTATTGGATAATGTAATATCCACCACACGTACAAGCTGTAATAAACATGATCAGCCGCCCGTGACCTTTAAAATGTGACTGCGTGGAAACTGCTTTGTACGAAGGTGTGCATGTTCTCTGTCTGGCCTGGACAAAGACATTGATTTAAATTTAAACGAGGCCAAACCTATGGAAGCATATTAGGGACATTATCCATTATCAAAACAAAGTTGTTCCGTCACCAACGCAATATCTAGCAGGATGAGTTAATGAGGATGAGATGTGGCTTTGCAAACACGGATTTTCGCTCTTGACACCATGATTGCTTATATGCCGACACGGTAGCACTCCAAGCACCATGTCTGTCATATATTCCACCATTCATCGTCCAGGGAGGTTACTGGGCCCAGTTTAAACATTGTGGGCACAAAAGCGGCATAGAACACCAAATCATTTCATCTCAGGCGCAAAATCTTTCATCTACTCACCAGTCATCGTCCCGGGAGGTTGACTGGCCTACTTTAACCCTTGTCTGAACACAAAGTGGCCTAGAACATCAGATCATTGCATTACAGGCACAACAGGCAATGGTAGATGGCCCTCATGGGCTTCTGTAGGAAAGCAACCGGCGTTGCGACGGCACAAAACAGATGGTCGACAGCCGCTAGTTACGTGTACACTGCTCTGAAAGGACCAGTAACGCTTCTGCATCTGTATCTATGTCAGCCCTGGACTAGAGCCGGGGAGGGAGGTAAGGTAGCTCTATTCCCAGGCCCGGCTAGAGTATTTCCTCCGGGGGGCACTACATAACTGGTTTGCCGCCCATGGCGTAGAGGGCATATATGAAGAGCGAAAGAAAATTGCGCGATTTTGTGGTCATGCATTGAAAGATATTTTGGCTAAAAACGGCATCCCAAAATAGACACGTTTGGATGTCTTGGCTTTGACTGTAACAGCGCTAACAGTCCAGCGAAGGGTGTTTAGTGTACGTCAGTGCAGTGGGTGTGGCGGGTGGCGGTCTCCTGTTGTGACGTTGGAGCCCTGGATCTCGCGTTTTCTCGAGACGTGGTGAATGCTCCCGAGAACCCGGGTCACAAACATCCGCCATGTGGACCCCTGAGAGCGTTTCGCCGCGCGCGACCTCTCGCGGGAGATTGCTGGTACCAGGACATACGGGTCAGCTACGCTTTATCATGATGTTTCTGATTGTCGCCGCCAGTTGTATTGTATCTGGAACGGCTGGCGTATTACCGGATGAGACTGAGAATCAGACGGTCTCGCTAGATTTCGCGGCGCCGCGCACTCACGTGATACCGCGAGATCACGGTGTCTTCGTTCGGAATCTCAGCACATCGTTGCAGTGTCGACTGCGGCCCACGGACCCGTTCGTTCACTCTCGCATAGCGGCAAGCATTACCGGGAATACCAAGATGATCGAATACATGTTCTCCATCAAGGGATATTCCTACAATCCCTTGGACGTAAACAACACCTGGACACACGACACCAATGCGTGGGCGCGCGTCGGGTCAGGTCAAGGTCAAACGATCCGCAACTTGGTCTTTAACTACGGCATGCTTTCCCTCATGACCTTGACGTACGGGGTGGAGAAGATGGACATAGAACTGGAGGATATGCCCCAGGGCTGCGTGGGGGATCTGAACGAGGAGGATAAAGTGGACGTAGTCTTGGATATCACGATCCGGGATATGGAGTACAACGGGACGATCAGCGTGCTGGAGGGCAGGTCGAGCGTGTGTTACAAAGTGATACGGCCGGAGAATGGACGCGCACACTTCACCGACCGCTGCTGTTACTACCGCCTCAACGGCAAGACCATCGAGTGCTTCGAGGACGTGCCCAACAAGTGGCTGCGCACCCTCGACATTCTCCTGGCCTGCCTCATGCTCGCCGTCTTCGTCTTCGGCCCCGTCCTCGTTCCCGAATGGACCCACTCTGTGACCATGGCTACCGCGGAATATGGCGTCATCCTAAAGGAGCACCTCTACAAGACGATGGTGATATCCCGATGTGACAAGGCTGACGACCTTGGACATACGCCGTACAACGCCGAGCACGTCATCGACTTGCGCAACAGAAAGGATTTTATCCGTTGCAGAGGCCTGATAAGCGCATTGCCATCGAATACCGTCATTCCCGTCAAATTGGAACGGTTTGACATCATGGTCAACTACCGGAAACTTCTACCGGAAAACCGCGTTCCCGTTGGTATGATACAAAGTTTAACGCGCGCCTTGTTTCTTTGCAAGCTCCGGCAGCTTGAACCGTTCGATGAGTGTTGCCATGCCAATATCTTCGGCTGTTGCACCTCCTGCAAACCCCGTCCTTGGATCAACCCTTGTATCGTCTTCGGCCGTGTGTTGCTGGTCCTGATGCTGCCCATCCCGTTCTACGTCCGCGTGACTCTCTACTACTTATTCGAGCATCCGGAGCTCGAAGAACGCACTCTGGCGGCCTCCAATCTCGGTCTGTCCATGCGATATGACTTCCGTCTGATGCAGTACCTGACCCCGACTCACCCCATCTTCCTCGCCGCCTTCATCGTCTACTTCAGCGTGGAAATGGTCAGCGCCTGGCTGGGCAACACAGTGAAGGAGACCCGCTACCAGAGGGCCATCATCGACTCCTTCACCGACCTCAAGGACATGTCGTGGCTGAACGCCCTGGCGCTCGCCATGCGCAACCTGCTGCTGCCCTTCAAGAAATACGGCATGTTCGGCTGTTTCCTCGGCCTCCTCATCTGGCCCATCTTCCTCCCGCTGTCGGCTTTGATCTGCTTCGTGTACTGCTTGCCAATCGTCTTCATCACCTGCCGCATCATCTATCACATCTTCAAGAAACAAGGGGAGCCCAAGAAGACGCCATTTAGAAAGAGTCTGAAGAAATTTGAAGTGGAAACATTGATGAAGAAGCTTCAGGATAAAGACACCACGCAGAAAAGGCGAGAAAACATGCAGTGCACGTCTAGCGTGTTGCGAAATTGTGTCAACCTCTGTGTTGCGATCGCCATTCTCACGACGCTGTACTCCGGTATGTTGATGGCTGCCGAGGTGTCGAGCTTCTTCTCTGAGATCATCTGCTTCACCATGATGGGGCTGATCGTGAACGCCTCCAAGGTGCTGCGATACGGCAGTCTCATCTTCCTCGTGCTTATCTACAGCTACGACACGTATAACAATGTAAACAAGAGGTAT
Organism: Arenicola marina; assembly: GCA_964019135.1. Classification (NCBI taxonomy): domain Eukaryota; kingdom Metazoa; phylum Annelida; class Polychaeta; family Arenicolidae; genus Arenicola; species Arenicola marina. The sequence goes on along the minus strand of OZ025260.1, from coordinate 31,672,426 downwards.
CTGAAACTGAACAAGGCCCTGTTCATGGAGATCCAACGACGGATCAAGGATCTCGAGGACTACACCAGTTTGCCGTCAAATCTACAGCAAAACCGCGGGTTTAAGGCCTGCGAGAACAGTGAGCAGGCAGACTATGAGGCCGACGACGACCTGTCAAACACGCCGTACCACTGGGACATCAACGACCTCATCTTAATGGTGGACAGCGAGGACACTCCGCGCATTCCAAAGAAGCTCTTCGAGGAGGTATGTTCGATCCAGGTGGCTGGCAGTCCAGGTCCAGTGTACCGCAGCCTGCTCCAGGCCACCGGCAAGTTCCTCGTCATCGTCATGTTCCTTCTCTTCGTCTTCATAGTCATCCAGTCGTTCGGCGAGGCATACAAGATCTCGTCCACCAATCAGACCATCGCCACGCTGGCAGGTGGATTCCTGCCAATGATGGTCACCAATATGCTGAAGCCTTCCGCGCCTCAGGTCGAGACGGGACTTGTCAGCTTCAAGAGCAAGCTGGAGGAGATTATTAAGCATTTCAGACAAAGCTGGCCCATGTACGACCTGGTATTCGACGTGGGTGCTAAACCCGCATCTGAGGAGGACAAAGGAGAAGAGGAGACGGAGACCAGGGAAGCGAGGGCTAAATCAGGAAACGGTTGCGATTACGTGACATCAGATGTTCCAGATAGTGGTATGGTCTCCACAAAAAACCAAACCGTGCATGGAGGCAAAGGGGATACAATTGTAATTTTTGGGGAGAAGCATGAAGAAACTGGTACAAACGGCAGTCGTAAAGGCGAGGCGTATGGACAGAACAAGAGAATGTTGTGTAGCGGGAAGCCGCAGCCAACCACGAACGACATGATCCTCAGCATCAAGTCGAAAGCCGAGGAGATAGAGATGGAACCGGCCACGCACGGCACCAAAGTCGACATCCTGATCATCTTGTCTGAGCGCGACCAGGAGTGGCTCATGGATCGTGGTGGTGTGGAGGAATTCCAGGAGGTCTAATAGGATGCGTTGAGCCATGATTGCTGCGACAACTAGATGCTGTAATGAGAGGCTGAAGGAAGAGGCTGCAGCAAGTACTATACCGAGGCTGTACTAAGCTGTGGCAGGAAGTTTGTTGCAGTAACGGGCTGAATAAAATGCTGCAAGAAGTAAATGTAGTAGTGATATAGGCTGTACTAAGATGTTGTAAGAAGACGATATTGTTATAACAGACTGTAGGCCTACTAAGGTGTTGCATGGAAATGTTGTAGTACGAAACTACTAATGAGATGTTGCAGGAAGTTGATTTTGTATTGAGAGACTGGCCTAGTTAGTGGACTAGTTAGAATGTTGTCGGAAGTTGTTGTCAATTGTATTGAGGGATTGGACTATGATTAGACGGTGTAGGAATTAGGCGTTGTATTGAGGGACTGCACCAAGTTCTTGCAGTAATATGTTTCAGTGAGTGACTGTACTAATTTTATGCTGCAGTGAAAGACCGGATCTTATATTGGAACTTTATTATACTGAGAGGCCATCTGCCCATGGTACATATAATAAACAATAAATAACAAAAACACCTGTAGTGACTATCAATATACATATTACTCGTTGAAGTTGTCGTGCAGTATGAAGGCGTGGAAAACAAATGCAGCTAGATTAACATGGTGATTGTTATTTAAGGTGGATAGTATCAACCCCTTCTGGGACTTTACGTGATACGGTATATATTGTTCTCTGAGTTCTTCGTACAGGGACATTGGATTACAAATGGTAACGGTCAACCAGCGGTTACCTTGTCTCTGCATGACAGCTCCATATTGTAGTGGTATCGTCTACCGGTATCGTCTACCCATATTGTAGTGGTACCGTCTGCCCATATTGTAGTGGTATAGTCTACCCATATTGTAGTGGTATCGTCTACCAATATTGTAGTGGTATTGTATATCCATATTGTTGTGGTATCGTCTATCTATATTGTTGTGGTATCGTCTATCCATATTGTAGTGGTATCGTCTACCCATATTGTAGTGGTACCGTCTACCCATATTGTAGTGGTATCGTCTACCCATATTGTAGTGGTATCATCTACCAATATTGTAGTGGTATCGTCTATCCATATTGTTGTGGTATCGTTTATCCATATTGTTATGACGAAAATTCGTCATATGTCAGTTGGTCGTGTTTGTTTGTTCGTTTTTTTGTATGTCTGTTTCACTAAAAAACGGGCAGTCCTCTTGTGACCTAACGGCTGCATACATCGGTTCGCAGTCTTCACTATCTAATAGCTAGGCTATAGGGCTACATCATACTCGTCACCCGGGTTAAAAGGTCAAAGGTCAAGGTCACAGCGATTTTTTGAAAAAATAACTAAAACCGCTTATATCTCCGTTAATATTGACGCTACAGGTCTCTGGTCAGTTTCAAGATGTGCTAGCATTCAAGGCGCAATTTTGGGTATTGTTCACTTTTTGATGCGTAATACTCATTTTCGAGTAAAATGAGGTAATAAGTTTTGCGGAAAACGCACTAAATGACCTCTGTCAGTTTTCTCGCTTTTGAGCACATTTGCCATCAAGCTATCGCTATGATGTTCTAATATGCCATAGAAATATGAATTGAGATGAGTTGTGTCGAATCTTAGAGTTTTCTGATGCGTTACGTGACGTCACGATGACGTCACCTTTGGTACTTAAAAAAAATCGTAAAAAATCAGAAAAAAATCCCAAAAATGAGAAAGTAGCATCATATTGTAGGAAACGTAGTTCCTCGTATAGCTGCAAGCTAAAAACAATATGTTCCTATCTTACTTCCGGTTCCAGGGCCGACGGCACTTCTCTATGGGACTTCCCATGTTAAAGCGCTGTATCTTCAGGCTGGGAAAACTGTTTTGTCGTGTATTTCACAAGTGCCTCCATCAAGGCACACTGGGATTTTTTCCTTAGTTAAACATGATATATAGTAGTAGCCTAAGTGCTTACCGCATGCGATTGGATCAAATAGTGACGTCGCACGATTTTTTGGAAATTTGGCCAATGGTGAAAGATACGGCTTTTTGGTGTTAGCAGAGGCTCCCACAGGCGTCCTATTCAAGCCATCAATCAATGCTTGCAGCTGCAGATGGATAATACTAAGCTGAGTCATAATCTATCCACATGGTTCCATAGTCATATTACTTTTCGGTATATAGTCAAAATCGTTTAACATAGGATCCTATGGGGAAAAATGAACTTGAGTGAATATGACCTACTTCCCCTCAAGCTATTTCAGTCTCCTTCACCACACAGTGAGGTAATATCACCTTAAAGCAAGTTATAAGAAAAACACGGCGATCTCTGTATTAATTTTTGTTTCCATGGCAACGAAGCCACTGGCCTAATGATAAACATACAGATTCTTGCCATTGAAAGAAAAATCGTCAAAAATCAGATAAAAATTATAAAATTGCAAACTTTACGCCAACTAGTTGCCAATAAGCATCTACAGATCCCTTAATGCTTCAATCAGGCGAATGTTGCTCAGTTATGGCGCTAGAGCGCTTCAAAGTGGGACGACACCTTTGCGGGGCCACCAATGATGAGTGAATGGAGATTGTGTCCATCTTGAAAACAACGTCAAAATTAAGAAAAACATGCCAGAGCTGTGATCTTTACGCCAAATGGTAGGGACCATTGATCTTCAGAGAACTAGTAAAAGAAATAAACGAGTTGCTATATCACTTCGCCTGCAGTGTTCTTTGTTCTTGACATAGGTCTCCGTGTCTCCACAATGATGAACTAATGCAACTTGTGGCCATTTCGTCAAGCCATAGCTGAAGGACTACTCTTTCTATCGCCTAGCTCTTTAATCGAATAAGTTGTGGCAGTAAACCATGGCGTATTGCCACTTGGCCGTTGTCGTGCGTCACCTCATAACGTCACTATGACGTCATGACGTCACACATCTTACGTAAGCTATTACTCAGCTATTATAAGGTATGGCGACCTTCGGGTCGTTTGACGTTGCAGGTCGTGTTCAGGGACAGTTTGTGCCGTGTGTAACTCTTTTGGCGCAGAGGATAAGTATGCGTCAAAAATGACGTCATAGCTAACGTGCTCCTACAAAATGTTTGGTTTGCTTTATTTTCAGCCACTTTGGCAATAGCTGTCACAACCCGAGTTGATAAGTAGGCATATTAAAAAAATAAAAGCCATCTTGAGCATTTTTGCGAACGTCAAATGACGTCATGTCACGATGAGGTATTATTAGATAAAACGTTAAATTCGTAGCGCCATTCGTAATGAGTCCAGCAACCGCTCTTGAGAACAAAATTTCATGTTCACTTAAACACGTCGTCTTCAGAGACACCTATGGCGAGGGGGCTAAGTGTGCGTCAACGTCATAGCTTACGTGCTCCTACGAAAATTTTGGCCTGCTTAATGTTCAGCTAATTTGGCAATAGCTACCATCACCCACAAGTTCATGAGTTCACCCATGATTTCGTAAGTAGGTATACTTAATAAAATAGACGCCATCGCGAATATTGTCGTGATCGTCAAATGAAGTTTGTGAAGTCACGAAGACATAATAAATAAAAGATACGAAAGTACCGTTAATATTGCTTCAAGAGAAGCGCCTTGGCTTCAAACTGGATGTCCAATTAAGCTCCGCCTACAGTGCCACACTGCCTGTCAAAGGCAGCGTTTAGCCCAAATTGCCCCTATAAGGCCCTTTAGCCAAAATTGGCCCTGACGACTCGTAACGTCGCCATTAATACAGCTTCCAAATGTACTTATGTATTTTCGTCCTCGACCTATGGTCGAATATTTCTTGTTGTGGTATCGTCTATCCATATTGTAGTGGTATAGTCTACCAATATTGTAGTGGTATCGTCTATCCATATTGTTGTGGTATCGTCTATCTATATTGTTGTGGTATCGTCTATCCATATTGTAGTGGTATCGTCTACCCATATTGTAGTGGTATCGTCTACCGATATTGTAGTGGTATCGTCTATCCATATTGTTGTGGTATCGTCTATCCATATTGTTGTGGTATCGTCTACCCATATTGTAGTGGTATCGTCTATCCATATTGTAGTGGTATCGTCTATCCATATTGTTGTGGTATCGTCTATCCATATTGTTGTGGTATCGTCTATCCATATTGTAGTCATATCGTCTGTCCATATTGCAGTGGTATCGTCTATCCATATTGTTGTGGTATCGTCTACCCATATTGTAGTGGTATCGTCTATCCATATTGTTGTGGTATCGTCTACCCATATTGTAGTGGTATCGTCTATCCATATTGTTGTAGTATCGTCTACCCATATTGTAGTGGTATCGTCTACCCATATTGTAGTGGTATCGTCTATCCATATTGTTGTAGTATCGTCTACCCATATTGTAGTGGTATCGTCTATCCATATTGTTGTGGTATCGTGCATCCGTTTTGTAGTTGCATCGTGCATCCGTTTTGTAGTCGCATCGTGACTAAGCGCATATTGTGTAATGGTGTTTAATATGGTAAATAAAATGTCAAGATATTGCTGATTTTTACTTTTACTTATACTTTTCGAATGTGAAATATTGGGAAGCGCCAACTTCTTCACGTCACTCTTCACTTACAGCGATGATCATAAAGTAAATTGTTATATTTTCTACGACATGTTTGACTCTGCAGCAAGCATATGTACTTAATATCACAAGAAAACAGCAACACATTCTTTGCACGTTAGGCAGTGATAAACGCTGGGATTTGAAACCCCAAAGGTACTGTGTAAGTTGTGTAAAGCCTCACGTTTCAGGATGTCGACTTCTGCTACCGTGTCGGACGCCTCGGGGCGTGGGGGGGGGGGGGGGGCTGCCCTACATATATTTAGGTATGTACATATGTGCAGTCCAAATGACCCTCCATCTGCTACTGACTTTTTTTTCTTCAAAATGGCAGTTCTTGACTATATAATCCAGTTGTTTAACCACAAATTTTCGGCAGTGTCTGTTTTAAATGCCTTTATGACAAAAAACATGATGTCAGCGTCTATTTCAGATACCTTTTTGACCAACATTTTCTGTCAGTGTCTATTTTGGTTGCCTTTTTTAACCAACATTTTCTCTCCGCCACTGTGGTAATGTAGTCCCCCCCCCACCTTCCCCCCGGGCGCGGACGCCATCTTTTTTTTCCTCAGTTCCTCGCATATTTATACAACATAACACCGGTGCAATACCAAAACTAGGCTTCGCCACGTCATGGCGACTATCTTGGCGGCCATATTGGATTTTCGTCCAAAATAATAGTTTCCCCGTTATCTTTCTATCTACCAACACTGTTTAATCTCAGAAAGATAAATTTCTTTTGCGCAATACAATGAAGTCTCTCAGCTAATAAAATGCCGACGCCAATATGGCTGCCATGTTGACTTATGATGCCTGTAACGAATCAATTTGTGTAAGAGTTCCACATTCGGATGCTACGTCCAATGTTACCCTTGAATGGACTCAAGAACATGTTAGATTCGGAAACATAAAAAAAAGTCAGTGGGCTCTTGGACTAGTGCGACTAAATACTTTCGAGATAATTGGCCTTGTTTAGATCGTGCAGCTAATATAGCCTACATAAAATATACATTTCAAGTAGTTATTACCACCTTAGTATCACTTACACACTCTTTATAATCTCGTAAGATTAGCCCATAAAGATTTAAAGTAAATCAAACCAGGTTTTCACCCAACTGGTTTAAACGTATTTTTATTTCACCCAATTGGCATCATATGGCCTCTAAATAACCTTACAATGTCAAATCTAAGGTGGTACCCTCCTTGGTTTCAAACTTGACCCCATATAGATATTATTCCACCCAAGCACCCGCTGGTAACAAACTGAGTTGGCCGACTGACTATTATAACTGTCCTGTCAGCGTAATGAAAACGTGCCGCATTTTATTATGGTTGCATTATGACACATTAGAAGCGACGGCGTTCTTCATAGTTTAAGATAAGATAAGATAAAATTGTATTTAACGTCGGTACAATGGGTTGAAATGGTAACATTAGCACTTGCGCGCTATTAGCCGACAATGACATTCGAATGAAACGTTATGGTTATGCTTATGTACAGGTTATAGTCGGCGCGTTTATTATCTGCCGCCTGGCTTTCGTAAATATTTTCGCCCGTGTACCATTTGCAGCCGCGATTTATGTATTTATTTGCTCCATTACACGAGACCGTTGTGGTTTTTAACTTACTTGAAAGTGCATCTTGTTTAATAACAACACAACACGATGGTCTCCAGCATAAAGTACAGCAGACGAAGCTAGGTGTTATGGCAGCCGCCTTTTTATCTAAAGTCTAATATCAGGCACTAGAAAAGGGGACAGAGCATTATGTGCCCATGCAAAGGTTTACATACTAACAGTAATTTTAGCGTCTCAATGCAAAAGGAGTGACTGTGTAGCTTCAATGTTCAAATATATGAGACGAACTATAAACGCATGTAAGCTTAATTCAAGTTACGGCTCGACATTAACACAACCTAACCCCCCCACCCAAAATACCCGCGCCATACTATGGCCCACAGACATGACAGATGACAAGGTAAATAGAGCGACGGCCATAGCAAAACTTGTCTGCTTCGTTTGTGTGAAACTTATAATGTGGCATCATGTGAATTATTTTGACAACAGGACTGGGAGTACGCCAAATTCTGTTGGGTCTTTGGTTCAAGATGATAAATATAAACTGATTTAAGGCTTGTCAATGAAATATTTCGTGTCAAATTAGAAAACGAGGCGGCAAATACTTTCTGTGCCGACTATAGGCTTAATAGTTTGATAAAGATGGTTGGTTGGTTGTATATTCAGGACGCTTTAACCACTTTTGGTCATATCGCGTCAATGGGAGAAGGAAGGGAGAGTGGAGCCATTTCCCCGGGGCTAACCCCCTACTCTTTACGAAGAAAGACATGGGATCTTTATCCTGCGACCAAACAGACATGGCCACAGCAGGGCTCGAACCACTGATCCACGTGCCGTTAGGCTCTCGTGTGGCCAGAGCACTCAATGCGAGGGCTCTAGCCCACTGAGCTCTCGCGCCGGCCCCAGTTTAATTAAGAAGGCCATCACATTAGAAACATAACAGAATACAACTAGAACAGAGAGTCTAAAAGTGTTAATAGTGTTTTGTATATCTATGTTATAAATATTTGTATTGACTTCTCTCGCTCTGTTACCTTTACACAAACAAAAACACAAACAATATGAAACAGAGTAGAGTCTACAAGAATTCTTTGATGGATTAGGACACTGAAATAACTGTTTCCAGAAAAAACACTTTTGTGAAATGGTTATTTCTTTCATTTTACATCATTAATTCATTCAAGTTTATGAACAAACTGAACAGTTCTTCCACAAGGATTAAGTTCCTCAACAAACCGATTTAAAGTTGACACAATAAATAATATTATTTATTTATATAATAAATTTGAAGCCATTTAAAAAGTTTACATTTGTATTGAACAATTACGTTTCATATAGGTTCAGGCCACTAGTGCTGGTCTAAAAGTCTTGCATATGCAGTTCCTATGTGGCCATCTAAGGAGGAAGATGTTATGTTGTTATCAGGTTTTGCTTTTTTTAAAGAAATTGCACATGGTAATGCTTCTTTGTGGGGAAAATGTTTATATGAAACTTGAGTTGCTGAAATTATAAACGTCATTGTCTCTCTTTCTATAGTACACTCAGCCTTTGTAGCATAGATACACACATAAAAAATTATGTATGTTTCAAACAATTACGCTGGGGGTCGAGCGTTACTGGTGTGTGCGGCATTGTGCACTGGGTGACCGCAGGCTGCGCTGGCCATTGCGACTACATGCAGACGACCGAAAAATGTTTTCATTCGACAGATTCCTTTGCTTTTTCCCGTCTACAGACAGTTCCCAGTCAATACAATATATAAGCATCTGTGAAGTATCCTCTCCCGATAACTGCAAAAACTGAGACATGCATTCCCAGAAAAACAAAAGCTATTAAGGAAATTTTCTTGGGCTGTGATACGTACGGGCAAAACGTTAAAAAGGCCATTTATACGTTGTCCCGCAAACGGATCCCGCAAACGTATCTATGCAGGTCAGGAAACACCCCGAGTATTGATGACGTAATACTCATCAGGTTACGTTTACGGGATACGTTCAATCGAAATAACTCTCGTTAACACGTGAGATGTACCAACGTACATTGCATCGGTAAATATTGGAAATAGCCATGTCTCCGGGGGTATCCCCCACCTCACACTGTCTTTGGCAATAAACAACGCGAGATTCTATCCGTCCGGCGCAAACATTTGCACAGGTGGGGCTCGAACCCCAGTTCGAATTAACCCACGCACCGCGACTTGTGACCTTATACCTGTCAGAGCGAGAGGCGCTCCTCGCTGTACACAGCGCAATATAGTGTTTGATGGATGGATGGGTCGCAGTCAAGGCCACGTGTCTGTGACCTTACATTCTGGACCAAGGCTGCGTCTGGGACAATGAGCGGCCTATGACTGTGTGAAAGGCATACACTACGCCGCTGACGGTTGGGTCTGTAAAGCATATCATGTATAAGAGTTTGAATCTTACATATGATCTCTATACTAGTCTCCATTTTGAATCAACGATTTCCTTGTTTTTATTGTGAATTTTTGATTTGGGGAATTATGGAACTCGCGACTGTTTTGTCAATCATAAACGAAAATTTTCTGCGGTTTACAAATCACTTTCCATCTACATGAAGCTCTACTCCTCATATAAAGTCGTCTAAACCGGCTAAATCACCCCATCCAAAGCAATAGTTGTACATCTGGAAAGAAACCCATGTATAAACACTGAACTCAGATATACCTATTAACCACGCCCCCCCCCCCACCCCCTTCCCCGATCCACCCCTCCTCCACCCGCGCTGCAGATACCCACATATTCCTGACCTGCTGTGTATGGTAACACGACTGCAATACTACGTTACCTGTTGCGAAAAAGGAGCCCTCGCCCCCCACCGCTACTTATAGGTGAAAAACACGGGTAATTACCATTCTCACTTGTAAATAGTCACCGAAGTATGCAAACAATGGCCCCAAGCAGCCGCTATAGGTCATCCTGCTCTGTCAATCACTCAGCCAGTCAACCTCAAGCAGGGCGTCTGGGGGGGGGGGGGGGGGGGGGCAGGAGGGCGATTCCTGTATATATACATTTTCAATTAAATAAGCAGAGCAGAACTGTTTTTGGTTTTGTGTGCAGACATAAAATTTTGGCTGAACTGGTTCTTAGTCACACGTGATGTGGACGAGTGGAGGTGGGGGTGGTGTCACATATGAGTAAGAGATCAAATACACATTTAATATTAACTAAATACCCAATAGGCACACTGATCGTATCTCCAGCACTACCCACCCTGGCACCGCATGTATTTAACAAAACTAAACTGTTGACCCATGCCGGTGCCCTTACAATTTTTCTCAAAATTGCTCCAAGTACAAAAGAAAACACACGTGGAATCGTATTCATTTATTTGCGGCATGAAATGAATAGTCAATAGTGCGAGACAGTGCGAGACAGTGCGAGAGAGTGCGAGAGTATGAACGCTTTCTGCCAGGTGCAAAAAAGATCTCAGGTGCGGCGTGAGCTTAAATACATACCTTATATATGGTTATGCATATATTTTATATTTGGGATATTGTGTGTTATGTCACCATCCTGGGCCGATGGGGGCTTGATAGAAATTTCCGTGAATGGCAGACGCCATGAATACAATGCCGTCTGCACCCAACTATAGTCAGAACTTTGGGCGTAACGTGGTAATATGTCATTGTGCCCTTGGCCCTGTTCATGGGCGTATCCAGGGGGGGGGGGGGGCACAAGGGGCACGTGCTCACCCCCTTTCCCTTTCAGACCCTAATTAAGGTATACCCCCCCCCCCTCCCCCTTTCAAATTCTGTGCACCACAGTCTCCTACCTCTCAGGCTTTTACACGCATTTTGTATGCTTTTGTGACGCCCCCTTCCCCTTTTGTGCTCCCTCCCTTCAAGAATTCTTGCACACGCCCTGCTGTTTGTCCCTGTTTGTCTTGGCATTTGGTTACAGCTGCTCGTATAACAATATCCCACCTCTAACAACTATGAAATATGGAGCAATGATCAATGTCATTAAGGAATCGTTCACCAGAGGGAAGCACAACTCAATCCGAATATCAATTGACTTTGAAGACGAAGACACGCCTGGTGACGTCACACAAATGTACGCAACTTTCGAGGATACCCACATAGTTGTGCAGCTGAAGTTGCTGTGACTCGTGACTTCCGTTATTCGAATTTTAGAGTTCCATGGTTTTCAAGCGCTCCCCTGTACGAAAACAGAGAACGTAATATATGTGTATATCACCACCTTACGATACGCTAAACCTACCAGTTACTATTCTTAGCGCAATAACATGTTGCGTGAGTGACGTTAATTCCTGGTCACGTGGGAATGGTGGGTGAACCATACTGATCCCCCACCATTCACCTGGTGGTCCTAGACAACGGGGGCTACACCTGTGGGAAATCCCGGGACAGGTGGCCGCAGAGTGGTCCACACAGACATTATATGACATAATGTCTTTAAATTTAAAGCGAGAAGCCATCCACCTACAGAATAATGGCATTCAAACCATTGGGCAGAATGACATGAACGCACACATTAATTTCCATCAAAGTACACCGATCGTTTTAGTATTTCAGAAAGACATGGATGGGAATTATTGGCGGATTTGCCTAAAACTGTGTCAAAGGGGTTCAATATAGACACGCCAGGTGTGTTCCATATATTCGTTAACGATAGTCACGTACGTAAGTTTATTGGATACCTTTAGCTATACAGGAGCTCGGCTCGACTTATATGTCGACTCAATCAGTAATATATCGTTAACGTCAGAATCTCTTTCAGAGCAGTTGATATCACTGCAATTTCATGGAACCCGTTAAAAACAGAATAATTAGCGCCTCAGATGGAGGTAGGTTTGTTACACAGCTTGTTGATACGGGCAGAATACAATACAAAATCCCAGTCTAACCGGAAGTAACGGTTCTTTTGAATTGAATCGGTTTATTGTTCTCTTAAAGCAGTTACAGTTGTTCGACAAGCTCGTACAACATCAAAAGGGAATGATATTAAACAAATTAACAACAGCAGAAAGAAGGCTTATTAGCTGCAGAGGTCATACAAAATGTTACATATCTTTCACATATCAGCTAGACTAGATAACAATCATAGCAAAAAAGAACAAAACGAATAAATAGAACAGAAAAGGCTTATTGCACGGTAAGTCAGTTGCACTTCATGGATCTTGGTGATGCACAAATATGTTTTGCATTTTTGCACCATTCGTTGTACACTATACTACCTCTATACCTCACAGTCTTCCGTAGATAATTTGTTCTGGCCCTACGTGTGTGGTATAACTTAGATCCTCGAGTACCATAACCATGTATTTGATAATTATTAATAAATAAAGAGGCAATCACCTTTGGTAGGATGACCTGTATTGAGTTTGAACATAACTATCAACATGCAATATTCCGCCATATTCAACAAAGGTACAATATTCAGCTTTCTAAACAGCGGATCTGTATCAGCATTACTTTCTACACCAGTAATAATTCTAACAGCTCTTTTTTGCAGCGCAATAAGTGGCCAAAGATATGGTTGACAAGCAGTTCCCCATAGTTCATGAGCATAACGTTCATGAGCTTCAATAATCACGCCCAAGCCTCGTGCGATTTTTCTTTCATCGTCCGTGGGCGGATCCAGACTCTAGTGGGTGGGGGGGGAGAGACTGACCCTTCTTCAGCATCAGGTTGCCGCTCCTGGACAGGGATGGGCTTCTTT